>CM024762.1:16082770-16170638 GCA_014218235.1 Colocasia esculenta | reverse complement strand
GTCTGGTGAAATTGAAATGGAAGAAGGTGGCAGAAGGCCACATTGAAGAATCAATTCCTGTGGAGCAGTCCAGTGCTCCAGTAGATCCAGTTGAAGAGGAAGCTCCTGCTCAGGGGGAGCAAATGGAAGTTGAAGAGGAAGCTCCTGCTCAGGGGAGCAGTCTATTGAAGAACCAGCACCTCAAAGGAAAGGCAAAGGATGGCTCACAGAAAACTCAGAAACAGCCACAGGAAAGTCAATCTGAACCCGGTTTTGGAATTGTTGAAGGCTCAGGGAGAGATTCTGTCAGCAGTGCAGTCCAGTGTCAAAGGATGCTTGCTAGTCAAGCTTCGACCACCTCTGAGCTCTCTTCAGTCAGAAATGCAATGAAGTGGTTTAATAAAGAAATGTCTGATATGAAGTCGATGCTAGCAGTTCTTTCAAGGTCAAGTGGAGTTCTCCTGCAGCTACTCAGAGCAGACCAGCTCTGTTCCCCGGCCACCAGGGCCTCCAGCTCAAGAGTCTCGGCCAGCAAGGCCATCAGCTCACATCTGGGCCACTAGGGCCATCAGTGTCAGCTTCAGGTCATCAGGACCCTCTTCAGTTGTCAGAGAAGGTCAAGACAAAGGGAAAGAGCCCATGACAGCTACTAAGGCCCCTGACACTTCTACCCTTGCAACTCCAACCCTCTCTTCACCTTCATCTCCTTCTACAGCCCCTCCTGCACCACCAACTGTAAAACACCTGTGCCTCGCACCCAACCATCTTCCTCTCTCATTTCATCTCAACCTCCTTCTCTCCACTCCTTCTCACACCTCAGCTCCATCATCATTCTCACCTTCTTCACCTCTCACTTAAACCACTCCAGTTCACCCATCTACATCCTTCAATCCCAAACACCTCTTCTATCCTCCTACTCCTCCTTCCTCTGTCACTATCATTCCTAAAAACCTTCACTACTTGGTGTCTTTGACACAAATCTGCCGGATGATTTTGAGAGAAATATCCTTCTCACCATTCTCTCCACTGCCACTCATATCCACAGGACTGATCCTCCCAGTCCTGCCAAGAAAAAGAGGAAACAATCATTCTCTGTCAGCATCCCCTCCTCACCATTATTTCCTCCTCTTTGGTACTCTCTTACCCTCGAGCCTCAAAGAAGATTCCTCTATAAGGAATATGTTCAAAAGTGCATCCTGTCCACCATCTATGGTATTCCTTTCCTCAACCTCTCTGAGCATCTAAGCATTGTTCTTCCTTTTACCCAGCGTCCCACCCTCAAAAATCCAAATCTTTGAGGGCACTGAGTTCAAGACTGAATATCAGTGGGCCAATGTCAAGGGCAACAAAGCTCAATACAACAAATATTTGACTGCCAGGGCAGAATCTCTTACCCATTGAGCTCACCCACTCATTCTTTCTGAGTGGTTCATTATTCTGCATAAGAACTCATGGGGACCCTTTATTTTGAAAGAGATTCGTATTGCCAAGAATTTTAATTGTACAGTGATTTTTTCTATTTGAACAAGCTGCTTGAAGTACAGTTCTACCAATTTCATTCAGCCCTAGTGATGCTGAGATCAGAACGTCCAGTAAATCTTCCCCTCACAGTGGACTTTGCCGATCTCAAAGTTGACTCCCAGTCTTCTCTCTGCCAAAGCTACACTCTTTAGTGTTTGACTCAGATGCTGGATCCATGCACTGGATATGTTTGCTAGGCAGATGGCCGTTTGTCAGCCCAGTTGGGCAGATTACCCTCCTTCTTGCGGTTCTTTTCAGAGAATATCACTCTGGCCGCATTTCTTCCAAACCTTGGCCCCACTCATTTCTGAATGTGAAAGGCTTACTTCCACCATATGGGAATCTCTCTACAAGGAACCCTATCTTCAATTACAGGCAATCAACAGTTCCTTGGTTCGTCAAGCTAAGCCCATTCTCTCAGCCGAAGCCTTCATGGATCTCAACTCCATAAATCCAATTCAAGATCTATGTTCAGTGGGCAGCCAGATATACAACCTTCTATGCTCTGAAGCAGGATCTGCTTGATCAGAAGATTTTCTATCCAATCTCTCTGGATGGATTTCTCCATCGTGCTAGCTTTGGAATGAGCACCTTACTTCAGATTCATCTTGGACCCACATCTATGAAGAATTCCTGGAAAAGCAACGACAACTTTACATTCAAAGGGTCATTCCATCCATGGGTCCTAATTTTTCAGTTGCTTCTGGAGTTTTCCAACACTTTTGAAGACCTTGAGATCAAGGCATGGGCTGTCATCTCACAGCATGCCTCTTTGTTGTCTCCTATGTACTATCTTCCTCCCACTTAATACAATGATTTCTCTCTTCCTTGTCTCATGACTATCTTTTTGCTTATTGACAAAATGGGGGAGAAAACTAAAGCTATTCTGAAAAACATGTTTGTGTTGTATAATGTTTAGTATATTTTGTCATCATCAAAAGGGGGAGATTGATGACCAACTTTCCCCATATAAAATAATTCATTTATTTATATATCAATTTTGATGATTAACAAAATTACTAATGAATTACTTGAGTCTTGAGGACAGGAAATAAAAGCAAAAGAAAGTTCAAGACAATCAGGTAAGATTCTCAATTATAAGTATTATGATCGATTTCCTTCTGACCAAATTGCAAACAAATCGATACCGTAACGATTTTTTACTTCTCGTAACGATTTCTTTAGAACTCACGTACGACTTTCTAGCCGTAACGTTTCTTTAGTTCTCGTAACGATTTCTTTGAAACTCGTAACGACTTGGTACCGTAACGATTCTTAGTCGTCGTAACGATTTCTTTAGTTCTCGTAACGATTTCTTTGAAACTTGTAACGACTTGGTAGCCGTAACGATTTCTTTAGTGTCGTAACGATTTCTTTAGACTCACAACGACTTTCTAGCCGTAACGATTTCTTTAGTCGTCGTAACGATTTCTTCTTTAGAACTCACAACGACTTGCTTGTTGTAACGACTTCTAAGTTATCATAACGATTTCTTTAGAACTCGCAACGTCTTGCTTGTTGTAACGATTTCATAAGTTATCGTAACGATTTCTTTAGAACTCGCAACGACTTGCTTGTTGTAACGACTTCATAAGTTATCATAACGATTTCTTTAGAACTCGCAACGACTTGCTTGTTGTAACGACTTCATAGTTATCATAACGATTTCTTTAGAACTCGCAACGACTTGCTTGTTGTAACGATTTCATAAGTTAGCATAACGATTTCTTTAGAGTTCATAACGACTTGATAAGTATTCATAACGATTTGCTCTCTATAATGACTTATTGGTGTTCATAACGATTTCATAATTCATTCAGTCATCGATTCCAATATTGATATCCTATTCATCTTAAAGCATTGACCAGTCAAAGTCCACGTAGACATCTCTCTGACGCTCTTGCATTTATGAGATCTGAACATATCTCTGCATGCATGCAGACCATATCATCCTTTATCGTGCCTACTCTGATAACGTCCTTTAGACTAAAGCTATTTGGCATTACTATTTTCTTGACTATTGCTACTGACGTTGACTGACATCAGAGACAGCTTATCTGTCTGCTATTTAAGATTGACATCTGTGCAGACCTCTGAACTAGCTTCATGGTACAACGTTAAACAAATAGAAGCCATCGGATATCTTTGAAGATCTCATCTCTTTCGTGCTCAAGTAATCAAAAGACTGTTGACAAGAAGCTTCCAAGACTCCATATGTCATTCAGTCTAACGACTACTCAAAAGAGAGACAACGGACTCTTAACGTGTAGATTTCAAATTGAAGATATATATACAAGTCAGAAGAACAGAATACAACAAGGTTCAAGAAAAACATTCAAATTCTTCTAAAGAAAGTTTTAGAGCAGAAAACTTCATTCCTCTTAGCTTTTGCTCTTTTGCTCTCTACTAGCTAGTGAAAGATCATTTGAAGAGGGCTTGTGTAGTTCTGAGAGTGAGCCTAGATTTAGATTCTTTTGCTCTCAGTGCTAGGTCCTTCAGATCATTGCTTGTTGCAGTTTGATCTAGGGTCTTGTCTTTCAAACCTCTCTTTGTGTTGTTCCCTTCTGGTGAAGGAAGACCTGGTGGTATCCAGGGTGTGTTCCCTTCTTGGTGAAGGAAGACCTGGTGGTGGTATCCAGGGTGTTTTTTCCTTCGGGTGTGAAGGAAGACCGCTGAGTTGGGTGTTGTTGTGTCCTTAAGGGGACTGTACCCTTGATTAGGTGAAATCCTGAGGTATTGCTCAGTGGACTGGACGTAGTCTCCTGTGGAAAGGAGTTCCGAACCAGGATAAAAATCCTACTGTCTTGTGGTTGTGTTTTTTGGTGTGTGTGCTATCTTATTTCCTCTAACTCTAACCTTCGTTTAAGTTGTTGTAATCTTTTTAGTGAACAGTTATTAATCAAGATCAAAATTTAATAACCCATTCACCCCCCCCCCCCCCTTTGGGCTAGTTTGCTGGGCAACAGTTGTGTGTGTCTCCTTCCTCTACTTTTCGTTGGTTGCTCGAGGTGTGATGCTCCGCTGTGGTTTGTGTCGCCAGGGTGCGCATCGTTGCGACCTCTGGTGAGTCATCTTCCCTTGAGTTTTTTTGGGTGAGCTGGTTGCTCCCCTCGTGCTGTCGTTTCCTGTGGCACCGTGGGTCGGTGGATCTGTCATGTCATTTGTCGTCGTGATGGTTTCTTGCTACCTGCCTGAACAAGTTGGGGCATTGGGTCCTATTGGTTTTTTGTGAGGTAGTATTATTTTCTTGTTGGGTTGCTTTACCGAGCATTTTCCACTGTGCATTGGATTTTCTTGGTTGGCTTGCTTGTGCAGCATTGTTTCAGTGTGTTCTTAATTGTGCCTCGGTTTGTGCCTTGGAGGCTTTTCATATCATCATTTTTGTGTTTGGCCTCTCTATCGGTCGTGATGGAGGTGGCGCTTCTTGCTCTTGCGCACCAGGAGTTGCTGCAGTTTTTTCTCCCCGTTGCGGTAGAGTCAGTGCTCTGTGTTTTGGTGTGCTTTTTGGAGCCGACGTGTTGTTGTGCTCTTGATGTTGTCAACTTTCCGTGTGCTTCTATTGTGGGTCTCTGGTGGAGAGTCCTCTTCGGTGGGCCCTATGTCATCTCGGGCCGTTGGTGCTGTTGTGTTGCTGCACCTTGAGTGTTTTTCGATGCTTCGTGTTTTTGTGCCTCAAGGCTGGGGCCGGCGTGGCCTATTGTGCCCTTCCAGGCTTGCGGTCCTTCGTGTGTGCTTTTGGCAGGTCTCTGGTGAAGAGTCCTTCATGTTAGCCCGTGGTGTTGTTTCGGTCGCTGCAGCACCTGTGTTGCACTTTGCTTAGTTTTTGGTGCTTGTGGTAGCACCGTGTGCTCATGCTCGAGCATTTTGGTTTTGTGCCGTTTGGAGCCTTGGTGCATTGTGTTGTACCTTGTTGGCTCCCGGTGCTTGTGATAGCACCGTGTGGTGTGTCATGTCACCTGTTCGTGAGCTTCATACGCCGTTTCATGAGTTTGCTCAGTGTCGGAGGCGTTGAGCTTTCCGCCTCTGGGACACTTGGTGCTGGCCGTGCCTCATGGTTGTACCTTACCATTGTGGGTGCTGCTTTACCTTATCTAGGTAGCCCTATCGGTGGTACGCCAGCTTTGTTGTGGCTTGTGTCCAGGTTTCCCCTCTCGCTTTGAGCAAGTGTGTTCGGTTTGTGGTGCCTGCTTTGCCTAGTCCCTCTGAGGTCGACGTGTTGTCCTCGACCTCTGCAGTTGTTTTGGCTCCTGTGTGGTTGTGCGTCTTTTTGGTTGTTGGCATGTTGGTACCGCGCTGAGCCCTGTGTGTGCATGGCGGGTGTGCTGCCAACTCCTCGCTGGTTCTCTGTTTGTGCGTGGTCTTGGTGAATCTGGAAGCCGATGGTGGGGTCTCCTGTCGGTTTGTCTGGTGACAGTGAGGCCTATTGGCTTGCTAGTACTCGACCACGTGGTGTGTTGACGTTGTGAGGTGTCATGTTGGTAACTACCCACTGCGCATGTTGGTACTCGACCACGTGGCATGTTGGTACCCGCACTGAGCCCTGTGTGCGCATTGCGGGTGTGCTGCCAACTCCTCGCTGGTTCTCCAGTTGTGCGTGGTATTGGGATCTGGAAGCCGATGGTGGGGTCTCCTGTCAGTTTGTCTGGTGATAGTGAGGCCTATTGGCTTGCTAGTACTCGACCACGTGGTTTGGTTGACGCTGTGAGGTGCCAAGTTCTGCTTGACCTCAAACATCTTCCGTGCTTCTGTTGCGATGTGTTGCACTGTGGAGTGTGTGGTTTCCCAGTCTTGTGGCTCCACGTGTGTTTGTGTCCTTGTCGGACCACGAGGAAGGTCTGGGTGAACCTAGTGGTGACAGCAGATGTCGTTTTCGCGTGTTGAGGTTTCTCCGCGTGCATTTGCTGTCCCTGTTGGACCGCGAAGAAGATCTGGGTGAGACCTAGCGTGGCAGTGGACGTTGTTTTCATGCGTTGAGGATTCTCCGCGAGTGTGTCCTGGCTCTGGTTCTTGTCTCTCGCGTGGTTTTTTCTCGTTAGGCTGATGACCAATGCTAGCTGCTGCTAGTAGCGTGAGGCTGTTCCCCCTGAGTGTGGGTTATCGACTCTCAGACGTTTTTTCCTGGTGTTTGTCAGCAACTATGTACTCTGTCAGGTTTTGCTGGCGATAGAGTGAGTTGCTGACCGGCGATTCACGTGTTGCTGTCGGCAACTGCGTCCTCTGTCGGGTTTTGCTGGCGATAGAGTGGGTTGCTGGTCGGCTGGTCCTAACAGTGGGGTCTACTGGTGGCTGCAGTCGTGCGATTTTTGCCTAGCATTTTCTGCTGTTCAGGTCGGTTTGGCGTTGCTCGACACTTGTGGGGTTGTCGTTCTGTTTGGACTCCCCACATGCGGCTGGAGTGAGCCATTGGTTCTCGGTTTTGTGCTCCAGGTGCGTTTGGAGCGTGTTGTAAGCCGTTGGGTTTTCGATTGTGTGCTCCCCATGTGTTTGAAGCCCGCTGTGTGAGCCATTGGTTTTTCGGCTTTGTGTGCCCGCACGCATTTGGCGGTGTGGTTGTTGCCACGATGAGGTCGTGATGAGACCTTAGTGGCTCTTCGTACCCGCCCTTCATGTGCTCCGCGCGTGTTTGGCTGTGCGATTGTTGCCACGAGGAAGTTTGTGTTAAGACTTAGTGGCTTCTTCGCATTGGTCTTACGTTTGCTCCCTGTGCTTTGTTCGTGCCTCGGGGTCTTTTAGGCGTGCCTTAAATTTCGAGGATGAAATTGGTTTAAGGGGGGTAGGATGTAAGACCCGACTTCCTAGCTTTCCGTCCGGTGTCTTGGATGACTGGCCACTAATGCGTCCAGGCTGGGCGATGCGTTAGTGTTGTGTCGTGGGTGTCCGACGTGACAGTCATGCTTGTCGCGACGAGCTCGTGCGTCGCGTTCTTATCGCGTCCAGCTTTCCCGTCGCATCTTCGTGTCGCGCCCGGTCAACGGGTCGCGACAGTGTTCCGACGCTTCAGTCGTCTGATGCCTGTCAGGGTGGCAGGTGTGTCAATACGACCTGTCGCGTTGTCGCGGCGTCCTTGAGGGATACGTTCTTGTCGCGGTGCATTGACCGGTCGCGTTAGGGTCTTTAACGCGACGCGTCGCGCCACCGCATCTTGGGTGTCGAAGGCATAAGGCCTTGGCCGGAGACCCCTTCCCCCTCTCTCCCTCTTTCCCCTCTCTTCTCCCCCTCTGGTGGTGCTCTGCCTCCCTCTCTCCCCTTTGTGTGTTTCAGGCGAGGAGGAGGGTCGTGCATGGTGTCCTGGCGTCGTGAGCTTGCGTGGAGCGAGGAGGAGGTGGCCAATCTGACGTGAGGGCCCTTAGGGTTTGGTTCTTCGTTTAAGGTAGGGATTGCTTGTGCCCTCTTGATCTGGGTGGATTGGGAGCCCCTCATGGTTTGTAGATAGTATTTACTGCTTCTCCATGCTCCCCTCCCCGTGTGGTATGTGTGTGGCTTGTGGGCGGCCCGGGATGGAGCATCCCATGGGTCTGCCTCCTGCTGGTGTCCGCGACTGTGGTGCGCGTCGCGATACTAGAAGAGGCGTCTGCCCGGTCGGGCGCGGCCTTATCGCGATGCGGTTGCCTGTTGCGATAAGGGTCGCTGTTGCGACGCGTCCTCCTGTCACGATAGGGTTGCTGTCGCGACGCTCTGCCCCGTCACGAACGGGTTGTTATCGCGGTGCCCTTCCCTGTCGCGATGGTATCGCGAAGGCCCATGAGGTCGTGACAGTGCTTGTGTTGCCTCGGGTGTTTTCGTGGTTCCGGTTGGGGTGTCGGCGTGTGCCCCAGGGCAGACTTGCCCTTAGACCTTCTGGTAGGGGACGCGGCAGGTTGCCTCACTACGTTCAGTGACCAAAGGTGGCACCTCGCAGATGTGTCCTAGCAGCGGTGCCAGAAGGGTCGCGTCTGTCTAATAATCATTGACCGTGGTCAATCGATTATTAGCAGAGCGTGGGTTTTCCGTACTGTCTGGGGTTTCCGAGGTTCTAGCTTGTTTGCGTGCCTTGGTTGGCCGGCGGCCCTCTTGAGGGTCCAGTGTGCCTCTTGCTTGCTGGGCTTGTCGTGGTTACAAGCTAGCGGTTCGGCGTGGTTGTTGTTGTGCTTGCCCTGCCTGTTCGCCCGGTGCTTGGCACTTGAGGGCTTGTCCCGTTCAGAGGTTGTCTCTGTTTCCTGGGACCGCCATCCTCACGAGCCTGTTGGGAAGTGCTCCGAGCTACGAGCATCCTCGAGTTGGCAGCCGAGTTGGCGAACTCTAGAGCGGAGGGGAAAATGAGGTTTGGATAGCGGCGCTGAGTCATTTTTAGATCTCTCTTGTCTGGGTAGGACGCCGAGGTTTTTGAGTGTTTTCTTCCCAGTGCGACCCAATAGTCCATTGTCTCACTGCCTCTCTCTGCGTTGGTTCCGGAGCCACATAGTGGTGCTAGGCGTGGGCCGTAGCTTGGCTAGGTTGCATGTTGCGTGCGCTTGTGTGTTTTCTGTGGCGGCTCTATCTCGCTCTTCCGTGGAGGGGAGGCAAAAGCTAGGCTAGCGAGCAGAGGACGCGGATGCGTGTCCCCCTCTTGGCTGCTAGCGGCAGTGGCTTGGTTGATGTTGTTGTGATGGTGTTTCCTCACGACATTTCCAAGTATGACTCATTGCCCTAGCTTGCACGATGCTTTAGCCAACTATGCCTAGTTTCCGTGGGCATCATTGGTTTGGCCTTGTTGGCCGTGCTTCTAGTGATTTCCGCTTTGGTGTTCTCTTAGTTCCGTGGTCTCGTTCTTTGGTGCCAGTTCGTTGTGGCACCGTGTGTTGTGGTTTTTCGGACCTTATGGTGTGTCCAGGGTCCGGGGTGGTTCTGCTTGTGGGCCCTCGACCTTGTGGAGGTCTGAGGTGGCCGTGCTTGTGGTGAGACGTCATTCTCACCTGGTTGTTGCGCGGTCTCGGCGGGTGTGCCGATGGTTGCTTCCGCTTTGTGCCCGACTTCGTTGGTTTCTGCGGAGTCATGTGTGTGTCATGCCCTTGTTGGTGGTCGTGATGTTGCATTGTTCTATTCTTCTACTTTGTAGTTTCATACTGTAGGTGTTTTTCGCTTTAACAGCTTTCTATGTAGTTTCCTATTTTCGGAGTTCCTGCTGCTCTGGCCGGTGATGGACTGGTAATCCCTACTGGGCCTTGTTCGCGAGCTCACCCCCTACTTCCTTCAACTAGGGGCTCGTTGTCACGAGAGCTCGGTGTCGGACGGGTTGCAGAGGCAGCTGTGGCACCGTGTGTTGTCAGCAGCAGTGAGAGCGAGTGTTGTGATCTCTTGTACTTGAGTGAGCTGCGAGCTGTGTTTTTGAAAGTCCTCGAGGTATCCCCTTAAGGACGGCACCTTTCTTATTATGCCTGTGCTTTTATTTGGGACCGTTGTACATACTTTTGTATATCGTACATATTGTTATAGGTATTCGAATTCAGTACATATCTCACTAGACTATTCTTCTAACCCTTCCGGATCTTCGGATCCATGGTGGCAATGCGAACTTCGGGGTCCCTGGCGGGGGCCAGGAGGTCGGGTCGTTACATAAGCTGTCTACTTGAAAACAAGGGTCATGCTATTCAAGAATGACAGAGTTTAGAATCAAGGAAGTACCAAGGGTCTTTCTTAAGGAAGATCAAGGAAACTCTAAACTCACTAATCAGGAATGAGACAACAAGAGGGTATTATGATAGTGAGGATAAGGGAATCCTGAACACCTTACTAGACAAAAGCTAGGCAAATCAGAGGCAATCAAGATGGAATCAAAAGATTCCAGATAGTACAAAACATTTAGTTTGTGCCCGAGAAAACCTACCCTTTTGGGTTGCTCTTTAAATCCATTCCTATGTTTTGATGTAGAGGCTAGAGGAAGAAGATAAACTCCTCCAAGCTCCAAGCTACAGGATCATCCCTCTAGCTCCAGAGTGCTCCACACCATCAAAGCTCCAAGCTTCTCTAGCAGGTCACATTCAAGGATGAGCAGAAGAGGAGCTCTAATGCTCCAAGATCACCTTCGACTCTTCTCAGGTCAAAGTAGAAAGGTGCAGAGAGGAAAGGCTCTAGACGGCCTTTAGGGACAAGAAGAAAGTATAAGGTTCGGCCAAGAAGGGTCTTATGGCTTATTTAAGGGATCATGGTCCAGTTTAAGGTCTCTCTTTAATCCATATAGGAGGACAAAATGGATAGTTAGGTCCAATTTGGCCATACATGGGTCATGTGACCATGCCCAACCCATGCCATGTCTTACCTAACCATGACTTGGTATAGGGAAAAGGACAAACCCATCATACCTGGGCCATATCTATGTTAACCCACTTCTGTGGAAAGGACATGGGTAGCTAAGAATCACCCATGCCTTTTTACCAACTTCCAAAGTGATATGTCTAAGGGGTCATTTCCAAGTACAGGCTATTCATTTTCTTCCCCATATTTAAGCCTTCATGTAGTCTTGTTATGATGGGAGGACAAGGCCCCCATAGATTGGTGTTCAAGAGCCACATCAATTGTTGATGAAGTCATATATTGATTGTGAAAAGAGCTTCATATCGATTGGTATAAGAAAAGACAATCGATTTGTGACTAATAAGGCAATCGATTGGCATAGAGACAATCGATTGGTGACTAACAAGGCAATCGACTGGTAAAGACAATCGATTGGTGACTAACAAGGCAATCGATTGGCATAGAGACAATCGATTGATGACTAACAATGCAATCGATTGGCATAAAAGGAAAACATTGATTGGTCATTAGATCTTCGATTGTTGAAGGATAAACAATCGATTGGTCATTAAACTATTGATTGTGAAGGGGAAATCATCGATTGGTCATTAGACCATCGATTATTGAAGGAAAAATCGTTGTTTGAGTAAATCGTTGTTCAAACATAAACAAATCGTTGTTCAAACATAAACAAATCATTGTTTGAACAAATCATTGTTCAAACATAAACAAATCGTTGTTTGAGCAAATCATTGTTCAAACATAAATAAATCGTTGTTTGAACAAATCGTTGTTCAAACATAAACAAATCGTTGTTTTACTTATGAAATCGATGTGAAACTGAAATCGATGTTACACTTATGAAATCGTTGAGAGACCGAAATCGTTGTTACACTTACGAATCGTTATAGCGATAGAATCGTTCTTTCACTTATGCTATAAGGAAATCATTACTTATGAAATCGTTATGCTATAAAGAAATCGATGTGAACTTAGAGGAAATGCATGCTCTGTACTTTAAATGATACAGTGTAAGAATTACTTACAGATTAGGCTCGATTTATTCCTGTGGATGAACTTCATAAAAATTGTTAGAAGATAATTGTTAAGATTTTGTTAATCACCAAAATTGTATATAATTAAATAAAAAATATATGGGGATGGACTGATCATCATAATCTTCTTCATCAAACAAGGGTGGTCTGTTGACAAATTGGCCTTCAACAAATCCTTGAGCTACCATTGATCTTAGCTCTTTAGATCATTGGATCTTCTGCTACTCTGATACCACTTGTTGGTATCAGATGAATGAAGGAGCTTGGCTCTGATACCACCTGTTGGCCCACTTGATATGGCAGCAAAGATAGCCTAGAGGGGGGTGGGGGGTGAATAGGATAATATGAAAACACAAATTAAAAATAACCACTTGAAAACTTTGGTTAGTGAATGTAATCGTGTGCGATAAAGAGTAGCAATGCGGAAGAAATTAAAAGACAATCACACACATGAACACAAGGATTTATCCTGGTTTGGCCCTTCCAAATGGAAGTCCTACGTCTAGTCCCCAAGCAAATCTTAGGATTTCACTAACTAGGATACAATCTCCCCAAGGATATACAAACCCGCAGCTTCCCGCTGGTCCTCTTCCTTTCTGAGTAGGAAGGAAACTCAGTTCTGTTAGAGGTCAAGAAGCCACCCTCCTGGAATAAACCCCAGTGCGGTTCTGTTGGTACAAACCCCAACTTGGTTCTACTAGACTAAACCTCTAGCTAGGTTCTGCTGACACCAACCCCAGCTAGGTTCTTCCCTCAACCCAAGGGGAACACTGAGTACAGTCCCTTAGCTACATAGAATCCACCAGCACCCCGTTCGCCTTCTCTTCATATAGAAGAGGAACACTGTATACAGTCCTATAGCTGGACATAAGTCTTTCTTAGAAAAGCTGAAGGTTAAACAATCGATTGATCATTAAACTATCGATTGGCGAAGGAAATGGTCCAAATACTGATTGGTGAAGGAAATATATCAATTAGTGAAGGGAATGGTCCCAAAACCATCCGATTGGTGTTATGAGGTATCGATGGTGACCAAATCTAATGGGCCTTTCAATTGGTGACCATTCTAGAGATTGGTCTTCTATCCTTTTGATTGAGCTCGAAAATGGGAATCAATTGGTGACTAAGTGTTCCAATTGCTGAACAAAGTATCTAGCAGTCTTATAATTGGCCTTACAATTAGTCTGGACATTGATTGATGTCATAATCACAATGGTTACTGAACAAATGGTCCATCAATCATCTGTTGGGGTTGATGCCATACTGGTTACTGGACAAAGGGCTTAGCAAGCCCCCAAATAGTTTTCCCTAATGGTTCTTCATGAGTTATTAGCCTATGTTAATGGGCTCTTTATTCATCTAATTTCTTAGGAATTGTGCTCATTAGACCTCCATGGTTTGGCTAGAAATCCTAAATTCTCATTCGCCTTCATAAATTTCCCACTCATTACATGCTTTCTTCCATTGGTGGCTCTTTCTCCCAAAGAAAATCTTAATAGAATCCCTTTACCTAATAATTTCCTATTTTTCCACATTTTAAGGATGCATGTTGTTACAAGGTGTGTCTGTCGACAACTTACAGGGTTGGTTGTCGACAAGCAACAAACTTGGCGATGGATCAAGCTTCTAGGATGAAGGTTTACTGTAGTAGCTGTCGACAGATCCATCAAGACTTGTCGACAGGCAACTTATCTATCAACAAACACACAGAATCTGTCGACAGATATGGTCAGGTTTCAGGAACTAAGGTTCCAGTGATCAAACAATTGGCATTTTAATTGAACTCCTACCCTAAGCTCCACATGATTTACTTATGCCAATAGTTTATCTTACTATTTGAGCCCCTATTAAATTATAGTTTACCATCCCTCAAATGCATCTTATCACCTCTTTCCTTATCAGTTTTCCCACATGTACTAAGGAGACTTTCCTTGTTGGCTCTTTCTTCATAAAATAAAAAAATCAACTGGAATCCTTATATAATTATTTCCATCCATTAATCATATTTGTTTATGGTTCAAAAATTTGGGTCGTTATAGCCTACATCCACTACCTCACACCCTTGTAAGGATTTTTCTTCACTTGTTTCAAGGTACAAGTGGTTAAACCTCACACCGTTGTTTTCGGGGACAAGACCAACCCCACCTCATTTTCCAGGGACGAGATAACTCGATGTGTATGCACTGCACGCACTACACACCAACCACACAATATGTTCTTGGTTTAAAGAAGAACAAATGAAAAACGTGGACAGGAGAGACAACAATCTAAACAAAGTAAAGCATAGAGTTCTCCTGTCTTAGAAGTTCATCTTGATGTAGTCGTCTTTGCCCGACGATGTCACAGCAAAGATTTAGCGGATGTAGAATGCTTCAGAATAGAGTCTTGTAGGAAGCAACACAAAGTCCACGTATTTCTGATAAAGAATACTTTCTTGGAACGTCTGGAAGACTTTTGGACGATGAAGACTCATTCTTTAGGCTTCTACAAGTTCAGAGCTTCTATTGTCTCTTTCTGGGCAGCACAATTCTCTCCTGAACGCTAGGGCACAAATTGCTCTCTTGGAGGTGGGTATCCTCTCTTCCTCATCATGATACCAAGCTGTATTTATAGTGGAAGACCCCCAGAAGATCTTTGAGAGATGTGCTTGTGCTAATCAAGGCAAGAGTTCTACTTTCGGAAAGAGTCCGCACAAATTAGGAAACTCGTCGTCGTAATCCGTCGACCGGACTTGCCAAATTGATCATTCGATTATGGACTTAGCCTTGGAGTTGACCTGCTTCTTCTACGTTGACATGTTGCACCAACTCGGTTGACCGATTTTGTGAAGTCGATCGTCTGATTTTGTGACTATCGCAACACCAAACTGTACTGACTAGATCGGTCATCTGATTTTGGCAAATCGATCGTCTGATTTTCTTCAGCAATCGGAAGCTTGATCTTCATCAATCGGAAAGCTTGATCTTCACTAGGTAGGTGGATCGACCGAAATCTCCAAATCAATCGTCCGATTTCCTGCTTGGTCATCAATCGATTGACACTTTATTCTTCAATCGATTGACCCTTAAACCTCAATTGATTGGCCTTTTAATGTCAATCGATTAGCCTTGAACCTCACATACCATGAACATATCATATAATAAATCCTGAACATCCATCGGAAAATCAGAAAATTGATGGACAGGGCCAGGAAAAATGTGCTTGAATTGTCTTTGTAATAAATTGTGATGCTTGGTTGGCTCTATTTTATTCCTGAAATTGAAAATATTAATACCACAATGACAAATAGATAACAAAAATAGTGCATTACATACCCTTCATTTATCCACACTGCCTGCATTGTCTCACTATAATTGTCCTCCCCCTCGTGATGGCTCGTCTCGTCATCAGCATGTACTACACGAATTAATTAGCATAAATAAAACAACTATCAAAAATATACTTATAAATGTGTATGAACATACCTGGCTCTGATGGAAGAGGTGTAGATCCACTCGCCATCTGCGATGGAGATGCAGAGGCCATCAGTGGTAGACGTGTAGAGATCGTGGTCCTGTAAGGATAGAAGTAAGATACCACAATGATAAAGAATTATATTATATAAATATAGCAATGCCTACTAATCATGATATATATACCTGCTGCCAGTGGTAGAGGTGCAGAGGTCATGGGTTCTGTAAGGATAGAAATAAGACATAAAGAATGATATTAAATAAATACCGCAATGCATGCAAATCAAAGTATACATACCTCCTACCGGTGGTGGAGGTGTAGAAAAGGAAGTAAATCTCCTCCCACTACCCTCTCCCCTCCCACCTGAAGAAGTCGCACGTCGTCCTCGAACCATATCTTCAAGTGGTAATAAAATACATGCATATTCATCATAGTGAAAGAAAAAAAAGATGTAGAATATTAAAATTTATGGTAAATTGTTCTACTATCAAATTCAGCATGACATCTTCATTATCAGATTCATTTTGATCAAGTATATTCCTCCTTATCGGAGTCCCCCAACTATATTTCAGGTTGTTGTGGATCGACTTCTTCCACTTCATTCTCTTTAGATAAAGAAAGTGGCTCCACAGATTCATCACTAGAAGCACGCAACTCTACATCATCAAGTAAGTCTGATTGAAAGAATTCGACACTGATATCCAACTCCACTGTTTCAGTCAAATCCAACTCATAATCCGGGAAAAGCCTTGTTTTACCTTGCAAACTGCCACACAATCATTTCTTTCTTTATTTCTAGACGATGGATACTTTGTATAATAGACATGCTGAGCTTGTGTGGCCAAAATAAATGGATCATAAGTATTCAATTTGGACTTATGTTTGATATCGACAATCTCATATGTTGTGTCATTTCGAATAGAATTAGGATCAAACCAATGACACCTTGAACAAAAATATATGGTTGTCATCTCCGAGATATTGCAATTCTAAGATCTCCTTAATAATACCGTAATAATCACATTCATTTTCATTATATGTACTTCCTTTCACACATACCTTGTTGTTCATTGTTGCCTATAATCGGTCAATCGATTCCCACATTCTGGTCGTCTGATTGTCAGTTCTGCACAATCCAGATTGTCTTTGTGAAGTCCACTTCAAGTGTGACTTTGAGTATTTTCTTGCACACTTAACACACAATTTAGACCCTTAATTTAAATATAAATGAATCAAATATTTAGGTCATTAAGATAAATACCAATTGGTACTTTGTGATCTTTTCAACATAAATGAGAATTAGTATTTTTGTGATCATCAAAATCTAGATAGTACAACAGTGGTGACCTTCTGTATGTTGGTCATGTTGTATGTTGTTTCTATCCTTGCATATCTATATCTATACTAATATAATATAACTCAGTCTTGGTGCTTCCACGTGGCTGCACCAGGATAATCCTATTCTCTCTATAACATCTCACTCCCTAAAAATAGAAATACAGATAATTTAAATAAACTAAATAATTATCTTCCTACTTTCTCTCCTATTAAACTTTCCCAAAATATACTAACCCTTCTTAAACTAATAAAAACTTGCTAATATATTTTTTCTCTCTTTTCTTTTCCATTAAACATCTCTCCATTCCTAAAACACATGTTTTTATTCAAAATCTACTTTCATAAATAATAAAAAATATTACCCTCATATATATTACTTATAAAATTTATTAATTCAAACCTAACAATTTTCCGTGCAATGTACGGGCATAGAACTAGTTATTATAATATAACTCAGTCTTGGAGTAGCCACGTGGCAGCACCAAGATATTCATATTCCCGTCAAAACTCACAAATACCTCTCCTACCTCACTCCTTTAATGCAGCTATTTTAACAAGGCAAGTCTCTCACCTAAAGTTGTGAAGAAACCTTCTAAAATCGGTATGTTAAATCTTGCTAAATCTTGCACAATTTTTTTTTGAATTGCAATTTTATACCACTAAGAAACGACTACCGATTGTAGTTTTTAAAATCTTGCTAAATCTTTCAAAGTAAGTCTAAAAATACCAATGGTAAGACTTACTTATAATTTTATACCACTAAGAAATGACTATCCATAACAATTTTATATCACTTTGTAATTTTTTAAACTTGCTAATATATATAAATTAAGATATATTAATATATTAAAATATTTAAATCTAAAAACTTTCCGTACATCGTAGGAGTAGTCATCTAGTTTATCTAGTTCGAGAGTTTCCTCCCATGTCTTATTTCTATGTACTAGCTTTATCTAATGATATGGAGTTAAAAACTCCTCCTCTTTGTCCCAAAAAAGAAGAAGAGGTGAGTAGAATTAAGAAAAAATAATTATTAAACCATTTTCCTTCGGTGAATAAGAGTTAAGTATTCACTCTATTGGTTAAAAAAAAGGATTTTAGGATTCCTTCACGCCCTCTTGTCTAGGCATAAAAAAAGAAGCGTACTTACAAACGAGTCGAGTCGAGCCGAGTATTATGCTGCTCAAGTTCTGTTCGTTAATTTTTAATCAAACTCGAGTCGAGCTCGAGTCTTATCGAGTATTGAAAATGATTGTTCAAGCTTGGTTCGTTTAAATACTCTCGAGTTCAAGCTCTTAACGAGTATCTTAACGAGCCCAATTAAATTTGCGAGTTATATATATATATATCCATATTATGTATATATATAAGTCTAATTCAATTTACAAGTAAAAACCTAATTGTTTATAAGACCCAAATTTATCTTATTTCAATGTCATACCCCAAGATCTTTTATAGGTTACTTGTTTAATTATTTTAGTATAATGTTTAAAATATTTAACAACTATATTTGTAAAATTTATAATTAAAAATTAAACGAATTTGTTTACAAGTTTAAACGAGCGAGTAGACATTTGCTCATACTCGACTCGTTTATGAAACGAGCTTAAACGAGCCGAGTAGACATTTGCTCATACTCGGTTCATATTTTCATATTTATAATAAGAAATTAATATAATCTGAGTATATTAACGAGTAACTAATCGAGTATTTTAACGAACATATTATCGAGTATCTTAACGAGCTGTTCGCGAACGTATTTGAGTCGAGCATATCTCTGTTCAAGTGCTACTCGTTTATGAATCGAACTTATATTTTTATTCAAGCTCAATAAACGAGCCGAATCGAGTTTTTATCGAGCAGAATTTCAAACTACTTGTCAAGTGTATTGATTCGTTTGCAACCCTCCTACCGTCCTCAATTCAAACTTTGTCTGTATATCCGTACGAAGGAGAGTGAGCCACGTGCCCAAAAGACCCCTAACGGGATAAGAAACCAAGACCGCAGAGAACCAGAGAGAGAGAGAGAGAGAGAGAGAGAGAGAGCTCCTCAAGTCATGTCTCCGGATTGCAGGTAGTGCTGATAATCCCACCGCGCAAAGCACGTGCAGAAGAGGGAGAGAGGAGCTAGTCCCTAGGGGCAGGGATTAGAACCAGACAGAGATGCCTTGCTCGGTTCCTTTATCCCTCCGTATTCCCCTGCCTCCTCCTCGCCCCCCCCGCTCCCGCATTCCCGCACTCTCTCGCCCTCTTCCTCCTCGATCTCGCTGTCTACTGCCGTGTTCTCCTCCCACCTCCTTCGGCGTCTCCTCTCCCCTGCCGATGCGTCGTCGGAAGAGGACATCCCCCTGCCGGACGGTCACAGCTTTGGCGGCTGCAGAGGATTCCCCGTCTTCTGCTGGAGAGGAAGATATGGTAGTGTAGAAGCTCGTTTCAATTTGATGCTTTGGTACCTGTATTATCATAAGATGTCGTTGCGGGCCAAGGGTACCTTCAGTGTAGATTGTGTTTTGAAGTCCGGGGATTACCTCGACCATTTCGGGGTCGGTGTTGCGTACGGTGACTGATTTGACTCCACTTGTCGAGCTTTCGTTGTTTCTTTCGATCCTGAGGGAGCACATAATCTCAGCGCTGCTGATCGTAGCCTCGGTCTTCTCTTGAATGGACAACGAGACTCCGAATCGAACACATCAGAGCAGGAAATTGGCTACTGTTCATACGATGGGAATGCCTTGGAAATATCATCCTAGTCACCTCCAAAAATTAGCATTGCGTATAGAGTTGATTCGTCGTGTTCTCCATCCAAAACGAAAGAGTCACACTTATAGGAGACTGTCACAAGTTTGGAACTTCTAGAAAGAGATTTCTTTTGCCCTCTGCGTCATATGATCCTCCGCCGACCGATTTTGCAGCCGCAGAGGATAGGGAAGTCGTCAGTGATCTAATAGAAACTGCCTTTTTCTCCCATTTCCATAAGTACCTGTCGTCCACATTCCAATGTATTTCCGACACCACTGCTTCTGGTAGGCTGAAAACGTCACTTATCAATAGATGGGTCCCTTCTTAAGGGAATGCCATTAGATATTTGCCACGTTTTCCATTCTAGGGCAAACTAACTTCCTCTTTGGGACTCTGTGTATCCCAAGTCCCAACAACCACAATCTGTGATTCTGCTGCCAAATTTCCCCAAAATGCCACTTTGTTAGCCCCACTTATTGGATCTGCAGACAGGGACAAACTTAGATAACGCAATGAGAAACCAGATCTCTCACAGCCAAAATAGAACCAACCATCTGCCCATGAAGTTTCATTTGCTGGACTACCTATTTCTATCATTTCCCATTTTTGGAAAATTGAGTTTCAAGTTTCAACCTCCCACATTGTAATGACCCAGGAGGAGGGGGTTACCTGTTTATTCGGCAATGGTTATTTGGTAATACGACCAATGTGGAGTGACCACAGAGACCATATGGGCTTCACCCAAAATGGACAATAAATCATATTGGATTGGGTTGTGACATTATAGTATTAGAGCATGACCCATGTAGTATTATATAGTTAGTTTGGGGATGAACCAAGCAGAAATTAGTGACTTGTAGTGACCCAATCGCGAGCTGTGCAGGAGGAATGGAGCTACCACTATGTATAGAGGTTAGGGCATGAATGAATTGGATAATTTGGATTAATGCCATATCTAAACAGGAGAATGTTATTGGGCTATATATATGGAGTTGCAGTCCATAACTTGTGAGGCATTTTTTGGGCGGAACAAAATCGTGCGGGTTTCACCCAAAGTAGACAATATCTCACAAGAGTTAGATTGAGTTGTGACACACATTCTTCAAAGGCATGTTGGAAGATTTAAAAGTCTTGTGGCTTTTTTAAAGTTCCTCCTAATGATAAAACATTTTACATGAAAATACATAGTTTTTTCCCACTTAATGACATATTTCTTCTTCATTAAGGATCGTTCATTTCACATGCCACAGACTAATATTTTCTTTTTAAGTTTGTTTCTGGTTTTTCTTATCTTCCAGAGATTACTCACAATTCACTTATCTTCTAAATATGTTTGCTTGATGGCCGTTGTTATTCATGTTGAACTACCAGGATGGTATTAGAGGAGGTACAGACCTTCCAACACTACTGAGGAGATTCTGGAAGGTGGCTGCACCATATTGGTCATCAGAGGATAAAACCCAAGCCAGACTAAGGCTTGCTGCTGTGTTTGCCCTCACCTTGGCCACAACGGGGATCAGTGTTGGATTCAATTTTCTTGGGCGTGATTTCTATAATGCACTTGCTAGTAAGTGTCTTTTGATTGATAAATACATGCTTATGCTGACCGTACTGTTTACCCTTTCTGATTATGTGTTTGGATTATTTAATAAGGGAGACTGCATTGGTTTGTCTTCCGAAAGTTAGTCTGACCACTTAAGTAAGACAACTCGTTGCTATTCTCACAGTTTCTCTTATTTCTTTTCATTTCTGGATAAGACAAGGATCAAGAACAATTCACCAAGCAGCTTCTCTACTACCTTGTTGGTTTTGCTGTTGGAATTCCGGTGAGCATATTGCTGCATTCTTTTAGGTATTGCCCTTCAAGCCATATTAATTATTGCCTTTTCCTTTTTGGGATTGCATTGGTTTACTAATTACATGACAATTCAACTTTGCAGTATGAGCATCTGCCATTGGAGGATAAAGCCAGGATATACAAATTATATCATTTATTGGAATGAACCTTTGCATGAACAATTTTTTAGTAATTGATCTGTTACACATGGATGTCCACTATTATATCTTTTGCGTCTTTTGCTGTTGTTTTAAACCATATCCCAGTCCTTGGGGGGCATTTTTTAACTGAAGTTTTGAATGAAGCTTGAAGGAAATCTTACACCCCCTTTACCTTCTATTATGTTGGTTAAGGCTCCAGGTTAGCCATGGAAAGAACATTAGGGCCTGAGATTGGACTTTTGCAGTCTGGATATGCTTGTGTCATTTCCAGAGCAGGTAAAAAATGTTTGGTTATTCTGTTTTGGCAAAATCATTTTCTGAAGTGGGCGTGGTACGATAGTTGGTGTGCTGAAGAGTGGCTTCATTTTAGTGTAAGACATTGTGCCACTGAAGAGAAGTAAATTCTGTTGAGATGGATCCTGCCACTTAAATGGCTATGACAATTGTAGCCATTGACTGGTCATGGTTTAAAGGTGCCTGATGAAAAAACTGTTGAGTGAAATTTGAACTACTTTCATTTATATCGTCCTAGTCTTGAAACATATATGTTATTCACTGTGTGAACTGGGTGTATTTCTTTTGATAGTTGATGAGCTAATATGTATTGGGGCTTTAGCATGGATATGCACTTAGATGACCTAAAATGATCTGGAACATTAACGATGACTCCTTTTCTTTAAAGCTCCATGTAAACAAAGAGGAGAAAGTGACAGTGGGGAGAAGAGGCAAGTAGGTGTTTACCATCTTCATTATCTATCCTATTCCTGCTGTCCTGGATGAAGCATCTCTGTAATACATAAACATGGATATTGCTAGATGATGTTAGAAAAATGTCATTATTATTTACTACATCGCCTTTTGCAAAAATGTGGTGGGGTTGGCTGCTAAGTGTTTGTTGATATTGGAGTGTTGAACTGCAGATTCCGCCACCCCCCCTCTTCCTGTCATGTCTACTAGGTAATCGTTGGAGTGAAGACATAGACACATTGATAAGCAAGGTTTTTGGTTAAATAAAGTGACACTGTGACAGTCTCTTGGGATGCCTTTGGAGAAACACATAAAGTATGAGATTTATTAAAATTTGATATATGAGAACAACACCATACTTATCTCAGTGAGTAAATAAATCATATGCCTTGACCACTAAATAAGTAGTCTGTCTCAAAACTCCATCTGCCAACAAACTAGCGAAATAGATAAGTTTGTAGTCTTTTTCCCTTCCTTGTCCCTCTTATTTCTTTTGCTTTGAGATTTCTTAGTTTGTCCTTCCCTCATTCCCTCCTTTTTCAGTTGTCTTTAATTATAGTGCAATGAGCTGACTTGCCCGTTGGAATGATGGTGTTTCAAGGATGTAGGAAGGATTGAGCAGATAAGCTTCATATCAATCTTGTTACATTGTTGAATTGGGTTGAAGAGGAGAAAAATCAAATGCTCTTGAAACTAGAATTTATTGTTAACATTACCCTGAAAATTTGAAATCTCTATTGTTATAGATTTCTAATCCAGTCCCTTCCAAAAATTGAATGCTAACATGAAGCAAAGACCTTGATAAAATCAGAAGATAAGACAGCACTTACATGCATATGCTTGGACCATGTCACACATAGCATTCATCTAATGAACACCTTCACTTGTGATATCGAGTTGCCCCAACTTCAAGTTTGAAAAAGACATTAAGCTCAAATATATGATTTTCCATGTGGGTTTGCCCTGGTATCAGAACAAGGATGTTTGTGCATTATCCTTAATGAAGTTGTCTTATAAACAAATAATAGCAGTTTGTGAAAACAAATAATTACATTATTGCAATCCCATGTCAGTGTCCTTAATACGTTCACCTAGGTAGACATTTTTATTTAAAATAAAGGAGGTAAATGTTAATAGGTAGACATTAATGACAAACTATTAGCAAGGATGCAATATATCTGAAAACTCTCCTTTTAAATATGTTCCATGGTATAAGTTTGCATGAGAGAAATATGTTTACCTTAGATGCTGATAAAATACCAACAAGGACACTGTTGCCAGATTTCATAAACTGGTTCTGGGGTATTGATAGAGGAGTTTGCATTACTTATAAATTGATGTACTGCATATGATGGATCTGTACCATCTTTTGACCTCTCTTAGAACTTAGAAGATATAAACAATCTGCACTTTGAATGTTAACTGTTTCTACATCCATATTTGAGGGGGAAAATTAAGCCAGTTGGTTGATTAACCTTTCGCATGGACCATAATTACAAATATATCTTTGTGTTAAATGTTATGATGGTGTTATCTAGTTAATTTTTTTTTTTATATTATCCATCATTTTTTGTTATCATCGTTTCATTTTTTTTGTTATCATTATAAATATGTCGTTATCTTCATTGCAGTTGCATTATAAATATATGCATAATCAATGTTTGTGAAATGTTATACAGCTTTTCTACCATTTTTTATACTTTTTTTTTCTTTGATTTGCTTTTTATAGTTCTTTGTCTTGAGAGACTATTCAAAGGAGACTCTATCCTTGAGATGGAGATCATGGATGACAAGCTACTACATGAAGCGGTATTTTAAGAATCAAACTTTCTACAAGATTCAGTCACAGTCAATAATTGACAATCCAGACCAGCGGATCGTGGATGATCTTAGCTCTTTCACTGGAACTGCTTTGGGCTTTTCTTTGACTTTATTCAATGCTGCGGTAGACCTGATATCATTCAGTAATATACTTTATGGCATTTATCCACCACTGTTTGCTGTGCTTATTGTGTATTCAATTGGTGGCACTGCTATTAGTGTTTTCCTGGGAAAGGTAATTCTTCTCACAGTTACAATAAATATTCCAAATCACACATGCATGTATTTTATGTGTAAAGACCATATCTTTATGTTGAACTAAACAAAGATGTATTCTGTATATAGGGCCTAGTCAATCTAAACTTTATGCAAGAGAAGAAAGAAGCAGATTTCCGTTATGGACTTGCACGAATCAGAGAAAATGCTGAATCAATTGCCTTCTATGGAGGTGAAGGGAATGAAATGCAACTTCTGCTGCAAAGATTCACAAGGGCCTTTGAAAATTTAAGTGTATGTGTGATTAGTTGGTTTTTCCATGTGCAGATTTTCACTTTGCAAAAGAAGTTATTCTATTTTCTTCCACTTGCATGATTGTAAATGTTTCAAAAATAGAAAATGCTAATTCCTAGCTCTAAAGAAGTAAGCTACTATTCTATATTCTACATGGACATCTCTGTGAAGCTTTTCCTGTATCACGGCTTTTGTTAAACAAGAACATGGTGTGGTTTCAAACCTGACAGTTCCGTTTATTTCTGTTATTGTCCTTGATTTTCATTAAATAATGGTCCAATTATTAATTTCTTGACTTCTCATAGTTTCACCCATCTCTGATGCTAATGTGAGATAAAGCCATCTTTCCTTCTGCTGTATTATGTTTGCAAGTTTTCATCATCGTGAAAAAATGAATAGGATTGGCCAATCCAATGGAAGTTCTGAATTGGCCTATTTTTTAAAGAAAAATTGTTCATAAATCTATAAAGATAAAAAATCAAGAAATAAAATCCAGAAAAAGGAAACTGGTGAAGAAAGAAGTAGAAAAAAAAAATCCCTTCCCCCTTTTCCCGTCCTTCCCCTCTTTACTCCTTTTTCCCTCTTCCTAAAGAAGGAGAAGAAGAAATAAAAAAAAAGAAAATGCCTCCCCACCACCCCCGGCCCATGCACCCCCTTCCATGCTGCCTTTCCCCCTTCCTCCTGTTCTCCCTTTCCAAAGAAGAAGAAGAAATGGTAAAAAGGAACAACCGCAACCCCCCTCCCTTTCTCCCCTTCTTCATGCACTCCTGCCCCCTCCTCAAAGATGAAAAGAGGAAATAGAAAAAGAAAACCACCCCCATTACCCATGCCTCCCCGCCTCTTTCTCCCCTTCTCCATGCACTCCCGCTAACCCCCCCAACCAAAATTCCCCATGCGGCTCCCTCCCTCTCCCCACCTTTTCTCTTCCCTATGATGCTGAGTTTTTTCTTTTCTTTTTTTGGGTGTAAATTGAGAGCCCAGGCTGGATCGGCCTGGGATTGGCTGATCCAGCCTGCTTCACGCTGATTCTGGCCTATCAGGCCAGAATTTTGATGATCCGGAGGGCTATCCCCAGGCCACGAATCAGTCGGTCCCAATTCGGATTGGCTGAGTTGCGAGTCTGCTGACCCTGTTCATCGTAATGAGTGGAATAGCCACTGCTCACTTTATGTTGGTTGCCAGGTGAAGTACCCATCTTAACTTGAATTGAAATGCCACCCACATCTTTTCTTTGGAGCGGGGGTGGGGATGGGTGTACATACCTCTTCCTCCCTCCTTGTGGCCTGAGTTTTCAGTTTAATGGATTAATTCCTCATCCATGAAAAATGGAAATTCTCTAGCAGCTATCATCTTATTTCAACTGTCCATCCTTCAGTCAGTATTTCTTTCTTTGACATGTTGCGGGGGACCATCCATGTCTGTCACAAAAATGAAGCTTGATGAGAAGAGGGACAATAAGTGTAAGTTAAGCCCCTTTGTCAAACTATGCTTTTATCAAGTTCAGCAGTAAGTCAACGGAAACTGCAGGGGATTTCCTCTGTTGCTCTCATTAAAGGCATTAAAGAAGGAGACTCTAGCACGATGAGGTGGAAAAGTGGAGATAGAGATGGGATGGGAGCACTTTCCATGGACTCTGGTTGCTAGTTCATGCAGGAGGCAAATTGGATATCTCATAATGAGACTTAAGTATCTTTGCTCAGCCTTGAAGGTAAAGTTTGTTGCATAGGGTTTCTCAAGGGAGACATACAATTGGCTGGTGTTATTCCTGCAGAGATTGAGACTAGCAACTCCTTTTGAGATGAGGAAGGAAGTTATCAGACCAGATCTACTTCCATTACTTCAGAAAAAAGGGATCCATACGGAGAGGAATGCCCAAAGGCAGTGGTGCACATGGTATGCTTGAAAACATGCAACTGATACATAGTTGGTTTAGGGCATGGACACCCAAAGGCAATAGTGATGGCCGTCGGCAGCACAACAGAAGGGGGGGGGGTTGAATGAGTGTTGCAAAATTAAAACTTAAAAACAAAACTTTTTGTGCGGAAACGTTAGCTAGAAAGTAAGTGCAGTGAACAAATGAGCAGCAAACAAATAAGGCGATCACACAAAGGAGACACAAGGATTCATTTTCCACATAGAAGTCCTACATATAGTCTCCAAGCAAACTCTTGGGATTTCACTAAATGGGGTACAATCCCCCAATGATATACAACCCCCAGCACAATTGGTCCTCTTCTCTTTCCGGGTAAGAAGGAAACTCATTTCTTTTGTAGGCTCAGAAGCAAATCTATTAGAACAAATCTCAGCACGGTTCTTCCCTTAACACAAGGGACACACTGAGTACAGTCTCTCAACTAGACAACCACCCAGTAACCAGCTGATCTTCTTCTATTTCCTGAGCCAAAAGGAAGCCCACTTCTTTTATAGGCTCAAAAGCAAACCTACTGGTATAAACCCCAGCACGGTTTCCACTGATACAGAGCCCAGTTGGTCTTCCCACACAAGGGGTAATGCCTCACAATAAATGTTTCTATACAGACTGATGAAGGCTATGTGAAAGCACTAAGTAAAGAGCACACAGATCTAAGAGAATGGGAATGAGGAATTAATTGATCATGTGCTGCTTTAGCAAGCTAATGAGGAATGTTTTGTTGCTGAAGATTGCTGTGGGATCTTCCTTCTTGTTGACAGCTTTCCTGAATGCTTCTTTGTTGAAAGAGGAAGATCAGAGCTTTGAGCAAGGAGTCGAAGGACTTGATTTCTTCTTTTGATAGGCTCGAGTTCTTTCTCTATTTTCTTTGAGTGTGTGTGTCATTTAGGCTTCTCACTGGATGTACACTCTATCAGAAAAATCTTCAGGGCTGTTTTTTGTTCATCTTCAAAGTCTTCGACTCTTTATATAGCATATGAAGAAGACCGTTGAGATAACCGTTGTTGCTCTTCTTCTTCTGCTGCTATTGCTCTCTTTATTTCTAACGTCTCCCTTCTTGAGTCTAACGGATGCCTCAGAATTTTTTTAATCATGCGCGCATTTAATACTAGGAAGGTGATAGTGAGAAAGAGAGATATAACATACCAGTCAACCCATACCTCTTCCACATTTCCTGCTGACAACCTGTTATGTTAGGTAGGTGTTTTCTGTCTGTCAGGAAAGAAGGACATTTGAAATTTCATTGGGCGCCAAGAGACTAGTTATCACTTATCAGTAATCGATATACTGTACACATGGTTTGCCATCTCGCGAGATTCTCGCGGAAACGAGACCTCCGAAAAGCAGGGAAAAAATGTGTGCGGGCTAGTTCCGTTCGGCGCGAAACGGGGGGGGGGGGGGGGGGGGGCACGGGGTCGCGGGCAAGGGGTTCACGGGCGGGCGAGGGGTTTAGGGGCTGCACTTTTCTTTTTTGTTTTTTATAAGCGAATTGTCTGATCGTGTCCCCCACTAAAATCTTAGTTTAATATTTTTAAGAAGCATAAAACCCTTCGTCCCTCTCTCCCTTCGTCGCGATCTCACCTCCCTATCTCTTTCCCTCCCGAGTCCTCTTGCCGCCCTCACCGCTGGAAGCCGTCACACCTCCACCATGGTCCCCCCCTCCTCCGTTGTCTCCCCTTCCCTCACACTACCCTGTCTCTCTCACGCTGCGTGCAGACTACCCTACTCCGCCCCACCGCGCCATCACCAAACGGCGTACCGTCGGCCACATCCGTGGCCAAGTTGAGACGTCGGTCGCGCCTACGCCCCCAAGTTTCTCGATGTGGACGACAGTGCGTGGCGGGCGACACCTCTAGAGCATGTAGACGCGACCGAGCGCAGAGCCTTCTTCCTTGCCCCAAAAGTCAAACTCTTGCTGCCGTCTCGAAAGGTGAGTGCCCCCTCCACCGTGGTACCCCCACCCTCACACAGTCACATCTCCACCGTGCCCCCCCCTCCCTCCATTGTCATCTCCCCTAGTCTCCTTCCCTCCCCCCACCCTCACGCCACAATCGTCCTCCCTCTCCACAGTGGTCCCCCCCCCCACCACGGTGGAGTAGTCAATACACGTTTGACTTTTTTTACCAGACTTTAAATTTTTAGTATTCTATTGGATTTATTTGAATTATGAAATTTTTAGATATGTCAATTATGAAAGATTAGAAAGTCGTTATTTTGATAGAACTACCAAAATCGCTATTTTTTTCTTGGATGAGAGAGTTGACTTTTTATTTGTAAGAGAACTGCTTTTTCTAATATTTTTATTGGATTCAAATGGGGGGTACTTCCTTATTTACATGTAATATCTTAAGTAAATGAAGCTACAAATATAATATTTATGTTCAGGTAAATAAGGTATCATAATTATCGTTGCTCTGTATTATAATATGAACATATGTGCAACTAGACTATGAATATACCCAAAATGTGCAGTTATTATATATATATTTTAAAGAATTTTCTATGATTTTTTCTTCATTTTTCACAAATTTTCTTCAATTTTCAACTTAGCCGATCCTAGATCGGCCAAATTCCCATGGAATCGAGCAGATCCTACGATCCGACCCGACTCGAATCGGGGTCGGTTGGGTTCGATCCAGCACCCCGATCCGACTTTGCCATCCATGCTCCACCGTGGTCCCCTCACCCCTCCACCGTGGTCCTCTCCCTTCCCCTCTCTTTCACCCCCGCCAAACCACCCTCACACCTGCACTGTCTGTCTCCCCCCAACCCCCCACACACCTCCACCGTGGTCCCCCACTCCCCCAAACACCTTCACTATCTCCCACCCCCCGGCGGTCCTGGCCCCCACACTCACACATCCACGGTCTCCCACCTCGCACCCCCACAATCACAAGTCACAGTCACAGTTCCACACCCCCCCCACCCTCACCTCCATTGTGGTTAGTGGTCACCCACTCAGACGCTCGATCTCTCTCATTCTCTCTAATAAATCATTTGAGAAGTTTGATAATTGATGGATAATATCGTTTATTAATTTTTTTAAAATTTTGTCTCATCTTTTCTCTATAATTTGTTGTCTTTTTTATTTATTCTTTGTGCTGAAAAAGGAATTTGTATTTGTGTACATTTTGTTCCATTTTTATGGGAGTTTACAGAAGTATGTCTTCTTTGATATTAGTTGGTAATATGGAACACCTGAGGGCAAAGGGTCAAAATATAAGTTTTGTGAAAAAGTGATGAAAGCTGGTGGTGTTACAAGACTGAAAAATCATTTAATTGGGGAAAGTGGACAAGATGTGAGTAAGTGCCTACTTTGACCTCCAGAAGTGGAAACAATTGAAAGAAATGAAACAACAAAAGACTTTAGAAGCCATGAAGGCAAAAGTAACAAAAGAAAGGGTCATGGATGAGTTGCGTGATATGGGAGACAATTTTGATGATGAGCATGAGGAAGGGGAAGAAGCTTATCAACATTGCCGCAATGCAGTGTCTTTTGTTGTAGATCGATGGAATATTGATGAAATGGAATGTGATATAGTTCAAGTTGAAGCAACAGAAGTTAGTGGAAGTGGTTCTGGGAAGCAGTCGAAGCGAACTATAACAGATTTTATGAGGCGTAGTTCTAGTGCAAAGATATTTAGATCAACAACCGAGGTAGGTTGTACAAGTCTGATGATGCAAGACAACTAAGAATTTCATCTATGTTGACTAAGGGACCACTAAGAGAATGTCTAGGTAAAATGGTGTCGAAATTCTTCATTTTCAACCATATTTTTGCAAATGTTGCTGAAGATCATCATTTTAAGAATATGATAGTTGAGTCACAAAATCTTGGTCGTACAGTCCTCCCACCAACTCCTAAAGAAATTCATGGTAAATATTTAAATGAGTTGGTGGCTGAGATAGAAGGTGATGTTAAAAAATTAGAGCCACATTGGGATGCACATGGTGGTTTTATTTTATGTGATGGATGGGCTGAACCTACTAGAATGTCCATGATTAATTTCATGATTTATAATGCAGGAAATATTATATTTTTAGACTCTGCTGATGCAACAGGTAAAGAGAAGAACCATGAGTAAGTCATGCAATTGATGGAAGAGAAGATCAAAGAAATTGGGAGAAAGAGAGTAGTACAGATTGTCACAGATAATGCTAATAGTTATAAAAAGGCAGGTACTTTGTTATAAAAAAAGTATGATCTTTTTTGAACTCCTTGTGCTGCTCATTGTATAGATTTGATGTTTGAACTTTGAACATGTGGCTAACATAGTGTGGTCAAGAAAACTGTGGACATGGGCTGAATTGTCACTAAATTTATATATATCATGATTGAGTTGTTGATCGAGTTCGAAAATCTTGTGGACGAGATCTCGTTTGTCCTGGAGCAACTCGATTTGCAATGAATTTTTTAGCTCTTCAAAGTTTGTTGCGTGAAAGAGATGGTTTGCGAAACCTTTTCCTTAGTTCCGAATGGCCAAATTCCCATTTTAGGAACACTCCAATAGAGAAGAATGTGGAGTAAATCATATGCACTCCTATGTTTTGGGGTTATGCATGAGATTCTGTGAAGATTATGGATCACATGTATCATATGGTGAGAGTTATGGATGCAGATAAATATCCTAGCATGAGTTTTGTTTATCATGCTATAACCATTATGAAAGGGGGAATTAAGGTATCATCTCCAAGAAATTATATTTGGGTGCATAAGATAATTGATGAAAGGTGGTTGAAATCATGGATTGCTTGAGCGCTGATTCGGGGCGAATTGGGTTTGACCTGATTCAATCTGATTCGGCCCGAATTGGGCTGAATCGGATCGATTCGGGTGGATCCGGCCAGGCACCCATGTTTCTGCCCCAGGTGTGGCCAAATTTGCATGTATTTGATGTTTTTTGGCCGATTCTCTGTTTAAAGTCTCCTGTGAAGAATTTCATGTATAACTGATGATATTTATGCCATGTAATGCTACACAAACATCCATTTTCAATCAATTTTATTAGAAATTGAGTACGAAGTACAAACATGAAACATGAAACTCAATTCTAAATAGAAAATACAATGAGACTCGTACAAACATCAAACTCAAATCCAAATACAAAATACAATGAGTCTAGTACCCCCAATATCTCTACTGATATAGATCATATGTACCCCACCATGGATGGCAAAATTGGCCGACTCGGAGCGGAATCGGCCTCTGGCAACCCGACTTGGGGGGGGGGGGGGGGAACACCCACCCACCCACCCACGGTACTAGGTGGAATCGGGGGTGGATCGATCGGAATCGGCTCGAGTCGGCCCGACTAGTCCCGACTCCACTCGCTCTTGGCCGCTTCCACGGGAAGCGGGGCCATTTCGAATCGAGTCGTCCCTAGTAGGCGGATCCGGCCCGACTAGGACCGACTCCGCAGATCGGCAGTCACGGGACTGCGCAGACAGAGAGCTGTCTGCGCAGTCCCGACCCCCCCCCTTCCAGTCCCAATCCCCTCTCCCCCCCCCCCCCCCGCCGGAGGTCCTCTCCCTCGCCGCCGCCGCCACCGGAGCTCCGAGGAGGGCCACCGCCGCTGCTGCTTCCTTCTTCCTCTCTTTCTATTCTCTTCTCTCTCTTCCTTCAGGTGAGTTTTTAATCTGAAAAAATAGGAAATGTTAAATATGCTATAGATCTACAGATATATAGCATTAATAACATGTTTATGACCCTCTTTCTCCAAAATCTCCAATTGAACCCTAATTAGGGTTTAAAAATTAGGGATTTTGTGTCTAATGTGCAATTGAATGTCTAATAGAATTATTTTAGTTGATTAGAGTTTGTTGGTAGACTCAATTGCATTGCATGGTCTATTTTCCCCAAAATCCCCAAATGACTTAATTAGGTTAAAAAATTAGGAATTTTGGGTCATTAATATAATTAATTTGCAATTGAGTGTCTAATGTAGTCATTTGAGTTGATTAGAGTTTTTTTGTAGATTCAATTACATTGCATGACCCATTTTTCCCAAAATTCCCAAATTGAATCCTAAATAGGGTTTAAAAATTAGGGATTTTGTGTAATTAACGTGCAATTCAATTGCATTCTTACACAGGAATATGACACATCAAGAACATGAAGAGCAAGAGGTGGAGCAGGCCATTGATCCTGGTTGGGCTCATGGTACTCTCCTTGATGCACGATAGAAAAAAGTGAAATGTAATTGGTGTTCAAAGGAGTTGTTTGGAGGCATATATCGCCTTAAACAACATATTGCTGGGATTTCTGAAAATGTAGCAAAAATGCCCATCTTGTCCACTTGAAGTTAGGAATGAAATGAAAGCATATATGAAGGGGAAGAAAATAGAAAAATTATTGACAACTCAGCAGCAACAACAACTTCAAGATGAGATTTTTGGGCGACAGATTCGTAGAGATTATACTTTACCAATCAATGTGGATGATGATGATGATCCTGATCCTGAGTTTACTGCAGCTGCACGTGCTAGTCGCCGTTCTTATGCGGAGGAAGATGACAGACGAAGGGGCTTGGGGACATCGGGGTCACATTTGTCTAGAGATGACTCTAGGAGATCTCTTCCTAGGAGCACATCAGTTCGTAGGGCTGCCGGTGCATTAGGGTGTGGAGGTAGACTTTCAGATCTTCATGCTCCTACACAGGGTCCTATGGATACATATTTGTATAGATCAAGGTCTATAAAACAACCAGGAATCAAACAGGCATTGAAAGGAGTGAAAGCCACTGCAAAGGCAACAAAGGGAGCAATCAAAAGCATTGTGAAATGGTTTTTACATGCAGGTGTGCCGGCACATACGACAGAGAGCCCATATTTCCAGAGTATGTTGGATGCAATCGTAGAAGCTGGGCCTGGTCTTAAGGCTCATATACAGAAGTACATTTATGATGCTGGGCTTGATGAGGAGTATGATGAGTTGAAAGGATGGGTGAATGGCTTCAAAAATGTTTGGAAAGAACGTGGTTGCACCATTATGTGTGATGGTTGGACGGGGACCACAAGGAAATCCATGATTAATTTTCTAGTGTATTGCTGTGAGGGTACTATTTTTCTTAAATCTGTTAATGCCTCTAACAACATCAAGAATGTTTAGACTAATGGATGAAGTTGTGGAGGAAGTGGGTGAAGAAAACGTTGTACAGGTTGTGACTGACAATGAAGCGAGCTACAAGGTTGCTGGTAGATTGTTGATGGAAAGAGAGAACATCTCTATTGGGTTCCTTGTGCAGCACATTGTATTGATTTGATGATGGAGGACATAGGCAAAGATGCACATATTCATGGCCTCATTGATGATGCTCAGATGATAACTTTATTTATTTATAGTCACAATAGGATTTTGAATATGATGAGGCAATACACAGATGGTCGAGATCTTCTTCGTGTTGGTCCCACTCGATTTGCATCAAATTTTATTTCTTTGGAGAGCCTCATAAAATATAGGCATCAATTGGGCCAATTGATTAATTCTGATGAATTTTTACAACATGTAAACACTCTATGGCTTGATAGTAAAGATGTTGCTCTCCAAGTCCAAGATATGATTAGCAATGCACGATTTTGAGAGAGGATTTCCTACTACTTCAAAGTAATAGAGCCTCTGATACTTATCCTTAGAATGGTTGATGGTGATGATAAAAATGATATGGGGTATTTGTACGAGGCAATGGACAAAGTAAAGGAAAATTTGAGGGAAAGGAATCCCAAAGTATACAGAAAATGATGGGCCATCATAGACAAGAGATGGGAGATGACTCTCCACCATGATCTTCATGCTGCAGGTAATTTATTTAATCTAATTAATTACTGAATTTTTTATCATACCATGTTGAAAATGTTTATCATATGCAGGGTATTTTTTCAACCCTAGAATTCAATACAAAGATAATGTGCACAATGATGGAGAAGTGATGAGAGGCACCATGAATGTCATCACTCGCCTTGCAAGGACAATGAATGAGAGATTAGATGCAATGACAGAGGTAGGATAGAATGTTTTCTTTTGCATATGTATGTATGTTTCATTTGACATATGTTATATCTTCCATTTTGTAGGTGGAGAGATATAGGATGAAACTTGTGATATATGGAGGATATGACATGAGATGTGCAGCTCAAAGACTCACTCCAGGTTATTTTTCATGCTTGGGTGTTTGCAAAAAATTGTAAATTTAGGAATTCACCATTATAAAATGATTAATGTTCACTCCTTTTATTGCAACAGCTAAATGGTGGATTCAAGTCAATTATCAGCAAGATGACACAAATCCTTTAACGTATATTGCAGTGAGAGTGTTAAGTCAAACCACTTCTTCTAGCCCATGTGAAAGAAATTGGAGTACATTTAGCCTCATTCACACAAAAAATCCGCAATAAGTTGGGTGTGGATAGGCTAGAGAAGTTGGTTTATTGCCACTATAATATGCGTTTAAGGGTGAAGCAAAAAGAAGAAAGGCAAAAGATAGAAATGCAGAGATTCATGCAGGTAGCTGGTAAACCATTTGAGGAGGTAGTTCCTGAGATAGATGTGGATGAATTGCTAAATGAAGAACACTCTTTACATGCTTGGGTGGAGACGAGAGCTGAGGGAGAGATACCTGACTTTCATCCTGATGATCGCCTGGTTTAGGCATGTGAAGAAGATGTTTTATTAGAAGAACATGTACCTGAGAGAGGTCCAAGGCCCGAATTAAGAAGATCTGCCATTGTACAGGATACTAGAATTTCTTCATCTCAGCCAGAATTTAGAAGATCTACCTCTCAATTGGAGCCTAAAAGAAAGAAAGACAAAGGCAAGAAAAAAGCAAAGTCCAACAAAGAAAGAAGAACAGAAGGACCAAGAAGAAAATCACAAGAAGGTGCAGATAGGGGTGTACACGGTTCGGTTCAAACCGAAATCCCAACTGTTCTGGCGTTTTAAGGGTTTTTCTGATATTTTTTAGGTTTTTTTGACATTTTTTTGGCCTGTTTTAGGCAAACTTGGCAAAAAGCTGGGTTTTTGGGTGGTCGCGAGCTTCGAACTCGCGACACCCGGCGCGTGGAGGCGCGCGACGGCGCCCTCCACTGCGCCACCCCTTTTTTTGTTTAATTTTATTATTTATATAACTATATATTTATATTCGGTTTATTTCGGTTTCCCAGCTCCAAACCGAACCGAACCGTGAGGCTCATGAAACCGAACCGAACCGAACCGGTCGGTTCGGTTTTTCGGTTGGACCAAATAATGAACACCCCTAGGTGCAGATGACTCTTTTGAGGCAGAGACACATATTGGAGAGCCATTTTCTGAGGCTCCACCCCTACCAGCTCACTTGGCTAGATTATATGAGGCAGAGAAAAAACATTATCAACGTCGAAAAAAGATGATTAAGAAAGGAAAAATAGTTGGGAGTGATGACTCCACTCAATCACCTGATGATGATGATGGTGCTGCTGCAGGGTACTGGAGCCACAAGAGGTTATGGGCTTGGGGGTATCCTTTCAGGATATGAGGATTATTCAGCACCACCCCATCAACAACAAGGAAGCCAAGGGGAAGCACAAGAACAACATGGGGGATATGAAGGCCAACAAAGGCAAGCAAGGCATGATTGGGGATATGAACATTCTTATCCACCCTTTTTTAGTCCCTCAAAATTGCCATATTCAGATATCAGCTCTAGTAGTGGGACTAGTTACTTGGGTAATATTCAAACTACTGGGTATGGTAGTTTCTTCACTCCAGGACAATCAGGAGAAACTTCAAGCCAACAAGCAACGGCACCTCGAGGCATCTAAAGAGGATTCCAAGACATTGCCAATTCTTTGTTTGGCTTTGGATATACCCAGTATGAAGGACATGAGTATGTGCCACTTGTTCAGTCTCATGAGGTAGAGGATGAGGGTTCAGAAATGTCAAATTGAGAAGGTATTTTTATTTATTTCATGTTATCAACTTGTACATATATCTATTTTTTCAATGTATGAACATAATCATTATGTCTTTAATCATTGTTATTGTTCTTTATGATACATGAACATGATAAGATTTGAATTTCATTGTATTTGTGTTCAATGAATGTTGTATGTGTCTTCATAATTTTCTGCAATTTTTACTGATTTTTCAGGAATTTTTTTTCTTCTGATTTTTCCTGATTTTCCCTCATTTTTTTTCAATTTTTAACATTTTTTTAACCTGGCCGATCCTAGATCGGCCAGACTCCATTGGAGTCGGGCGGATCCTGCGATCCGACCCGACTCGGGTCGGGGTCGCCTGGGTCCGACCCAGCCACCGACCCGACTCTGCCATCCATGTACCCCACTGGGGCTGGACAGACTCATCTGACTCTGAGGGTAGCTCCCCAATAAGATGATAACTTTTGGTTTTAGACACAAAGGTACGCAACTCATCTCAAGTCATCATGGTGTTGTATCTGGTCCGAAACTCCTTCACATAGTGGTCCCACATCTCGCAGCCAGGATAGACTACCCTCAGACTAGCCATTTGTACATCCTCTAATGGAGCATAAATCTGAACAGGAATATGAACAAGAACAGATGGAGGTGGATAAAAATATGGTGCATGGTAGCCTGTGGTGGCGTAGCCACTATAGCCACTGGAGTAGCCTATGTCGGATGACCCAGCCTCCACTACCATCCTCACAGGTTGCAGTTTGCCAATCTCTTTCAACATCAAATCTACACAATGTGCTGCACAGGGAGTCCAGTAAAGATGGGGATAAATGTCCATCAACTCCTCCCCTGCCTTCTTGTAAGCAGAGCCATTATCGGTCACCACCTGCACGATGTATTGCTCTCATATCTCATCCACAACCTTCCGCATCAAACTCAAAATGTATTCAGCATTGTGCACTCTATCTGATGACTGATGCATCAATAGATTTGTGATAGAACACCTGTCTATCACAATACACAAGGAAGTTGATAAGGCTGCTCTTGGTGGCATCTGACCAACCATCACATATCAATGTGCGACCATATTTCTCCCACTTTTTCTTGAAGCTTTAGATATATGACTTGATCTCATGTACTTCTTCATCTAGATATCTCTCTGCCAAGTCTCTTGATGAGGGAGGTTGCACATGAAGCCCATGTTGTTGTACCTCCTAGATCATGGTTTTGTAATATGGACTATTAGCTGCATTGAATGAAATGCCTGAATGATGCCACCATTTTGCCACTGCACGACCCACTTTATATCTAGGCCCTTGCTGTTATATGCATCCTCAATTCTGGTTTGCTTGCCATGCTCCCGAGAATATATATTAGGATCCATCTCTTCTAAGGTTACACATGTGGATCTCTTCCTCTGCCTTTGTTGTTGGTCTGGGACTAGGACTTCGGCTGGAATATAAGTGAAGTAATCCCCCACGTTAGAAAATCGATGGGATTGCGCCTCGCCCCCAACCCTGGACCCAGTGCCACCACTATCACTGCCAACCTCAAAACTCCCTCTCTGCTCAGCTTCCCATGACTCAACCCTAGTTTGTTCTGTGGTCCGCCTAAGAGGTTGATCAGGCACATGCTTTGCATAAATTTCTGGCTCATCATCATCGTCTTCATCTCGCTGCCTTCTTGAGATGATCCTCTACTACATCTCCCTGTCTGCCCTCTTTCTTACAGTCTCGGCTCGAACACCCTTCAAGTGTTCAACCATGAGCCGCTCACTTCAGTTGGCACCGACTTGCAACCTTGCAAATCATGGTACCCTGCTAGCCGCCTACCTGTAAGGTACTTCTTTAGGCGAGAGACGCCACCTCCTTGTCTCGTATGGCCGCAGTAGTTGCACTTGTAATTGTGCCTACTTCCCAATGCGGTCTCATGTTGCCACCCAATGTCCTCACTATTGCCCTTCTTCGGTGCCATCTATGTAAAACAAATAGTCATTACATTTCAGAAAAAAAAAAAATTTATGTTGGTTCACATACAAACAATTTCTAACACGTTAGACGTTGTAAGTTGCATTGGAATGAAATGCACATAGGTTGCATTTTTTGTTTTTTTTACAAATAATTTAAGAAATTTGAAATTTGAAGAAAATGACCAAATCCGTGTGAAAAATTATAGATTCAAGAGAGAAATAGTTGCAAGTGAACACTAATCACTTACAACATCATTTCCCATGAATATATTTCCTATACATCAACAAAAAAATCAAAACATGAAACATACAAGTTATCTTCAAAACAGTGAAATGGGTGAAAAGAGGGATGAAAACAGGCCAAGAAAGTCTCCAAGCACCGTTAAATCCACGTAGGAAGCCTCCTTAGGTCTCTTGGAGTGTAGATCTGGGGTTTCTTTGAGGGAAAATGGGGAAAAATGGGAGGAAGAAGGGTTTCCGGTGTGAAACCTTGCGAATCGGGACTGCACAGTCCCGATTTGCAGGGTGTCGGTCGACCCTTAAGGGTGTCGACCATATCAGATCGTGCCGGATCCGGCGAAGTGAATCGGGTCAGATCGAATCGAACCCGATCCGTTCGATTTGGCAGGCCATGGCCGGCTCGGGTGGATCAGGCGAATCACGAATCGGGCTCGCCCTGATTCGATCCGATTCGGCCTAATTGGGCCGATTCGATCTGCCTTGCGAAACCCTAGTTGAAATCAATGAATGCACCTATCTAAAGTTGGTGAGTTTTTTTATGCTTACTATTTTTTTATTATATTATCAAATGAAAATTTTAATTGGTAAGCTATGGACTCTTAATTTTATTTATTATTTTAGCTTATTTTCTAAATCTTAAGTATTAATACAAACAACGATTGGGAGATAATCAAACACTCGTTAAGTTGTCCATGAAGTCTTTGATAAATTGTTTCCAAAATCAAAAGAGAGATCTCAATTTGGAAATGAGGTGAAGTAACTAAACTTGAAATTGTACATCTTTAAATTTTTTTATTTATGACAATTAATTAAGATAAATTTTATTCTATGGATGTTTAGAGATGGATTGGCCATGTTCAGAACGAAGAATGCTATATTAACTAGAGAGACTATGTGGCCAGGTTAGTACTTTACAATTATGAATTGTCATACTTATGTATATAAGAATTCTATTTCTCACTACTATTAATTGTGGTTTTTTTAAGGAGAATAGTGGAAAATGTATGGAAATGATGCACCAATGTTGAGACAACTTGCAGTTCGAGTTTTGTCACAAACAACATCAACTTCACCTTGTGAAAAAAATTTGAGTACATTTGCATTGATACACACACAACCAAGAAACAAATTATCTTATTTGAAGTTAAAGAAGCTTGTATATTATCATTACAATATGAAGCTGAAGGTCAAGAGAATGGAGGCTGAGCATGGACAGGGGGTGAACCTGAGGATGATCCACTTGATTATTTTACGTTATGGGTGAAAATGACATGGATGATTGAGACAATCCATATGCTGAATGGATTGCAACTAACACTTTAGATGAAGAAGATGATCGACCATCACAAGAGATTTTTAATGCAGCACGAGAGGCGGGCATTGATGTGGATGCAATTACACATCAAAATTTTGAATCATCTTCTGAGTCTACCCATCGTCATGAATCATGATGATGACCCTGCTTCTGATGTGGATTTATCTAAAGATTCTGAGCATGACATTGCTAATGAATCATCTCATGGAACTCATGGAAGTGATGGTGACAATGATGATCATGGAGGGAGTGGAGGGGGAAGATGATGGGGAGAGTGTTGAGGGAAGGCATGGAAATAATGAAGGATATGTTCATGATGGAGGACATACTCATGTGATGGGAGATGATCCTCACTTTACTAATGCCCCAAGAGCATATGAACGCTGAAGAAAGAATCATCAAAATCGAAGATTACAACATGATGATGAAGCAGAATTTTCTCACACATTTAGTTTGATGGACGTTTTTGGTGGGAGTCATGGGACATATGAAGGAATTCAAGATGCATCATCTTCATCATATGGTTATGGATCTTATGGTTATGGATATATTCCACAACATGAGTCCTCTAGCTCATCTTATGGTTATGGATATGGATCATATAACATGCCATATGCATATCCACATCCTTTACCAATGACAGTGCCAACTGTGTCATATTCTTATCATTTAGACCCCTGCATTGGGATCTTGATTAATGTTTCTGCTGATGAGTATGATACATTTGTGAGAGAGTACATGCATATGTATCAACAAAGAATGACATGGGAGTAATATTGTGCTTATGTTCAAAATTATTATTCTAAACAATATTAAAGTCAAGTGGATGAAGTGTTGACTAGTGGGCCATTATTTGTAATTTTGTATCATGGATTTGTATTGACTTTCTTTTATGTACTTTTGTTATGAGATGGACATATGTTAATTTATGTGCAGTTGTGCACCATTGACCTTTTTATTTATATGGGCTAATATTGGTATGAAATTGTGTTATCTATTGTTGAGAATATATGTAATTATCTGTGTTATCTATGAATCAATTTTATTGTTGTCATCATATATGAATTTTCTCGGGATCCCGAGATCTGATCTCCCGAGATTTTACAAGATCTCTTCGATATCTCTTCTCTTTGACCCTTTCGAGACGAAGCCGAGATTCGATATGGCAAACCTTGACTGTACAGACTTTAGTCAGTAATTGATGCATAACATAAGTGAAAGTATTTTGTTCACTAATTGGAATGTAAATAAATTAATCAGAATGAGAAATAAACATTTGTTCACCAATTAGAAGGAAGTTGAACCTTTATTCATTAATTAGAATGTAAATAAACCAATTGGAATGAGAAATAAATATTTGTTCACCAATCGGAAGGAAATTGAACCTTTGTTCACTAATCAGAATATTTAAACACCAATCGATATAATACTGAATCTTTGTTCAGTAATCGAAACAATTTTAACACCAATCAATATGTTGCTGAACCTTTGTCTAGTAATCGGAACATTGTTCGCCAATTAGAAGGATAAGAAGGCAAGTGTTCAGTAATCGGAACGTTGTTCACTAATCGGAACACTGCTTCTTCAATAATTGGTATAAAACTTCTTCACTAATTGGAACAAGCGTTTCTTCTATAATCGGAATGAAACTTCTTCAATAACTAGTATAAAACTTTTCTTCAGTAATCGATAGGAAGTTTCTTCAGTAATCGATGTGGCACTTAGTCGTCTATTGACAAGAACAGCAAATATGTGTCGACAACCAAGAGAAAGTTGTCGACCAGAGATAAGTGATCTGTCGACAAGAACAAAAAACATGTGTTGACAACCAAGAGAAAGTTGTCGACCAAAGATAAGTGATCTGTCGACAACAGGGTAAAAACATGTGTCGACAACAAAGTGAAGTATATTATTAAATATAGTTATGATATTTATGAGTTTTAGTTATCACCAAAACATAGGGATAAATAAATGTGAGTGGTTCAACAAATAAGAGGCATGATGCCTAAATCATGCTGTGGACTTTATTTTATTGGGATTGGGGAAACAATAGGATTGCCATTCATACTAATACTGTTGCTGATAAGGTGGTTTCTTTTATTGTGGATGTGGTAGCATGCTAGAATACTAGATTGGCTACTTTTGCTGGGAAGGGAAATTAGAAAGTTTAACTATTTGCTGGTAGCAGGACCAGTATGATGGTTTGTTTCTTCTCAATTAGAGGGCTATACTACTTTTTGCATGGAGGCTTTTTGGATAGAACTTTTTCTTTACACTTGTACATATATATATTTTTCCCCTCAATCAAATAAACTTGTGATGTGATCGACGTTCGAAAGGACAATTATTTGGCTCTATCTCTCAATCATTGTCCAGACTTGGTTTTTATATTATTGATGGTTTTCCAAAGATTCCTTGTCCCTTTTCATTATATCAAAATAGTTGCTTGATCCTTCGTGAACGTAGAGATGTAGGAAATAATACATTCATGCGTGTCCCATTAGGTGCTAGGTCATCCAACTCAAAATCAAGCACTCGAGGATGATGTATACAATGTAATGCATACACCCAGCTCGAAGTAATACACACTGTAGGTCTTATTTTCACATATGTTCCGTGAGGTAAGATACAGCCATAAAATTATTGCAATACATGACCATTACAAATGTATTGAGTCTTTTATCTGTTTGCTGGATGGATTTCGTTTTCTTTGAGTTTTTGCATTAATATGTTTGCTGGTATAAGGATTATACTATAAAGAATACTAAGGGATCGCTTTCCTACATGACTATCTGATTGCTCCTCAAACTTTAGACTTGACTATCATATAGATGTTGGTGTAACTGGTGAAGCCATGTGAAAGTTTTTGACATGTTGGTTGCATGTCATGTTGAAGATCACTACCTCATAGCCCTATATATACAGGATTTTACAATTTTATGTTATTTTGCAGGAACTCCTGGTTGCTTCAAGAAATCTGGAATTCTTCACCAGTGGTTATCGTTATTTGATTCAGATTCTTCCTGCTGCAGTTGTTGCTCCTATGTATTTCTCTGGAAAAATAGAATTTGGAGTGATCAACCAGTCTGTTTCTGCTTTTAACCATATACTCAGTGATTTCTCCCTCATTGTATACCAGTTTCAGGCTATCAGTGCCTTCTCAGCGGTCATTGATCGTCTAGGTTTGTGCTTCATGTTTTTGGTTGTCATGTATCCTGATTTCCCTTTGGTCCATTCAATAAGAAAATTCCTTCTCACTCCATCAATATCTAGTTTTAGGATAAACTGCTTGTCTCAGACATTCAAGTGGATAGTAAAGATCACTACTAGAATGGCTGTTCTATTTGTTGCCAAATTTTCATCTTTCAGATCTTAAGAAAACCTTGTTGTGAGATGAGACCTAAAATTTAGGTGAGATAGCTCAAGAAGAAAAATTGAAATAAACACTCTGATGCTATATAGAGGAGTGCTAAGTTTGAAATGAGCAAGTGCCTTGACTGGTATGTCAGTCTACTCAGCTCAACAATGAGAAAAGCTTCATATATGCTACCCCCAAATTCTTATGTGAGTGTTAATGAGTGTACATAAGCATAAGCAATCAAATAATTAACATACAAAAAGATGAAAGAAAATAATTTCCACTTCTAAGCTGTATCATTTTATTCATTAGTTTGTAGGAATCTGGAATGAGGAATAGAAAACTGGCTTCAGAACCAGACCAGTCCATGCTAGTTTCAGCTTTTCTGGCTGGTTACGGCCTTAAGGCCCTTAAACTGGCTACTGGAACCAGAGTAGTTCTGCATGGATTTAAGACCAAACTGACTGAGTCTTTAGAACCTTGATCTGAAGTGTCATTAGTGTCTTGCAAGTATTTATTATGCACTTGAACAATCAAGTCTGACATTATGAAAGTGAGTTAACATCTGCTGGTGAAAATCCAAGTTGAATGGATCCAGGTTGGTCAGTTTGTTGTTTATTAACTGATGTCAATGGTAAGTCTTGTCAAAAAGTGGATCATGCCTAGGTTTTCAGTACTATGTCCATATTCTTTATTCTCTCCGCGTAGTTAAGGGTGCTGTATGTTTGTTAGCATGCATCACATGACATTTTGTATCAAAACAACTTTCAGAAAAAAAAGAACAAAAATGAATCTGTGTTAACAATTTTGTTGCATCATGTAATAACATGTACATTTTTCATTCCCCTTTTCACAACTTTCTCGTAGTTACAACTTAACTGTTCTCTGAAGTTGCAAATATCTTGTAATTCGACATTATATTCAGATTTCTAGCAACATGAAAGGTTGTTGAAAGCTGTTACTGTAGTATTGGATACAGATACTGGAATTCTGGTATTAGTTCTGATGAGGTCGGTCCGACCTGTAAAGGCTCTGAAGGGTTGACATCTGAGGGGCCTGAGGTTGGAGCTCAGGTGTTGAGGTGGAATGAGAGAACAAGGCTCACCTGCTGCTGAAGTCGATCTGACCTACAAGGAAGTTAATCTCAGGAAGGGTTCTCGAGACAACCTTCTGACGATCAAGTCAATATTCTTGGCTAGGCTTGGTTTGAGGAAAGGCGATGAAGAAATCAGAGAGTGTAGTGCGGAATTGGACTATGCCTTGCGGACACATCATCCTTCCCTTTTACCTATGATTGTTGGCCTTCTTTTGAAGGCAACTGAGGGTTAGAAGCTATGAAGTCAGAGGCGTGAGGCAACCCGAGGTGACCAAGGGTCGCCTCAATTTTAAAGGCCTAGGCGATGGCCAAGGTGATTGAGGTAATATATTATAAAATAATATATATAGTTAAAAAATATGAAATATATATTTGACGGTTCTGTTGGAGGAACAAGCGCCTCTTTTGGTTCTTGTACGAGGCCAGGATTTTTGTTCCTACTCAATCGGAGAGCCAGGCCAGGGTGAATGTTGAGAGTAAGCTGGAGGGAGACTCGAAGAGGGGGAGAGAGGGATGTCTGTGTGTGTGTGTGTGTGTGTGAGAGAGAGAGAGAGAGAGAGAGAGAGAGAGAGAGAGAAGTCGATCCGACCTACAAGGAAGTTAATCCCCCAAGAAGGGTTCTCGAGACAACCCTCTAACAATCAAGTCAATATGCTCGGCTAGGCTTGGTTTGAGGAAAGGCAATGAAGAAATCAGAGTGTAGTGCGGAATTGGACTATGCCTCACGGACAAGTCCTCCTTCCCTTTTACCTGTGATTGTTGGCCTTCTTTTGAAGGTAGCTGAGGGTTAAAAACTATGTAGTCAGAGGCGTGAGGCGACCTGAGGCGACCAAGGGTTGCCTCAGCCTCAAAGGCCTAAGCGATGGCCATGGTGATTGAGGCAATATATATAAAATAATATATATAGTTAAAAAATATGAAATATATATTTGACGGTTCTGTCGGAGGAACAAGTGCCTCTTTTGGTTCTTGTATGAGGTCGGGATTTTTGTTCCTGCTCAATCGAGAGAGCCAGGCCAGGTAGAGAGAGAGAGAGAGAGAGAGAGAGAGAGAGAGAGAGAGAGAGAGAGAGAGAGAGAGAGAGATGTCCGTTGTGCCGCTTGTCCTCGCTGGAGAGGTTCACTGCATCACTCACTGTCACCGGAGCACGTCTACTGCTTGTTGGGGGTCAGCTGACGGCTCTTCGAGGAGAGGAGGGGGAGAGCTCAGAGTTGGGATTGCGATCTATGGCCTTTTAGGGTTTAGGGAGGGGGGTGTTTATGGGTGGGAAGGAGTGAACTGGACCGGATCCCGTCCACTTTAGCAGGGGCTAGTGACAGACGCAATCGCCTCGGCGATCCTGGCAGATGCGAGGCGCCGGAGTATCGCCTCGGATGCTTTTGATAACATAGGTTAGAAGGAAGAGGTGGCATCCGATATGGGACAAAGTCTCGTTGGTGCCTTCTTCCTTCTCCCCTTTGCTCCCTCTCTTCCAATGGCCAAGGCTGGGCCTAGCCCATTAGCATATTGGGCTCAACCCAGGGACCTATCAAGTTCTAGTTGCATGGCTCTTACAAGTTTAGACATTTTCTTTTCCCGTTTAATCATATCTGCTACACTTTTCCTTATAATGCATCAAACATGATTTTCTGCAGTCATAACCATCCAAAAGTATTTTTTTGAAGCAATGGTAATGTGATATTCTTCAAATATCAATTATTTCTAAATGTCAACTTCCTTTCTCATTTGTTTTGTTTTATTTTGGGGGGGGGCAGGTGAGTTTGATGATGTTCTGGATGGTACTCATTCTTCATATGTTCTTGAGCCGGACAACTCCCTGAAAATTAGCTTTCAACATGACATCATTAAGGGTTCTTTGTTTGAATCAAATGGATCTATTCCACCGGATGAGGATTTCAAGCTGTTGGAAATCCAAAACTTAACATTACAGACACCCAAAAGTGGACGTACTCTCATTTTGGATCTATCTCTGGAGATCAATAACAAAGATCACTTGCTGGTAAATATTTTTCTCATTCGCTTTGCTTATGTTACTTTCCTTCTCTAAACCAGACATTTGCCTTTGTTATCTTACTAGGTCATGGGTCCCAGTGGGAGTGGGAAAACTTCATTGCTAAGAGCCTTGGCTGGTCTTTGGCGTTCAGGAAGCGGTAAAATTACGTTCTTACAAGAGACATGGGACATTCCCGGTCACTTGCTCCCATGGATATGTCTTCATCTGAACCTTTGAAGGAGCCAGTAAGGGATAGTAAAATTGATAGTTTCAAATACAGAAGAGCAGAGGGTGTTTTTTCCTTCCTCAAAGGCCATATATGGTCTTAGGAACATTACGTGAACAGCTGCTGTATCCTACATGGGTGAGGAATCATTTGGAGTGTCACAGGATGCATCCTCTGGTATGCTACAGAATCTTACATATTGCCTTTTTGTATGTGATGTTGCACCAATTTCATCCATCTGTAAATAGGTGATTATCCCATTGAATGAGCGACTATACGTAAGATGAAGACAATCTACATGCTTCTATTATTCTTCTGAATCCTCACGGAAGTTTGATAGAAAATTTTGAATGTCTATCAAAGAGCCTTTGGGAAAAAGGCATCATATTGTCCGGCAGCTAGATGGACATGCATGGTTACTTCTGTGCACAAGATTTGCAGTCTTTTGCCCCTGTTTGTGCTGTTTTATCAGATTGCAAAGAGATAGTGTCTTCTGCTTGTGCATTTCCTATTACTTGATTTTTGTAACCTGTGAATATCCTGAATAAACAGAAAAGTGCATTTCTTTCTCGATTGCCTTTGACATTTCTTATTCTACTTGGTTTCGTAGCATATCACCATGCTTTGGCTATAAAGCTTGGGCCAACGAAACCACAGCATGAGTCAACTGACTTTATCTTGGTTTTTAGCAAGAGGAAGCATGGTGGTGACTATCCTTTTGTGTCCTTAATGATTATGATTCTCTCACATTATGGTACTCAAAACTTGCTGAGCTGGTCCTAAATCGGCCTTGGAACTGGGACCAGGATTCCCTGCCAGCACAGGAACTGATTCTGGTTCTGCAAACTTTCTTTCACGTGCCTTACCTGAAGCGGTCTGTGTCAGTGGACACTGGGCACAAATTATGCATTTTTTGATACCAGAGCCTATTGTGCTATCATGAGGCTACCACCTGAGGGTCAGTGACCTAGGTTCTGCATGGGAAGAGGTTTACTGTCTTTGTCACCCAAGTTTGTTGGCTCCTCCAACATAGGTAACAAAAAATGTCAAGCAACTGGATTGCGAAGCTACATCCTTAAAGAATGCCTTGCCTTTACTCAGGAATAGTGCTGCTTACTGGCACTGATGCTGCAGTCTAACTCTCACAAACTTAGGTTATCTGTTACTACAAATCAGCCAGATGCATTACCAAAACATCAACAGTATTTTAGACTTCCAAATCTGATTCCAATCTTCAAGTCTCATAACTGCAGCTTAGCCTACTCTTGGTTGTACCATGTCCATTTCAGAAGTGGGACGGACACAGTTGCATCGCCTTTCCTTACTCAGAGATGGTGGTACATGGAATAGATACCGCAAGCATTTTTCCATGGTTGCAGGAGTGTAAAATATATATATTGTGGGATCTTTGCGGATCCCTCAGCCAGCTACATGATCACATAGTAAGAATCATATAGCGAATTTGCAACTCACCTGTGCTGACCATTTATGAAATTCTGCCTGAATATTGTTTTCTGGTTCTACCTTCTTAGAAGTAAAATTCTAAATTTTTCTTCCTTTTTAGTGAATCTGATTTCCTTGTCACCCTTGTGATGGTGTCAAATTCCGAGAACGGTCTTCCAATGCTGTTTTCTTCTTGCCTTAATAGGTTTAATGTACAAGTTTATTCACATTCTTTCACCTAACGTTGCAAATGTGTGTAGATGCCCTGTCATTCTCATTGCAAATGAGTAGCTTACAAGATGTATGCAGTGAGATGAAACCCACAGAAGATGATCTGATCCACGTTTTACAAGATGTTCACCTTGGCGACATTATATCTCGCTTCAAAGGCCTAGATACAACATATGAGTGGTCGAGTGTCCTTTCACTCGGCGAGCAGCAACGTCTTGCTTTTGCTCGGTTGTTGCTATCAAAACCAAAACTAGTCCTCCTGGATGAATCTACAAGTGCCCTAGATGATGCCAACGAGGTATGTGATGTGAAAAGGTTCCCTCCATTTCCTTATTCCTTGCAGTCAGTCTCCCACATTTTTAGGAAAACTTGAAGAATTTGAGGAATGCATCTTAGTTATACATGAGACGGTGTTTTCTTAGGGCCATCATCAGATGGAACAAATTCTCACTATCATTTCACTGTAAGTCTAGTATGCTTTGTATGCCTGCATACATGGAATCTCCCTATGATTTTTGGGACTAATGTCTGAACCACAAACATTCCAAACAGTAATAGAGTTTTCTATGCACCATGACCAACAATAAGAAAGCATGCTAATTACAAGACTCACTAGGTTACATCTTCTGATGTAAAAATAGTGACAAATGTTCTATAGAAAAACAAATATGACAAAGGTTAATCTCTACTGCTTCTGGCTTCCATCTGTGCTACCTGCATTTTTTAGTCAATGCCTCAAAAAGAACCTCTGTGTCATTGTTTGATCTGATGATTGCAAGAACTATTAAGCAAAATGAAAGCCTGTTGGAATGGTTGATGCTAATTGCTCAGTAGCTTTAGAAGAAATGTTCTTTGATATATGCATCAATTGTCCCAATGAACATGATAAGGGTTGTACCTGCCAGTGTCAATTCACACCATCTGTGTTGAAAACCTGAAGCAGAACAGACATGTAAGGTTAATATGTAGTTGATTCTTGATGAACAGGTTGAATTCTGGTTATACATTGGCTGGTACTAAAAGTAAACTTCACCATGCTTGGTTTCACCAGCACAGTCATCTGTGACACTGGGTCGAGGCACACATTAAGAATTGTCTATTTCAACAGCTGGCATTAATGGAAAAACTTCAACATGTTTTACATCTCAGGTTGGTAGGATGTGAAACTTTGTCAGCTGAAGAATATTCTTCCTTGGCGCAGACTTAGTTTTTCCTCTTAAGTTTCCTTTTTCTGCTGAACTGTAGATCAGGTTTCTCAAACATCTTTCCGGTCATTTCACTTCATCCTTTCCTTGGACAGAACTATTAATTTTCTTTTCTTTTCCTTTGGGTCCAAGTCTTGTATGGCAATGTAAAGGAGTAACAGTGACTTCTTATTCATCATCATCATCAGAGCCTTATCCCATTATTTGGGGTCGGCTATATGAATCCTTTTCCGCCAAAGATTTGTATCAAGTGCTATAGTCGTGTTTAAACTCAAGAAGTCCAAGTCCTTCCTAATAACATCGTACCATCACATTTTAGGCCTTCCCTAGCTCTTTTACTAGCATTCACTAAAATTTGGTCACATCTTTTAACCGGCGCCGAGTTAGGGCGACGGTACACGTGTTCAAACCACCTAAGTCTATTTTCTCTCATTTTTCTATCAATTGGAGCTATCCCCAAATCCTCACGGAAGCGCTCATTCCTAATCTTATCTTTCTTAGTCTTACCACACATCCATCTCAGCATCCTCATCTCTGCTACACATTTTGTTCATGTGTTCCTTTCGCACTGCCCAACACTCGGTGCCATATAATAAAGCAGGCCTCACTGCCGTTCTATAAAACTTTCCTTAGTGACTTCTTATTACCTTAAAAAAAAACAACAATGACTTCTTGTTGGAAAATGAAGCTCACAAGAAAACGCATTTGCAAATGTTTTAGAAAACATTCACCTGCACCTTTACGGTTTTTTTATTATCTAAGACTCATTTTTGTTCAGACTTGTTTTCTATTGAGTGTGAGACTTGTTTTTATTCTGACTTGATTTCTTGTTTTGTCGTTTAATGTGAGACTCGTTTATTTCAGGATTTGATTTTTGATTGAGTCAGAGACTTGTTTTATTCAGACTTGTTTTTATTCAGACTCGTTTAGTCTTGAGACATGTTTTCTATTAGTCTTGAGACTTGTTTTTCTAAGTAAAGTCTGGGACTTGACCTTTCTGCTTCTGTTGTGCATCACGGGCAAAATCACATGTTCTCTTGCTAACTACTCACATATTTTGTTATGGTATGAGTTCTTAATTATTAGTTTTTAGGCCACCCTACACTATGGGAATTTCCTTATCACATGTGGTAGAGTCAAGAAATTTTGCTTCTAGTTGCTTGCTTTTTTCTTATCTTCGGTTAGATGTAGAGCGCCATAGATCAGCCCAAACATCTTTTCGTCAATTTCCTGATTAGGGTCCTGAGTCACTGGATGTTCAAAAGAAATAATGGCGCTTCCATCTATAACATACCCTAGGTTGAGGTAGTACAACAAAATTCAAGGTCATGTTGTAGCATTCTAGTAGCATCCGTAGCCAAAGTCATCTGATCCTAATTAAAATTTACTTGATGAGACTCTGAGGGAGAGCCCTATTGCAAAGGTTAGGTTGCTTCATTTTGGCATGGAGGTCACAGTTCAAAATCGGAAAACGCCTCTATAGAAATGAAAGTGGATGCGGAGGATTGACTTCCCCATACCTTATAATGATGGTAGTCTCAAGGCACTGCGCTGTCCCCAACATTTAGGAGACTATCATCAAAAGAGAGAAATGACGTCTTTCTCTATGCGTATGCAGGCACATCTCTACAGGCGGATTGAAGCTGCAGGGATAACATATGTCAGCATAGGCCATCGAAGAACACTCTACAGCTTCCACAACAAGGTGTTGCACATATTGAAGTTCGATCCTGAGGATGGTAGTAAAACTAATTGGCATCTTGAACCCATAAATCAGTCCAGCACTTATGAGGAGGCGCAGAAATCATCTTAAAATTTCTGGAGGAAGAAACGCCCGAACGAGTAGATAGAACAACATTTTACCAAATTCTTTAAGAGAAAGAAGCCTTTATTTGTCTTCGAAGGAAGAAAAATGAGAAAATTTCCTACGAATTGCAGCAACTCATTTCTTATACTTCACATGGGATCCACCTCTGTACGTAATCTAGCCATCAGTTATATCACCACCAAGATATCAAATTCTTACATATCCAAATGTGCTTTTGCCCTGTTGTAATTTTACCTTGCAGAAAGATAGATTTCTAGTTTGGTTAATCTCCGGTTTCTTCCTAGTTTGATGAAGACCCTCCAGTCCGTCTCTTCAACCTGAGCGGAGAGGACTGTGGCACCTCTGCGAATCAGCAGAGGTGTCTCCCACCCCCTTCCCAGGAAGCCATCGCCGGCGGTGGCTCGCCTTTCATCAGCAGAGTCATAGCCCCTTCGCGGTGGGTTTTTGTGGGGTGGCTTGTGGAGGGTTTCTTCTTAGATCTTCACCATTTTGCCGTTACCCGCTTTCCACCACCATAAGCCCCTATGCCCTCTTCTCCCCTCCCGCCCATTAGTGCCGCAAACCCTCATTGCTGTCCTTTGTGGAGCCCAAACTTGCAGCACCACTGTCATCCTTCTTGGCATGGTTTGTTGAATCGGTTTGATTTGGGCGAATCATGATAGATCAAAGAAAATCTGATTCTTTCGGTCCGATTCACCTCATATATATATATATAATTATATTGTGACAGAGAAATGTATATATATGTGTATTATATGTATGTATGACATACATATACCCGATTCTCTATGTATATGTATAATATTTTATTTATCTGAACATCATTTAAGTAAATATTTTATTTGTAATTTTATTACTTAAGATATTATGTGTAAATAAGAAATTATCTCTCATTTAATTCAAATAAAAATATAAAAAATATATATCTTTTACTAATAAAAAATCAACTCTTCCATCGAAAAAGAAAATTATGATTTTAGTGATTTCATCAAAATGATGATTTTTTTAATCTCTCATAATTTGGTCTAATTAAAAATTTATAATTTAAATAATTCTTATAGAATATTAAAAATTTAAAGTCCAATGAAAAAAAATCAAATGTGTATGACTTTTTCAAAGGAGTCACTCTCCTATTGACTAGGATTTAGTTGTTGACAGGAGAGTGGCTCTTTGGGGAAGTCATATACACATTTGATTTTTTTTTTCCAGGACTTTTGTTTTTTAATTTTCTATCGAGTTTATTTGAATTATGAAATTTTTAGATAAGTTAAATTATGAGGGATTAAAAAGATGTTATTTTGATGAAATCACTTTGAAGTGGGAGTTAACTTTTTATCAGTAAGAGATATAAAATTTTTATATTTTTATTGGATTCAAATATAAGGTACTTTCTTATTTACATGTAATATCTTAAGTAAATAAAATTACAAATACTAATATTTACTTAAATGATGTTTAGATAAATAAGGTGTTTCACATGGGTAATATATATATATATATATATATATATATATATATATATATATATATATATATATATCATATATCCGCATCCAAACGAATTGAACTGAATGATTCGATTTGTTTGAATTGGATCGAATTAGAAAAAAATCCAATTCGATCTGAATTGGCAATGCCACAAACCTTATTTCTCGGCGCCTTCGGCTTGATAGGCACACCTAGATTCTGTCTTCCCCCTTCTCTTTTGTGGTCTCTTTCTGTTTTGCTTAGGGAAAATCTGATTTTTTCCCCTAGTTTTGGAGCCCCATATTATTTTGTATTGCACCGATGATCTTAGTAGATTTGTCGGTCTCGACACCGGTTTCGTACATCGTTATTCTGGTTTCTCTCTTATCTTGTGACCTATTTTTTTTTTCCCTTCACAGTTTCTTTTGTGTCTAAGATCACGACAACTTTGATGAGCTTTGTTGGTGGACTCCTCTTTTGCAAGGTCTCTGGTTATTAGTGGCCATTAAAACTCTAGACAACCCCAATCTAGAGTTTCGAAAAATTTGGTATAGCTTGTGGTCATGTGCATGCACGGACACTTCTCCATCGTGTGTCTTCCGAACTTACATTTTCTACTGTCAAGATGTTTTGCAGTGTTTTCGTGTTCGAGCAAGGCTTGGTCTTGCCATGGTTCTTCTGTATCCGATCAATTTCCGTGTGATGGGTATATCTTTTGGCTCGTATGACTGGTTACCAATTGTGCCAAGAGATTGTCTTCTCCTGCGTTGGATGTGTGTGCCACTTTTTGTTTGTTGTTCCTTGTTCTGATGTAATCTTCTTATGCGTTGTGTTTGGGTTGAATGGAATGCTAGTACTCTTTCTTTGTCAATTTGGTGGAAGTTAGTTCGGGAGGACCTTGGAGAGGGGAATCCCACCAAAGCAGGCCCAGGCCCACAAGGCCCAATAAGCTAAACGTGGCTCAATAAGCTGAACATGGCTCAATAAGTTGAACACGGCCTAGAAAGAGGATCGCCCCATTACATGATCATGGGTCTTCAAGAGAGAACCAAACAATGAAGCCCGATCCAAAGAAGCTTTACTGAGCCCATGCTGCCACCTCCTGGGAAAGTCGCTTTTAGCTCGGCAAGGGCCATTAGAAAGGCGAACGAAGGCACACGAATAGCTCTCAGGGCAACACACTCGTAATTTGCAAAAGGTAGGGGACTGACAAAGCAAGACCTTGATAGAGGCCCATAATATAGGAAGCTGACCTTTGGCTAGAGAGCCTTTAACCTGAAGATCTATGCCCTAGGAAGAGATGGCCTGGTCAAGGAAGAATTAACCTCGGGAGGCCCCTAGCCTGGTAAAGTGAAGATCGAGGCTACACTAGGTCTCCACCTAATAGTGACGTCAGTAGGTACCCAAAAGGCAAAAAGACAAAAAGGTTCAAAACGAAGTGTCCACTTCATGATTGTTGTCGTACTGGATTGCTCGCATGCTTTGGGTGGACCTCCTCAAGGGACACTTATTAGCTGTTTGTATGCTGGGTATGGCCCCAAAGTGGGTCTCCCCGCTTTGGGAAGCCAAGTCATCAACAATCGCCTCTATGTCTTGCCTATACCTACCACTATATCTGGCATGAGCCAATTGGGAAGTTGACATCTATTTAACCTCTAGTGAGCCTTTTGATGAAGGTAAGTTACTCCAAACTATCTCATGTTATCCTAAGTAAATTTATTAATGGAAAACTATCTCGAGTCACTTCCTCTTCTCCTACTTCGTCCAAAACTATTGCCACTAACTTACGTATCGGAGGGTGATCCCCCAAGACACATTCCTAGGCCCCCTAATACTTCATCTCTCTTATGCAGATCTATCTTTTGTGTGTTCATCTCATCCCTATCATCCAAGACTATCCAATGATTTGCGAAGCCTCAAGACCCGCCCTCTTTAGACCTAATGGTTCACAATTCTATAGTCTTATCTCATCAATATGAGATTAACTAGAATTGATGAAAAGTCCAAAAATTTGATAATTCTTTTTGACGTTAAGATTCTTGATATTATTTCTCTGTAAAAGTTTGATAAAAATTTTTCAAATGTGAGAATTCACTAAAAATCTATGCAAAATTGGTTAGCACGTAGTCAAAATTGCTTTGCCAGTGGTTGTTGAAGGTCACATAAACAGAGAACAAGTCACATTGGGGGTTTCATTGGGATTCTGGAGGAGAGTGGAAAACAAGCCAGCCTAACACAAGGACATCATATCGACCAAAAGAACTAACGTGAGTGGGGCACACTTGACGGCGCGGGTTACACTTTTGTGCCGTTCTTAGAAGAGTTATTGTGTGGCCATCCTTGCAATAGGACGTTATTCTTCCTCTCAAGTTCTGTAGATATGAACTTGTCATATTTTTTTAACGTATAGTTATATATAGAAAGTAATATTTGCTGCATATGTACTTGTATAATAAAAGATGATGTGCTATGTATATTTTTTCGTGATTGACTCACTTGGGTAATAAAATTCAAGATAAGGCATCCTTACATATAAAGTCCATATAATTATCATGAAAATATTCTTGTTATAATACTTTTTTGGGCAAATTATTAGAAGTCCTTATAAGATATTTGACTTATTTTTTAGTACCTGACAAAGCTGTAATTCATTACAGTAAGTGTTATCCCTTGTTATAGTATACGTTAAACTCTGTTACAGTAAGGACTTTCCCTGCTACAGTGAGAGACTGTTAATTAATTTGCTCTATTTTTTTCTGTACATATAATTGTGCAATAAAAATCAGTGATGAACACATGAGTGATCCACTCTGGAGTCTAGATTAACAACATCCAACTAATATGGGCGTATGGGTAATTCGTTCCAGATTATAATCCTCCAACTAAAAACACTTGGTTGCTCTTCAATCCAACCAAAGCACATGCTTATAGCATTTCTGGGTTAACCCACCTCAGCTTAGTAGGTTAATTTCCAACTACTTTCTATTGGAAAATTGGAATCTACATAATCGAGGATATCCTATCTGGCTGAGATAATCAGGAATAATTTGCCCCGCGCGGAGGCTTTATGGCACGACGCCATACTACCAATGATCCCTTCACTTAGGAAGGCAGACATCTCATCTGCAACGATGTAGTTGGCGCTCTTCATTAGCCTACTCAACATGAGGACCAGGAAGTCTCCTCACGCCCACGAGGAGGAAGGAGCGCTCGTCGGCAACCTACTCTGCCACTTGCTGCCAACCATGCAACTACGGCTATTGCTTCCCTAAGTAGGTGGTGCGGATGAGAGGGCACGTGTGGTGGGCCTCCTCTAGCAAGGTGGACATGCCCGTGGCCCCCTCTCACTCCAACGATGAGCTAGCAACGTAGCTCCGAAAGTTCAAGCATTGAATCATTGAGCAAAAATGCCTTCTTAATTAAGGCCTTGCAAGGTGAACGGGGAACCCACCATGCTATTGTCGAGGAGGAGTGTCCATTCACTCAAGAGATCCTTGACACTTCTCTATCAGCCATGCTTCAGCTACCAATACTGTTGCCCTATGCCCATCGGGGGGACCCAGCAGATCACCTTGACAACTTCGAAGCCCAGATGATGCTCTAGGAGGACTCGGATGACATCAAGTGTCGAGCCTTTATTGTCACTCTAACACAGGGAGCTCTAACATGGTTTCAGTCACTCCACCCTCACCCCATCACGAACATCCTCCTGCTTAGCAGGATGTTCAGGGTAAGCTTTGTCGGGGACTGGCCTGCTCTAAAGCAAGCTCTAAAAGAAAAGTTGTAGGACTACTGAGTTGGGTCCAATACAACCTGCCTTGAGGTAGATATGGTAGTTAATGCCCTCACCAGTGACACGAGAGACATGGAGCTTCAATGTGCGTTGGTCCTTTGTGAAATGTTGCGGAAAAAACTGCTATAAGGAAATCTAGAAGGGGGGGGGGGGTTGAATAGATTTCTCTGAATTTTAAAAATCACTTTGATTATGATCTTAGAGAGATTGAATCAAGAATAAAATCTAAAGATCAATGGCAATTCTGAACAACTTAGACAAGTTAGATGGTGAAATACTAATGAGCCTATCAAGCTTCTATCGCAAGACACAATCAAACCACAAGTACAAAGAGATTTAGGGTGGTTCGGATTACACAACAGTGTATCCTACATCCACCATCCACACACACACACAATTGTGGCTTATCTTGCCAGTTCAGAAAAGTCACAAATGACCACACACACTCTGAGATACAGAAATCTCAGATCCAATAACACACACACGAAATTGGGCACAAGGATTGCACCAATTTCACAAAGCACACACTAAAGAATAAGTTTGAGATAAGGAACCAGACAAAATAGTTGAAAAGCAAGGTTGGAGATGTTTGGTTCGAAGGTCCCTGTTTCTGCTTCAACAAGGGAGACCAAACTCTTCTTCTTTAGCTCAGGAAGAGCCTGAAGACTTGAATTCCTTCTCTAGATGGATCATCCAAGGTGCACGATGCTTCAGTTCCTTCAGATCTAGATGGCAATTTTCCAGGTTGAAGCCTTCTGAAATCGCCTGGAATACTTTGGAGATTGGAAGAGCAGATGGGGTACTTCACCAAAAACCAAGTGGATTAGGGGCATTTATAGTCCCATGGGTCCACAAAATATTGGGGATCTGGGGGCACAAAATTCCCGCTCAAAAAGCCCTTACCAAACATCCACGTGTCTCTGCAATTTGGATTTGACAAAAGTTCGAAGTGTGTCGACACTACACATACATGTGTCGACACACCAAGCATTGGCTCAAAATGGGCTTCTGGGACAGTGAACTAGTGTCGCCACAGGTGCACTGTGTCGACCACTGGGCATGTATTCTCCAACAAGCTGCTGGGACAGTGAACTAGTGTCGACACACAGGTGCACTGTGTTGACACCACTGGGCATGACTTTATCTTTTGCTTGACCTACACATGGAAAAACAATGTGAGATTTAAATGAGACGTGATAAACATGATTTCCACATATTTATGAATCATATTTAGGCATCATCAAAATAAGAGATCCAACAATCTCCCCCTTTTTGATGATGGCAACTATGATTCATCAATCTAACTTGATTTTCTCACAAATGTGATTTTAAGAATATCCATTCACATTATTCCATGGCATATAAGAGGCATAACACTGACATCCAAGATTTTCATCACTTCAATAACAATCATTCATTTGTCACTTTCAAAAAGGATGAAACATACAAACATCCATTACAATATAAACATCCAGCAACCAAAAAATGTAGCATCCATATCAAAATGGGTGTATAAGTCCAATAGCAAGCATCAAGCATCCATTACAATAGAAACCCTTCTCCCCCTTTGACATCATCAAAACAAAACAGCCATTAAGAAGATGGAGGAGGAGGAATGGGTAGTAAAATGCTTTCAATGTTTTTCATCCTTGCTTGCAAAGCAGACAAATTGGTTCTCATTTGAGTTTGCATGGTAGAAAGTCTTGTGTGCAAAGATCTTCCATTCTTTGATGGTTGTCATACATATTCTCCTGAAAGACACCAAGACTATGAGCTGCATGATGAGAAGCAGAAGATGAACTAGGAACTGTGCCATGCTGCTGGAAGTTATTGAAATTAGTTCGGAGATCTGCTATCTCCTGATCAATATGAGCAATGAGACTCTTCATTCTTTCCATTTCTTCAACAATATGAGCAAAGGATAGACGGGTCTTGGAAACTTGACTCACTGCATCTTTACCAGTCTGAATGCTTTGATGAGTGTTATCCAAGATGGAAAACATGAGTCCTTGCAAATGAAGCTGAAGATCTTGCATTTGATTACAAGCATCACCTAATGTGCCAATCAACCTATTGAACCATCTAGTGGCATGTTCAGCTACTTCTTGCTGTCAAACAAACTGACCATTAACAGAGTTTTCCAATCTTTGAATCCTCAACTCAAATCTATCAAACATTTCTCTCATGGAAGAATTAAGATTGTCAAACTGAACCTGGAGAAATTTATAAAGCTCAGGTGGAACAGAAGATCCACCAGAAGAAGTGGAAGCCGAGCTATGATACTGATGGAAAAAGTTTGTAGGAACAAGCACATGTGAAGAAGGAGGGGATGTATGAGGTGTAGGTGGAGCTGGTGTCTCAAGTGGGATCTCAACCTCAACATTTGGCTGTTCCACTGGATCAACAGTAGGAACATCAACATCTGGAACATGATGAGTATCAATATCTGGAGCATGATCTTCTTCTTCATGTGCTGTAGGAGGCTCTACAACTGGCCCTCGAAGAACTTGATCACCTTCAATTCTAAAGCCCATGAACTTTTGCAAATGATGTTGACAATATATGTTGTTCTGAGGTATCTTTTGAACCTTTTCATTCTCAAAGGAAACTCCACAATGCTTGAAAACAACTGTCATATGTGCAGCATAGGGTAAAGATCTATGAAGGTCTTTTCTAATTGTCTCTGACATGATTTGAGTCAAGATCAAGTTCAAATTGACTTTAATATTTTTCTTCATGCAGTACATCACAAATCTTTGAATATCTGTTAGCCTATTCCTACCACCACTCTGAGGTGTGATAATGGTGGTAAGGATGTGATGTACAAAGCGAAGAACTGGAGGAAAGGTATTGGTGTTAAACCTTGTGACATGAGTCTGTCAAGAATCCTTCTTATCATGTGGAAGACCAGTAAGAAGTGTGTATGATTCATGAAGATCGAACTCAAAGTCACTGTAATCCTCACCATTATTTGGAAAATGAAATAGTTCAGAAGCCAATTCAGGAGTAAAAAAGATAGAAACACCTTTGACTTCAGACTTGAAACCCTCTGGAACATCTACCATGTTCAAATAAAATTCTTGAACCAAGCGAGGGTAGAAAGTTCTGAATTCTGAAATGAACTGCAACCATCCTTGAAATTGAAAGAAGGGGATGAATTCTGGAAAAGCATCTACAAGGGCTTCGTCAGACAACTCTACAGCCCTAGGCTTGAGAATGGATCTGCCTTCAGAAGCAACTTTAGGTGGGGTGACTACAGGAGTCTCGGATGACTCTGATGAAGACTCAGAAGATGATCCTTCTTCTTCGAGAGTCACTAGAATCTAGAAGAAGCTTTCTTCTAGAGTATCTAGAAGAATAGGAGACTTGCCTTGCGTAGTGGGGACAGTCTCCCCGCTTGGACGGAGTCTCAGAAGGAGAAGAAACACCTTTCCTCTTGGATAGATCATGTCGAAATTGCTCCTCCTTTTCGGTTGGGGTCTTCAATGACGATTCTCTTTGCAGCAGTCCTAGATTTTGCTCCTCTCTTGGGGGTTTGCTTGGGAGGCATGATGGAGAGAGAGAAGAGAAGAGAAAGATATTTTGCGGTTGGAAGAGAAAGTCTGGAAACACAGGGGATCGTTTCTCAGAAGGTTGGATGGAGGGAAGAATTCAAATGGAATGGGAATCGCAAGTGGTAGGGTTGACCTGAGCTTTAGGGCATATAAAAAGGGTTTTGACACTACAGGAAAGAGGATAAGATGAACCCTCGGTTCGTTTACCTTAAACATGGACTGGCGGTCAAACCCAGTTGTGTCGACACAACAGAGAGAGTGTGTCGACCTGACAGACTCCGGTGTCGACACAGGAAGAGTGTGTGTCGATCTGATTTGGAAGGAATTTCTGAATTTTTGAGAAAAATGTGAAGGAAAGTTTTGTTATGATGAAAAATATCTAATATCAATCATTCAAGGATTTTTAATATGTAAAGAAATCATTTCAAATTTCTCATCATAATTCCATTACAAATTCACTGGGTTGTGAGATATCTGACAGAAATTAATCATTAAAGTTCTGAAGCACTGGAATGACAATTTGATGACATAAAATTCAATGCAGTCAATTGCAATCTTTGATACTTTACTAAACCAAAGTAATGTGATTCTTCAGGATTAAGACAATTGGAATTGAAGTTAAACATCCTTAAAAGATTTGATTTGAGTTTAAGTTGTTCATTTTGTTTGATTGAATCTGCTTTAATATTTAAGCAATAAGCATGCAAATGTAGTAAATCTTTTTCACTCAAGTACACATGCTTTTTACACACCAGAGTTCCTAGTTACTAAAGATTTACTCATTATCCTACTTCAAGGGGTGAATGAAAACCTTTTTACATGGAAATATACGTTTATCAGACGCAAATATTTCTAGTTACTCAGTTATTATTAATTTTTTATATATTAAATTGACCCCTTAGAACAGAGATAGCACAAACACTTCATGACATACATGACTCTTCATTCTTTGTGAAGGTGTGCAGTTTCTCAGTATTTGTGCCATTGCTCTATCAAAAGAACACTTGAAAATGAACATTAAGATATTTGACACAACTTTACTCTTTATCAGTCTTAAAGGAAATGTGTAAAGTCAATACACAGTTGATCATAATTCCATTAAAGAAATCAAGTTACTTTAGAAATTCAGAATATAAAAGAGCGTTGACTGAAAGAATATGTTATAGCAATTAAAGAGTCACTCCTTGTTTTCTTCAGAAGGATTAATGAGCATTTCATGTATAGATATTTACCAACACACTGAATCAATTTTGGTTTGATGAGAGAAAATAGGAATGAAGTCTTTAGCTCCCTCTGAGTTATTGATCTCATCAATTTTTCATCAAAAGTAAAGAAGATCCTTCTTCACTAGAAGAATGGTTAGGATGATCAAATGAATTGGATGAAATTCAGATTGAAGAATTGAGGATTGCAAGAATGAACATGTATTGACAGGATTCAATGAGAAATGTACTCACAACTCAGAAACAAATTTTAGTGTCAACACTGCATGGTTGTGTGTTGACTTGATATCAACTCAAAAACTCACAATTCTTCAGTAATTTCTGACCAAACACAGTAACTTGTTTTCAAAAGGCTTCATGAACAAATCTGATTTTCAGAATTTACCTTTACTTCTCAAGCATTATAATGCTCCCCCTCAATGTGTGCATCAATATTCAAGCCAATGACATCAAATTGTGGCACTCAATTTCAGCAAGCAATCATTCAGAAGTAATCAAATTTCAACATCAATGTTGGCAAACAACCATATATGAACAATTGTGCCTCAAGTACATCAACAAAACTCTATCTTTTTTTTATATTTTAAAAATTTTAAAAATTTTACAATTGATGATCCTTACACAAGATAGATTATTGGTACTTGGCGGATGATTTTCCTCAACACATAATGAAAGCTTTCAGAGCATAACTTGCCATTCCACAAATCATCATTTGATATACCACATAATCTTTGCATAAGAAATCAATTTGTTTTTCAGTTTTTTTTATATTCAATGTTGCATATCCCAAGTTCTCTTCTTAAGGATGTGAATCTATCCTCAGCCAATGGTTTTGTGAAAATATCTGTAATTTATTTTTTAGTAGGAACAAATTCAAGTTCAATGTTTTTATTTGCAACTTCATCCCTTAGAAAATGATGCCTAATCTCAATGTGCTTTGTTCTGGAATGTTGAACTGGGTTTTTTGAAAGGTTAATTGCACTAGTATTGTCACACATAATAGATGAACATCCAATATCAATATGGTAGTCAAGCAATTGACTTTTAATCCACAACACTTGAGCTGCACAACCCTGCAGCAACATTTTGCTTCTGCAGTAGAGAGTGCAACCGAGTGTTGCTTTTTAGATGCCATGATATCATGCAACTTCCTAAGAATTGACAATATCTACTAGTACTCTTTCTATCAAGTTTACATCCAGCATAATCAGCATCAGAATATGAAATCAAATCAACATGACATACAACTGGATACCATAACCCAATTCACAAGTGCCACAGAGATATCTGAAAATTCTTTAACTGCAAGCAAGTGACTTTCCTTTAGACTAGATTGAAATCTAGTACAAAGACACACACTAATTTGAATATCTGGCCTACTTACAGTAAGATATAAGAGAGATCCAATCATACATCTATATTGCTTTGCATCAACCATTTACATTTTACATCTTTGTCCAATTTGATGTACTCATGGGAGTTGATGCTTGTTCAAAATAGAATCTCTTGAACAATTCTTGACATATTTGGCTTGATTTATAAAGAATCCATCCTCAAGTTGTTTGACCTGCAAACCAAGAAAGAATTGTAATTCTCCCATAAGGCTCATTTCAAATTCACTGTGTATGTGATTGGAAAATTCTTCACACAATGAAGGATTGGTGGAACCAAAGATGATATCATCCACATAAACTTGAACTACAATGATATGATTGTGGATTGATTTTGTGAAAAGAGTTTGATCTACCTTACCTCTTGAAAAATTCTTACTAACCAGAAAACTACTCAATCTGTCATACCATGCTCTTGGAGCCTGTTTCAAACCATAAGAACTTTGTGCAATTTATAAATATGGTTAGGTTTATCATGATCTTCAAATCCAGGAGGTTGAACGACAAACACTTCCTCTTTTATGAAAACATTCAAAAAAGCAGTTTTCACATCCATTTGAAACAATTTGAAATTTTTGGAACATGCATATGCTAATAAAATTCTCACTGCTTCTAACCTAGCCACTGGTGCAAAGGACTCCTCAAAATCAACTTCAAATTCTTGATTATATCCTTTAGCAACTAGTCTAGCTTTATTTCTTACAACTTTTCCTTCTTCATTCAATTTATTCCTAAAAACCCATCTAGTTCCAATTATTGAGCTTTCAGAATTTCTGGGAACTAGACTCCATACATTATTCCTTTTGAATTGATTTAATTCATCATGCATTGCTTCTACCCAAGAATTGTCTTTTAATGCTTCTTCAATGTTTTTGGGTTCCACTTGAGATAAAAAGGCCATTTGATCTTGTTCAATGATGTTTTTGAAATGAGATCTTGTTTGAACCCTATTATTGATATTTCCTACAACATTCTCAAGTGGATGAGCTTTAGAGTATCTGAAATTACCTCTTGTTATTGTACTCACCTGCTCTGGTGTCGACTCAATGTTTTGTTGTGTCGACACATCTTCATGTTCATCAAGTTCTTCATTCTCCACTGATTGATCTGATTCTTTTGCAAGAATTTCAGCATCTTCTTCTTAGTTCCTATAGAAATCATGGTCATTAGATTTTTCACAGTTTTCATCAAATATGACATGTGGAGTTTCCTCCACAGTTTTTGATTCATTATTAAAAACTCTATAAGACCTTGAATTCTCAGAATATCTCAGAAAGATGCCTACATCACTTTTCTTTTCAAATTTATCTAGATCATGCTTATCATTGTTGTGGATGAAGACTTTATTTCCAAAAACTCTAAAATATGCAATGTGAGGCTTCTTACCTTTCAAGAGTTCATAGGAAGTTTTCTTGAGGACAGGTCTTACCATTACCTGTTGAGAACATAACATGAAGTGTTGACAGCTTCTACCCAAAAATTTCTTGGAAGCTTACTTTCAATCAGCAAGGTTCTAGCCATCTCCACCAATGTCCTATTCTTCCTTTCAACAATTCCATTTTGTTCAGGGGTTCTTAGAGAAGCAAATTTATGATCAATTCCTTTATTCCTACAAAAATCAAAAAATAAGTTATTGTCAAATTCTCCTCCATGATCAGTAAGAATGGAATGGATTTTATTTGTTTTTGCATTTTCAATTTTATCAACAAATTCTTTGAAATTTTCTAAAGTGTCACTCTGCGAGACAGAAAATATACTCAGGTAAATCTAGAGAAGTCATCCACTATCACAAACCCAAATCTATGTCCACTAAGACTGAGTGTCCTAGTAGGACCAAATAAATCAATGTACAATAATTCAAAGGGTTGGAAGTGATTAAAGGTGTGCAACAATTTGAATGATTTCCTAGTTTGCTTACCTTGGGCACAAGCAGTACATACAATTGCATTTTCTTTTTCTTCATTTTTGGTAAACCATTCACAAGAGCATATCTTAACAATTTATTTAGAACATTTTCATAGCATGACCTAACCTTCGATGCCACAATTGAAATAGATCATGCTGGTTGGCAACAAGACAAAGATTTCATGTGATGATCATTCAAATCAACCAAGTAATATATTAATTCTTTGACCAAGAAATTTATTTTGTCAGAATCGTTTTCAACAATTTCACATGATTCAGAATTGAAAATACCTTAAGGCCTTTGTTACAAAGTTGACTGATGCTCAAAAGATTATGATCAAGGCCTTCTACAAGCAAAATATTCTCAAAGGAGCTTGAAGGATTCTTACTAATTTTTCCTGTTCCAATGATTTGCCCCTTGTTCTTACCTCCAAAAATCACTTGTCCATCATCTTTTTCAATCATGTAGAAAATTTTTCTTTATCTCCAGTCATATGTCTTGAACAGCCACTATCAAGGTACCACTTATCTTTTTTGTGGGCTGTAAGACATTCCTATAAAAAAGATTTAGAAAGAGAATTTTGGTACTCAAATTGCTTTGGGTCCATCAGTTGTTTCAACTCAACAACAAGTTGTTTTGGAATCCAGATTTTTTTTCTTGAATTTACTCTTGATCTGCATTTTTCATCAGTGCGACCATATTTTTTACAGATTATGCATATCATGATCCTTTGTGGTGTGAAATCTTTATTCTTTTTGATATAAGAGTTAGATCCAACTGAGAAGTTTCTATTGTTCTTTGGATATGAAGTTGGTTTAACATTGAATTTCAAATTTTGTTGATTTTTGCCTTGACCTCTCTCATGTTTGAACTGTATTTTGAATTTTTAATTGATTTTGATTTTTGGTTTGAGTTTGCTTGTGATTTTTCTTTGATGTTCTTTTCAGAATTTCCATAAGAAGTGCTTCCTTGAACAAATGAGGTTATCAAGGTTTCCCCATTTCTTCTTATTTTCAGGCTGATAACCTAAACCATGTTGGTAGGATTCATCGAACTCCTAAAATGGCATCCGGGTTTTGTTTGCCTTTGACAAATTTTGACAACATTTCTTCTTGTCACTCAGTTCTTTTTGGACATTTTTCAGTTCCTCTAGAATTACCTCTTTTTCCTTTTTGAGTTTTCATTTTCATCTACCAAGATTTATTTTTCTTTTTCAGTGGACTGGCATCTTTCTTTGATAACATCTAGTTGTTCATTCAAACACTCTTGTTCCTCTTCATGTCATTGATTTCATCATTCAACAAATTTATTTGCTCAGATTCTTGTGGACTTTGCACTATGCTATTAATTTTCCTTTTCAATGTTTATTTTCAGACTTTAATTCACACAATTTCTCAAATAAAACAGCATATGCTTCCTCCCAATCATCAATTATAAAGTCCTCAAAAGAAGAACTTACCTCAATATTTTCTTCATGTCTAGCCATGAGACATGTCACTTCTTCCTCATCTGAGCAACTTTCTTCTTGGTCTTCATTCTCATCACTCCAAGTGGCCAACATTGCTCTTGTCTTCTTGAACATTTGGTTTTTCAATTTCTTCTTCAGACCATGACACTCTCCTCTCATGTGTCATGGTTTCTTGCATTCATAACAAATGACATCAATCTTTTTATTTGTTTCTAATTTTTATTAAAATTATTTTCTTTAAAACATCCTTTTTGATGAAGGGTTTGAGCTTACCTTTCTCTTTCTTTTTCAAAAACCTTTTGAATTGCCTTGTCAGTAAGGCCAATTCTTCATCATTCTCTTCATCAGAAGACTCTTCATTTTCATCAGATTGGTCAGCAACAATTTTTGAGCTAGAAGAAGCTTTTAAAGCAATAGGTTTCTTTGATGCAATCACAGATGCATTTCTTTTCAGATTGATTTCATATGTCATGAGTGAACCTATTAACTCATCTAGTTGCATGGTTGACAAATTTTTTGAATCCTCAATTACTGTTGCCTTTGTGTGCCAAGCTGATGGAAGTGACCTAAGAATTTTTCTAACAAGATCACTATTCATATAGTCTTTTCCTAAACCTCTAAGACCATTCACAATGAGCATGAATCTGGCAAACATCTCAGATATGGTCTCATTACTTTTCATTCTAAACAATTCATACTCTGAAACTAGAATACTTGCCTTGGTTTCCCTTACCTCAGAAGTTCCTTCATAAATGAGCTGAAGCTTGTCCCACATCTCCTTAGCAGACTTGCATGATGATACTCTGAAGTATTCCTTGGGATGGATTGCACATGCATCATGTTCATGGCACTCCAAGAGAGTAGACTTCCTGATCTGATCCTTAGTCCATAGACTTTATGTTGCCCAGCTAGCAAGCCCAGAGGGGGGTGAATGGAGCTTTAAAACTTCGTCTACTAACCTGTACACAAAAAACGTTCACACAAAATACACTTCGATGGATGTTAGTATAGTGAAGATAAACAGTAATCACACAAAGACAATCACACAACACAAGGAATTATCCTGGTTCGGTTCTCCTCTCCTTAGGAGTCCTACGTCTAGTCCTTGAGCAAAATCTCAGGATTTCACTACCAAGGGTTCAGTCCCCCTTAAGGACCTTACACCCAGGCACAGCTGGTCTTCCTTCAACCCGAAGGAATTACAACCCCCTGGATACCACACCAGGTCATCCTTCAACACGAAGGGAAAGACACACCCTGGATCCCACCAGGTCTTCCTTCACAACAGAAGGGATCAACTCAAGAAATAGTGATCAGAAGAGATGATGCCCCTAGATCAAGCTTATAGAACACTGCTTGATCTGAAGCAAGGACTGAGAAGAAGAAGAGATCTACAATCAAGGACTCTTCTCAAACCGAAAGGCTCTCACACAGATGTGAACTTAGCACCAAGAACAAGAGCTAAAACTAATGAGAGTTTGTGCTTGGCTCTAAGAATGGCTTGCAGAAGGTTGAAGGCGTTGTAGCTTATTGTTCTCTAACCATCTTCTATTGTCGAACTTCATTCTTCTATATATATCAACATTTGAAATTCGAACGTTGGAGTGTCTGTTGTCTCTATGCATAAGTGTACGTTAGACTGCTTGACCCTTGGAAGCTTCCAGTCAACAGTCTTTTATCTTTTCATGCACGTAAAGAGAGAAGATATTCTGTAATATCCTTTGGCTTCTATTTTGTCCAACCTTGTATGACGAGTGCTGTTAGTGACCTGTACGTATTACGAGCTCAAACAATAGACAGCTAAGTTGTCTCTTGTCAGTCAACGTTAGATTGATTTTATACATAAATCGAAGTTTCATTATGTTCTTCTAAAAAGATATCTACCGAATAAGCAGGAGAATAGAAGATATCGTCTGCATGCATGCAGTGATACGTACTATCGTAATAAATGCATTGCTTTCAAAAACATATACGAGAAGACTTTGACTTTTCAACAAATTAAAAAATCAGCTCGAAAGGCAAATCGTTATTTTCCACGAAATCGTTATATGCATGGCTTATGAAATCGTTATGCAAATGAGTTGATATTCATGTAAATCGTTGTGCGCTCATAAGCACGTTGATGTACTAACAACCAAATCGTTGTAGAGACAAATCGTTGTGACTTCATAAGCAAATCGTTATGCACGAGTCGTTATAGTCAAGTTGTTAAAGACAATGTGAACGAATCGTTATTTGCTGTATCGAATCATTACAACGATCAAGTTGTTATGTAACTTAATGAATCGTTATAGTGACAGAGTCGATATGTAACTTATCGAATCGTTACAGAGATCAAATCGTTATTCTTACTTAGAAAATCGATGTGACACCAAATCGTTATGATCACTAAAGAAATCATTACGAGAGCAAAACGTTATGATTACTAAAGAAATCGTTACGAGAGCAAATCGTTATGATTACTAAAGAATCGTTACGAGAGCGTTACGAGAGTAAATCGTTATGATCACTTATCGAATCGTTGTGAGGGCAAATCGTTGCGATCACAGAATCTTTATGAATGTAAGGAAATCGTTATATCTTCATAGAAATCGTTATGAACTTAGATAGATATAATGCTTCAAACTTACATTGTTGTAGAGTGATGAATACTTACATCATGGTTGATTTGCTTGTTTACCCTTAGTTTATTTCCTGTGCTTAAAATCTCATAATAAATTGTTAGATTAAACATTTATCATTATTTTGTTAATCACCAAAATAGATATGTAATTAATTTAAATTACATGGTGATAAACTGATCATCAATCTCCCCCTTTTTGGTGATGACAAAACTTAACAATTAGTAAAGATGATTTGAAATAAGTCTAAGCACTCTTGCGAAAAGAATATAATGGAAATATTTCAGAAATGCTATATTTCTCCCCTTTTTGTCATGTAAGCAAAAAGATACAAGAGCTTGAGACAAAGAAAGAGAGAAAAGAGCAAAGAAAGGGAGAAACAAAGAGATTTATGGAGCATTGGAGGGTTCAGAAAGATAGAAGGCAGGAGACAAGAGAGATGCAAAGCGCCTAATGATAGGTAGCTCTTGGCGTTCCTGCTCTTCAAAATAGGCTTGAAATGCTCCAAGCTCAATACAATAGGAGGGTCCCATGGTGGGAGTCATCCTCTTGATGCGAAGCTGTCTCTGATCTGATATGAAATCCTAGTATTTGTCGTTGCCAAAAGCTACCTTGTAGGAGATGAAGCAACCAAAACTGGCAAACTAAAGAAACTGAGTGATTTTAAAGGGATAGAAGATCTGATGCTGCCGAAATTCCTTCTTTAATTCTAGAAAGACCCTGTACCATTCTTCCCAATTCAGGAAGGAGTCCCGGACAAGGTGAAGAGAATTTGCATCTAGAAATTCAGCGGGAGTCAGAAGAGGTTGATGGGAGCGAGCCTGAGAAGTATTCAACTCTTTAAGCTGTTGAGTGGACAAAGTGTAGAGCTTTTCCCAATCAGCAGGTGACAGACGCTCACATTCAGATAGAATAGGGGCAAGGACATATGCCTTGAGTACCCTGAAGATACTGCTTGAAGACAAATCTATGAAAAGCGAGGTTACGACCTTCTTGCACAGAGAGCCTAGCCATAACCTGAGCAGCTCGCTCAAACATGAGAGTTCCCACAGATGAATCCATGATCAGGGAGTGAAGTGGAGGAAGGAACACCACATTAGGAATGACCAAAGTGGCAAAGTCAACTCGGAGAGGTTCAGTGTGAGCAACCCTGGAACTTAGATCATGGATGGCTTGCCTGAACTGGCCCAGCTGCACCTCGGGAATGTTATGAAGATAGCAGTAATCGCAGTACATTTTGTATTGCCGGATGAACTTGATTTCCTTCTGAATGAAGGGTCCAAAAAGATTTTTATGATGAATCTGAAACCATTCAGAGAGAGGGAGAGGAGCTTCTCTGGGTGGATATCTGGCGGCTTGAGTACGACGAAAGTGATTGTACAGATCTCTGTTGCTCCGAGCCCATTGTTCTTCAGTTTTGGCTTCAGTCATGGAAATTTTTTTTTGACTGTTGAGCCTTGGAAAGAAAAGCATAAGGGAAAATGGTATTGAGATGGGCCAAAAGATTTTGGAAAGGAAGGCCAAAGAGGTGAACAAACACTACCTTTTGAAGAAATTCCTCATAGATAGGTTGTTGCTTATTGGAAATGGAAAGAGAGAACCAAAGGGGAGGATAACAAGGTTCAAAAGAGACAGCCTATCCTATCAGAGTGGGTCTCAACAGCCAGGACTGACCGAAGTATTGCTACTTCGAATTCATCCTTGATGTCCTGGATTTCTGTGTGAGCTAATTAGGCACCCTCAGGAATAATAGTAATGAAAGAAGGGGGTGTTTTTGGATGGAAGAGGGAAGCAGGGGTGATGGAAGGGGGATCAGAAGGCCCTGAAGAAGAAGGACCACTAGAAGAGGCTCCTGCTGAAGAAGATGCAGGAGGAACCTCAACAGAAGATAAGGGTGGAGGAATGATGGTGGAGGAAGTAGGAGATGAAGGAGTTGGGAAGAGAGAAAAGTGTAGGTGAGGAAATGGTTCTGGAGCGGGGTCGTTTGAAGGTGAGAGGAGCTGGAGGAGTAGCGGATGAGGTGGGTAGAAGGAGGTGCTGGAGTGGGAAGGGTAGGAAGGACAGAGGGCTCGGGAGCTACAGCCTGATCTCTTCTCTTGCAGCTACAGATTCCACTGGAGGTGAAGCAACCTCTTCTGGCCCTACTGGCCCAGATTCCTCAGCAGCAACTACTTGTTCAACGTGCTCATCCTCAACAGGAATTGGCCCTGGTGGCCCTGTAGGTTTTTCAGACAAAGGCCCTGATGGCCGCTCTTCCTCTTGCTTCGGCTCTGCAATGACAGGCCCTGATGGCCTATTAGACTCTTCACTTGGCCCTGATGGCCCTGCACTACCAAAAGGAGGGGCATGAGATGGTAAGTGCTCCCTCAAAAACACTGTCAAATCTACAAGCATATTCCTCAGACTGTCATAATCTTTTCGAAGGCTTTCAAGTTCAGATGACAATGCCTCTAATGAACGGGCAGATGAGCTTCGACTAATAAAAATGGAGGCCATATCTGAACTCATGGAACACAAAATTTTGCCTTGCTCATCCAGGCGCTCAACAACAGGTTTCAAATTGATTTTCAACTTCTTTTCCCAGATCTCCTGTGTGGCTTACTGGTGAGGAGAGGAACTTCTTTAGCCACATTTTTTCTTTTGTCTTCTCTTTCCCTAACCACGGGCTCTTCATGATCAACATTTTCAATTTCTTCTTCTGAGGCACTTTCGACAATGCCTTCTCTAAACAGATCATCAATGGGGCATTGACATTTTGTTCCCCCCGAACTGCTGCTGCCTCTTTCTCAATTGATTGCTCCCCTGAACTGGAACATCTTCCATAGGCACATCTTCAGTCTCTATTCTTTGCTCCCCCTGAATGGGAGCTTCTTTCATAACAATCGAATCAATGTGGCCTGATGCCACGGCTTCTGCAATTTGAACTTCACTAACTATTGGATCCCTTAAAGAGCTTTGGATGGATTCCAGTACATCTCTGAGTACTGAGCCTACTCGGGAAGAGGGAAGAGGATCTTCTGAACTATGCCAACGGGCTCAATATCCTCTGGAGGGATATCCTCAATCTTGCTACTAGTTTCAGCTGCTGGTGGGGCTACTACTGCTGCTTCCACAGATGGTGCTGCTGCTCTTTCTGCTGGAGCTACTGGATCTGCTATTGCTACTTCTGCGTCTTGGACCTCTTGGGCTTCACCAATGATGGCTTGACCCTCAGCCACATAAGTCTTCATGCAAACTCCATTGACAACCGAAAAACTACTTTTTGTCAAATTTCTGGACTGGATAGCTTGGCCCATCTTCTCAGACACATCTCCCACCACACTGATGCCATAGTGTTGAAATATCTTGGTGAGCATATGAGCATAAGGTAGAGAAACGTTCAGCTTACTCTTTGTATCCCATACTTACACGCTTGCAAACTTCATCCTTTCAATCATGATCTCTGCAGTGTTGATTTCTTGGTTCTGGACAGCCCAGAACATCAGGTCAGAATCCGCCTTTGTGCAAGTGGAGAAGGTGGCACTCCTTGGGACTACTATTTGACACACAATGAAATGCAATAAGCGATTGAACACATTCAACTGGTTGATGTCTAGCTTTCCATCCTTCAATCTGTATTCGGGACCAATAATCCCTAGACCTTTCGCCTGGATATCCACAGTATGAACTCCACTGTGTCCGGAGGTAGTCACATCGAAGAGAGATGCTAATAGGTCTTGTGTGACCCTAATCTGAGTTCCTTGACCATGGAAGTCAGGGTTTCGTCTTCCACTATCTTCAGACAAACATAGAAGGCTTTCACAAGGTCTGGATAACTTACTTCTGATAGGGTGGTGATAGCCCACGAATGCGTCGTTAAACACGTGACTAACAATCTCAAAATTATTGGCTTACACTAACGATTTTAACAATAGTTAAGTGGTGAGAGCCGAGTCGAATCCACGGAGAAAAAGATTTTAGAGTTGGAAATCTTGAGTTTTTGTTTAAGAAAATAACGTGGTAGTATTAAGACTAAGTTGCACAAAATTAATTTAAACTACACTAAATAAGTAAAGTGAGAGAGATAAAGAGAGAATGAGAGGACACAATACACTATTTAAAACTATAATCTATTAAACAATAGAAAATGTTTAACACACAGATTTTATTCTACTAAAAAACCATTAACAAGTACACTGAAATAAAAAATAGAAAGAACTAGAGAGAGAACAAGAGAGACGAGAAGAGAGAAAAGAGAGAGAAAAGAAAAGAGAGAGAGGAGAGAGAGCGCAGGGAGAAAAGAGAGAAACGTGAGAGAGATAGGAGAGAAGAGAGAGAGGAAGCGGGAAAGGAGAGACGAGAGAGACGTGAGAGAGAGAGAGGAGAGAGAGAGACGAGAGGAGAGAGAAGGTGGCGATAGAGGAGAGAGAGAGAAGAGAACGGGAGAGAGATAGGGGATAGGAGAGAGAAACGAGAGAGAAGGGAGAGAGGCAGTGCGGCCTCCTCTACGTGCATGCATGCACGTAGAGAGGAGGGCACTGGCGGGTGGAGGCAGGCGCGGCAGGGGTAGGCGCGGCAGGCGGGCGCGGGCACTGGCGGGTGCGCACGCGGGGCGGCTCGCGCGCAGGCGGTGCAGGGCCAGCCGCAGGGCGCGGGCGCACAGGGGTAGGGTGCCCGTTGCTGATGCTGCTGTCTGCTATACTGCTTCTGCTGTGCGAGAAAGAGAGAGACCGGGATGAGAGGAAGAAGACGGGAAAGAAAGGGATCGGAGGAGAGAGGCGAGAGAGAGGAAGTGAGAAAGAGAATAATAATGAGAGAGAGAGGGGGAGGTTTTATAAAGTAGTAGAGAAAGATAGGAGGGGGAGAGAGGAAAGGAAGGAGATATTTTTGGAAAATAGGAGAGGAGATTTTTAAAAGTGAGAAAGTGTTTTTGAAAAGAGAGAGATGAAATATTTAAAAAACATAAAATCTCTCATTATTCTCTCTTGCTTTAATCAAATTCATTGGCCCATTAAGCACTTCATAGAATGGCCCATTAACCTGCAAATACAACATAAAATTGAATTTAATCAATTATCGTCCATGATAATAGAAATTTTATGAATTTATCAAGTGTTAGTCATTGAAATGACATGATTATTCATGATAATTATGATATTATCACATCCCCCAGCTTACTCATTGCTAGTCCCTTAGCAATGCACATAAGTAAATAATTGGGACAAACAAGAGTTCAAAACATCATATCATGACAAGAAAGTAAGAATGAGAATGCTTGGTCATAAGTATTTCAAGTTCCAATCGAGAGTGTCAAAGGCAAATATGTCAGTTCATGTCATTAGACAGTTCCTCAAGATACACACAAAATTTCATGACTTTTTGTTCAATGTTTGAGCATCAAAAAGAGGATGCATGTGCTTTTTACCTATCACTCAAGGATGGTATCAACTCTACACTCCTTAAATTCGATCCTCGAATTACAGGTAGCTTTCACTCTGTCTAATTCTTTTTTTTCATACTCTTTTTTTTTTCTTTTCATTTACATGGTGCTGCACTTCCCTTCACCGTTTGACGCGAGCCTCAACTCTTACCTTAGGAGCCACAGACCCGGTTACTAAGATCATGGGAATTTTCCATGTTTCTTTTTTTTTTTTCACTACTCCATACATTTTCACATTTATTTGTAGGCAGGTAGCTTTTTCCCCACGATTGGTCTTCAATAGGAATGCAGAATATCAATTAATCAACCTGAATGTTCGGTAAAACTCTCATCATCCATTTGAATAGCTCAAAATAATACTTTACTGTGTTGATGAATTTCAAATGTATTTTGAGGAAGATGCTAAAAACATAACTAGTTAACTCACCCCTTCAACTCACCACCTTCACAAGTACACACTATGAGTCAAGCTAGAAAAAAAATTTTCTTGCATGAAATATGAAGCATGAAGCACAATGTTAGGGACAAAAATTTGAAATACAATTTGTCTCCCCCCAACTTAAATGACATTGTCCTCAATGGCATAAAAGTAATGACATTAGGATAAAGCCAATGTAAGTTAAGAAAGGAGAGATGCAACCTGATGATCACATGCGGGTGGTTGCACACTAGCTTCATCAAAGGATAGTGGCTAGCAAACACCTAAGACACAAAATAAAAATGAAATCAATAGAAATCAATTTTCCTAAAAATATTGGGTTGCCTCCCAACAGGCGCTAAGTTTAATGTCTTCAGCCAGACACATGGGGGTAACAGGGTCACGTAACACCACCAATCAATTGACGGCAAATTCTTGCTTTGTAATGCATCATTAGCCATGGGGGGTCAAGTGGTCCAAATGTACCCTGCAGATTAGTAAATGATAGAGAAATTGAGGCATTCAAGATCATATCTTCAATTGAGAAATATTCATTTGTACACGTAAGATCTTTATATGTGTTGAGCACTTCAATTGGAACTTTATTATTTTGCTATTTTCACCCACAACTTCCATTTTCAGATCCTCTTTCATGATGTGGTCAGATTGAGTTGAATGCTCAGAGGATTGCTTGAACTCCATAGGCTGACTTGTGTCAAAGATAGTAGCATGATCTGGAATGAAATGACTTTCAGCATAAGGATGCTTAAAAGGTTCAAGTGTAGTTGACCCATCAGCTAGTGGTAGCATGTCCACGAATATATTAGATTTACCAAAGTCAGGGAGAGGTAAAAGATCAACATCCTCCCCTAAATCAAGAGATGCCGAATCCGAGTTAATTTCAGACACAATCTCCAACTCCTCTCTTAACCATGAAGAATGGTTGACAACTTCACTCAATCCCATCTCTACACCCACCTTTTCTTCATCCCTCACTTGGGTTACGGTCACCTCAAACTCAGGAAGGGAAAATAGTGGAATTTGATCATCATCTGACTTATCCCCTTCCTTTTCTTCTCCCCCCAACTTAAGATTAACACACTCAACACATCCCATCTGAAAAGTAGAATTGGGCTTGAGTTGTTCTGGTTGCTCCTGGCTGATGTTGGTTCTAACATCCCATTGATATGAATCCTCAATACCCCCCAAACTATTTGGGCGAACAATGATATGAGTGTCTTCGGGTTGGAGAATCTCAAGTTGACCACATGGGCTTGTATGGTGGTCAAATCCAAGTGAATGATTTTCAGAGATTGCATTAGAGTAACTAGACAATTGGCCCAATTTTATTTCCACTTGCAAGGTGGCTTTAGCAAGCTGGCTTAGTTGGGTTGTCATCTTGGAAATGGATTGATTTTGAGTCAGGATTATCAGTTCCATTGATCAAGCATTTCCTTTTGGAGATTGGTTGGGGCAGGAGATGTGTAGGTGGGCTGGGAATCAAGTGGGATGAATAGAAATTTGGGGAATCCTCAGACTGATGGTAAGGTGACTGGGAGTGTAAAGGTTGTCCTCCACATTGGATTTGATGAGAAGAATTGTTGGAATGTGAAGTCCAATTCTGAGAATTTTGAATAGGAGGGCTTTGGACTTGGGCTAGAATAGGTTGATCTTGAAGTGTCAAATGTGGCATTACTTCCCCAAGTTGTTGGAAAGTTGTGCCGTCTGGAGCATCTGATAAACGCACAGGCAAATTAGTACCATAGAACCCTTGATCAAACCACGATATGATTTCACTACCTAGAAAGGGTCCTTGAACCTCTCCTTGTGGATCTTGGTAAAACAAACTCAAATTTTCAGGAGAGACACCCAGTTCAACTTTTGGATAGGGAGTAGGTGTGGAAAACTCTTGTGCAGTTGTGGCTTGATCATGGTTGACAGATGGCCATTGGCTAGGAATGCAATACTCATTATCATAATGAGCATGGTCAACCCACTTGGTACTATGGGCCTGAGAGGATGGAGATGAGGTGTGAAGTGGGTTAACATATTTCCTCAGTCCTGAATCAAGTATGTGATTTGTAATTGGGTGACCATGAAGATGATGGACTTGAGTCCACTTGGAACCATTGGCCTAGTAAGTAGGGTTGGATGAATAAGGTAGGTTAGGTTGAGAGTGAATGCCATAATGGGTGACCCAATTTGCCCTATTGATGTGCCAATTTCATAACCATTATTATCAACCCACATAAATCCTTTTTTTCTATTTTTATTTTTATTACTTTTTTTGTTTTAAAATATTTGATTTTTTTTATTTTCAAATAAGTTAGCAAAGAATTAATCCTATGACACCTAAGGTTCCCTAGGACATAAACATTTGATTTCTCACTAATCAACTGAGGCCTAACTCAAATCCACTCTCAAGCTCGTTAACCGGCCAGGTAAGAGGTGGGAAAGTGGGAGGTTCCCCCTGCTCTCACAGGGACCTAATTAAGTAACCACTTGTCCACTTAGGCGTTTGCCAATAAACCTCTACCCTTAGACACCAGTCTCCAAACTTGATAGTGGGCCCAAGTGGGCCTAAGTCCCAAAGCGAACCCTAGATCAAGTTTCTACTTTCTTTTATTGGGCTTGGGAATGCAAAAGATGCAGGAAGTTGTGGTTTGTGGGCTAAGGAAGGGTGATCAAATCCCCACCTTATCTTGTTAAGGAAACTGCCCTTAAAGTATTTTAGAAATGATGTGCACACCACAAAATCAAGCAAGGGGTCTATGCAAGCATGGCAATGCATGATCATGCTTTTAAGAAAGTTGAGATTCTCACCTTGCCTCCCGCAATCTTCGACAAGAAAGGAAACTTTTCAAAGGGAAAATTACCTAAAAATAGAAATCTAAATGATGCATGTCCTAAAGATGGAAACTTTCTAATCTTGACATGACATTTTTATTGGATTCAAGTGATGATTTTTTTTGATTTTTATTATTAATTGTCTAAACATGGCAACTAAGAAAAGGAAACTCAATCAAGAGGGTTTTAATGGTACTTACCTTCAACGCAATCCCTCGTTCTTTTGGAAATGAAAACAAATGGAAAGAGTGAGAGAAGGAAACTCACTTCACTTACCCTTTTTTTTTTGATTTTTCATGCAATTTTCAGATTTTTTTACTTTTTATTTGATACCTACAAAAAGAAAGAAATGTTAGCCTGAATATATACAAAAAATACCAAAATTATCAAAACTAAAAATCTAATTCCCCGGCAACGGCGCCAAAAATTGATAGCCCACGAATGCGTCGTTAAACACGTGACTAACAATCTCAAAATTATCGGCTTACACTAACGATTTTAACAATAGTTAAGTGGTGAGAGCGAGTCGAATCCACGGAGAAAAAGATTTTAGAGTTGAAAATCTTGAGTTTTTGTTTAAGAAAATTACGTGCTAGTATTAAGACTAAGTTGCACGAAATAAATTTAAACTACACTAAATAAGTAAAGTGAGAGAGATAAAGAGAGAATGAGAGGACACAATACACTATTTAAAACTATAATCTATTAAACAATAGAAAATGTTTAACACACAGATTTTATTCTACTAAAAAACCATTAACAAGTACACTGAAATAAAAAATAGAAAGAACTAGAGAGAGAACAAGAGAGACGAGAAGAGAGAAAAGAGAGAGAAAAGAAAAGAGAGAGAGGAGAGAGAGCGCAGGGAGAGAAGAGAGAAACGTGAGAGAGATAGGAGAGAAGAGAGAGAGGAAGCGGGAAAGAGAGAGACGAGAGAGACGTGAGAGAGAGAGAGGAGAGAGAGAGACGAGAGGAGAGAGAAGGTGGCGATAGAGGAGAGAGAGAGAAGAGAACGGGAGAGAGAGAGGGGATAGGAGAGAGAAACGAGAGAGAAGGGAGAGAGGCGGTGCGGCCTCCTCTACGTGCATGCATGCACGTAGAGAGGAGGGCGCTGGTGGGTGGAGGCAGGCGCGGCAGGGGCAGGCGTGGCAGGCGGGGCACGCGGGCGCTGGCGAGTGCGCACGCGGGGCAGCTCGCGCGCAGGCGGTGCAGGGCCAGCCGGGGCGCGCGCGTGCAGGGGCTGCGCTGGCCTGGGCAGGGTGCCCGTTGCTGATGTTGCTGTCTGCTGTACTGCTTCTGCTGTGCGAGAAAGAGAGAGACCGGGAGGAGAGGAAGAAGACGGGAAAGAAAGGGATCGGAGGAGAGAGGCGAGAGAGAGGAAGTGAGAAAGAGAATAATAATGAGAGAGAGAGGGGGAGGTTTTATAAAGTAGTAGAGAAGATAGGAAGGGGGAGAGAGGAAAGGAAGGAGAGATTTTTGGAAAATAGGAGAGGAGATTTTTAAAAGTGAGAAAGTGTTTTGAAAAGAGGGAGATGAAATATTTAAAAAACATAGAATCTCTCATTATTCTCTCTTGCTTTAATCAAATTCATTGGCCCATTAAGCACTTCATAGAATGGCCCATTAACCTGCAAATACAACATAAAATTGAATTTAATCAATTATCGTCCATGATAATAGAAATCTTATGAATTTATCAAGTGTTAGTCATTGAAATGACATGATTATTCATGATAATTATGATATTATCTGGTGGCTATCTTTGTCCACTTCAATCTGCCCATAGCTGCGACGATACTATCCATTCCATTCTTCTGCAGGTCTGCCACATCTACTGCTTTGTGGCCGCAAAGCTTGGTCTTTACTGAAGCAAATCTTTCCTGCTGCTCGGCGGTAAGAAATGCAGCTCCATAGCCCCCGACGTTGCCGGATACACCAGAAGAGGCCATGGTTTGGATGGGAAGAGTTTCTGGATGATCGAAATGGAGAAAGGAGTAGAACCCCTCAAGAAATTCTCGTGGGAAAGAGGTGGAAAACGACATGGTTTTGGATGGGAAGAGTTTCTGGATGATCGAAATGGAGAAAGGAGTAGACCCCCTCAAGAAATTTCTTGCGGGAAGCTTGAAATTTCAGAGAGTCGATGCCGGAGTCGATAGGGTTCTACTCCTTTTAGAATTTAGAGACGCCATAATGGCAGAAAACGACAAAATTGACTAGTTCGATAAGAATAAACTTTATAAAATATCGAACCGTCATGACAAAATTAAAGAATTAGCAATAATTGGAATTATGCTTAAATTTTGGGAGGAAAAATATTTAAAATCTGAAAATTAATATTTCAGTTTTAAACAGATAAATCTTTCACATTTTACACATGCCTAATTCCCTTCTAAGAGATGTAAACCTCTCTTCAGGTAAGGTCTTTGTGAAGATATCTGCTAATGGATTGTTTGAATCAATAAATGAAATATCTATGTTACCATTAGCTACATGATCACGAATGAAATGATATCTAACCTCAATGTGTTTAGTCCTTGAGTGCTGTACTGGATTTTTGGTGAGATTTATGGCACTGGTGTTGTCACATAACAATGGAATTGTCTTGATATGAAGCCTATAATCCTCAAGTTGTTGCTTGATCCATAGGAGTTGTGTACACCAACTTCCAACAGCGACGTACTCAGCTTCAGCTGTTGACAGTGCTACTGAGTTTTGTTTCTTAGAGGACCATGATATCAGACATCCTGCAAGAAATTGACCACAACTACTGGTACTTTTTCTATCTATCTTGCATCCAGCATAGTCAGCATCAGAATATCCTACTAAGTTAATTTCACATGACTTTGGATACCAAAGACCTAAATCATGAGTTTTAGCTAAATATCTAAAAATTCTTTTTACTGAAATTAGATGAGATTCTCTAGGATCTGCCTGATACCTGACACACATGCATACACTAAATAAAATATCAGGTCTACTTGCTGTTAGGTAAAGTAAGGAGCCTATCATACCTCTGTAGATCTTTTGATCTACTTTCTTACCATTCTTGTCACTGTCCATCCTCGTTGATGTGCTCATAGGTGTTGACAGTGGCTTGGCATTATCGAATCCAAATTTCTTTAAGAGTTCCTTGGTGTATTTAGCTTGACAGATGTGGGTCCCATCTTTCCTTGCTTGATTGCAATCCAAGAAATAGTTTAGCTCCCCCATCATGCTCATCTCGAATTCTCCTGCATAAGCTTTTCAAAGTACTTGCAAAGAGATTCATCAGTTGACCAAAAATTATGTCATCTACATAAATTTGTACAAGTATTATATGTTTGATCTTGGACTTGATAAATAGTGTACTATCTACTTGACCTCTACTGAAACCATGATCTAATATAAATGAGCTAAACCTTTCATACCAGGCTCTAGGTGCTTGTTTTAAACCATATAGTGCTTTGTGTAGTTTAAAAACTCAGAAATTCAGTGTCATCAAAACCTAGAGGTTGTTCTACATAAACTTCCTCCTTAATAAAACCATTTAGAAATGCAGACTTGACATCCATTTGAAATTATTTCAAGTCTAGTGCAGATGCATATGCAAGTAAAATTCTAATAGCCTCAAGTCTAGCTACAGGTGTATAGGTTTCATCGAAATCTATGCCTTCCTCTTGGGAATAGCCTTGAGCTACAATATGGCCTTGTTTCTTAAGATTACACCAGCTTTATCCAATTGTTTCTGAACACCCATTGGTACCAATAACTGGATGATCTGATGGTCTAGGAACAAGTGACCACACATGGTTTCTCTTAAAATGATTCAGTTCATCCTGCATGGCTAAAATCCAAGATCATCAGTGAGAGCTTCATGACTGTCCTAGGCTCTATTTGTGAAACAAATGCTAGGTAATCGCAAGGGATTACATTACCTCTTGTTTTACCCTATAGTTGGATCACCAATTATATTCTCAGGTGGGTGATCCCTTTTGTATCTCCACTCCTTTGGAAGGTTTTGATGTGGAATTTCTTTTTCTTGCAGATCTTCCAGAGGTGGATTTCTTTGTCCTCAAACGATGTATTCTTTAGCTTTTCGGACAATCATCTGTATTGTCATTATCACTATTTTCTTCTTTCTTAAGGAAGGATTAGTCTCATCAAGATAATGTGCACAGATTGTTCAATTATAAGGTGCGTTTATTAAATACTCTATAGCCTTTCGGTTAGAAGTGCACCCCATGAAGATGCCTCATCTGATTTGGCATCTAACTTACCAATATCTCGTTTGCCGTTGTTGTGGATGAAGCAAGGACATCCAAATGTCCTGAAGTGACTGATCTTTGGCTTCTTTCCTTTGTATAGCTCATAAGCTGTCTTCTTCAGTATGGGCCTGATCATTACTCTATTTATGAGGTAACTTGCTGTGTTCACTGCTTCAGCCCAGAAGTATCTTGGCAGATCATATTCTGACAGCATTGTTCTCGCCATGTCCAATGGAGTTCTATTTTTCCTCTCAGCAACCCATTTTGCTGTGGTATTCTCGGTGCTGAGAAGTTGTGCTCAATTCCTTGATCTTCACAGACTTGACAAATTTTTCATTTTGGAATTCTCCTCCATGATCTGATCGGATTCCAACAATGCTTAATCTCTTATCCTTTTGTACTTTCTTGCTGAAACTTACAAAGCTGTCAAATGTATCATCTTTATGTTCTAAGAATGAGACCCATGTGAATCTGGAATAGTCATCAACTAAACGAATCTAAAATTCTTTCCTCCAACTCGTAGTCCTCATTGGCCCAAATAAGTCCATATGAAGGAGCTCTAAGGGTTTAGAGGTGGTTACCATAGTTTTTGATTTGAAGGAGCTCTTAGCATGCTTTCCTTTAGCACATGGGTGCAAATGCCATCCATTTTGTGCTGACCTTTGGTAGACCTTCCACCAGGTTTCTCTTTATCAGCTTCTTCATACCATCCAAACTGTAATGGCCAATCTTCTGTGCCACAGCTCAGTTGACTGCTCTTTGCTTGCTGCTAAACAGATATCTTGCTCCTTTAATTCTTCAAGATATGGCACGTATAGGTTCTTTTTCCCTGTAGGCTTCAAAAATGACTACTCCATCCTTCATGATGCTGCACTGGATTCTTGAAACTTTATCTAATGACCCTGTCACAAAGCTGGTTATATACTGATGAGATTATGCTTCAGACCTTCACGCACAGAATTCTTCAATTACTATTTTTCCTTTGCGCTTACTGAACCACTGCCAATAACAGTCCCTTTTCCGTTGTCTCCATAGGTGACTATTCCTTCTTTAGCTTCGAGGTGAGAAAACGTTTTTATTTCCTCACATGTGCCTTGAACATCACTATCCAAATACCATTTGGATGTTCGAAGGTTTCCCTGAATAAAAACATTAAGCTTTAGGTACCCAGTTCTTTTGGGTCCTGGTGGTTAGTATCATCATTTTTTTTTGATTATCCACCTTTTATATTTAGTTGGACATGTAGTCTGGTTGTGACCTAGTTGTTGCAGTGATTGCAGCATGTTGTTCTAGTTACTTTTTCAAGATATTTAAGGTTAGCTTTGTATGCTATGTCATGTCAGGTACAAATTTTGGAGTTGGATATGTCTTAGGGTATACTGTTGTGTCTTCATTATCTGGGGGCATATAGGCTAGTCCATGTTCCTTTTTCTTGACCGTCTAGCACCTCTCAGTATTAGAGAAATTTACCATTAGTAAATTTTTCTAAGGTATTTGATAGTTTATCATTTCTTCTGTTAAAATTTATTTCTTTTTTTAGTTCGTCTGAACTTTCTTATTTTTCTAATTTTGTATTTGTTCATTTTTATCTTTTAGATTTTCGCATAGCAATTCATTTCTCTTTTGAGTTAATTAACTTGCTTCTCTAGTTGTTCATTTTCTAATTTAAGTCTGAATTGGTATTCTCTAGACATGTAACATTTTTCTTACTAGCTTTTAGTAATTTAGATATTTCTCTATATTTACCATATAATTCATTAAAAGCATCTTCTAAGTTATCTGAATCAGAATCATTGTAGGAATCAAAGGATGAGTCAGAGGTTACCTTTTCTGTGACATCTGCCATGAAGGCTAGGTTAGCCTTTTCTTCTTCCTCACTGGTTGAGCTTATGTGGCAGAATGCCTCGGCCAAGCCCGTTAAACCGATAACGTACTTGGTCCGAGTCCTCCTCCCGCAAACGGGCTGAAGCCTCGCTAGGGAAACCAAACCACAGTTCACGTAAACATAAAGGAACACACCACATTTATATATATATTTCACAAGTTACATAGCCAAATTTCCACAAACCTGAAAAGAAGTACAAGAGCCTAGGGAATACCCGAGGTACAACTGAAGAAAATAAACAAACTAACTACACTACCACTGCTGGAGCTGCTACTACACACTGGAGGTACCGACCCTGCACCGCTACGACGCAGCTCTGAACTGGACGTCGGTCGTGAAATGTCTCCTCACTCTCACCTGTGGGGGTAGGGGTGCCTCGCTAGTCACTGGCTCAGTAGGAAACTCCCCAACACCGAGCAAACCAAAACCACAGGTATGAAAGCAGTAAACAGTACCAACAATTTATAGAATAGCTAAGTAGGATATGAAAGCTGTAAAAGTACTCACCGTCTGCCGACTACGAGAAACAACTGTAATAATTAAACGGAAAACCAGTACAGGTGTACAAGCTAAAGTAGAGACAGCCAAACACGAGTCACGTGAACTGGTTCGCGACACCAGAAACTGACTCGGACAAGCTAACACAAGTCTACCTCTCAGTCTCGCAGCCACGGACGAAGGGTCCAACTGCAGCTCCACATGAAAAGGTCAAGCAACTGTGGAGACCAACTAAACACCACCACCTGAGGACCACACGGTCACAGGCCCATGCCTGACACCTCTAGAGATCCTGGCTCGGAACTCTCTAGAGTGAGGCACTGGAAAAGGATTAGCTGGGGTCCAGTACGTCTACTGGTGTCCGTACCCCCAACTACGAGCGCGCTACAAGTGACTAAAGACAAACACAAGTGTCACTGCCCCATTGTTGTCTTTCCCTCAGCCGGACGTGCTACTCAAACACAAGAGTGAGGGTGTCCAGGTCAGACGACACAGACCTCGACGGTACAACACAAAAGTACCGAGACAAAGCCCGAGCTAACAGCCTGGCTCATAAAGAACCTGGGGCACCCAACTGGAGAGGTAACCACGGTAGGCGTCGTACTACTTGCCACGTACACAAACCACGTGCAGTCACACACAAATCACATGAAACCACAAGTAAACTCAAGTAACAATGGTCCACCACACGTGAACCCAACTGGACTCGCGTGAACAATACGCAGCCACAAAAGTAAGTAACTAACTGCATACCCCGTATGCTAAACACAGAAACCATGTGCACTCGGTGCACCTCAGGTGCCAACGCACCATTAATTATTGACAAATACCTTAAATAGTCTTTTCTGCTTTTATACAAGTAGGCGGCCACATCGACTGTCGCTTACAGGAAGTAGACGGCAATGGATATGGCAGTCTATATCCTGGCTGATGAGCTTGGCGACAAGCGATGTTGACGCCAAGTTCTTCTGCTTTACTCCTGCAGAAACCCTAAACCATTTCTACTAGTTTTACAACCGTTTAAACAATAGTAAAACATACAGAAACAGTTCCTCTAGCATGCATGAATCCTAAACAATCCAATACAACATGCTTACTGATTAAATTCGTCAACCACCCATTAACCCCGCATGGATACCACGACCCAAAATCACTATTTCATGCAGATTCATATTATCTGATTTGATTATCCGCACGACCTATAGGGATTACAGGGGTCATTCCTACCTCAGAACACGCTAAAACCTCCGAAATCTCCGGTTCACACCGAACCCTCCGCGAGCTCCCACGGGAATTGCACCACGCCACGACATTTCCTCGCGCGATTCGCAACACCACACGTCCCACGATCCTCCGACCACACTTCAGTACATGTTGGAAGCTTTAGAAACACAGGGACATGAAGCTGGGGCAAGGGGAAGAGAAACAGGTGGGAAACATGCTCTCGGGTGACCTTATAACCTGCCGAATTCTCAGGTTGACGTCAACCCTCTGCCGCCAATAGCAACCGCCACCATCAACGTCCACATATCTTGTGCCAAGTTTATGTGTTAACGGCCACCTATCTGGACGCCAACAAGTCAGCGACCACCTCTGGCCGTCAACTCCAAACTCAACTGCAGCAGGTCCTATCTCATTTCAAGACCAAAACTGACTTCACCTGAACAAACCACACATCCACACCAAATATCCACACACACCAACTCACACTAGCTCCAACGGCCGCCGCAACCACAACACACATGATCCGCATGGATCCAAAAGCACGCGGCGTTACATTACTATCATCTAAAAAGAAAATTTCGACCTCGAAATTCATAAACACTCAAAGTTAAACAATTTAAACATACATACCTTTACAAGCACTATCATCTAAAAAGAAATACAAAAGCTTATTCAACAGATAGGGATACCTTTAGCCATTTCTTCGGCTAACTCCAGGTATCCTCAACACCCAACCTATTTTCCCATCTCACTTTAACTAGCTCAATTTCTTTATTTCTCAGCTTCTTTATCTTTCGATCGTGATCTGCATGGATACTCTGGCATAGTCATATCCGGCCTCAGGTCACCACCTTGATATCTGATTATTTGGGCTAGATCTTCAATGCACTTTCTCAACATAGAAACATAAAATATATCATGAAACATCTGCAAAATTGCTGGCCAAATCCAGCCTATAAGCGTTTCCCCAATTCTTTCAATCACTTGGAAGGTCCCACATATCTTGGACTCAACTTCCCAGTCTTGCCAAATTCATAATGCCTTTACTCGGGGAAACTCTCAAGAAAACAAAATCTCCCACTGCAAAACTGAAGTGGTATCTCCGGATGTCTGCATAACTCTTTGCCTGCTTTGAGCTGCCTGTAATTTTCTTTAATAAGCTTCACTACTTCAGTGGTTTGCTGAATCAATTCAGGACCCACAATTGCCTTTCTCCACTTCATGACAGTTCAATGGGGTTCTACAGGCCTCCATATAAAGCTTCATACGGTGCCATCCCAAGACTGGTATGATAACTATTATATAGGCGAACTCAACCATTCCCAAATGATGCTCCCAGACCTCCCCAAACCAAACAACAAGCTCGCAACATATCTTCAAATTGCTGGATAGTCCTCTCTCTGGACCATCTGTCTGGGGATGATAAGCGGAACTATATCTCAGCTCAGTACTAATTACCTCTGCAAGCTTCTCCAAAAACAGAAGTAAATTTGGATCTTTGTCAGACATAATAGTCTTCGGAATACATGCAGTGGAACAATCTTTTCAACATAAATATTTGCTAATCTGTCCACTGTCCAAGACATACTCACTGCCACTAATCTGCACACTAGTTAATTTGTCACAAATACCCATATTCCATTATGCCCGGAACTCGATCTTGGTAAACCTGCCACAAAGTCCATAGCAATATCATCCCACTTCCACTGTGGAATGGGTAATGGTTGCAACAAACCTCCAGACTTCTGATGCTCTGCTTTAATTTGTTGACAGATAGCACATCTTGCAAACAAAACTCTGCTATTTCTTTTTCATAAGAGGCCACCAGAAATGCTTCCTCAAATCATGGTACATTTTAGTACTACCCGGATGGATAGGTGCCTGGATTTATGAGCCTCTTCCAACACTCGCTGCTTCACCTCTCTCTCTGCTGGAATAAACAATCTACCCCTGAGCTGACCACACAATTATCATCAATGGTAACTCCTTCCATTTTCACAAATTTCAAACTAAATTTACATCTGCTCTTTGAGCTTCAATAATCTGCCAATACAAAAAGACGGCTCTACAGCACTAGCTGCTAGTATGCCCGTCGCTGACTACTGGGCACATATAAGGAGTTCCACTACCTCTTCATACAACCTCCATTCTTTAATCATCATTAAACTTACATATGCCTTTCTGCTCAAGGCATCAGCTACAACATGGCCTTGCCTGGATGGTAAGCCAAACTGAAATCATAATCCTTCAAATATTCAATCCATCTGCGTGACGAAGATTTAAATCTTTTTGCGAGAAAATATACTTCAAACTTTTATGATCTGTAAAGATCTCAAATCTCTCGCCATAAAGATAATGCCTCCACATTTTTTAAGGCAAACACAACAGGCCAATTCTAAATCGGGTGGGGTAATCTCTTCTGCCGGCTTCAATGCCTGGATGCATATGCTATCACTTTGCCATGCTGCATAAGCACTACGCCAAGTCTCTTCTTGAAGCATCAGTATACAACACAAAACACCACTCCCTGCCAGGTAATGTCAATATAGGTGCTGAGGTAAGTCTCTTCTTCAATTCCATAAAGCTTTTCTGACATTCACCGGACCACACAAATGGCACACCTTTCCTGGTCAATTAGTCATAGGTGCTGCAATCTTAGAAAATCTTGAATAAAGCGCCTATAATAACCTGCCAATCCCAGAAAACTTCTAATCTCAGTTATTGTCTTAGGCACTTCCCATCTCATCACTACTTCCACTTT
>CM024762.1:16046650-16082670 GCA_014218235.1 Colocasia esculenta | reverse complement strand
TCAGTTCAAACGTAGTGAAGTTTGGACCCTTGTGCCTAGACCTACTGATCACCAGTTATTGGAACCAGATGGGTTTTCAGAAATAAAATGGATGAATCAGGGGTAATAACTAGGAACAAAGCTAGACTTGTAGCTCAAGGATATTCCCAAGAGGAAGGCATAGACTTTGATGAAACCTATGCTCCAGTAGCTAGATTAGAGGCAATCAGAATTTTATTAGCTTATGCTTGCTCTCTTAATATCAATTTATCTCAGATGGATGTTAAAAGTGCTTTTCTGAATAGTTTTTTTAAAGAAGAAGTATATGTTGAGCAACCACCTAGTTTTAAAGATAGTAAGTATCCTGATCATGTTTTCCGTTTAAAGAAAGCACTATATGGTCTGAAACAAGCACCAAGAGCTTGGTATGAAAGATTAAGTGCTTAGCTTATATCACATGATTTTATAAGAGGAAAAGTAGATAGATAGCACCTATTTATAAAGAATTTTCAGATGGAATCTTAATTGTACAAATCTATGTTGATGACATTATCTTTGGCTCTACTAAGAATCACTCTACAAATTCTTTGAAAATTTGATGCAAAGTGAGTTTGAAATGAGCATGATGGGTGAACTTAATTTTCTTAGATTGCAAATCAAGCAAACCAAAGAAGGAACTCACATCTGTCAAAACACCAATACATTTCAGATCTACTGACTAAGTATGGCTTTGACAAATGTAAGCCCTTAGGAACACCCATGAGCTCAGGCATTAAGTTAGACAGTGATCCTCTTGGCAAAAAGTAGACCAAAAGACCTATAAAGAATGATAGGATCACTGCTCTATCTCACTGCAAGTAGACCAGATATAATGTTTAGGTTTGTAATACCCCAAATTTTTAATATTATTTATTTCAAAACAAGGATAATTAAGTTATTATACCTTACGTGTTATAAATTGAAATAATTGACATGTAAGTATGACTAGTGGTAAAAAACATTATCCCAATGTCGCGCATTGAAGTGCGCGCTCCACAGGGTGATACTGGAAAACGTCAACAAAATAAAAATCTGAGAACATCATAATTTCCATAAAAATGTGGAGAAATCAAATGTAATTATTGAATTTTCGACGTACGGTTTTTGGGTGATTTTTCACCTAGTGTAAAAAAAATCTAAAAATTAATTCAAAATCACTATAATTAGCAAAACCATCACATTAGCTTATGGTAAAAATTTTATGACAAACAAATACCATTTGACTATGTTTACATTGAGCTTAATGGGCCAGTTGAATTATTGGGTATTTACGGGTTGGCATTTATTGGAATTCCCGGAAGCCTAGTGTTTGGCCTGGGAAGGCCAGCACACCTAGGGGTTGGTGTTACCATGTTACCCCCAGCAGCTGTAACATAGGATGGTGCATGTAAACTCGTGTCTTGTGGTAAAAGCTCTTACTTTTACTGCGACACATGGGTGACTACCGTGTCACCATGCATGGGAGGTATCTTTGGGTATAATAAAACCTTAGTGACCATCGTAGCCATTTTCTCCACTTGCTCTACTGATGTGCTGTGCCATTGCATTGGGTAACCTCATGTTGAGGGTTCTGAGTGCAAACCTCTGTGACAAAGCCACTACGAGGAATTGTGTCTCTCTCTCCTTTGTACTTACTGTCCTGTTCGAGCTCTGACTGGAGCTGTTGCTGAGAAGAGACTGGAGAATTATCTTGGAGGCTAAAGCTTTTATTATACCAAGCTACACCTTCCTACTCTTCTACTGTGGTTATCATCTTCTCTCCTTCAAGCTAAGGTAGAATTCTCTTCTTGTATCCTTCCTTTCACATGACCTTGGCATTCTCTTTAGTTTAAGAGGTCATAATCACTTGTTATTGCTTTAAATGTGTGAGTCCTCTTTTGAGAAACATGTACCTATCTCTTACAAATTTGTCTTAGTTAGGAGATTGTGGAAATGTTTTCCTGTTCTCATTCTTTTCTTTCCACAATTCAGAGGAGTCTAGGTAATTAAGTGGTCATCCTTCTTAGTTCATTGACTTCCAGATTTGAGGATTCATTCCACATTAATAATCAAGCTTTCATTACATATGATTTTATGGTTTTTCCATGAAAGACAATGCCATCCTTTCTTCCATTATCTTTTGCACCATTTGTGATCATGTAGATCGCAATTCTCAGATCTTGTTGATCATTATGTAGATTACATTACATGACTTTTTCTTTCACTTTCTTGTCATGTTATCTTCATGTTTAAGGCTAAGAGCATACCTTAATAAGGTCCAAATCATGTTAGGTATGATAAGTGGGCTTATTAGACAATTTTGGTTGTTTTCTTAATCTATTTCTGAAGTTTGCACTGCACCTGTCGACAGCCGAGCATGATCTGTCGACAGGAGCCTCTGTCCAGAACCCAGAAATTGAAATCTGACAGGGGCTGTCGACAGCAAGGAGGTGCTGTCGACAGCAACTGACAGGACTGAGAAATCAGCTTCTGGGAAGGCCCATCTGTCGACAGCAAGGCCCTGTCTGTCGACAGGCACCATCAGTCTAGAAATTTCTGCACCTACCTTGACTGTTTTGTGATTGGAATCACACCCAATTGATTCACCAAATACTCACTCATTCATAGATGTTTTTACCACTCTAAACTCCTACTAAATCAGTCAGGCTTCTTTCCTTTTTACCCGGAACTATCACTCTAAAGTTCCAAGTATAATTGACTTCGTGAAATTGTCATTACCTGAATTCAAGAAGGACATAGTTCCAAATTCTTGTATATAAGCTATAAGTGAAATCTTGTGTCCTTGATCTATTGCAAGAATGAGTGTGTGATGATGACAATATATGAGTCTCGGACCGTTAATAATTATGCCAGGCAAATAGGGGGTTCAGTCCTGGGGGGAGCGCCCGAATTCGTCAGTGGCCGCGCGGGGACGATGAGAATTTATGGATGTTGGCATGCATCAATTATGTTGATTAGTCATCATATCATGCTTGTGTGTATGAGATTATCTAATTCTGAATTTAAGTATCCTCTTGAAAGAACACTCTTGCTTCTAAAGCATTCATGTAATTTGTGTATTATGAAGTTGTCCTACTTGTCGTTATCTAACTCCATGTCAGTGATCCACACTTGTTTTTATCCTTGATCATATGCATCTAAATCCTCTTGATTTAAAAGAAGTTGAGTTCTACTGCTAGTTAGTCATTCAATTTAATATTTTCAGGTGATCAAGATGGAGATATTGCTTAAGGGGAAAATTGTGTGCCGAGCGGATAACCCGATGCCAAACATGGTATCAGTTTTGCTTTCTTTGTAGATAGAAATAAGAATGTAATGAAGATACAATCTACTTTTGTTTGATCCTCATTAGACTATAATGAGGGAGTATTGTGTAATAACTTCCGCGAATCTAATGGTTATGAATCTTACCTTTTGCTACTTGCATGTTAAAATCTGTCATTTTCAGTAAATGGAATTTTTAAGGACGTGACAGATTAAATTGGTATCAGAGCATTAGTACAATAAAACCTAGGGATAACCAGTGAGTTGGGGTAGAAACATGGGATTAGTTAGCATGATTTTTCTAATCATGTAAATGCTTAACCTGTTAATTATTTCAGAATGGACATGAGTGCTCAACAAAGGTTGGTAGCAGCCATGGAAATGCTACGTCAGGATCTAGAATTATATGCTCAAGCACAGAGAGAAACCCACGTACAGATCAAAGAGGAAGTATTAAATCTGACGGCAGGCACTTTCTTGGCGGGAAATCCACATGTTTCATTGGATATTATGAACCAGATCATGAATGATCTGAATGGTCTGAAGCTGGGGCAAGAAATGTTGTTCCATCAGATCGGGGTATTGGGAGGAGATGACAATGCCGCGAGGGAGCTGCATTATGGAGCGGCAGAAGAACAGCAACCACCGCCCGCAGAACCGATATAGATTTGACCAGAAATTAGAAATTATGGATAGACAACTCACTTTTTTGTAAACCTCTCCTTTTGTGTAAATGTTAGTTGTATGTATGAACTTCCATGTGTATGGGAAGTGAGAGGCTAGTGAAGTATGTTTTGTAATGTCGAAAGTGGAAGAAGGAGACTGTAGTGATATAGTTTTGGATCATAATGACATGCTATGATGTACTAGTGACTAATGAATGAAATGAAGTATTATGCAATTTGAATATGTATATGTGATGAATGCAAGTAGGGTGGATGTGAAAATTAATGTATGTTCTATTGGATGTTTCAGATTATTATCTAATCTTGTCATGGACGGAGGTGATGCTAGTTGAAGAAGAAATGGAAAATTCAATGCATGACTTGACCCATGTAATGAGGACGGTAGCGAAGAGTAATAGCCATAATGGAACAAGCTTATTCAGGGATTCCGAAGTCTAGATCCTCTGAGATTTTCAGGGAGTAACCCGGATGAAGCCGAGAATTGGCTAAGGACATAGAAAGGATTTTGGAGTAATCAAGTGCACTGAAGAAGAAAAGATTCGATTGGTGACTTTTCAGTTGGAACGAGATGCTAGAGCATGGTGGGACACCGTGACATCTACATTGAAGATTCAAGTCAAATGAGTCGGGATGAGTTTGTAGAATTGTTTAATGATCAGTATTTTCTGAAGTTGTCCAAGAAAAGAAAGCCACTGAATTTGCTAATCTGAAACAACTTAGAATGTCAGTATCGAATATGAGGCTCAGTTTGCTCGTGTCTAAGTATGCTCCACATCTCATAGCCACGGATAAGCTGAAAGCCAAAAGGTTCATGAATGGACTACGTCCTACTATATTATGCAGTTAACTCCACATTTGATTATTACGTATCTGGATATGGTGAAAAGAGCTTTGGCTTTGAAGCTGCAAATGATATGGTGGATAAAATTAAAGGAAGGTCAGGAGAAGGATCTTTAGCGGGGAAGAGAAGTTTGAATCAGGAAATGCCTCAAAAGTTCAACAATCTGGAAAGAAGACGGGGAAGGCTCCGAGTGGAAGTAAAGAAGTGTGTAAACACTGTCATGTTAGTGGACACAAGATAGAAAATTGTTGGCGTAGACTGGGAGCATGCCTTAGGTGTGGAATACTCAGCATCGAATTTCAGAATGTCCAATGAAAGAATGTATCAACCAAATCAAATTCCCAGTAAGCAGCCAAGACAAGGGAGAATACAAGTTGTTCAAGAAATAGAGCCTGAAATCCGCAGGAAGGCAAACTGATTGAAGGTACACTAACCATAAACTCAAAGCTTGCACATGTATTATTTGATTCAGAAGCTACGCACTCCTTTATTAGCTATAATTTGCTAAGTCCTTGGAAATACAAACAGTCTTATTGTCTACACAATTAGAAGTGGCAACACCTTTGAGTGAGGGTAAAAAGCTTAAGGAATATTATCCTGATAGTCAGATTTTGTGTGACGGACACAACTTATTGTGGTGATTTAATATGCTTGGAATGTGGGATTATGATGTGATCCTTGGGATGGATTGGTTATCTAGATATCATGCTAATTTAGATTGCCAATTAAGGCGAGTCTCATTTCCAGGAAAGGAAATTTTTCTATGACTTTTGACAAACCTCACGTTAGAAGAATACCGATAATCTCAGCAGTCAAGGCTTGTAAGCTAGTACAAAAAGGTTGTTCAGGGTACTTGGCTTCTGTAACGATACTAAATCAAGATATCACGGGATTGGGTGATATTCCGGTGGTAAAGAATTTCTTGATGTTTTTCCTGAAGAATTACCTGTATACCACTAATAGAGAGGTAAAATTTTCGATTGAATTGGTACCAGGAGCTACACCAGTATCAAGAACACCATACAGAATGTCGGTAGAAGAATTAAAAGAATTGAAAAGGCAGTTGTTAGAATTGATAGAGAAAGGGTTATCAGACCTAGTACCTCGCCTGGGGTGCTCCAGTGTTATTCGTGAAGAAAAAGGATGGATCTATGCGGTTATGTATAGATTACCGACAGTTGAACCAATTGACCATAAAGAACAAATACCCACTTCCAAGAATTGATGATCTATTTGATCAATTGTCTGGAGCCCAGTATTTCTACAAAATTGATTAGATCAGGATATCATCAACTCAAAATCAAGAGCAGGATATCACAAAATAGCTTTCCGAAAAGTATGGACATTAATTTGTAGTAATGTCATTTGGATTAACTAACGCACCTGCTGCATTATGCGTTTGATGAATGCGTGTTTCGAACTTACTTGGATCAATTTGTGGTTGTGTTCATTGATGACATATTGACTTATTCCAAAAATATAGAAGAGCATGAAGAGCATTTACGGATTACCTTGCAATTGTTACGAGATCACAAATTATATGCAAGTTTAGTAAATGTGAATTTGGATGGAACAAGTGAGTTCTTGGGGCATATTATTTCAAAAGAAGGATTGTCTGTGGACTCTTCAAAGATTGAGACCATACAAAGATGGGAGCAACAAAGAATCTCACCGAGGTAAGAAGTTTCTTGGTATGGCTAGTTATTACCGGCGATTTGTCCAGATTTTTCTAGAATTGCCTCGCCTCTTACACAATTAGCTAGAAAAGGAACTGCGTTTGTATGGAGTGAAAGTTGTGAACAAGCCTTGTCAGTCGTTAAAGGAATGTTTATCGTCTGCACCAATCTTAGCTTTACCGATAGAAGGAAAATTATTTGAAGTTCATACCGATGCTTCAAGTATTGGATTAGGATGTGTATTGATGCAAGAAAGACGAGTCATTGCTTATGCATCAAGGCAATTAAAGATTCATTAGAAAAATTATCAAGTTGGTGCAAGACAGAATGAAAGCTGCTCAAGATCGACAAAAAAGTTATGATGATCGTCGAAGAAGAGATTGGAATTTCAGGAAGGAGAACATGTATTCCTTAAAGTATCTCCTAGACGTGGAATTAGAAGATTTGGGATCAAGAAAAATTGAGTCCAAGGTACATTGGACCATTTGAAATTTTGAAAAGAATTGGAGAAGTGACGTATCAATTGGCACTTCCACCACAATTGTCTAATGTACATGATATTTTCCACGTGTCAATGCTAAGAAGATATGTTTATGATCCGGAGCACATCATTGGATATCAAGATCTGGAAATACAAGAAAACTTAGCATATGAAGAGAAACATGTACAAGTTCTTGATCGAAAAATCAAGCAACTTCGGAACAAGGAAGTTCCCTTATTAAAGGTTCAATGGAATAAACGCGGACAAGAAGAGGCAACATGGGAACTTGAAGACACCATCAGAACCAAATATCCGGAATTGTTTACAGGTCAGTAACCACACTCTTATGCAATTAAATTGGAGGACCAAATTTCTCTTAGTGGGGGAGAGTTGTAATACCCCAAATTTTTAATATTATTTATTTAAAACAAGGATATTAAGTTATTATACCTTAACGTTGTTATTAATTGAAATAATTGACATGTAAGTATGACTAGTGGTAACAAACATTATCCCAGTGTCGCGCATTGAAGTGCGCGCTCCCACAGGGCGATACTGGAAAACGTCAACGAAATAAAAATCCGAGAGTGTGAACATGAGATCTATCCTGATGAATCTCTACTCACAAATGAAGCCCCAGCATCCGAAGTTCAGCATGAACCTCCTTCAATTCAGATCAGATCTGAAGACTCATTTCCTGTGCAAGAAGATGTTCCTTCATCCTTCTAGTTCATGATGCTCCAGAGGACACCATAATGATGTCCTAAGAGATCTCAGAGGCAAGAAAGTTATTTCTGAAGATATCCCTACCTCTTCCGCCCATGATCACCTCTTTGAAGAAAGAGAGCCTTACCACTCTCCTTCTCAGTTGAGACCCGGCCAAGGTCTCAGGGGGAGAGCAGCAACAGCCTCAATCACATCATGGATTTGGTTAGAAGCCAGTATGAGAACATGTCAGTTCTCCACATGCAAGTTGTTTTGTCAAATGCTAATTTGATGGTCTGTCTGATGAGGTCAAGCAGATTAAAGATCTTCTACTTCAGTTGGTGTGCCAACAGGGCACCTCTAGGCCATCAGGGCCTGCTTCCTCACAGCAGCAAGAAGAGACTGTGCCAGCTCAAGAGCAAGACACCAAGCAGAACCTCAAGTACCTATACCTGAGGAACCAGTCCTTGAGCAATCTGTCAAAGAACCAGAAGTTCAGGCTGAGGAGCAGCCTATTTCAGTTGAATCTCAGCAGCAGCTAGATAAGCAGACCACTGAGCAGCAGGCTCAGTTAGCAGTAGTTGTTTGAACCCAGTGTTGAGATGCAGCAGGTGAACAATCTGAAAAGCAGCCAGAAGAAGTGGCAACAGACATAGAGGATTCTATGCAGCAGGCAGCAGCCAAGAGACCTCTCGAGCCCTCTCAGATTTCCAGACATTTAAGAGAAAAGTGAAGAGGAGATTAGTCAAGAATGGTGTACCTGTCAACCTGTTCTTCCTCTCCTTCTTCTAGGGCCACATCTCCAACTGCTATACCAGCTCCAGCAGCACCTACTACAGAATCTCAATCTCCTACTCCTCCTTATCATCAGCACAACCATCTCCAATTCCTCTCTGGATCTACTTCCAGTAGTCACTCCTTTCTATAAGGATGTTAAATATTCTATCTACCCCTTGAAGTATCAAGTTAAACCCTTAAAGAGTTCACCATAACTCTTTCCACTCAACCTCCTCACTTCTATTCCTCTCTTCCACTGCCTCAATGTCTGACTCCAAGAAAACTCTCATGCATTTAGTTGAGATACTTCCTAGTATCCAACTGTCAGCTACTAATGGACCCAAATTGGGAGATAAACCTTCCTTGCTACTTCCTCCTTTTGGTATGCCTTCACTCACCACTCTGAACAAAACATGAATTTGTTCAGAGAATATCTTGCTATTAGAGCATTTCTGGAAGTTCATGGGTTGCCAGATTTCATGTTTGAACATTGGCTTCCTATTTTGATACAAACTCCCAACTTTCTATTTCTGATCTTCAACTCATCTCTCAGAAGAGCCACTGCCTCACCTCAAGAATTTGTTGATCTCTACCCTGAAGAGGCAGCTAGGTTTCTAGAAAATCAATCCGAACCATCACTTGACAACTGCTCAACATCTTTCTCTTAGATTCCATGCCCTTTTTACAGAGCATCTCGGGCCTCTCAGGCCAAGTACCTTGAAATGAGATCTTTCAACCATGAAAGGTTCAACTGGGATTGCATGATGTTTCCAAAGGGCAGTATGAGAATTTGCTCAGAGGGCAAAGAGAAATTGTTCCTTCCATGACAGTGGCATTACCATCAGGTCTTCATCCTCCACTAGTAGGAGCAGTTTCCTACAGAACAGCCTTTGCTGAAACAATCTTCAACAGATTCCTCCGGATTTCTGCCAGATTCAAAATCAAGTACAAATCCAAGCTAAGTTTCCAAAGGTTCATATTTCTTCAGTTATCCAAGAAAGACAAGCATCTTCTTGATATCCAATTAAGTTTTGCTGAATCCAAAAGATTCACCCCTGAGCAATGGGAAGCAGCCTATCCATCCTATCACTCTCAGTGTTTGAAGATGAAACTTAACATCAATAAATTTCACTCCAAGTGTCTTATGGATTTTCATCAGAGTGTTACTCACCGATGGGCTGAGAGGTACCTTGTGTACTATCAAGCTAAGGATGCAGCCATCTCAAATGGTCTCTACTGGAATCTGACCTTCAATGAATTCCTCCATCTGGCATCCACAAACAGTTCGTTCCTCTCAAAATCAGGATGGACATTGACAAATATCATTACAGAATTGGTTGGTACAGGAGGCGCCACATCAAGTCTATCAAAAATACCCTCCACCAACCCAGCCTAATGTTGATGATGCTCTATTTGCTCACTCCTTTAACAAGAATGAGGAAAAACTTTGGGGTTCATCCAACCATTCTTAACCTTACTCCCTGCTTCTCTTGTTACCCTGTTCAACTAAAATTTGAACTTTGTAGTTGTATTTCTTTCTTAGTACTGTTTGCTACTATGTACTGTTTGCCCTTTATAGATGCAATTTCTTCTACTTGTGCATTTCTCTGAGTTTCATCCTTTCTGTTAATGTCACAAAGGGGGAGAAAAAGGTATAAAAATAGTATATGATACATTATCTATTTAAAGATTTTTTTTGTCATTAACAAAAAGGGGGAGAATTGTTGAGCAACTACCTCTAAGAAAATAATGACTTTCTTAGTTTTTATAAAATTATGGTTTGCTATGACAAATCTTTAAATATATATTTTATACCACAAAGTTTTTTTTAGGTACAGTATCCTCAAAATTTTTCACAACTATCTCCAGCAGCCATACTCTTCTCAGCCTATAATGAATCGACTACCATATTCGACCCTTCAGAATAGCAATCAGAAGTCATCGATTTTTCAAAGTCCACATCGTTTACATACCATTCGACTGATGACTTCGACTCTTACAGTCGAATGTCTTTTTCTTTGTGATTCGATTGACTTCGACTCTTACAGTCGAATGCTTTTCTTTGTGATTCGACTGATGACTACAACTCTTACAGTCGAATGTCTTTTTCTTTGTGATTCGACTGATGACTTCGACTCTTACAGTCGAATGTCTTTTTCTTTGTAATTCGACATGACTTTTACAGTTGAATGTTCTCTGTATTCAACTAATACCTTCAACTGTCTCAATCGAATACCTTAGAAATCCTCACAGAACTATTGTAGTCGAATCACCTTGATCACTCATGAGTCGAATTACTCTTACTCCTTCAATCAACTCATCTGTTCACATTCAACTACACTGACAATTCTGTACTTGTACCTTTTATACTTGTTAGCTCTATATTTTCTGAACTATATGAAGATCATCAAATCTAGTTTGTTTATCTTAAGCAAATTCGATAGGAGGATTGTTGTATGCAAACTTCGAAGATTATTATTATATTTCTGACAGGATTTGACATGTCAGCTTCTAAATTAATTATCCTGTGCTAAACATGTTCTGAAAAGTGTCTCCTTGAAATCCTCAGTCCTGATGACCTACCTTGCCTTATTGTTAGCTTCACAAGACACATAGCATTTATGTAAAACTCAGACGCATGGCATCTGACCATCTCACCTACCACTGACAGACCCATACTTTAACTTTTTGTCTATCTATCTGCTGTCTGTAATACTTGTGGGATACTAGGTTCCATGCCTTGTACTAAATTTTCTGACCACCTACCACAAGGTATGGAAATGTTTTCTCTTGTGTCTTGTCCTTGCAACAGGCATTTATTGAGCATGTGTTCAGCATGCCTCTCCCTCAGCTACTTGCTACAAGAGCTTATCTTCTAGCTGTTAACAAAATGAAGACCTCGGGAAGAAGCATACTTGAAGGCCTGTTGGACAATCTCTTCAAGACTCAAAGGATCCCAGAATTCCTCCTCAAACGGCTATATTGCAAACGGCCACAAAGCTCCAACGGTCATCCTCTCAAACGGTCATATTTTTGAAGATTATAAAAGGAGCTCAAGAGGAAAAAGAAGATACACAGAGAGACACAGATAGATCATCCTTGAAGTGAGAATCCAGAAAGTGCATTCAAGTCTCATTCTCCTGAAAGAGTCATTCGAATTCCTCAAGCTCCCTCTGAAGTCTTCATGCTTGACTTCCTCTGAGAGCTTCCTTGTGTTCAGAAAATTCTGTGGAGAATTTCTGTTTGTGGGTGGCAATTGTACTCAGTTTCAATTCTCTTTAGTCCACCCCTTACTTCAGATAGGATTTAGAGTCAATTCTATATCTGTTGTATCCATCTGAAGTCTGTGTGTTGTGCTCAATTTTGAGGAAAACACACCTCTGTCGAATTTCCTTGTATTTATGCAGAAATCTGTCTCTGCACTTTGCCCCTCTTGTGTAGGGAAGGCCTTGGATAAAAGGCATTGTTGTACTCCTGTATAGGAAGACTTGCTTGGGAGCAAGTGGGTGTGTAATTCCTCTCAAGGGTGAGAGAAGGCCAAATTCATAGCAGATTAGTGAAATCTCAAGTGGTTGGCTTGAGGACTAGATGTAGGACTTCCATGTGGGAAGGGGCGAACCAGGATAAAATCTGTGTCCAATCTCTTTGTGTGATTGTTTCCGCCAAGTCTACACTTGAATCACACACATCACTTTGAGTACTAACTTGTTTATTTAGTGATGTGATTTTCAAAAGAAATTTTTAAAAGGTCAAAAGTCCTATTCACCCCCCTCTAGGACTGTTTTGCTTGCCATTTCGATCCAACAACATGTTCATGCCAATTAAGCTATAGGATGGTTCACAAGTGTGTGCATATGTCATGAATCATAGATGGAAATTTGTTGTGTGTATGTATTTTTAAATCACATATAAATATTCATTCTATTAAGTGCAATTTCTGTGATGTAACTGAGAGTAAAGGCATAAGCACACTAGGAATTAGAGCATGAAATCAGGGGTTTTCTGCAAAAAATCATGTGATCGCGACGGACACTTGTAAGGATCGCGACGGGGTCGGATCAGAACGCGATAGTATCTGTGGATCGTGACAGGCTTGTCTGATCATGTACTGAGAACGTGATAGAGACCTGTAAGGAACGCGATAGACTGTTCAGACCAGGCACAGCGATCGCGATGGCCTGTCACGTTCAGAATGCGACCGGAAGACTATCGCAATCAGACCTCGAAACGTGACCTATCGGGTCGTCGCGTTCTGGTGGTCTGTGCCCGAGTACGACAGGGATCAGACATGTCTTGGATTGCGGATCAAAACTTTCCCTGTTTTGACACAGGGTTGTTCTAAAACTAAGAACAAATTGTATAGTGCATGAAAATCACGAAACTAATTTAAACAGATCCAAACATGCATGGGTATTCCAGTAATTCAGAATTTGAAAGCAACGAAGGTTTCAACATGGTTTAATAGAGAGTATTCATGACAAACATAGAACTGTGTATAGTTGGGATCAACGAATTAATTCGCATGATAGGGTGTATGGAATTAGGGCTTTAGGGACAAAAGAAACCTAACATCCATCAGATCTCCAATAAATATCTCGTGGCATGAGATCAAGTGTAGAAGGAGAACAAGATTAATAAGGGGGTTCGGGTCAAGATAAGTGCAGAACTTCGAAAATCAAGAAGTAAATATTGACTCGATGATAAATCATGAAACTTGAGAGTATTGCTCATGACGATGGGAAGAACCTACAGTTAAAATTTTATAGTTTATGCTCGTGAGAATGCCTACCTTTGATCATTTTCCTCTTCTAGGGTTAAGACTTGAAGAACTCGGGAAAGAACTTGGGAGACCCCTCTTCTCCACAAATTCTCCTCCTCTTGGCCTCTCCTCCTGGTCCAGCAACCTCTTGGCACGAGCTAGGGCCAGCCATGAGAGTTTAAGAGAAGTATTTAGCTTCTCCTCATTCCATTCCTAGTTAAGTCTAATTCCTATAAATTTCGAGTTTTCCTATTTCCTACCTTCCTTCTAAGCATTCCACTTCCTGTTGGGTTGGGAAGGGAGCCAAATTCATGGCCAATCATTTAGGGTAGGTTTAGGATTCCAAATCTAACTCTATTTGCTTATTTAATGTATTAAATTCCCCTTTTCTAATTAGTTATAATTAAGTTGCGAATTTAGGATATTTCCCCATTATTCTCTTTTCTATAAATCAAATTTTGGCTCACTAATTTCCAATGGGTCCATTTAGTAAAGCCCATCACTGTTTTCATTTAATGGGTTTTATTAATTCTCTTTTCTTTGATTTTCTAATTAATTTAATTAGTTTTCTCTTATTGATTTTCCATTATCAAGATTTATATATAATTTAAATTTTTTATTTCTCCAAAATTTCAGGTTGCTACATAGGCCTCAAAGGGTAACATAAAAGGGTTCATATTAGGCTTCTGGATCAAATATGTAGATTCACAAGTAGCACTACACTGAGGAGATAAAGAAGGCTTCCAAACGGTCAATGAAGGGATGGTTATACCTACCTCAGTGTGGGGAAATCCAACCAAAGCTCCAAATAGAAAACTGGAAGGCCAACTCTACCAGGAAGCTGCCACGGCTCCAAGCTAACCCTAAGTTTTTTCCCAGAGGCAAAAGACAGAAAGGTTAGCTAGAAGGATGGTTACAAGGGCTATAAGAGGAGTTAAAGTTCAAAGTGGGTCGATACTAATAAGAGGATCCAGACATCTGGCCAACACGCAGGCCAATGAAAAATATTAATCCAGTGGAGATGACTGATGGGAATATGAGTGGAAGGTTTTCAAATGCAAACATCACAATCTACAGGAAAAGTATGAGTTATTCTGATAGGCACAGAGGTATAAATCAGAAGGTTGACAAGCCAAAGGGTTCAAATGATGACGATAACTGCTAATAATCTGAACAAAAAAAAAACAAGCACTTAAGAGATTATACTCTACTACAATTTGATTAGAGAACAAGGGAAATATCGATTGGAGAACAAAGGAACTTTGACTGGAGAGCCAATCGATTACTGAAGAACTTGACTTTGACTGGAGAGCCAATCGATACTAAACAATGGTCATATCGTTGGAGAACAAAAGAATCTCCTATCGATTGCTGAAGAGAGTTTCGATTGTTGAAGGATATTAAGTTCCCTTTTGATTGGTGACTAAAGATACAATTGGTGACTAAAGACATCGATTGAAGACTAAAGACATCGATTGATAACTAAAGATACCGATTGGGGACTAAGACATCGATTGGAGACTAAAGACATTAATTGGGACTAAAGATACTGATTAGTGACTAAAGACACTCGATTGGAGACTAAAGATGTTGATTGGTGACTAAGATACTGATTGGAGACTAAAGACATCGATTGGTGACTAAGATACCGATTGGTGACTGAAGACATCGATTGGAGACTGAAGACATCGATTGGTGACTAAAGACACCGATTCGTGAACAATATTAAGTTCTTTTCCTTTATAATTAGTGAGTTCTTTGGTTTTAATTATGGGATAAATTATTATTTTTAGCTAAAGTGACAAAGTTCATAAACAACTTTTCAAGGTAGACTTAAAGGTTCTAGACCTAAGGTCCCACACAAGATATTACAAGTACAACACAAGAAGTGTTGAACTGGATGGCATTAAGTTACCCTAGAAGGGGGGAGGTGAATGCAGTGTTTAAAATCTTGATCTAAACTTCGATCTATAATCGGTTAAACATAAAGACTAAACACTTGGAAATAATGTGGTTAGTAGCATACAAATAAAGTTGAGATGCGAAAGCAAACACACACACACACAGACAATGGACAACGTCATTTATCTTAGTTTGGACCTCCCTTCCAATGGGAGTCCTACATCCAATCCCCAAGAACACTTGCGATTTTTACTAACCTATGGTCCAAAGGGTACAATCGTCGATCCTAATCGACCTTCCCTTGTATAAGGGGAAAACACTCCACTTGCTCACAGGCAAGTCTTCCCTTCTACCAAGGGGCAAACCACTTCCATATAGGCAGTCTTGATGATCAGTTTATCCCCATGTAATTTAAATAAATTACATATCTATTTTGGTGATTAACAAAACTATATAAAGTTCAATATAACATATTTTCTACAAGATTTGAGCACAGGAAATAAACCAAGGAAAAACAAGCCATTCAAGTAAGTATTCTCACACTGTAGCTATTTCAAAATTCAGCATGAAATATCTCTAAGTACAGATCACTCCCTTCTTGTTTTATAATGATTTCCTTATAATCATAAGGATTTCCTCATTCCATCATTTTGATTCTATAATGATTTCATAAGTCATTGCTATTCTATCGCAACGATTGCCCTCACAACGATTTGGTAAGTGATCGCAACGATTTGCCCTCACAACGATTCGGTAAGTGATCACAACGATTTGCCCTTAACGATTCGTAAGTGATCGCAATGATTTGCCCTCACAACGATTTGGTAAGTGATCACAACGATTTGCCCTCACAACGATTCGGTAAGTGATCGCAACGATTTGCCCTCACAACAATTCGGTAAGTGATCGCAACGATTTGCCCTCACAACGATTCGGTAAGTGATCACAACAATTTGCTTTCATAAAGATTTTCTAAGGATTCATAACAACTTGCTTTCGTAACAATTTCTTAAGTGATCACAACGATTTGCTTTCATAACGATTCGTTAAGTATTCATAATGATTCGCTTCCATAACGATTCGATAAGTGATCACATCGATTTCTTAGAAAGAACAACAATTTGCTCTCACATCGATTTCTAAGAAAGAAAAATGATTTGCTCTCACATCGATTTTTAGAAAGAACAACGATTTGCTCTACATCGATTTGATAAGTGAGAACAACGATTTCAGTGTCACAACCTCATCAAGTTTCAAAACGATTTGATTCCTGTAACGATTCGATAAGTTACATAACAACTTGTTACTGTAACGATTCATCAAGTTACATAACGACTTAGTTGCTGTAACGATTTGATACAGCAAACAACGATCATTCACATTATCTTTAACGATTTGATTATAACGACTTGTGCATAATGATTTGCTTATGGAGTCAACACGATTGTCTCTACAACGATTTGGTTACTAATGCATAACGATTCATAAGTCATGCATATAACGATTCCTGTGAAAATAATGATTTGATTTTAGAGCTCATGTTTTAATACATTGAAAAGTCAAAGTCTTCACGTATATATCTCTGACAACCATGCATTTATTATGACTAAACATATCACTGTAGTGCATGCAAACGATATCTTCTATTCTCATGCTTATTCTGTAAACATCTTTTTAGAAGAACAGAATGGAACTTCTATTTCTGTATAAAATCAATCTAACGTTGACTGACAACAAGAGACAACTTAGCTATCTATTGTTTAAGCTTGTAATGCGTGCAGGTCTCTGACAACACTCGCCATACAACGTTGGACAAAATAGAAGCCAAAGGATATTACAGAAGATCTTCTCTTTGTGCGTGCATGAAGACCGTTGAACGGAAAGCTCTACAGGTCTATGCAGTCTAACGTAAAGAAAAGCTTAGAGACAACGGGCACTTCAACGTTCAAATTTCAAATAGAAGATATATAAAGAAGACTGAAGCTCCAGAAGGACAGAACTTGGAGATTGAGAATACTACTACAATCTTTCACAAGTTTTTCTGCGAGCATCTCGAAGAGCCAAGCCTCACTCCTTTGATTGTTTAGCTCTTAGCTCTCTGCATTCATTGTGTTAGTCTTGAGAGCTTCTATAAACTGAGAGTGTCCCTCACTGTAGATCTTTCCCTCTCAGTCTTAGCTTCAGATCTAGCATTGTATAAGCTTGATCTAGGGGATTGATCTCATTTCACATTATTGTGTTCTAGGGTTCCCTTCGTGTTGAAGGAAGACCTGGGGGTTCCAGGGTGTGTGTTCCCTTCGAGTAGAAGGAAGACCTGGTGGTATCCAGGGTGATGTATTTCCTTTTTGGGTTGTGAGAGAAGACCAGCTGTGACTGGTGTGTAAAAGTTCATAAGGGGGACTGTACCCTTGGGTAGTGAAGCCTGAGTTGTTGCTCAGGACTGGATGTAGGACTCCTGTGGAGAGGAGGTCCGAACCAGGATAATTCTCTGTGTTGTCTGTGTGCTTGCTTTGCATTTACTATCTTTCTTTACTAACTCTAACACCCATCGAAGTGTGTTTTGTGTGACTGTTTTGTGAACAGATTTAAGGTACTCAATATTTTAAGAATCCCATTCACCCCCCCCCTCTGGGCTTGCTAGCTGGGCAACAAGTGGTATCAGAGCTAGTCTCTTCGACAAAGAAGAAGATCAAACGATCTGAAGAGAAAAGATCAGATGGCAGCCCAAGGTCACACGAAGGTCAGTCTGTCACCGGCCACCTCTATTCGATGGAGAAGACTATAATGAGTACTTTCTTTCTACAAGGACTCGACTATCAAATCTGGTCAATAGTTGAAGAAGGAGACTTGTTGGTTACAAATGAAAAGATAAGTGGACTGAAGACGACAAGAAAAAGATCTCCCTAAACTACAAAGCCAAAAGCATACTATGTTGTGCTCTCAGTAAGAAGGAGTTCAACAGAGTTTCAGCCTGAAAATCTGCGATGGAAATGTGGGAGAAGTTAAGGATCACATAGGAAGGCACAGACAAAGTGAAAGAAACCAGAATAGATATCTTGGTGACTCAGTACGAGAGGTTCCCGATGCAGTCAGGGGAAACGATACACATGTTCAGTAGATTCACCGACATTACAAATGGTCTGGAAGGTCTTGGCAAAAACTATGAAATGGGAGATATGGTAAGAAAAATTCTAAGATCTCTGCCATCATCTTGGACTCCCAAAGTAACAGCGATAGAAGAAGCTAATGACTTGAAGAGAATGTCATTAGAGAAACTCATTGGGTCCCTCATGGCCCATGAGATAAACGGAAAGATTAGGAGAATCATCAAGTAGAAAGAAGAACACCAATGCCCTCAAGTAGCAGAAGCAGCTCTGAGGAAGAATCAGAAAACGAAGCCAGTAGTGAAAACAGTGAAGATGAAGAAGCAATGCTGTCAAGAAGGCTACAACGCATCCTAGCTAAGAAGAAAAAGGTTTAGTCCAGTAGAAGATATTCAAGAAAAATAAGGACTTTAAGAAGCCAGAAGTAAAGGATCCAAGAAAGCTGAGCCATATGCTATGAATGTAAGAAGCCCTGACATATCAAAGTAGAATGTCCGAAGCTCAAGAAATCTGAATCAAAGGGAAGACAGTTCTAGGAAATTCAGAAGATATGAAAAGAAGCGATGGCAACAGCTTGGAGCAATAGAAGTAACTCTGACAGCGAGTCTATCTCAAGTGAAGAGGAGGAAGAAAAGGCCAACCTTGCCTTCATGGCAAACATCGACGAAAAGGTAACATCTGATTCCTTCACTTCTTGTACTGAATCTGATTCCGACAATTTGGAAGAAGCGTTTAATGAACTTTATGATAATATAAGGATGTTTGTAAATCACTAAAATGACAAAGAAAAATCATGCTTGCCTAGAAACATAAATTCAGACTTAAAATCTGAAAATGAACACTAGAGAAGCAAACCAATGAACTCAAAAAGAACTGAGTTGTTATGCGAAGATCTAAAGGATAAAAATAAATAGATTAAAATTAGAAAAACAAGAAAACTTAGACGAATTAAAAAGGGAAATTAAAATACTGACAGAAGAAAATGAAAAACTGTCAAGTACGTTAGAAAAATTTACTAATGGGAAAAATTCCTTAATACTAAAAGGTGCTAGACAGTCAGGAAAAAGAAAACAAGAATTAGGCTAATAGCCCCTAGATAATGAAGACACAATAGTATACCCTAAAACGTATCCTACTCCTAAATTTATAGCTGAATAAGATACTTCATAAATCAAACTTTAGTATGTTCCTTATGAAGGGTAACTAAAACAACATGCTGTAGCCATTGCAACAGACTAGGTCACAGTAAAATAACTTGTCCAACCAAACACAAAAAATGGATAATTAAAAAAAAAAATTGATGACAGTAACCACCAGGACCCAAAAGAACTGGGTACCTAAAGCTTGATGTTTTCATTTCAGGAAACCTTCGAGCATCTAAATGGTATTTGGATGTGGATGCTCAAGGCATATGTCAGGTAATAGAAAGTTGTTGTCTCAACTCGAGCTGAAGAAGGCACAGTGATATATGGAGACAATGGAAAAGGAACTGTGATAGGATGCGGATCTGTTGGCAATAAAGAGAAAATATTTATTGAAGATGTACTATGCATAAAAGGTTTGAAGCATAATCTCATCAGCATAAGCCAGCTATGTGACAGAGGACATCAAATCAAGTTCCAGGAATCTAAATGCAGCATCATGAAGGACGGAGTAGTAATTTTTGAAGCTAACAGACAAAAGAATCTGTACTTACTTTACCTTGAAGAACTGAAAGATCAAGATATCTATTTAGCAGCTAGTAAGGAGCAGTCAACTGAGCTAAGGCACAGAAGATTGGGTCACTGCAGTTTGGATGGTATGAGAAAGCTTATCAAGAGAAACCTGGTGGAAGGTCTACCAAAGGTCAGCACAAGAATGGACGGTGTCTGTGACCATGTGCAAAAGGAAAGCACACCAAGTCATCCTTCAAGTCAAGACTGTGTTAACAACCTCTAAACCCTTAGAACTCCTTCATATGGATTTTTGGGCCAATGAGGACCACAAGTCATGGAGGAAAGAATTTTGGATTCGTTATAGTAGATGACTATTCAAGATTCACATGGGTATCTTTTCTGGAACACAAAGATGATACATTTGAAAGCTTTGTAAGTTTCAGTAAAAAGGTTCAGAAAGATAAAACAATGCATTGTTGGAATCCGGTCAGATCATGGAGGAGAGTTCCAGAATGAAAATTTGCCAAATTATGTGATGACAAAGGGATAGAGTACAATTTCTCAGCACCAAGGACACCACAACAAAATAGAGTTGCTGAGAGAAAGAATAGAACCCTTCTGGATATGGCAAGAACGATGCTATCAGAATATGATCTGCCAAGATATTTTTGGGCTGAAGCAGTCAACACAGCAAGTTACATTATTAATAGAGTAATGATCAGGCCTATCCTAAAGAAGACAGTATATGAATTGTACAAGGGAAAGAAGCCGAAGATCAGTCACTTCAGGACATTTGGATGTCCATGTTTCATCCCAACACAACGGCAAAAGAGACATTGGTAAGTTAGATGCAAAATCAGATGAAGGCAACTTCATGGGGTATGCATCTAAACCTAAAGGCTTTAGGGTATTTAATAAGCGTACTTTATTAATTGAGCAATCAGTACACATTATCTTTGATGAAACTAACCCTTCCTTGAGAAAGGAAGAAGATAGCGATAATGATGATGCAGATGAATTGTCCACGAAATTAAAGAACACATCCATTGAGGACAGATCTACCTCTGGAAGACCTGCAACAAAAGGACATAGTACATGAGAATCTTCCAAAGGAATGGAGATACAAGAAAGATCACCCTGCTGAAAACATTATTGGTGATCCATCTGTAGGGGTAAGAACAAGAGGTAACATAATTCCATGTGATTATTTAGATTTGTTTCTCAAATAGAGCCTAGGACAGTCAATGAAGCTATCACTGATGAATCCTGGATTTTAGCCATGCAAGATGAACTGAATCATTTCAAGAGAAAGCAGGTATGGTCACTTGTTCCTAGACCATCAGATCATCCAGTGATTGGCACCAAATGGGTGTTCAGAAATAAATTGGATGAAGCTGGTGTGATCATAATAAACAAGGCCAAATTGGTAACTCAAGGCTATTCCCAAGAGGAGGCAGAGATTCGATGAAACCTATACACCAGTAGCTAGACTTGAGGCTATTAGAATATTACTTGCATTTCATCTGCATTAGATAAAATTATTTCAATGGATGTAAAGTCTATCTTTCTAAACGGTTTCATAAAAGAGGAGGTTTATGTGGAACAACCTCCAGGTTTTGATGACATTGATTTTCCAAATCATGTATTTAAATTGCACAAAGCTCTATATGGATTAAAGCAAGCACCAAGAGCATGGTATGAACGGCTAGTGCATTTCTATTAGATCATGGTTTCACTAGAGGTCAAGTAGACAGTACATTATTTGTCAAATCTAAGGTCAAACATATTTTGCTTGTTCAAATATATGTTGTTGATATAATATTTGGTTCTACTGATGAATCTCTTTGCAAGTATTTTGAGAAGATTATGCAGGGAGAATTCGAGATGAGCATGATGGGGGAGCTTAACTACTTCTTGGATTGCAAATCATGCAAGGAAAAGAAGCACCCACATATGTCAAGCCAAATATACCAAGGATGTCACGCCCCGACGCGGAATATCGGAACGCGAGGCAGTTGCAGGTAAAGGGTATAGAGCGAGTACTAGACATCAACCAATTTTGCAATGAATAATACTAAAGCAAATTCATTCCATTAATACTTTCAAATGCCTAGTTACAACCACTAATATCAGAGCCAATCTATAGGGCCCAATTACATTGGAAGAAGGCAAAAGACTAACTTCAACCTAACTACTACAACGCTAACATAGCAATAGGACGCTAGGGTGCTCATGACATCACTCCAGGTCGTTCCCGTCCTCTTGAGTGTATGGTCATCCTCGGTCTCACCTGAGAACAACACGACAAATAACGCAGGGTGAGCGATAACGCCCAGTAGGACTTAAATCTCAATAGTCAAGCAGGCTTTAAATAGTTAATGCATTGAAGGCAGAGTAACTAATGATAGAGCGAGAGAGTCAAGTAAAATATAGCAGGACAGTACGTGAACGAAATAGCAAGACTTCCAATATAGACTTTCCAAATAGCACAAGTGTCAGGAATAGCACAATAATAGCAAGATAGCACAGTCAAGTATAGCAAGATGGTCATAGTACAAATAGCACAACGAGTATAGCATATAGCACTTTGTTGTCAATGGACAACAAGAGAACATAGCACTTTTGATTGTCATTTAGATAGTCAAGATAGATAGCACTTGAGTGTAATGCCAAACACTCTAATCATTTAACTCCCATGGGCACTAGCACTTTCGGGCGCACATCCCAGGACCAGATCGGGCCCTTTATATATTGTTAGGCATTGGCTATATTGTTTATCTTTAGACAATCAGTCAATGGCCAATATAGAGTACCAGAAGTAGATGAGAGCACTAGATGAATAGACGAGATAGTAGAGTGAACATGAATAGATGAGAGAATAGAGTATAGATGAGAGTTAGTCGACCTTGCACATGAACGTCGAGTAATGAGCGATAGTAACAGTTGCACAACACGTGCACATGGTGTTGGCAGTCAGGCGGAACTCACGACCTTACCACTGGCCATGTTAAGCACAGGTCCAGAGGTCCGGCGTGATTCATGATGAGAGTGAATTTCTAAAATCCGTTTGGAACATATTGATCCCTAAAGGGTGTAATAGGTGTTAGGGTACAACCGGCTCATCGACCATGTGGGAATCTATGGACAGAGGAGACTTACGGAGGCCTTGAACAAGATTTACTAGTCCGCAGAAGGAGTATCTGACGGAGAGTTCGTCCAAGTCAAGAAAGTGTGTGTATATAGAAACAAGTGCTCGACGTTCTAGAGGAGTTCTAGAACAGTGGAGCGTCGAATCGATATTCCCAAAACATCGCGAAAACAATAGACAACTATATTTAAATATGGTAATTTATTACATAAATTACCAGATGTATTATGAAATAATTTCATGCCAAATTACGCCATAATTGGATGGTTCAAGGTGTGTGTAAGTGTCATGAAAATTGTAGATAGAAAGATCATGTGCATGTATTTTAATCATACATAAATGTTTAATTTATAACAAGTGTTATTTTCTGTATGTATGGCTGTTAATCAAGAGTACAAACACTGTAGATAATCAAACATTGCTGAGACAGGGGGTTTCTTGCAAAAAAACTAAGATCGCGATGTACCCTAATGAGGGTCGCGACGGGTGCTTGTTCAGGTCGCGACAGGCTTAGTCAGGTCGGGCAGCAAATCGCGACGACAGGCCTGTCGCGATCAGATCGCGACAGAGGGCACTGTCGCGACGGCCCTTGTGAACGCAGCCTATCGGGCCGTCACGTTCACAGGGTCTGTGCCTGAGTCCGACAGGGAAAGGACTTTACATTGGATTGCAGGCCAACTTACCCTATTTGACCAGGGTGATTCAAAAAATCACAACTAATTGTATAGTCAATGAAAAATCATGAAACTAGTTTCAAAATGACCTATACATGGGGTACTTACAATAAATAGGAATTTGAAAGCAATCAGGGTTTGGACATGTTATAAACACGGGTATTCATGATGAACATGAAATAGTACATAGTTGAGATCAACGATTAAACTTGCAAGATAGGATGAATCAAATTTAGAACTTTTAGGGGCAAAAGATGCCTAACATGCATCAGTTCCTACAGTAGATATCTCGTGGCATGGGGTTGAGTATACAAAGAGATCAAGAGTTAGAAGAGGGTTCGGGGTCATGTAAGTTGCAGAACATGAACAATCAAGAACGAAAGATATGCTCGATGGAAAATTATGAAACCAAAGGGCTTTTGTTCCTGATAGACGAGACATCCTACAGAAAAAGTTTCATAGTTTATGCTGTGAGAATGCCTACCTTTGATCGTTTTCCTCTTCTAGGGTAAGACTTGAAGAACTCAGGGAAGAACTTGAGAGATCCTTTCTCTCCATGAATTCTCCTCCTCTTGGCCTCTCCTCCTGGTCCAGAATCTCTTGCACGAGCTAGGGCCGGCCATGGAGGTTTAGGAGAGTATTTATGTCTCTCCGCTTTCTATTTCCTAATAGGACTGTAATTACTATAATTTCGGGATTTCCTATTTCCTCTCCCCTTTCTAAGCATGAGAACTCCTAATGGGTTAGGTTGGATCTAAATTCGTGGCCAACCCATTAGGGTAGGTTTAGGAATCCCAATCCAACTCAAACTTCTATTTTTATGCATTAAATACCTCTTTTTCTATCTAAGTAATATTTTAGTTACGAATTTTGGGTATTTCTTTATTATTCCCCTTTTTAAATCTCTATTTTAGCCCACTAATTTCTAATGGTCCATTAATAGAGCCCATTACTTATTTTCATTTGATGGGTTTTATTAATTCTCTTTTTCTTCGATTTTCTAATTATTAAACTTTTATTATTATTTATTCTTATTATTATATATATATATATATTGAAAAAATCCAAGTTGCTACAAAGGAACTCTTAAAGAAGTTTGGATTCGAAAATGCCAAGCCATTATCAACACCCATGAGCATATCAACAAGAATGGACAGTGACAAAGATGGTAAGAATGTAGATCAAAAATCTACAGAGGTATGATAGGATTTTTACTATACTTAACTGCTAGTAGACCTGAATATTGTTTAGTGTGTGCATGCGCACTAGGTATCAGGCAGATCCTAAAGAGTCCCATTTAATTAATGTCAAAAGAATTTTTAGATATTTAGCAAAAACCCATGACTTAGGTTTATGGTATCCAAAATCATGTGAAATTAATTTAGTAGGATACTCTGATGCTGACTACGCTGGATGCAAAATAGACAGAAAAAGCACCAGTGGTTGTTGTCAATTCCTTGCAGGTTGTCTGATATCATGGTCCTCAAAGAAACAAAATTTAGTAGCTCTGTCAACAGCTGAAGCTGAGTACGTAGCTGCTGGAAGTTGCTATACACAACTCCTATGGATCAAGCAACAACTTGAAGATATGGGTTACATATGAAGACAATTTCATTGTTATGTGACAGCACCAGTGCTATAAATATAACCAAGAATCCAGTACAGCACTCAAGGACTAAACACATTGAGGTTAGATATCATTTCATTCGTGATCATGTAGCAAATGGCAACATTGATATTTCATTTATTGATACAAACAATCAGTTAGCAGATATCTTCACAAAGGTCTTACCTGAAGAGAGATTTACTTCTCTTAGAAAGGAATTAGGTATGTGTAAATTATGAAAGAATTATCTGTTTAAAACTAAAATATTAATTTTCATAACTTAATTATTTTCCTCCCAAATTTGAGAAAAATTCTAATTATTGCCTATCCTTTTAAGTTTGTCTTGACGGTTCGTTATTTATAAGAGTTTATTCCATTGAACTAGTCAGTTTGTCGTTTTCTGCCATCATGGCACCTCCAAATTCTAAAGGTCATTCTTTTTAATTTTTTTTATATCCCGAAATCTGTGCGGCAATGATTCGCATCCCTTCATCATCTTCTTCCTTCTACCTGAGGCGATACTCTATCGACTCCGGCATCGACTCCCTAAGACTTCAACTTCCATCTGCTTCCCGCTTGAAATTTCTTGAGGGTTCTTGTTCCATTTCCTCTTTCCAGTCCTCCAGAAACTCTTTCCATCCTAAACCATGTCCTCTTCTGGTGTTTCCGGCAGCATCGGGGGCTACGGAGCTGCATTTCTTACCGCCGAGCAGCAAGAAAGATATGCTTCAGTAAAGACCAAGCTTTGCGGACATAAAGCAGTTGATGTGGCTGACTTGTAGAAGAACGGAATGGGGAGTATCGTCGCAGCTATGCAAATTGCAGTGGACAAAGATTGTCACCCTATCAGAAGTAAGTTATCCGGACCTTGTAAAAGCTTTCTATGTATGTCTGAAGACAGAGGAAGATGGGACCCTGACTTCCATGGTCAAGGGAACTCAGATTAGGGTCACACGAGATCTATTGGCATCTCTCTTCAGTGTGACTACCTTCAGACACAGAGGAGTTCACACTGTGGATATCCAGGCGAAAGGTTTAGAGATTGTTGGTCCCAATACAGATTGAAGGATGGAAAACTAGATATTAACCAGTTGAATGCTTTTAATCGCTTATTGCATTTCATTGTGTGTCAAATAGTAGTCCCAAGGAGTGCCACCTTCTCCACCTACACCAGGCGGACTCCGACCTGATGTTCTGGGTTGTCCAAAATCAAAGTATCAACACGACAGAAATTATATTGGAAAGGATGAAATTTGCAAGTGCGCAAGTATGGGATACAAGAGTAAGCTGAATGTATCTCTACCCTATGCCCATCTCCTGATCAAAATTTTTCAGCATTATGGCATCAGTGTGGTAGGAGATGTTTCAGAAAAGATGGGGCAAGCAATCTGCAGCATGAATTTAAGGAAAAGTGGATTTTCTGTTGTTAATGGTGTGTGGTCAAAAACTTCTGTGGCTGAGGGTGAAGCCATCATTGGCGAAGCCCAAGAAGACCAGGAAGCAATAGGAGAAATTCCTGTAATTCAAGAGGAACAAGTCGTTCCGGCAGCAACAGAACTAGGAGCAGCAGCAGTAGAAGCACCAACTGCAGAAGAAGTAGCAACAGCACCAGCAGAAAGAGCAGCAGCACCATCTGTGGAAGCAGAAGCAGCAGCGAATCTAGCAGTAGGATTGAGGATATTCCCCCAGAGGATATTAAGCCTGTTGGGCATAGTTCAGAGGATATTCCTCCTTCTTCCCGAGTAGCATCTGTTCTTAGAATGTGCTGGACTCCATCCAAGACACTCAGGAGGAGCCAGTATTGGTGGTGATTTAGTGGCAGAAGATGTGGCTCCAGGCCACACTGAGAATATCATCATGGAGGAAGCTCCCAGTCAGGGGAGCAAGAAATTGCTCATGGCAACATATGTGGAAGATGCTCCTATTGAGGGGGAGCAATCTCTTGATGAGCAGGTAGCAGCTCAAGGGGAGCACAATGCTAGTGCCCCATTGATGATCATTTCAAAGAAGGACTTGTGGAGAGTGCGTCAGAGGGCACTAATGATGCTGTAGAGCCTGTGGTTAGGGCAAGAGAAGACAAAAAAGGTTGTGGCTAAAGAAGTCCCTTCCTCACCAGTAAGCCTCACAGGAGGTCTGGGAAAAAGAAGTTGAAACTCAATTTGAAACCTATTGTTGAGCGCCTGGATGAGCAAGGAAAAATTTTGTGTTCTGTGAGGTCGGATATGGACTCCATTTTTATAGTCAAAGCTCATCTGCCCGTGAATTAGGGGCACTGTCATCTGAACTTGAAAGCCTACGAAAAGATTATGACAGTATGAGGAAGGTGCTTGTGGATTTGTCAGCTTTGTGAGGGAGCACTTACCATCTCATGCCCCTCCTTCTAGTAGTGCAGGGCCAAGTGAAGAGAGTTAAGCCATCAGGGAAAATTAATGTTGATCAGTCTGAACCTTCAAGAGCTTCTGGGGTGATGAAGCTAGGCCATCAGTGCCTGTCATTGCAGAGCAGCAGCAAGAGGAAGAGCGGCCATCAGGGCCTTTGTCTGAGAACCCAGCAGGGCCACCAGGGCCAATTCATGTTGAGAATGAGCACATTGAAGAAGTGGTTGTTGCTGAGGAATCTGGGCCAGCAGGGCCGCAGAGGATGCTTCACCTCCAGTGGAATCTGTGTCTATAAGAGAAGAAGAACAGGCTGTAGCTCCAGAGCCCTCTGTCCTTCCTACCCTTCCAACTCTAGCCCCTCCTTCTCCACCCACCTCATCCACTGCTCCTCCAGCTCCTTCCACCTTCAAACAACCCCGCTCTAGAACCATTTCCTCACCTGCACCTTTCTCTTCCTAACTCTTCATCTCCTACTTCCTCCACCATCATTCCTCCACCCTTATCTTCTGTTGAGGTTCCTACCGCATCTTCTTCAGTGGAGCCTCTTCTAGTGGTCCTTCTTTTCTTCAGGACCATCTGATCTCCCTTCCATCACCCCTGCATCCCTCTTCCATCCTCGAACACCTCCTTCTTTTATTACTATTATTCCTGAGGGTGCCCAATTAGCTCTCAAAAAAATTCAGGACATCAAGGATGATTTGAGTAGCAATACTTCGTTCAGTTCTGGCTGTTGGACCCATTCTCACAGGACAGGCTCTTCCAACCTGTTCCTAAGAAGAGGAGACTCACTTCCACCCATCCTGTCTCTTCTGAACCCTGTTATCCTCCACTTTGGTTTTCTCTTTCTATCACCAATAAGCAAAAATCTATCTATGAGGAACATCTTCAAAGGTAGTTTTTGCTCACCTCTTTGGCCTTCCCTTCCAAAATCTTTCGGCTCATCTCAATACCATTTTTCCTTATACCTTTCTTTCCAAGGCTCAACAATCAAAAATTTTCTCCATGACTGAAGCCAAAACTGAAGAGCAGTGGGCTCGGAGCAACAGAGATCTGTACAATCAATTTCGTCGTGTTCAAGCTGCTAGATATCCACCCAGAGAAGCTCCTCTCCTCTCTCGGAATGGTTTCAGATTCACCATAAAAATATTTTTGGACCTTTCATTCAGAAGGAAATCAAGTTCATCCGGCAATACAAAATGTACTGCATTTCTGCTATCTTAATAGCTTTCAGAAGTGCAGCTGGGCCAGTTCAGACAAGCTATCCGTGCTCTCAGTTCAGGGTTGCTCACACCGAACTCTCCAGGTTGATTTTGCCACTTTGAAAATTCCTGATGTGGTGTTCCTTCCTCCTCCTCACTCCTTGATCATGGATTCCTCTGTGGGCACACTCATGTTTGAGCGAGCTGCTCAGGTTATGGCCAGGCTCTCTGTGCAAGAAGGTCGTAACCTTTCTTTTCATAGATTTGTCTTCAAGCAGTATCTTCAGGGGTACCTCAAGCAGATATCCTTGCCCCTATTCTATCTGAGTGTGAGAGGTTGTTGCCTGCTGATTGGGAAAAGCTCTACACTTTATCAGCTCAACAGCTTCAAGAGCTAAATGCTTCTCAGGCTCGTTCCCATCAACCTCTTCTGACTCCCGTTGATTTTTGGATGCTAATTCTCTTTACCTTGTCCGGGACTCCTTCATGAAATGGGAAGAATGGTACAGGGTCTTTCTAGCTTTGAAGAAGGAACTTCGGCAGCATTAATTTTCTATGCCTTTAAAATTGATCAGTTTCTTCAGTTTGCCAATTTTGGTTCCTTCACCTATTACAAGGCAGCTCTTGGCAACGACAATATTAGGATTTCATATCGGATCAGAGACAGCTTCACATCAAGAGGATGGCCCCACCATGGGACCCTCCTATTGCATTGAGCTTGGAGCATTTCAAGCCTATTTTGAAGAGCAGGAACGCCAAGCGCTACCTGTCAATAGGCGCTTTGCATCTCTCTTGTCTCCTGCCTTCTATCTATCTGAACCCTTCAATGCTCAATAATCTCTTTGTTTCTCCATTTGTGTTCTTTCTCTCTTCTTTGTCTCACTCTTGTATCTTTTTGCTTAATGACAAAAAGGGGGAGAAATATAGCATTTCTGAAATACATCCCTTATATTTTTCCGCATTATGCTTAGACTTATTTCAGATCATCTTTGCTTATTGTTAAGTTTTGTCATCACCAAAAGGGGGAGATTGATGATCAGTTTATCCCATGTAATTTAAATAAATTACATATCTATTTTGGTGATTAAAAAAAATATATAAAGTTCAATCTAACATATTTTCTACAAGATTTGAGCACATGAAATAAACCAAGGAAAACAAGCCATTCAAGTAAGTATTCATCACACTGTAGCTATTTCAAATTCAAGCATGAAATATCTCTAAGTACAGATCACTCCCTCTCTTGTTATAATGATTTCCTTAATCATAAGATTTCTCATTCACATCAATTTTGATTCTATATGATTTCATAAGTCATTGCTATTCTATCGCAATGATTTGCCCTCACAACGATTTGGTAAGTGATCGCAACGATTTGCCCTCACAACGATTCGGTAAGTGATCACAACGATTTGCCCTTACAACAATCGGTAAGTGATCGCAATGATTGCCCTCACAACGATTTGGTAAGTGATCACAACGATTTGCCCTCACAACGATTCGGTAAGTGATCGCAACGATTTGCCCTCACAACAATCGGTAAGTGATCGCAACGATTTGCCCTCACAAGATTCGGTAAGTGATCACAACGATTTGCTTTCATAAGATTTTCTAAGGATTCATAACACTTGCTTTCGTAACAATTTCTTAAGTGATCACAACGATTTGCTTTCATAACGATTCATTAAGTATTCATAATGATTCGCTTCCATAACGATTCGATAAGTGATCACATCGATTTCTTAAGAAGAACAACATTTGCTCTCACATCGATTTCCTAAGAAAGAACAACGATTTGCACTCACATTGATTTCTTAAGAAAGAACACGATTTGCTCTTACATCGATTTGATAAGTGAGAACAACGATTTCATGTCACAACGACTCATCAAGTTTCAAAACGATTGATTCCTATAACGATTCGATAAGTTACATAACGACTATGTTACTGTAACGATTCATCAAGTTACATAACGACTTGGTCGCTGTAATGATTCGATACAGCAAACAACAATTCACTCACATATCTTTACGATTTGATTATAACGACTTGTGCATAACGATTTACTTATAGAGTCACAACGATTTGTCTCTACAACGATTTGGTTACTAATGCATAACGATTTCATAAGTCATGCATATAACGATTCCATGTGAAAATGATGATTGATTTTCGAGCTCATTTTTTAATACATTGAAAAGTCAAAGTCTTCACGTATATATCTCTGACAACCATGCATTTATTATGACTGAACATATCACTGCAGTGCATGCAAACGATATCTTCTATTCTCATGCTTATTCTGTAAACATCTTTTTAGAAGAACAGATTGGAACTTCTATTTCTGTATAAAATCAATCTAACGTTGACTGGCAACAAGAGACAGCTTAGCTGTCTATTGTTTAAGCTTGTAATGCGTGCAGGTCTCTGACAACACTCGCCATACAACGTTGGAAAAATAGAAGCCAAAGGATATTACAGAAGATCTTCTCTCTGTGCGTGCATGAAGACCGTTGAACGGAAAGCTCCATGCAGTCTAACGTAAACAAAAGCTTAGAGACAACGGGCACTTCAACATTCAAATTTCAAATAGAAGATATATAAGAAGACTGAAGCTTCAGAAGGATAGAACTTGGAGATTGAGAATACTAACTATAATCTTTCACAAGTTTTTCTGCGAGCATCTCGAAGAGCCAAGCCTCACTCCTTTGATTGTTAGCTCTTAGCTCTCTGCATTCATTGTGTTAGTCTTGAGAGCTTCTATAAACTGAGAGTGTCCCTCACTATAGATCTTTCCCTCTCAGTCTTAGCTTCAGATCTAGCATTGTATAAGCTTGATCTAGGGGCTTGATCTAGGGGCTTGATCTCATTTCACATTATTGTGTTCTAGGGTTCCCTTCGTGTTGAAGGAAGACCTGGGGGTTCCAGGGTGTGTGTTCCTTCGAGTAGAAGGAAGACCTGGTGGTATCCAGGGTGGTGTATTTCCTCTTCGGGTTGTGAAGAGAAGACCAGCTGTGACTGGGTGTGTAAAGGTCCATAAGGGGGACTGTACCCTTGGGTAGTGAAAGCCTGAGTTGTTGCTCAGGGACTGGACGTAGGACTCCTGTGGAGAGGAGGTCCGAACCAGGATAATTCTCTGTGTTGTCTGTGTGCTTGCTTTGCATTTACTATCTTTCTTTACTAACTCTAACAGCCATCGAAGTGTGTTTTGTGTGCCTTTTGTGAACAGATTTAAGGTACTCAATATTTTTAAGAATCCCATTCACCCCCCCCCCCTCTGGGCTTGCTAGTTGGGAAACAAGTCTTTCCTTTGACAAAGAGGTATTCACATAGGGTACAAACCCTGTCATGTCCCGAGAGTTACGCAGCGGATATAAATTAATTCATATAATTCAGGTCGATATCCCGAGTCGTGAACAGTTGGCAGATAAGCCTCTAGCTAGCACGCACTAAGTGTATAACAACATACATCATCATAGGGCCCAAATATTGAACTCAACTAAACTTGTATTCAAATCTCAACTCATTGTATTCCAAATGGAAACTATTACAGAACTAAGACTCAATAAAAGAAAAGTACATTTATTCATCACTTCCTACTACATGAATCTAACACTCAAGCAAACTACTATAACTAGAGTCATAGTTGGAACGCTCATCACTCGAACGTATTCCCATCCTCGACTTGCTCCTCCTCTTGAATTTCATAATCACCTAGAATGGTTAAAAGTAGGGAATGAGCAAACTAGCCCAGTAGGATTTATATCTCAATGTGCGGGCAATGATATAAGTGATTAGCAATTTAGAACTAGGTAAGCACGATGATTGTCATGATATGCATGTACGAAAAAACTCATTAAAACAGAATACAAGCTAGATAGAGTGATCATGATAGGACAAGATCTAGAAGGATATAACAAGATAGAACTAGCAATATATCACTTTGTACAAGCACGCAAGGTTCACTTGATGTCAATAGCTTTCAAGAACGCGAGATATCACTAATTGCAATAAATGCAGGATGGCCATATCACGGAAGCAAGCAAGCAAGAACGCACGAGCATGATCATGTAACACTAATCAGGCACATAGACACTAATGTACACCAAGGAAAGATCCACCAAGAATGTACACCAGGACACGTGTATGTGGTTATTGTATCTATCATTCAACACGACACGCACGACTCTCAACGCAGATGCAACGCCAATAATCATTATACCCCATGGTTAACAGTATATTTATGACCCTCCGTCATTGGGGCTAGAATGGAGCCCTTGGACACTCACCGTGCCCGGTCAGCATCTCACTTAAATTTAAATGTAGATACCCACAGTCATTAATAATGGCCAATGAGAGTTTCAAGATGTAAGCATATGTAATGTCATGTTCATGATGATAATGAGAACAAGTAATAAGTAAATTGAACATGATTTCATAATAACTATGGTCGAGAGATAAATTTGGCAGCATAACAGCACGATTTATACCTTAATTCAATCTTTACATTAATGGTTTTAGTCTAGATTGTAAATCACACTCACGAGAACAAGATGAGAGAGGAAGTGCACGATATCTCCAGGGAACTTCAATGGTACAACTAACTCGGTCTTCATGTGGGAATCCATGAAGAACAAAGATTTACGGAGGTCTTAGAGGAAAGGTCACTAGTCTACCGATTCGGAATGACCGATAGAGAGCTTCCAAATCCCAAGAAAGGGCTGCCTAGATGTGCAAGTGTGTAGTGATGTACGCATCTCAATCCACAATCCACCGATTTCAAACTTGCGGAAAGCACTTAACATGATAGCATGACATGAAACTACGCACTTTAACTAATCATGGTTTGCAAGATTTTAAGATAAAAAATTATCATTTTAATCAAGCTAGAATAGTAACAAGAGCGAATCACAAGTTTCATGAATGATCATATCATTAAGAAAGCAATTAGAATAATATTCATGTATTATAACTTTTAAATGGGTTAAACACTTTTAAGCCATTAAACAAAGATCATGTAATGATCAGACCCAAGACGTGCAAATCACACACTTGATACCATGTTAAACAGACCTCGAGTAACCTTTGAAATATGCGTCCAACACAGTGGACGCACTTTAAAATGCAGGGTACAATCAAAACAGGCGAAACAGTGAAGAGGCTAAATCACGTCCACATGCATGGCCGCGTTAATGATTGAATCGCATCGGGGGATCCAGAGGCATCTACGAAAATCATTTAATAAAATTTTGGGCGGGAAAACCGCCTGAAACGCGTCGGGGTATCCCGCCGCGGATCAGACTGGCCCAGACTCCCAGGCGACGCGCAGTCGCAGGCCATTGACCGGTTTGCGCATGAATTGCATCATACCAGATGGTCGTGATTCACTGAAACACGTCGCCCCAGAGCGACGCGATACCAGACGCTTGAAACGCGTCCTCTGAATAGGACGCGGTTCAAAGTCCAGACCGAAAACGCAGAAAAACTCAGAAACTTAGGGGTTTGGTCCATGCAATGCTTATATCATCTAAACTAGGGCTTTTCGGACAAAAGTCTCAACATGAAAGTTGTTGGGAACATGACAGAGGAGAGAACTATAATTTTTAAATAATTTTAAACGACCTTGAGATGTGTGATAAATCAACACAAATGTAAAACATCTCAGACATGCGCGACTTTGGCAAAACACCTATAACTCTACATGCACTCATTGGAATTTAATGAAATCGGTGGGAAACGAAAGTTACCTTGATTCTCTACACATTGGTATATGATTTGTTAATGTTTGGCTCGAGAAAACCTACCTTCTAGTTAATGAAGTTTCATTCTTCAGAAGATCCTCATCCTGACCGTCTGTTGAAGAACGCCTAATACTCTCGTGTACTGCATGAAAATTGTGCATTCCACTTGGGTTATAATGTAGACTTGACCCTCTTTCCAGGGGTATAAGTCTTGCACAATTGGGTTTAGGTTTACCCTACCTTGCTCGACTCCAAGGGGACAGGTTACACAAGCTGAAGCAGACGAAAAGGGGAAGATGATGAGCTTTTTGTGGTCATTCCACAGCTTCCCAGCCACCCAGCACTCCTCCACACGACCCCAACAAGTTTTAAAACTCGTCCCTAGAGTTTGGTGAAGAGTATTTAATCATCTATGGGGTTTAGGAGTCCTATTGTAATAAGGAAACTAGGGTTGCGGTTTTAGCATATTACTTTCCTAATTTGAGGATTTCTTCCTCCATTGGAGTGCCTTGGCCATCAAGAAATCCCAAAGGATGGCTAGGAACGAATTTGGGTTGCCAAGAGTGCATGATCTCATCCCAATTCAACTATAATTACCTCTTTCTAATTTCTTGCCTATTTATGGTTACGAATTTCTATTTATTTTCTTGCTTCATTTGATTTTTGGGCCAAATGTTGTCCATTGGCCCAATTATGATATTGGGTCATTAATATATAATGTTGAAAGTCTCCCCAATATTTTTTATTTAATTTATGATTGCGTCTTATTTGGATAATCGGTCACCATGTGATGTACACTTGGTTAATCGGATTTTTTGTTGCACAAATTTCTTCGTGGAACACTTAGGAATAATGTGTGGGGTTGATTTATAATTTTTTATGAAATTTTCGATGTGTTTTAGCACATACGATAATGATATGTATGTTTAAATACTCCGATATATGAAAATTATTTATTTCTATTTATTTAAACTTTTATGTATTAAATTTTCTGAGGTGCTACAAACCCCCTGCAGGTTCTATTTTAGACTGCTTGACCAAGGGAGAGCCTCAGGCAAACTATGAGATCCGGCTTACACAGATTTACACAAGATCGCGTAAGGCACTTAGAGAAAGAGGAAGGAAGAACAAGAGTGAAAACAACTCTCTCCATGTTTACCATTATGGACTTTATCTGAGCGGCTTGAAGAATCAATCCACTTGCTCAAAATGCTCAAGGAAGCTTTTGGAGGTGAATGCACAGGATTCTCTCTTGAAAAGTTTATGTGTCAATGTTTTTTTCTCTCTCTCCTTCAGTTCAAGCTTGGCCTGTGTGAAAGGTTGCGGAATTCCCTATATGGTAATCTAGAAGGGGGGTTGAATAGATTACTGTCAATTAAAAGTTCTTATCACCTTCTTTTCTCGAA
>CM024762.1:15935388-16046550 GCA_014218235.1 Colocasia esculenta | reverse complement strand
AGCAAAAACTCTCCCCAAGAATTATAATAAGCACAGGGAGAATGGAGAAAGGAGAAGGAGCTTGAATGCTTGTAAGCTTCAGCTACTTGAACGCTTTTTCTGACTCAGGCTCTTTCTCTCTTTTTGTTTGAGTGTATGTGGCGATGAGGTTCCTCACTGGTTGTACACTCCTTCAAAGATTTTCAGGAAAGCTCTATTCTTTTTCTTCAGCCTTGCTTCATCTTTTATATGGGAGGCTTTTGAATAGATCCGTTGAAGAGATCCGTTGGAGCTCTTCTAGCCGTTGCTGATCTACACTCAAAGGAAAAGAGAGAAAGAGCCCGAGCCCAAGAAGAAGTGCTCAAGCATCTAAAGTCTTCAAGCTTCAAGCTCCTTCTCCTCTCTTCACTCTCTCTGTGGTCATTGTAAATCTGGGGGAGAGTCTATGGCTGAGAGCTAGAGTTCTTAGTGTTCATTTTGTAATAGCTCTCGACTTGTTCTTTCTTTTCTAAGAAAGATCTTTGTTCAGCTATAGGACTGTATACATTATAGAACCTAGCTGGGGGTTTAAGTCTAGCAGAACTGCACTGGGGTTTGTACCATAAGGTTGGCTTCTTGACCTGTAAAAGAAGTGGGCTGCCTTCTTGCCCAGGAAAGAGAAGAAGATCAGCTGGGGTGCTGGGTGTTTTATTATCTTTGAGGGGACTGTACCCTTGGTTAGTAAAATCCCAAGAGGTTGCTTGGGGAGTGGACGTAGGACTTCCATGTGGGAAGGGCCGAACCAGGATAAATTCCTTGTGTCCTTTGTGTGATTATTTATTTACTTCCGCACTGCTACTCCCTATCACACTTAACTAACCAAACTTTCAAGTGATAATTTTGTGTGTTTTAAGTTTTTGTTTCAGATTTCAGAAAAACCTATTCACCCCCCCTCTAGGTTATTTTGCTGCCATACCAAAAGGGCCAACAGGCGATCCCCTCAACTTATCACTAAGACATGAAGTTTTTGACCAAGAATGGGGTAGGGGAGGTGTGGGGGAATCAAGCTGAAGTAAAAAAGTGTTATTTAACCTCCACAGAGCTAGACAAACTGAGGCTGACTCAAAAGGAAAAAAAGATTGTGAAGAAAAAAGAGATGACTAGTCAACCAAGGGAAGACTTGTTGCCCATTTCCTTACTAAATCATCTAACCATGGTGGTCAAAATTAGAGCCGACCTGTCCCAAGAATGCCAAATGAAATACAAATAATTCCTATGTTAGTACGTGGATGTGTTTTTTTGGTTTGATGATGATCTCCTGAGAATTCTCGAAGAAGTGGTGATGCACCACCTTAATCTCAACTCATCCATCAAGCCAGTTCAGCAACGGAAAAGAAAGCATGCATTGATAAGACAAGAGGTTGTCAAGTAGAAAGACGTGAAAGGGAAGGGAACCAGCTTCTCTTGACAGTCCTCTATCCCACATGGCTCTCCAATGTGGTGCTGGTACCTAAAGCCTCTGGCCAGTGGCAAATAGACCTAAACAAAGCCACCCTAAAGGACTTCTACCTACTGCCTAGCATCGACCAACTTGTAGACTCAACCTTCTGTAGAGTTGCTTAACTTCCTCGATGCTTATGCTAGGTATCACTATATAAGGATACTGAAAACATGCCCTTCACATCTGATTATAGTGTATATTGTTACACCCAAATGTCATTCATCCTAAAGAATGCGGGTGCCACGTATCAAATGCTAGTGAACTAGATGTTCAAGAGATAACTCAAGCGCAACATGGAGGTCTACATCGATGACATGCTTGTAAAGTCCTTAAAGGCAGAGGACCACTCCACTGACCTTGCCGAGACCTTCGAGACCCTCAAAAGATACAATATGAAACTCAATCCTTCTAAATGTACCTTTCGGATCCGGTCTGGAAAATTTCTAGGTTTCCTGGTCACACAACGGGGAGAAGACATAAACCTAGACAAGTTCTAAGCGATCCTAGGGATGCAACAACTACGGAACCTGAAAGATGTACGACATCTAGTAGGATGGTCATCACCTTGAATCGCTTCATGTCCCATGCAACAGAGCGGTGCATGCCATTCTTCAAACTAATGAGAGGACCAAATCTTGCATTGACCGTCATCTTGTGGGACGAAGATTTTCGAAAACGCCTTTCTCAAGCTAAAAGAGTACCAAATGTCTCTGCTCACACTGTCAAAGCCTATCTCAGGAGAAAACTTTTACCTCTACATGTTGGTGACACCGACCATAGTGAGCTTGATCTTGGTATGCGACGACCATGGGATACAATGGCCAATCTACTACATCAGCAAGGTGATTTTGGATGCCAAAAGGAGGTATCCCGCAATTGACAAGTTTGTGCTAATGCTGAACACCTTCTCTAAGCACCACCAACCTTATTTTCAAGGGCACAATATCATCGTACTTACGGACAAGACTCTGAGGCAAATAGTGGCACACCCTGAAGCATCTGAATGCCTCACAAAGTGGGCCATGGCCTTGGGAATGTATGATATGTCGTACCAACCTCGAAAAGCCATCAAAGGCAAGACCCTCACAAATTTCATCATTGAATATTCTGCCTCTTTTGAGGAGTCTCAGGCATTGGCTGATGGGTCCACTTGGTAGCTCTATGTCGATGGACCATCATTATCTGTGGGAAGCAGAGTAGAGATCATCCCACACTCCCTAGAAGGCATCGAGCTCCATTATGCCCTTAAGCTCAAATTTATAGATTCCAATGATGTCTTCGAGTATAAAACAATTATCTTGGGAGCACAGATGGCGAAGCAACTCGGAGCCGAGCGAATCAAAATTTTCATCGACTCATAGCTAGTCTCCAGCTAGTTCAATGACGAGAACAAGGCTTGGGAACCACAAATGATACAATACCTTAGTTTGTTGGCTCACGGCAGTAAGAAATAAAAACACGTAGAGGGGGGGGGGGTGAATAGGTTGATATAAAAATTTGAAATCAAATTAACCACTTAAAACTTTGGTTAGTGAATAAAACATGTGTAATGAAAATTAAAGGAGAGAAAATAATCACACATGAGAGACACAAGGAATTTATCTTAGTTCGGCCCTTTCAAAAGGAAATCTTACGTCCAGTCCCCAAGAACACTTGAGATTTCACTAACCGGGGTACAACCCCCCCAAGGATATACAATGTTCAGCAGAGCTGGTCCTCCCTTCTACACAAGGAGAAACACACCCAACACCCCAGCTGGTCTTCTCTTTCCGGGAAAGAAGGCAGCCCACTGTTTCAGCTCAGCCAGGTGCTTCTTTTGCGAGCTTAGAAGCAACTTATTGGTACAAACCTCAGTAGGTTTTCAACACCCAACACAAGCTGGTCTTTCTTTCAACAAGGAGCACAATCCCCAACTCCCAAGTTGGTCCTCTCTTCTCACAGGAAGAGGAATACTTCTAAATAGAAGCTTGAACCCGAAGCCCCTGGACCAAGCTCAAAATGAACAATGGAGATGCTTGATCTGAGACAACGCCAAAGAGTAAAAGAGGATACAAGAAAGACTCTCTTAGGCAAACTCACAAATCTCTCTCACAAATTCACAATGACACACAGAGAGAAGGGAGAGATGGAGCTTGATTACTTAGAATGCTTGAAGGCTTCAGATGTGCTATCTTCTGTGAATAGGCTCAAGCTCTTTCTCTCTTTTCTTTGAGTGTGTGTGTTGTTAGGCTCCTCACTGGATGTACATTTTTTTGAAAAATCTTCAAGGATGCTTACTATGTTTTTCTCTTTAAAACCTTCAACCATTTATAGAGCAGCTGAAGAGGATCATTGAAAGATAGCCATTAGAGCTCCTTGGATTCGTTACTTTTGCTCTTCTTCTTCTTCTTCTTCTGCTTTCTTGAGTCTAATAGATGCTTCATGTGTCTACCAGTTGTAGAGAGTCTTCATCAACTTGTGCATGAGCTCGTAGGTAGCAGGTATCTGCAAGCATTTAATGCAAGAAGAGGATAGTAAGAGAGAGATACATAACATGTTAGTCAAACCATACCTTTTTTCCTTTAGTCTTTATTTCCTAATGATAGATAGCTATACTAGGTAAGTGCCTTCCTTTCTTGCAGGAATGAAGGAGTCCTTTGAGTCCTCATTTTCTGATGACACCTTTCTTATCTGCAATGATAAGATAGAAAGCACACAACATGAATAACTTAAATATTTGAAGGATATTTGAATTTTTCATTGGGAGCCAAAGACATTTTGTTCATCAATCAATGCTGACAAGAGTAAGTCATCAGTAATCGGTGCACAATATAAGTGAAAGACTGTTTGTTCACCAATCGATAAGATATAGCATTTATAACACCAATCAGATCAAAATAACTTGAGTGTTTACTAATCAAAGAAAAATAAGGTATTTATAACACCAATCAGAATACTGTTGAACATTTGTTCACCAATCAAAATATTTTAAACATCAATCGGAAGATTTTAAACACCAATCAGAAGAACACTTGTTCTTCAATCGATAGACACTTTTGTTCTCCAATCGGAAGAACACTTTTGTTCTCTAACTTTGACTTGTGACCAGTTGAAGAGCATATCTTTATTTTGAAAAGAAACAATAAATATATTCACGATAATTATGAGAGAAAATATTATTAAATATATTTATGAGATTTATGATAAACATGCATTTTTGTTATCACCAAAACGAAGGGATAAAATAATATAAGAATGGTTCAACACAGTTTGCATAAGATGTAGCTTAGCGGTTTGAGCGTAATCCAGATCATGCTAGCCTCATCCCCATTGATAAATGAATCTCAATCTGTCCTCCTTGAAGAGCTGGAATGCCCTAGCATCGAGCTGAAATTAGCCAACACCATCAACAAAGTAGTTGACAACTGAAGGACTCCCTACGTCAGGTGGTTGAGAGATGGCATTGACCCTCAAGAGTCTCGTTTCATGAAGTAGCAAACTTGGCAGTTCATCATGTTTGAAGATCAACTCTATCAAGATCCTTCTTGGGTCCCATCCTCAAATGTCTCAAGTTGACAAAGGAGAAACAAGCCATAGAAGAAGTCTACAAAGGCATCTATGGAGTGCACTAGGGAAGACGATTGGTTGCCTAGATCCTACTATGACAAGGATACGGGTGGCCAACACTTGAACACGATTGCATGGACTATGTCTGTAAGTGCAATCGCCTTCTAGAAGTACAACCATGTGATCCATCAATTGAGACCACCCTCTCTGCCTTGTCCAAGCCATACCCCTTCGCTTGATAGGGAATTGACATCCTAAGTCCGTTCCCAATAGTCAACCCAAAATAAGTTCGTGATCGTGGTAGTAGATTACTTCACAAAGCATATTGAGGCCAAAGTAGTAGCCAAGATCACACATGGGTCACCTGGAAGTTCGTCTGGTAGAGCATTATCAACCACTTTAGCATTCCTTAGGTGATAGTGAGTGACAATAGTCGATAGTTTAATTGCTCCTACTTCAAAGAAAAATGCACCGATCTATAGATCCTCAACCACTTTACCTCAATTGCCCACCCACAGGCCAATCGCCTAGCCAAAAATATCAACAAAACCCTTCTCAAAAGGTTAAGGACCAAACTCGAGAAGGCCAAAAGTGGATGGCTTTAGGAGCTACTGAACGTACTCTGGGCCTACCAGACTACTCCATAAGTGTCGATTGTGGAAATGCCCTTCTATCTGGCTTACAACACTAAAGCTGTCATCCCCCTCGAAGTTAGGAGTCCATCCCTCAGAGTTATCTAGTTCCAGTCAGAAGACAATGATCGAGCGATTTGGGAAAAATTTAGATCTCGTTGAAGAACTATGAGAGATCCTTGCAATCTGACTAGCCAACTACCAAAGATAGATGACTCAATACTAAAAGCATGGGTGAAAGAGAGGTGGTTCTTTCTTGAGGACTTTGACCTCAGGAAAGCCGAAGCCTAGTGACCATTCAAGGCAGCGGGGAAGTTGGCTACAAACTTGGAGGGTCATACCAAGTGGTCAAGGTATGTGGCAAAGGGGCCTACAAGTTGGCGACATTACAAGGTATGCTCATACTGCGAACTTGGAATGTAAAGGCCCTCGAAAAGTTTCATTGTTAAAAGAAAACAATGTACATAATGATTTGAGAATTTTTTTTTTTTTCATTCTATTAAAAGTAATGAGTGAACATGATACACCATCTTTTAAAAAAATTGTGCATCAAATAAGTAAAAGAAAAAGATAGCCTGAACAAAGGGGAGTAGGCTGAGTTGACCCAGAGGAACAAAGGTCACTCACTGAGTCACTGACTCCACCCTACATAGAAATTGTCTTGGTTGCGGGGACCTCTGAACCATCCACTGGTCAGCCTAGTTGAACCTTTTACAGAGAACAAGATCGTCCTTCCTATAGCCTTGTGAAGAGGAGGCATAGGAAGAGAAGAAAAAGATCAGAAGGCTATAAGGGGCAAGGGGGAAGGAGGGGAACACTAGGAAAGTAAGGATTATGGTGTTAAATGTGGGCACCATACATACTAATCAGATGATGTACTTACAATCAACACTCTTGATATAATAAAAAATGAGTGTTTATATTCATCATCTTTTATTCATTATCTTCATAGCACATGATGAAGTCCATGGATTTATATAGTTAGATGACAAAATTGTAAGGAGTTGTGATTAATGAGATTGTCAACATATAAACATAAGCCCTAAATGTTCTTAGTCGAAGGACCGGTTGACAATGGACATCATAGGGTTCCGAATAGACTAGTATACATACTACATGATCATATGATGAGGGTGATTGATCTCATTGATCACTTAAGTAGACTTTAAGGTAGATATATAGGTGCTCGTTGGTTGAATGAGTTAACTGAACTGATCCGTTCAGAACAATTGAGTCTAGATGTATCTCTGAGTTGGTTTTCGTGATCTTAGTTGTGCAAGTAGCCCTCAGACTTAAGTAAAAAAATATATCTTGCATGCAGGATTATCGAACTTTGTTACCATATCCATAGGCCTTAGCCACAAGTCCAGTTGTATGTAGTTATTAGATTCGATGAGATTCATGCAAAGGTAATAAGGCGACGAGATGGAATCACATACTCTCATATAAATGAGGGATATGCTTCTATATATATATGACTAGACGAAAGTCTTTGACCGGAGCAATGTAAAAAATTGGAAAAGAGGTTTCGATGCCTATAAGTCATGAGAGGATTGAAATGATTGTACCAGACAATTCTGTTCAATCTGAAACAATATAGGTGATGGAAATAAATTTCATGATAACTAATGATCGAAAAGTACCAATAGAATGTATATTCTTGATATCATCTAGGAGTTATGACACAATCCTTGAAGTGACCGTAATCAGTGGATGCTCTAAAGTTGTTAAGATAATAAACTTAAGGGTTGTAGAAAAATTAATGGGTTAATTCTTATTGATCCAACTTCGGAGGTTCGATCAGTCGGATATGAACTTTGATGGAGATTTAATGGTCCATTAATCCACAGCCATCTTAATATTAAGCTTACTGGGTCACACACTAAAAAGCTTGGAAGGTATGGGGATATTTATGAAATATTGATTATGAGAGGGGTTTATATGTAATTGTTACAAACTATTAGGTAGTCCCAAGGCCTGATCAAGGAGGACTTTGAGGACAAAACCATCTCCCTCCTAAAAGGGGAGGCTATGGGGAGTAGGTCCTAAAAGGGGCTACTATTAGCGTGGCTTGGGTTGTTGGTCAAAAAAAGAGGCAAGCCTATTTCCCTCCAAGTGAGGAGGCATGGGGCTTAAAACAAGATGAGTTTTAAAAGCAAAAAGGGGAGATCAAAAAAGAGAGTTCTTTTGCACCCTTTGCTTTCCACATAGTTTCCCTCCCCTTTCCTCTCCCCTCTTCTTCCTCTCTTTGTTGAAGGTGAAGGAGGAGGCTCCATCGGGTGGAGACTGTGATAGAGATATAGTTGTCAAGTCACCCCAAGTCATTCTTGGGGTCTTTGAGTGCCTAAGCGCTGCTTAGGCACCCGCATAGGTAGCACTTAGGTGTCCAAGGTGGTGCCCAACATGATATCAGCTAGTTATGAGTGCCATGCAAGCGAACTCACATTAGTGATAACACTTGTAATCTTGTACTAATCTCTTTTGGTAATAATAATATTAATGATATTTTCTCACCTTATATTACATACATGAGATGATGTTTATATTGTGATGTCCACGGGTCTATGCAATGTGAATTAGATCATGATGAGATCATGATAATGAGACCAATTCTCTTTAAACACATGTCCTAAATATTCTTAGTCAGAGGTCACTCGAGAGGGACATCGAGATAACTGGATAGACTAGTGTGCTGTATATTCTTTCCATATGATGGAGGTAGTTGGTCTTATAGCTACTTATGTAGAGACACTTGGAGTATGGTGCAGGTGCTCATTGGAGAATGAGTTTACTGAATGATCCGCACTTAGAATGTTGTATGGTTGATGATACTTGATTGTTAGACAGAGATTCCATGGTCCCAATTGTGAACTGGTCCTTGGACTTGAGACACCAAAGATGCCTTGTTTGAGTACTCCATTCTTTGATGCCAGACTTATAGGTTTGGAAGTTCCAGATCTAGTACAACCAGTTATTGAGAATGGTAGCCAACTTTACGCAGGTAATTGTGTGTTAATAAATGATCATCTACTCTCGGTATCATGAGAGGAATATCCCGTGTGTTCTTGCTCAAAAAAATCCCTAGCTAGGGTCGATCAGATTGAGAGAGAAAGAGTTCTTCGGAAGAATCTGATAAGAGTAAGAATCAAATGGATTTCATGTAGGCTTGATAGTACATACCTAACATATGGTCTTTGGGATATTAGTTGGATGAGGGACTAAAGGTGTTGCCCAGCTAGCAAGCCCAGAGGGGGCGTGAATGGGATTCTTAAATTTTGAATAGCGTTAAAAACTTGTCAACAAAAACGTTCAACACAAAACACTACGTTCGATTGTTAGTGTTAGAAATAAAGAAGAAAACAAACACACGCATGCAATCAAACAACACATGAATTTTTATCCTGGTTCAGACCTCCTATCCCAAGGAGTCCTACGTCCAGTCCCTGAGCAACAACTCAGGATTCCACTACCCAAGAGTACAGTCCCCCTCAAGGATAATTACATATCCAACCGTAGCTGGCCTTCTCTTCATAGCCCGAAGAGGTAAACAACACCCTGATACACAGGTCTTCCTTCAACACGAAGGGAATACACACCACCTGCTTCCAACAGGTCTTCTCTTCACAACCTGAAGAGGAGCTTCACAAGAATGTGAAAGAGGCTGATTGCCCCTAGACCTGGCTTACAACAGATACCAGATCTGAGGCAGAGACTGAGAGAGAAAGATCTACAATGGCAAAGTTTCTCAGAACTCAAGGGCTCTCCAAAGGTTAAGAACAAGAAGAACGGAGAGCAAGAGCTGCAGCTAATTGGAATGAAAGCAAGAAGCTCTTTTGCTAAGACTCTATGACTTCAGAGAATTTTCGTTGAGATTGTTGAACACATCAAAAGTTGTCTTTCTAGGAGTCTTGAGTCTTGTATAAATATCTTCTTTTCCTAAAATAGCCGTTGAGATGTCCGTTGTCTCTAGCTCTGGTATACGTTAGACTGCATGGTATAGGTGAGAACCAGGTATGCTTTTCGTTAACACCTTTTTGTTCCATGCATGCAAAGAGTAGATCCTTCTAAATATCCTTTAACCTCTATTTAGTCCAATCGTTGTATGAGGTTGTGCTGTCAGAGATCTGCACATAATAAATATCAAACTATAGACAGCTATGCTGTCTCTTGTTGTCAGTCAACGTTAGAATCCATGTAGTAGGACTATTCACCATAATAGAAAAGTCATTCTGCTTTCAGAAAAAGGTTTCTTATAGACGTATGAGAATAGAAAATATCCAGATATGCATCGTGCAGTGAAATGTACAGTCCCATCAAATGCATGGATGTTAGAGAAACACGCGGGAAAACTTTAACTCGATATTTGAAAATATATTTGAATATCAAGTCGATGTAATCTATGAAGTCGTTATGATAATGAAACAGTTGTATAACTTATGAAATCGTTGTGTGAACAAGTAAGTCGTTATAAGAAAATCATTGTTTCACACATAAGCAAATCGTTGCAGGTATCGAATCGTTGTTTTACTTATCGAATCGATGCAGTGATCAAATCGTTGTTTGCTTTATCGAATCGTTACACTGACCAATTCGTTATTGTGACTTATCGAATCGTTACAGCAACCAAATCATTGTGTAACTCATTGAGTCGTTACAGTGACCAAATCGTTATGTAACTTGTCGAATCGTTGTGGTGACCAAGTCGATGTGAAACTTACCAAATCGTTATGGCGACCAAGTCGATGTGAGACTTATCAGATCGTTACGGCGACCAAGTCGTTATGTAACTTATCAAATCGATACGGCGACTAAGTCGTTATGTAACTTATCAAATTGATGTGAAAGCAAATCGTTGTGAGACCAAATCGTTGTTCTCACTTAACAAATCATTGTGAGAGCAAATCGTTGTTCTCACTTATCAAATTGTTGTGAGAGCAAATCGTTGTTCTCACTTAACAAATCGTTGTGAGAGAAAATCATTGTTCTCACTTATCAAATCGTTGTGAGAGCAAATCATTGTTCTCACTTAGCAAATCGTTGTGAGAGCAAATCGATATGATACTTATGAAATCCTTGTGAAACTAAAATCGATATAAGTGTAGAAATCATTATGGTTCTAATAAAATCATTATATCACATAGGAAGTCGATATGTACTTAGAAAAATTTCATGCTTTGAACTTTAAATGCTACAGTGTAAGAATACTTGCAAGTTTTGCTTGATTTTGCCTGATTTATTTCCTATGACTAAGCTTCATAAAAACATGTTAGATAATACTTTATTGAAGTTTTGTTAATCACCAAAATAGGCATATAATTAATGATGTTATATGGGGATAAACTGATCATCAAAAGGTACACAATAACTGTGGGCAGAAAGGTCCAATAGATTTGATCCCCTTGTACTGGTTGGGGACTTTAGTGTAGTAGCTTGGTACGTCCATAGTCGATGAGTTGAGTGAATTATTATGAAGAAAATAATTCACTAAGTCAGAAAGATTTCTGAATCAGAAGGGTTCTGATAGGTGCAACTCATAGCCAGCTCGTTATTAGGCCTAGAGGGTCACACGCATAAGGTGGGATGAATTGATGATAGAGGATTGAATAAGAGTTATCCAATAGGCTCTTTTCTGACCCAACACAAAGACAAGGCAGTTTGTCACCAGGACAGTCTTGGCGACAAGATCGACTGTCACCAAGAATGTCCTGGCAATGGGATCGACTATCGCCAGGATGGTCCTAGCGACATAGTCGATTGTCGCCAGGACTTCTGGTGACAAGATAGACTGTTGCCAAGAGAGTGTTGGCGACAGTGACTTATGTCACCAACTCTAATTGGTGACATCCTATATTGTCGTTAATACATGCATGGCTGCTTGTACTCTATTCCGTACACAAGATGGCCGCACGACGTGCAGCCATGTGTGTTTGAGGGCCGCCCTCTATATAGGTGGAGGGTGTGGGAGAGAGCTATAGGCTGAGCTCTCTCCCACCCGACTCTCTCCCACCCTTCCACTCGCTAGCTGCTCTCTCTCTGTTTTCTTCCAAGGAGAGAAGAGAAAGAGAAGAGAGAGAGAGAGCAGTGCTCTCTCCCCTCTCTTACTACTACTGTTGCCTCCTCACACTTCCCTACAGTGGTATCAGAGACTAGATTCATTGGATGATGTCTGATTTTTTCTTTTATGCGATTTGGAATCGTTTTCATGCAAACTTGTTGCTTTCTGTCGTAGTTTCAGTTTGAATGACAATGACTATTATCACTTGAAGCATTCAAATGACAAGGTTATTGGTTGTTTAAATTAGACGGCTATCAATTTTGTCATATGTAGAAAGCTTTTCTAGTTTCTGGTGCACTAGAGTAGTTGACGACAAGATGTACTGTCGCCAAGATGGTATTGGTGATAGGATGTGCTATCTCCAGGAAGATCCTGATGACTAGATCGACTGTCGCCAAGACTGTCCTAGCGACAAGATCGACTGTCGCTAGGTTCTTGGCGACAGGATATACTACCGCTAAGAAGTGTTTTTGGCAACAAGGTAGTTGTAGCCCAAAGTCATTAATGACGAGATATGTTGTCGCTAGGAAGTGTTCTTGGGGACGTTGGATGTTGTCGCCAAGTTTGAGCGATAATTGTGACTATCGCCTACACAGTCCAGTGCTTGCAGATCTTTCTCATTCTATAACGGGTTCTATGTTGAAGACCATGGAATTGGGATAAAGTGTTAATCCAAAAGCTTTAGATTAAGAGTTAAGATAGTTGTATATTAATTAAAATATTTAATTAATTTTTTAGTAGCTTATATATATGCATGTGATGTGTATGATGTGGGCAGATGATCATGGATCATTATGTGATGCTTGTATGTGTGCGTGAATGGTGATTCTTAGGGGCCTGCGAGCCTCCCCACTCTCTCATTAAATCCGTTGTGTACTTCTACCTCCCTCTGATTGTGTACCTCCCCTTGATATGATCAAGATTTCTTAATTGAATATAACGTACATTTTTGGGCCTATATGCCTATAGTTATTTGTAATTACTTAAAATGACTTCAAAAGGCACAACAAAAGCATGGAGTAGTCGACAAGACTAATGAGGTTAAGAAGGAAGATCACCTTGCATGTGATGCGCCGTCGACACACATAGGGCTTTGTGATCAAGTCTTTGGGCTCAAACTTGATCACACTAGTATCTGGTCCATGATCATCTGATGCAGTTATTTATATATATGATATATATTCATTTTTGCACCTACTAGGTACATATTTGCATACGATGCAAGTATAAACTAAATATATGTGTGGGACGCATATTATTTAGCTATGAGACCAATCAAAAATCAAAACCCCTCTGCTAATAATATATTAAGTTGGTAAGCATGAGGCAATATGATTGGCCCATGTGGCCTTCCATCATTATAGGGCAGACATCTTTTCTTGATATGGACTGAGTTGGCGGAGTCACTCCGGGCTCACCTATATTGAGACTTGATATTTGGCCTACAACAATAACTTGAGGACATAGTATGCTTAGCCGAGTCCCTCAGGAGCATATCATCAAATCATGCTCGTCAGGTAATGATGGTGCTGACTTAACCGATTATCGTGGTTGGCGGAGTCCCTCTGGGCCATGATAATTCAGAGGCCGAATCTGACGGGAATCGCAAGGAGTTGTGATTGGAAAAAGTTGCCTACCGTTTGGGCTTGGTGTGATTAGTCGAGTCCCTCGAGGTCATGCCAAAACGCCCATTGGATGTCAAGCCCCGCTAGTTCTATAGGAGAACTGACATATGTCAGTGGCTTAGAGCCACTGCCAAAAAACCAATAAGCCACTAACATATTATTATGTCAGCGACTGTAAAGGCGCTGACAGAGCCATTGCAAATAAGTCCATGGATATATCTTATGTCAGCAGTTACTTGAAGCCCTGAACATATGTTGGATCTGTCCACGGCTATAGGAGCCCGCTAACACAAAGTAGTACTAGCGGTCAGAGTAGCTGAAGCCATATCCAACTTTTATCTGCGACTGTATCTTATGTCAAAGTGCATAAAATGTCCAAAAAGTCATAAAATGTCAAAGTGAAATACAATGAGAGGGAAATCAAGACATATAATCATTACAATTGGAATAATCATCCGCCTCCTCATCTATCTCACTCTCACTCTGCAAGAGGTAAATGTTGGTTACGTATCTGTTAAGCCTATATCTGGGAGAGGAGTGTGCTCATCTCGTCCACCTTCGTGGCCATCATCTCCAACTGAGGAATCTTTTCTCACATTTGAGTCATCTCCTCTGCCTGTGCTTTAAGCTATTCTTCTTGTGCTTTTAATTGTTCTTGCATTAACTTTCTTGCTTTGAACTGCCAGACGCTACTGTAGATCTATACCATGTGGTCAGCATCTCTCCACTACCCGCACAGCAAACACGGCCAGGTCGGTCTTTCCCCATGACCGAAATGAAGTCCTCCTCGGAAGTCACTGGAGTCTGGCTCTCGGCATCGGTGTCTGAGAAAAGAGCCTTCAACTAGGTCATAGACTCCTGCAGCAAAATGTAGTGAAAAAAATATTAATGATGCAACTATTGTAATGAAAATATTCTCACATAAAAATGAAATAAGGAAATAAAGTTACTTACATATCGTCTATTCTCTCCTCATCTACCGAGCTCTTACTGCCATCTGCTAGGTCTTCGCATCGGCCCATCTTAAAAAGCTCAAGCTGATGCATATTACGTCCATGCCTATTGTTGTACTCTATAGATTTTGCTGATAACAAAAATACTAAGTTTAACTCATATTGAGAAAATCACAAAAACACTAAGTATAATTCATGTTGATGACCCAAGTGTTTTGAATTATTTATATTTGATTTGAGGATCCAACTTGTGTGTTAAGTGTGCAATAAAGTATGTCAAAAGTCACACATGAAGTGGACTTCACAAAGGCCAAGGCTTGGACAAAGCTAGAATAGAAGATTGACTTGATTTCTGCACTTATACAGAAAACCGATCGACCAACCTGAAGAAACCAGTTGACTACAAACTGCTAGTGTGATAGTTAGCAGATTAGATGACCAACTCAGAGAAATCAGTCGACCAATTATGGGAAGCCAACTTATTGATAAAGGAGCTTCTTGTTGGATCGAGATGGAGCTTTAGATGTCCTAGAGGGGGGTGAATAGGACTTCTTTGCACTTTAAAAATTTACGTGAAAATAGATAACACTAAATAATGATGTTAGTACTTAATGTAGTGTGTGAAACAAGTGAAATACTTGGAGGAAACAATCACACAAAGTGCACATTGATTTATCCCGTTCAGCCCTTCCATATGGAAGTCCTACATCCAGTCCCTAAGCACCCCTTGGGATTTTTACTAACTTCCAAGAACACTTGGCCTTCTCTCAACTTGAGAGATATTACAACCCACTTGCTCCCAAGCAAGTCTTCCCTTCACAGAGGGGTAATACAACCACCTACAACCGTAGGTCTTCCCTTCACAGAGGGACACCATAGGGAATAAACCCCTACTAGTTACAACACTGAAAGGAGTACAGTGTGTCTGCTCAAATAGTGAGCAAACACAGAAGATCAGAAAGAGATTATAAATAAGAATGACTACTCTAACTCTTTCTGAATCTAAGAAGGTGGACTGGAAAGATCTAGAATACAAATGCCACCCAAAGAGAAAGACTTTTGAATGCAACGGAGCTTGGAAGATGAAGCTGTTGAACCACTCTATGGTTATATGTGATCTTAGCATTTTGGTGATAACAAAATATATGATGCATTTAGATGATAACAAAATATATTGCGGAGATAATAAAATATAGGTACTCATAAATATTTTTGCTTCATCTGTGTTGCATCAATCCCTTTAACAGATGATGAGTCTCATTTAATATCATGCTTCATCTGTGTCGCATCAATCTCATAGCAAAATGCTGAATCTCACATTGATGTAATATGGTGCACTATAATGATAAAGTCGATGTTTAATTCATATACATCGATTTCAGTTTTAAGTGCCATAGTAACAAGCGCTATAACGATTTGATCTGATTTCATATAGTGCTACAACGATTTGTTAAGTTCTCGCATCGATTTGTTAAGAAATCGATCTCACAACGATTCGCTAAGTGCCGTAACGATTTGTTAAGAAATTGATCCTATAACGATTTGATAAGTGAGTGCAACGATTTGCTCTCACAGCGACTTGCTTGCATAACGATTCCATAAGTGAAGACAACGACTTGCCTTCTCGCATCGATTTCTTTATTGATCATAACGATTTGCTTACTGTAACGATTCTTTGAGTGATCACATCGACTTGGGTCTCATAACGATTTCATAAGTAATCACATCGATTTCTACAGGTGATCACAACGATTTCTTTAGACCGTAATGATTCTTAAGTGAACTCATTGACTTGTCTTTCACATCGATTTGTTCATAAACTTGCAACGATTTACTTGTAAATGAACAACAATTGTATAAGTCATATTCACATAGATTTCTCTTGAATATTTTGAAAGTGTTTTTGGTGCTCATTGAAAAATCAAATATTTGTCTGACAGAAAAAGCTGCATGCATAAATCTTATCAGAAAAAGATTTGACCTACTATTTCCATTATGTTAGCAGAAGCACAGTACTATGCATCGTTTATCATAAACACTCTTTTATGCTAACACTTTCTTCCATGCTCACAGACCTCGAAGACCATCAAAGTCTGATCAAGACAAATAAAGAGGAGATGAGCAACGGCTAGAACTCCAACGGATCTCTTCAACGGATCTACTCGAGCTGCTCATATAAAGATGGAGCATTGCTGAAGATAAGAGGAGAGCCTTCCTGAAAATCCTTCAAGGAGTGTACAACTGTGAGAATAACCTTCACACCAAAAACTCAGAGAAAGAGAGAAGAGCTCGAGCCAAAAATCTACAGAAGCTTCAAAGCAGAATCTTCATCGCCTTCAGCCTTCTTCTCTTCCATTCTCCCTGTGCTCATTGTATCTTGGGGGAGAGTCCTGGGACAGTGAGCTAAGTCCTGAGTTCAAGATGTAAAGCTCTCAGTCTGATCTTTCTTTTCTAAGAAGACCCTTGGCTGTAGGACTGTATACAGTGTGTAACCTAGCTGGGGTTTAGTCTAGCAGAACCGCATGGGTTTTGTTCCGGAGGTTTACTTCTGAACCTGTAAAAGGGAGGTTTGCTTCTGAGCCTAGAAAGAAGTGGGCTACCTTCTACCTGGGAAAGAGAAGAAGACCTGTTGGGTATCCAGGGTGTTGTAGTGTCCTTGAAGGGGACTGTACCTTCGTTAGTGAAATCCCAAGATTTGCTTGGGGACTGGACTAGGACTTCCATGTGGAAGGGCCGAACCAGGATAATCTCCTCTTTCCTTTTGTGTGATTGTTTACTTGCTTCCGCACTACTACTCTTTATCACACTAATCTAACCAAACTTTCAAGTGTTAATTTCTGTGTTTAAGTTTCTATTTCAGATTTCAGAAAAACCTATTCACCCCCCCTCTAGGCTAGCTTGCTGTCGTTCGAAAAGGGCCAACAGAAGCTTGAAAATAGTTGGCTCTCTTCAGATCTTCAGCTCTTCTCTCTTTCTGAAGTGTATATGGTCGTGTATGCTCGTTGGTGAGTTGTAGTTGTTTTGTTGTTGTTTAAACTTCAGCTCATATATATGCATAAGAGATTTTGAGCTTCCCATTTGAAACTGGCCGTTTGAAAATAGCCGTTGAAAGATAGCCGTTGGATTCTTGGATGTTGAGACTTTGAGGCTTTGAGATGTCCATCAGATCTTCAACCCTTTTGAGTCTTAATGGCTCCAGGCTATGCAGAAAGCTTCATGACTTTATTTGATAGCTTCATGACTTTATTTGATAGCTTCATTAAATGACTACGAGCTCCATACCCATGACTGAAAGCTAGCATGCTTCAGTGGGTAGTTGAATATCTACATGGTCAAGAAGACGCAGATACCTCCATCCTTTTAGAGGTAGGTGAGATAAAAATATATAAAGCATAAGGAACTTCATATAGACAGATGTCAGAGTATTTAAAGACATACAAATAGTTGTATGGGTAATGCAAAGACTTTTCCTGAAAACATGGAGTTTTGATAGAAAGGGGATGTGGTAGGTGAGTTCTGACAGATAACCCATACTGCTTATACCTACCATCGCATTTACTATTGAGCATCTGTCAAACAAAGACAAAACTATATTTCTGACAATGAGTAAGAGAACAAATATACAAATCTTTCAAGTTTCAAGAAAAGAGATTTCAAATATGAGCATATTAGAGACAAATTTTCCTGCTAAAAAATATTTGAATTTGATAGCAGAGAAAGTATCATAATGAAAGTCATATATGAGATTCTTATTCTTAAAAAGATCCCATAGGGATAAAGAGAATCATCGGGATAATGAAGATGAATAAATCATTAGGTTCTGTAAGAAATGACAAATACATAAAAAAATATCTAAGTATGGATAATCACAGAAGTTGATATTATACTTCGACTTTCAAAGAGTTGGAATGAGAAATAATTAATACAGACAATCGATGTTGAAGGCAATCGTTGTTTAAGCAAAAGACAATCGATGTTTAAAAGTAATTGATGTTTAAATAAAAGACAATTGATGTGAGAGACAATCAATGTTTAAAGGTAAAAAATGTTTAAACAAAAGACAATCGATATTTAAAGGTAATCGATGTTTCACTATAATCGATGTATGTAATTGATGCTTGAATGTAATCGATGTTTCAATATAATCTATGTTTAAGTAAAAGACAATCGATGCGAGAGACAATCGATGTGAGAGAGACAATCGATGCGAAACTTCAACTACTGAAGAGTCGGAGACAGATAGACAATTGATTTGAAACATAAGCAATCGATGGAGACAATCGATGTTTAGATTTTGACTTATCAAGAGTCGGAGTGAGAAACAGTTGTTCAACAATCGATAGCCCACTTTGACTTTTCAAGAGTCGGAGTTAGTATGATATATAATATACGTTGTGGACTTAGAAAAAATTTTCTTATCATAAAAGATTACTGATTGGTTTTGTCATGATAAAAAATATTTATCAAGCATTTGTAAAAGATAATTACACAACAATTTTCCTAAACATTTTTACTGGATAGTTGCTCAACAATTCTCCCCCTTTTTGTTAATGATAAAAACAATCTTTTATATAGACAATATAAACAACTTTTTAAAATAAAAAAATGTTTGCTACTATGTTTGTTCTGATCTATATATCTTTTTCTTTCTCCCCCTTTGTGGCATTAACATAAATGATAAAGGATAGAGAGAGAGAAAGAGTAATACATAGAGATAGATAGAAACAAATGTTTTGATTACTGAATAATATTTGTGCATACATTAAGAAGATTTGGGGAGATAGAGAGAAGGTGGGACTTGATCAAAGAAGGGTTGAAGAAGGTCCCAGAGCTTCTTCTCATTTTCAGGGAATACACGAGAAAATTTGGAACCATCTATATTACAGGAGGGTCCTACAAAGGGGATTTTCCTATAAGAATTAAGATGTCGGTGATGATACCAAGAAACTCTCCTATTATAGCCATCACCACTCAGAGTTTTCCTAAGGGGAATGAATTTCCTACGATTGCCTTATGCAAGAACTCATGGACTATGATGTTCCGCTGGACACCCTGGGACTGAGCTGTTGCCTTGGCTTTGTAGTATATGGTGTATCTCTCTGTCCATTTCAGAGAGAGACTTCCAAAGTGCATCATAGCTATTACTGAGGAAAGAGGAGGGAGATAACTTTTGTTTTCTACATTTTGAACCCTCTTCAGGATAAGACACTATCCACTGCTCTTCTGACATTCTCTCAGACTCCACAAAACTGTGCTGAAAATCCTTGAGATATAGTGAATTCCTTGGGGCATGCATCAAGGCAAAATGATGAAATGAAAGCTTCTTGTTATACTTGATCTTGAACCTGATTGATATCCTGATGTGACTATTGAAAACTACTTGAGTAAAACTCTTTCTAGAGGAGACAACACCTATCAGACAAGGGTGAAGTCCTGAGGGCAATCAAATGGTCATTGAGGGAGTGATATCCCTTTGCCCTTTAATTAACATAGCCCATTGGTCTATATTGACGTCAGCTAAATTCAGTCTAAATATGTCTTCATTAAATTTCTTCATTCTGCTGAAGCTATTTTACTGCTCCTTTATGAATTTTGAAAAAGATCATAGAATCTTAGATCCAAATGAAAGGAGACATTGAAAAACTGGTTTCTGGCTCTAGCTTCTGTATACTTCACTGCTTCTCCAGGGTAAAGAGACAAAAATTCCTCAGGAGAAAGACTATGGCTTTTCTGAGTGATAAGATTAAGATCAGCTAGAAGAAGTTCTTGGGTTTTGATCAAGGTAGGGAGCCAGTCTTCAAATTTGTAGCCTGGCAACCCATGGACTTCAAGAAAATCTTTGATGGATAGAAATTCTTGGAAAAGAGTCATAATGCACTCAAAATGGTTAATGAAAGCATACCAAAAAGGAGGAAGTAAAGAGTTAGGTTTAAACTTTGCTGTCTGCCCTACTTGAGATGGAAGTCCCACACTGGGTACTATTTGAGATAGTGGATGAGTGGGATGGGTAGAAGAAGGAATAGATGATGTAGGGAGAGATGAGAAAAAGTGAGGAGCTAAGGTGTGAAGAATATGTGTATTTACGATATGTGGCTTATATGTATACACCATAGGAAATGAAGTAAAAGGTGTAATTGGAGGATAGAAGAGCTATTCCTCTGGCTGAGAAGTAGAAGGAGGATCAGTGGAAATTGGAGGGATTGGTTCAGAAGGAGTTGGAGGTGGAGGTGTGGGTTCTGAGGAAGGAAAGACAACATACCTAGACTTGACAAGCTTTCTCCTAACTCTTTTCTTAATGGTCTGAGCCCTGGGTTGTTCCTCTACTGACTTCTGCTTGATCTGCTCAGAAGGCTACTGTTGCTGAGGTTGCTGCTACTGTTGCTATTGCTGTTCAACAGGTTGTTCTGAAGCCTTCACTAACTCCACAGCTGACTAATCAACATGCTGCTCTGGCTGTGGTTCTGACTGGTTGGGCTACTGCTCTTCTAGTTGAGGAACTGAGGGAGGTGCTTGAGAGCTGCCGTTGCCCTGTTGGCAAATTAATTGAAGAAGCAGATCCTTCATCTGCTAAACTTCATCTGAAAGAAAATCAAATTTAACATCTATCTAGTGTATTTGCATTTGGAGCACACCAAGCATTTCCTGTTGCTTGAGGACCACATTAAGTACATCATCGATGGTTCTGCTAGTCTCCCCCTAAGACCTTGGCTGGGTCTCAACTGGAGGTGGAGAGAAATGGTGGTATTCTTTATACATAGTAGGCTCAAATGGTGTAGATCGTGGAAAATCTTCTTCATGAGCCACTCCTTTACCCTTAAGATCTCTAAGTACTTGATTTATGGTCTCATCAGGGAGATCTTGCTCAAGGGAAGGTCCTACTGCTTCTTCTTGTACTGCCTCTTCTGTTGCTGTTTCTTCTCTTATTACTTCTCTTCTGGCTGTTGGAGGCTGAACTGGGTGAACAAAGGAGGAGCCCTGTATCTCATCCGGAAATGCATCATGAGTATAGTTGGGTACAGAGTCCTTAGTCCCAAAATTCTGGGCTTTATCCTCTAGAATGTAGTGAATTCTTCGAAGTGTGGATAGCCCAATCTTCTCTTTGACTGATACTAAAATCTCATCTAACAAGTCTACTGAATATCTTCTGAAGATAAGAGTGAGCAACGGTCCATAAGGAAGAGACTCTTGTAGATATCTGGACCCTGCCATCCTCTCTAGAATGATAGAAGGAAAACTGACTTGATGCCTCTGAATGGCCCACAACAATAAGCTCCCATCCCCGACTGTGATGGATGAGTGAGTTCCAGCCCTAGGAGTGATAATGGTGGTGATGATGGCATGGAGGAGCCTCTTTTCTACATAGAGCTCATTGATGAGAAGCCCTCTTTTCAAAATAGCTCTGAGGCTACCAATGATCCCCAATTTCTATTTCTCCACAGACACAACCTCATTGATCTTGTGTCCGGAGTTAAGGCAATCCAAAAGTTTAACTAAAAAATCATCAGTAATTGAAATTTGAGTACCTTTGACATATCCATGAAGAGATCCATCTGCTGAGACTTAGAGGGTCACATAGAACGCCTTCACTGCATCCTCAAAGGTTGGCTCGCAGATTTGGCACAACCTTGTCCAACCCAAACCATCTAGGGTTTCTGCCACTGAACTGAGTCTGCCTGATAACTGTGAGAAATCTACTATCTTTCCTTGGCAAATCGAAGCTTTGGCTGAGTAGAGTCTTTAGAACTGCTCTGGGGTGAAGAAGGATCCTTCTAGAGCCCTAGAGGAGACCATCTAGACCAAGATACAAGAAAGATCTAAGGGAAATGATAGAGAAGATATGAAATGAGTTCAAGGATGTCAAAGATCCTACCTTTCTTCAGAGAGATTTGATTGACAACAGTTTCGTCGGGTTGAAGAACGGACACAGGAACCAGGAAGAAGACAGAGGAGTCGGAGACGTTTCAAAAGAAATGATTTGGAAAGAAAGAGAGAAAGGTTCAAATAAAGAAGGAAGTTTTGTAACGGACCATAAATAAGGAGATGAACGACTAGGATTAAATGACTAATCATTTACTTAATTCTCCCCCCAAAAAAGATTGTAACCCCCTCTTTTTTTTTTGAATTAATAGTGACTCCGACTTCATAAACTCCGACTTCTTAGAAGTCGGCTATCTAAACTCCGACTTTGGAGAAGTCGAAAGTCTAGGACTTAGAAAAAGTTGACGATGGATAGATCATACAATGTACTTAAGAATTTTAAGCATTCAATCAGGATTGCACATTCCTATTTCTCTTCTTGTTGAAGTAAATCTATCTTCAGAGAGTGGTTTAGTAAGAATATCAGCTAATTGATTATCTGTAGAAATAAATTCAAGTAAAATATCACCATTACTTACATGGTCGCTGATGAAATGATGTCTGACCTCAATGTGTTTGGTTCTTGAATGCTGGATTGGATTTTTGGTCAAATTGATTGCGCTTGTATTATCACATAGCGTTGGAATTTCATGTAGTGTATGACCATAGTCTTCTAGTTGATGTTTGATCCACAGTAGTTGAGTGAAGTAACTTCCAACTGCAATGTATTCTACTTCTGTTGTAGACAAAGCTACTGAATTTTATTTTATGGAAGACCAAGAAATTAATCATTCTGCAAGAAATTGACAAGTACTACTGGTGCTTTTTCTGTCTATTTTGCATCTAGCATAGTCGACATCATTATATCCAAGCAGTTTAAATTCAAAACATCTGGGATACCATAAACCCAATTTACTTGTATTTATAAGATATCTAAAAATCCTTTTAACAGCATTAACATGAGATTCTTTTGGATTAGCCTAAAATCTAGCGTACAAACATACACTGAACATTATATCTGGTCTACTAGAAGTAAGATAGAGTAATGACCTAATCATGCCTCTATAGATCTTTTAATCTACTTTCTCACCAATTGGATCACTATCTAACTTAATTCCTGAGCTCATGGGTGTTCCTAAAGACTTACACTTGTCAAAACCATATTTAGAAAGCGAATCTGAAATATACTTGGTTTGACAGATGTGAGTCCCTTCCTTGGTCTGCTTGATTTGCAAGCCAAGAAAGTAATTAAGCTCACCCATCATGCTCATTTCAAACTCACTTTGCATATAATTTTCAAAGAATTTGCAGAGTGATTCATTAGTAGAACCAAAAATAATATCATCAACATATATTTGTACAATCAGAATCCCTTCTAAAAATTTCTTATAAATAGAGTGCTATCTACTTTACCTCTTGAAAAATCATGTGATATAAGATAAGCACCGAGTCTTTCATACCAAGCTCTTGGAGCTTGTTTCAAACCATATAGTACTTTCTTTAATCGAAAAACATGATTTGGATATTTAGTATCTTCAAAACCAGGTGGTTGCTCAACATAAACTTCTTCTTTTATGAAACCGTTCAGAAAATCACTTTTAGCATCCTTTTGAAACAAATTGATATTAAGAGAACATGCATATGCTAATAAAATTCTAATTGCCTCTAATCTAGCAACTGAAGCATATGTTTCATCGAAATCAATGCCTTCCTCTTAGGAATATCCTTATGCTACCAGTCTAGCCTTGTTCATGGTGATCACTCTTGATTCATCTATTTTGTTTCTGAAGATCCATCTGGTCTCAATAACTGGATGGTCAGAAGGTCTAGGCACAAGAGTCCAGACCTGGCTGCGTTGGAACTGGTTAAGTTTCTCTTGCATAGCTAGGATCCAAGATTTATCTGCCAGTGCATCATTGATTGTCCTAGGCTCAATCTGACAAACAAATGCAGTGTAATCATAGAGAATATTCATACCTCTTGTTCATACCCTATCTTGAGGATCACCTATAATATTTTCTCTTGGATGATCTTTGTGATACCTCAGTTCTTTAGGTAGTCCTTCCTGTGCTTCTTCTTGTTGTTGCAAGTCTTCTAATGGAGGATCTTCCTTGTCATCACCTTTTTCTTCAAGAGAAGTTTGTTCCAGATCCTTGCACAAATTCTCAACAACATCTTCTTCTTCTATTTTCTTAATAGAAGGGTCAGTTTCATCAAATAAAATATGGACTGATTATTCTATAGTTAAAGTTTTTCTGTTAAACTGTAACACCTAGAATTTAAATAATAATAAATATTGAACATTAGAAAAGATATTGATTACCATAAAAGATATAAGAACATGATTACAGTTGAATCTAGAATCTTTTCACATAATTCATGTGATTTCGGTACTGTCTTCAGATGTGCGCATTTTGAATTGTTCATATTTTTTTGGGTGATATTTTCATTAGGTAGCATTTTGAATTGTTCATATTGAGAAACAAGAATATCTATTCTAGTTTGCTTTACTTTATCAGCTCCTTCATAGGTTACTTGTAGTTTATCCCACATTTCCTTAGTAGTTTTACATGCGGATAATCTGTTAAATTCTTTCTTAGATAATGTACAACATAGATAGTTCTTAGCATTATAGTTTAGGGACATATTTCTTTTATCAGCTATAGATAATGCAGTAGTACTTTCAGCAACAATAGTAAAATCACTTTATTCTATTACCTGCCACAGATCAAAGTCTGTGCCTCGAATGAAGCATTCCATTCTCATCTTCTAGTACTAGTAATCTTCGCCATCAAAGAATGGTGGTCTAGTAACAGACTATCCTTCATAGTTGTGAGCTTCAGCTGCCATCTCTTCTCAAATTTTTCAATTCTTCTGAGAAGACCTCGCTCTGATACCACTTGTTGGATTGAGATGGAGCTTTAGATGTCCTAGAGGGGGGTGAATAGGACTTCTTTGCACTTAAAAAATTTATCTAAAAATAGATAACGCTAAATAATGATGTTAGTACTTAGTGTAGTGTGTGAAACAAGTGAAATACTTGGCGAAAACAATCACACAAAGTGTGCAGTGATTTATCTTGGTTCAGCCTTCCAGATGGAAGTCCTACATCCAGTCCCTAAGCACCCCTTGGGATTTTCACTAACTGCCAAGAACACTTGGCCTTCTCTCGACCTGAGAGGTATTACAACCCACTTGCTCCCAAGCAAGTCTTCCCTTTACAGAGGGGTATTACAACCACTACAATCGTAGGTATTCTCTTCACAAAGGGGCACCACAGGGAACAAACCCCCTACTGGTTACAACACTGAAAAGAGTACAGTGTGTTTACTCAAAGAGTGAGCAAACACAGAAGATCAGAAAGAGATTATAAATAAGAATGACTGCTCTAACTCTTTCTGACACTAAGAGGGTGGACTAGGAAGATCTAGAATACAAATGTCACCCAAAGAGAAAGACTTCTGAATGCAAGAGAGCTTGGAAGACGAAGCTTGAAAACAGTTGGCTCTCTTCAGATCTTCAGCTCTTCTCTCTTTCTGAAGTGTATATGGTCGTGTATGCTCTATCACATCCCAACAATTAAATATGTTTATAATTGCCATGACGTGAGCCAAAAGAAAAAGAAAGAAAGATGAGACCACTTTTCCTATTAGGAAGTTAAAACCCTTGATTACATTCGTCAGATCGTGTAGCAGAATTATACAATAAGATTCATACAACTAAGGGTTCCAATTAATATTTACAATATTCTAGGTTCTCAACAACTAGTAAAATCTGGGATTGATAAAGGAAAGGAAGTCAAGACTCGCTCGGCACACAGTCCCCAGGAGAGTTTGCCCCATCTGGAATTCCTAAAAAGATAGGAGGGATACGTGAGCGGTCATGCTCAGTGGGATTTGCCTTCATAACACAAGTAAGGTACATGATAGCATTAGAAAGGAACTATGATAGTGCACATTCCATTACAAGAAGGTGAAATAACCATTTCATAACAGTACTAAAACAAGGTAATAGTGAACAAGAAGAGTTGCTCTGAACCCAGTAGTAAATAAGAGTAATTTATTTCATGATACAATTCCATGGAAATGTAGACCAAATCTAGCAGTAGGTGGTGTTATGCCAAACACCTTGATGATCCATCTTCGATTCGTACGGCCAGTAATCGAATTCGGGTGCTCCTCCCAGGGCTGGACCGGTCCCCATTGCACAGGCATTATGTCAGGAGAGTCCGAAGACCCACATTATGTCGTACCATTTCCACTGGACTATTTCTTAAGTATGGTTCTTACACAAAATAAGCATGTAGTTTAGATAAAAATGATGTTCTGAATGAGTAATCGATGTTTCCTTTAGTAGTCGATGTTCAAGTGCACAATCAATGTTCTTTCCTTCTATGTAATCGATGTTCTAGATGAGCAATCGATGTTTAAGAAAAAAAGGTAATCGATGTTTAAGTGAATCGTTATTGGTCCGTAATCGATGTTCAAAGACAATCAATGTTTAAGTGAATTGATGTTGGAGACTATAGCGACCCTGGATATTTAGGCCCAATAAGGCTCCATATCCAAGTCCGCCTCCCGCGATCGGACCGAAGTCTCGCAAGGGATATCTCACACAAGTGTCCAGTAAGAATATAAAAGACAACCACAACAGTATAAGACATAAGAAAGTACATGTGCTCATACCTGTACACAACAATGTACAACTGTCCCAATACATTATTACATGTCTAAGAGAAAAGTACAACTACCTGGGGCATACCCCGAGGGAGCAAAGCTCATACTGAACTCAACGACTACTCAGCTGATGGTGGTACAAGTCTGCCACAATGCTGCTGCAAGCCAAACACACGGCAAACCCTAAAAAGAACTGTGGGGGAGTGAGCCTCAACAAGTCACAGGCTCAGTAGGAACCTCCTAAAAACAACTAGAACCATCAACTAAAAGAAGGAACCAAGTCCTCAACCCCTAATGGTCTCACTGGTATGCCGATAGTCAAACCACAACAGACACTCATTAATCATAGATAAACTGCAATTAAATATAAACATATCAACTAATTCAATCCTCGGAAAGTAAGAGGAAACAACAGAACTAGCACAACACAACTAGTCCGCCCAATCACTGAAGCGCCCAGACCACAAGCCTCACAGGCAAAGCACTACCTAAGCTACAAGTCTCACAGGCAAACCACTGCCTAAGCTATAAGCCTCACAGGTGAACCTCAAACACATGGGTAACAGGACTACTAGCCAAGAGCTAGTCCAGTATACCCTAAAACAACAACACATCGGAAGGCCACTTTTAATAGGGTACAACACGGCAAGTGAAAGGTCCTACAACACGACCTCCACGGAGCACAGTTCCACCTCAACACCTGAAAAGGCTAGCACACTACATGCCACAACAACCAACAACCCACATAGGGTACGGGTACCTAAAAGCACAAGGTACCACGACAAACCACCACCACACACAAAACCACAACACAACTGTGCCTCCTATAAGGAACACCACAGCGAGTCAAACCACAACTAGTAAGTCACCACTTACAAGTCACAACCACTGGCAAAGCACAAGTCGGAAAGAACGACACCACTACATGAGAACGGACTACTGGTTCATGACGTCAGTATCCAACCCGGACAACACAGCACAAGAACTACCTCTCAGTCTCCCAGTCACGGATGAAAGGTCCAACTGCCGCTCCACAACCACACAATAAAGCCAAAGAACAGTGGAGACCAACCAACACCACACCTGTAGACCACACACAACTGCAGGCCCATGCTTGTCACCTTTAGAGACTTTGGCCTAAGCTCCCTAAAGTGAGGCACTGGAAAACTGGACTAGCTGGGGACCAGTGATATCTACTGGTGTCCGCACCCCCAACTATGAGCGCGCTACAAGCGATCAAACACAAACTCTCACGAGTCGCTATCCCTCTGTCATCTTTCCCTCAGTCGGACGTACAACTCTACACAAGAGTGAGGGTGTCTAGGAAGACGACATAGACCTCGACGGTACACATAATACCGGGACAAACTCTGAGCACTAACGTGCCTGACTCACATAAAACTTGGGATACCTGACTAGAGAGGCATTCCGGAATAGGCGTCGGACCACCAAACTCGGTAAGCACACAAACCACGCTGATCACTTAACACCCCAGTAAAACTTATATCACAACACATTTAACATAATCGGCTCGTTACTGGTCACTACGTGATCTCCAAACAATAACACACCATTAAACACGAGATCCACATTATAACCTTGCCTGTCATTGGCCATCTCATGGCCTCCATGGCAATGCACCATAATGCACATAACTACACATATGAATCACATAACCTTTATAACATACTTAACATAATTAACGTAACCAATAACATTACTCACTCATTAACCACCAACTATTCCATTAACCTAAGCATGCTTTACTAATCATTAATCAACTTAGAAGAACTTAAAATACCTTAAAACGACTTGAGCTAGGTCTACACAAGACCATCATTACTCAAGGCTCAATCACTCATTTCGGACAGAAGAACGCGATGGGGGCCACTGTCGCGATAAGAACGCGACAGCCCGACAAACCACAATCACACACTAGAATGCGATAGCGTCTATCGTCGCGTTAAGAATGCGATGGCTCGACAGGCCGCATTCACAAACTAGAACGCAACGGGGCCAAGGGTAGCGACAACCCGATCCATCGTCTTCTCAGACAGAAATCCTGCACTCCGATTTTCACACAGAAACCAGCTCAAAACCTCATTTCCATGCATACCAAGCTTCTACAAATCAATTACACTATACAAAAAACACAACTACACATCTATACATATTAAACATGCTTCAAATCAATCAAATAATGCAATAAAACAAGGAAAGTCCCTACCGATAAGAATAACTCACAGAACGAGGATCAATCGGTGCTCTCCACGCTCCAAGCAGCTTCTACGTGCCAAAACCACGTCGAAACACAAGCTCCAAAGCCGACGTCGACGAAAATCACCGCAACAACCCTCTCCTCGATCGAACAGAGCTTCCTGCTCTGTTTGGCAGGAGGGCCAAACCTAACCCTCCGAGGACCGCCCCAAAAACCGTATAAACACATCCACATGGGGAGGGGAGCATGGGAAAACAACATAAAAGCTTCTAATCAAGGAAAACCATCCTCAAACCCCATAAATCATGCATAAAAAGTAAATCTATGCTCAAAAGGAATCTCACTCACCATGAGCATGGATCTCACACCCCTGAGTGTCGCGACCATGTCGCGACCGCCCACCCCGGCGGGACACCAAAAGTGGTCAAACCTCGAAGAACGGGAAAACCAGAACGCGACGGCCTGCCAGGTCGCATCAATGCTGTACGCACCTAACACTTGACAAAGCCGTTCTGACAGAAAGGACAGTGGTCGGATTTGTCAAAAAAGCAGCCGCGTCGCCTTCAGACGTCGTGACAAAAATGCGATGCCCACCCTCGTCACGATCAGAACGTGACAGCCAGGTGTGCCGCGACCAAAACCCTATCGTGATAGGCTCCCCTGGCACAACCATGTCGTGACCAGGGTGTCCGTTGCGACCCTAAGGATAGGGCCAAGGGCCTGAGAGGGCCGGGTCTTACATCCTACTCCCCTTAAAGGAAATTTCGCCCTTGAAATTAAAAGAAACTCGATTTCAAACGGAAAGCAGTACAGGGAAAAACAACATACCGATCACTCAAACAAATAAGGGAACTGCTCTCTCATCTCATCCTCGCGCTCCCACATGGCCTCGCCACCTACGCAATTCTCCCAGAAACCCTTGACCAGCGGAATCTGCCTCCAGTGCAACTGTTGCACTCTACGGTCTACAACTCTGACCGGGTACTCTGGCACTGACAAGTCTGGTGCTACCTCAAGCTGTGAGTAGTCCAATACGTGCGACGGATCTGCAACGTACCTTATGAGCTGCGAAACATGAAAAACACTGTGCACGCCTGCCAACTCTGCCGGAAGACACAACCTGTAAGCAACCTCGCCGATCCTTTCTGAAATAGGGAAAGTCCCAATATACCTTGGACTGAGCTTTCCCTTCCTGCCAAACCTCATGACACCCTTGGTCGGCGAAACCCGCAAGAACACAAGGTCACCCACGCTGAACTTCAACGGCCTTCTACGGACATCTGCATAGCTCTTCTGTCTGCTCTGTGCTGTCTGAAGCCTCCGCCTGACTAAACTGACTGTGTCTACACACTGCTGCACCATCTCTGGTCCCAAAAGCTTCCTCTCACCCACTTTGAACTAGTGAACTGGTGTCCTGCACGGTCGACTATACAAAGCCTCGTATGGTGCCATTCCAATGCTCGAGTGATAACTGTTGTTGTATGCAAACTCTACCATTGGAAGGTGTGACTCCCAAGTGCCACTCCAGTCCAAACAACATGCTCTCAGCATATCCTCCAAAGTCTGTATCGTCCTCTCTGACTGACCATCTGACTGTGGGTGGTATGCCGAACTCAGTCTTAACTCTGTAACAAGAGCTCTCTGCAAACTACGCCAAAACCCTGAAGTGAACCTCAGATCTCTATCGGAAATAATTGAAACTGGGGTTCCGTGCAACTGAACAACTCGATCCATGTACAGTCTGGCAAGCCTGTCCATTGACCAAGACATCCTGACTGGAAGGAAGTGCGCTGACTTGGTCAGCCTGTCCATAATCACCCAGATACCAACATGCCTCTGCAGAGTACGGGGCAAACCAACCACAAAGTCCATGGTGATGTCGTCCCACTTCCACTCGGGAATGGGCAACGACTACAGCTCACCACCTGGACGATGATGCTCAGCCTTCACCTATTGATAGGTAAGGCAATGGGCGACAAACTCTACTACGCCTCCCTTCATCCCTGGCCACCAGAAGAACCTCCTCAGGTTATGATACATCTTAGTGGAACCAGGATGAACAGCATACCTCGATCGGTGTGCCTCTGATAACAGCGCCTAGTGCGCATCACAGGGAACGTACAATCTGCCTCTGAACCTAACCTCACTGTCCTCGTCCAGCTCAACATTTGGCATCTGTAAAATATTGCCAACTCTGTTTCTGCCTGTTGTGCCTCCAGCACCTGACGGTACACTGACGGGCGAACTGACAAACTGGTCATCACTGCACGGTCTCTGTACCTCGAAGGGCAGAAAATTCCCTGAGATAGGTCCTCAAACAACCTCCACTCTTTGACTAGCAATGAACTCAGGCGAACTGTCTGCTCAAAGCGTCCGCTACGACGTTAGCCCTTCCCAGGTGATAGGAGAGGGTAAGTCGTAGTCCTTCAAGTACTCTATCCATCTGCGCTACCTCAACTTCAAATCCTTCTGAGTGAAGATATACTGTAAACTCTGATGATCTGTGAAGATCTCAAACACCTTTCCGTACAAATAGTGCCTCCGCAACTTCAGAGAGAACACCACTGCTGCCAACTCTAAGTCGTGGGTAGGATAGTTCTCCTCATGCTTCTTCAGCTGCCGAGAATCATAGGCAACGACCCCACCATGCTGCATCAGCACTGCACCCAAACCTGACCTCGAAGCATCGGTGTAGACCATAAAACCTTCGCTACCTAATAGCAAGACCAACATTGGTGCTGAAGTCAACCTCGTCTTCAGCTCCTGGAAACTCCGCTCGCAGTCCTTAGTCCAAACAAATCTAGCCTCAAGTCTAGTCAATCCGGTCAACGACTCTGCAATCCTAGAAAAGTCCTGGATGAACCTCTTGTAATAGCCTGCCAAACCCAGAAAGCTGCGAACCTCTGACACTGAAGTGGGCTGCTCCCAAGACAACACTGCCTCAACCTTGGCAGGGCCCACTGCCACACCAGAACCTGAGATCACGTGCCCGAGAAAGTGCACCTCCCTCAGCCAAAATTCACACTTATTGAACTTGGCATAAAGTTGGTGACTCCACAACATCTCCAGCACAATCCTCAGATGCTCCACATGCTCCTCCTCATAAGCTGAGTAGTCCAAAATGTCATATATAAATATGACCACAAACCTATCCAGGTACTCACTGAACACTCTGTGCATCAAATCCATAAAAGTTGCTGGTGCATTCATGAGCCCAAACAGCATCACGACAAACTCGAAGTGACCATACCTCAAACGGAAAGCTGTCATGCCAATATCTGACTCTCTGATCCTCAACTGGTAGTACCTGATCTCAAGTCAATCTTCGAAAACACTCTGGCTGACTACAACTGATCAAACAAGTCATCTATCCTGGGCAACAGATACTTGTTCTTCACTGTGACCTGGTTCAACTGCCTATAATCGATGCAAAAACGCAGACTACCATCCTTCTTCCTCACGAGCAACACTGTCACTCTCCACGATGAACGACTCGGACGGATGAATCCCAGCTCAAGCAACTTCTGCAACTGGTGCTTCAGCTCGCGCAACTCAGCCGGAGCCATCCGGTAAGGTGCCTTAGACAAAGGCATCATACCAGGCAAAAGCTCAATACAGAACTCTACCTCCCGCTCAGGTGGCAAACTAGGTAGATCCTCCAAGAAGACATCAGGAAACTCACAAACAACAAGTACATAAAAAATTGACGACCCATTAGGCTCAGAAGAACAAACAGAGGCAAGATATGCTCCGCAACCATCGCGGATCAAATGACGAGCTCTACAGAAAGAAATAAAAGGTCAACGGGTAGACCAGATACCTCGGAAGCAGAGAACATGCACTCTAGATATCTCAAACCGAACGGTCTTCCGCTGACAATCCACCACAGCTGAGTGAGCCTCCAACCAGTCCATGCCCAAGATGACGCCAAAGTCACGAAGCTGCAACGCATACAACCTGGCCGACAATTGTTGTTCATGGACCTCAACTGTGACACCCTCCAGGTAACTGAAAGAATGCATGTAATCATCAGATGGGAGATCGACCATCACATCACATTGCCTCTTAGGGGTGTGACGAACCAGCGACTCGTAAAACTCCTCGGAAGCAAAACAAAGGGAAGCACCGGGATCAACCAAAACACGAGCAGTTTTACCAAGGATAGGCAAAGTACCTACAACTAGGTTTGACGACTCGGCCTCCTCTCTAGTGAGAGCCATCACATGACCACGCCCACGCCCATGCCGCGGCACCTGTTGGGCTACTACTGCTGTGGCGGTTGCTGGTGCTGTGGAAACTGTTGCTGTTACTACTGGTACGGCTGGAACTGCTGAGGCTGCTGATACTGCTGCTGGTACTGCCCCTGACGCTGTTGATAGGGTACCTGCTGCTACTGAGGGTACTGCACTGGCTGCTACGGCTGCTAGACTTGCCCCATCGGGCAATCCCTCTTGAAGTGGCCCGGCAAACCACAAGTGTAACAGGCTGCCTCCTGCCTGCCCTGCTCGGCTCCCTACTGGACCGAATGTTCTACAAACCTCGACTGACGCTTCTGCTTTCAGCTCCATCCACCCCCGCGAGTAGTCATCTGCCTGAACTTCGAGTGCAGACTAGAACCGCCAAGTCCGAAGAAGAAGTCGCACTACCATGACTACCTGTAGGATGCTGGTATGGTAAGGTCCTAGAGGAAGCTCCTCCCTACTGCTGTTGCTGCTGCTGGGGCTGCCAGGCCACTCTCTCCAAGGCGGTGGCCTTAGCCACGGCCTCTCCCAAAGTGGCACACATGTGAGCAGTCATGCCCCATTTCAAGTCTGGCCTCAGTCCTACAATAAACCTCTCTGCACAAGCCTGCTCACTGCTGGCAACATGAGGAACATGCCTCAACAACCAGACGAACCTCTGATGGTACTGGGTAACTGTCAGATCACCCTGAACTAACTCATGAAACTGATCTCGTCTCTCACATCGAGCATAGTCAGGAAAGTACTCGCCGTGAAAGACCCCCAAGAACCTCTGCCAAGTGATCTGATCCAAACGCTGCCCTGGAAAGTGTGTCTGCCTCTGAACTCTCCACCACTCATGGGCTGGTCCCTTGAGCTGATACTCTGCAAGTCTCACCTAGTCCTCCTCGACGCACTCCATGGTCTCGAACGTGCGCTCCAACTCGTGCGTCCAACTCTCTACCTTGTCTGGATCATAGTCGCCGAAGAACATCGATGGTTGGAGACGCAGGAACCTCTCCAAGAGGGCGGTCCTATCCTTAGTGATAGCCATCCTCCTCCTACCAGCTCGGGTACTCCCAGTAACCGACGCCTGCTGAACTACTGGCTACTCTACCTACGGATCTGTCTGCTGCTCTAGTACTACTGGGGGAGGTACTGGAGTCTGACCTCCCATTGCTGCCTGCCCAGGCTGCCACGCTCCCTGGTACAGGGTCCTGAAGAACTGCTCAGCCATGGGGAACCAATCTGCATACTGCTGTGGCGGGGGCTGGTACCACTACTGCTGCTGCTGCTGCCGCTGCCCCCTGAGGCTGTGCCACAGACTCCTCTGCTGACACATCCTCCTGAACCTACCTCTGCGCGACCATATCTGACTCACCCTACTGCTCCATCAGCTCTCTGGCCTGCCTATACCTGCGCGGAGCCATATCCTGCACGACGCACAATCAACAAGGTTAACAATACCAACTCGGGCGGCTAGCAGTGTACTTGTACTACTGTTGGGACTTCCTTTTGCAGTTTAAATCCACTACAAGTCCTGGTAGACTCTCGCTTTGATACCAACTATAACGACCCCGAGAACCCAACCCTCAGCCCAAGCCAAGGACCCAATTTTCGCGGTCGCTGCCCATAGATCCGGAGACCTGGAAGGGCTATAACACAAGTCCAACAGAATATGTAAAGGAAATAAACGTCAACTGCTAACTAGGAGCACACACGCGAAAGCAGAAAGAAGAGCGAGACAGCAGCGTATCTCTCTATGTACAGTCCCAACACACACAACTAGTACAAGTAAAAAGGGAGGAACAGAGCCCTTAGGGGCATACCCCGAGGGTGACGTGCAACTAAAGGGGGAAACCACTGCTAGCTGTGGGGACGACGACTACTGCCCCACCTCCTCTGCACGACGCGCGTCCTGCCGCTGCTGAGAAGTCTCACCCGAAAAATGGAGGGATGAGCTTCAGAACACAAGCTCAGTAGGGACTACCAATCTCCTACTGGCTCTAACAGGCAGAAGAATATATCAACAATTAAATAACAGTAGTTATATCTTCTACTCTACAAGGAGAAGTGCGGAAGCAAAGCTACTAACTAGCAATGGTACGGAAGGACACCACGGTCGTAAACTCCGTATGACTGCACATCGTGACCACCACACGGCTGGCTACACAGACAGAGCGAACCTTGCCTAGACAAGAGACACTAGCTACGGGAAACGCTACCACTAGTCAATTGGTCAAGTGCATCCACTGACGTCTTATCCTCGACTCAGGTCCAAACCTCCACGTCTCGTCAGAGTGGGGTAGGAACACAAGTAACACAATAGTAACCGCCATAGTCTGGCCTCTCTAGGTGGTTCCAGAGCCACAAAGAGAGAGGTAGCGAGAAAAGGATTGACTGGCCTACACCGGGAAGGACTCCAAACGACCTCGGCGTCCTAGACCAACCAAGAGAGCTCTGCAAACGACTCAACGCCCCTGTCCTAATCACCATTTTCCCCTCCGCTCCAGAGTCCAAGACTCGAGCACGCCCGCCGCTCGGAGTACTCCCTCAACAGGCACGCGGGGACGGGGGCCCCATGCAACGGTAACAACCTCTCTCACGGGACAAGCCCTCAAGTGCTGAGCACCGGGCGAATGACTAGTGTAGGACCATACTAGGAACTATCACTGGTGCCACTGGTACAACAAGATTCGAAAATGGTGAAGAGTTCACAGAAAATGGAACTTTGCAATACTTACCTGTCTCTGTTGCTGTCGTGACGCCCCAGGCCGTCGCGACCTTGTCGTGACGCCCCTAGCTGTCATGACACCACGGTCGGCTACGTCCATGTCGCGACGCCTCAGGGTGTCACGATCATGTCACGGCGGCCATGCCGATCGCGACATGATCGCGACCCCTAAACCGGTAGCGACCTCAGTCGAGAGGGGTCCTGGGACAACCCTCCTAAGGACCACCCCAAAAACTGTATAAACACATCCACATGGGGAGGGGAGTATGGGAAAACACCATAAAAGCTTCTAATCGAGGCAATCCACCCTCAAATCCCATAAATCATGCATAAAAAGGAAATCTACGCTCGAAGGGAATGTCACTCACCACGAGTATGGATTTCACACCCCACAATCCCCAGAACCACAGAGAAACAGCCATCTCAAGGGGGAAGGGAGCACATTTAGAACGAGAGGAGACAAGGGTCCCTACCTCCAAGAGTAGAGCCAACCCGTTGGGGCCTTCACGTCGGAATGGCCACCTCCTCCTCGCTCCAAGCACCACGATCATGCCGCCTACACGAATGGGCGTCACCTCCTCGTCCAAAACACCAAGAATCGCCGGAGAAGCCAAGGGGGCTCGGAGGGGAAGAAGAAGGAAGAAGAAGGAAAGGGGAGAAAGGGGAAATGGGCGCCTACCTCGGTTTTGAACCGACGGCCCCAGAGATGCGACGAGTCGGGCCGGCGCGACAGCAACCCTATCGCGATGCCCCTGAGCATCGTGACCATGTCGCGACTGCCCACCCCGGTGCGACACCAAAAGTGGTCAAACCTCAAAGATCGGGAAAACCAGAACGCGACAACCTTCCAGGTCGTGTCAATGTTGTACTCACCTGACACCCGACAAAGCCGTTCTTACAGAAAGGACAGTGGTCAAATCGGTCAGAAAAGCAATCACGTCGCCTTCAGACGTCACGACAAGAACACGACGCCCACCCCCGTTGCGACCAGAACGCGATGGTCAGGTGTGCCGTGACCAAAACCCTATCGCGATAGGCTCACCTAGTGCGACCATGTCATGACCAGGGTGTTCGTCGCGACCCTAAGGACAGGACCAAGGGCCCGAGAGGGCCGGGTCTTACAAGTGCCATCTCGATCCAACATTCCTCTCTTGGTATGTGGATGTGTTTATCTGGTCTGACGTCGATCTCTGGGAATTCTTGAAGAAATGGTGACATACTGTCTCAATCTCGACCCCTTCACCAAACCAGTTCAACAATGGAAGAGAAAGCATGCATTAATGAGGAAAGAGGTCATCAAGTAGAAATTCATGAAAGGGAAGGGGACCGGGCTGTTCTTGATAGTCCTGTATCCCACATGGTTCTCCAACGTGGTGCTGGTACCTAAAGCCTTTGGCCAGTGGCAAATGTGTGTTGACTTCACCACCCTAAAAAAGCCACCCTTGAAGGACTACTACCAATCCCCAGCATCGACCGACTCATTGAATCAACCCCCAGAATTGAGCTGCTTAACTTCCTCGACGCTTATGCCAGGTATCACCAGATATGGATTCACTCTAACAACGCTAAAAAACACCCTCCACATCCTACTATGGTGTATATTGTTACACCCGAATGTTGTTCAGCTTGACGAACATGGGTTCCAGACATCAAAGACTTGTGAACCAAATGTTCAAGGGATAGCTTGGGCACAACATGGAGGTCTACATTGATGGCATGCTCGTGAAGTCCTCAAAGGTTGAGGACCACTTCGCCGACCTCACCGAGACCTTCGAGACCCACAGAAGGTACAATATACTCAATCCTTCTAAATGTGCCTTTGGGGTTCAATCTGGAAAATTTCTAGGTTTCCTAGTCATTCAATGGGGAGTAGAGGCAAACCTAGAGAAGATCCAAGTGATCCTAGGGATGCAACGGCCACAAAACCTCAAAGAAGTACAATGTCTAGTAGGACGGGTCATCACCTTGAATCACTTCATGTCCTAGATAGTGGAGTGGTGCTTGCCATTCTTCAAACTATTGAGAGGACCAAAACCTACATCGACCGTCATCTCGTAGGATGAAGATTGCGAAAAAGCCTTTACCAAGCTAAAGGAGTACCTATGGTCCCCACCCACACAACCAAAGGCTATCTTGAGAGAAAACTTATACCTCTACCTCATGGCGACACTAGCCATAGTGAGCTCAACCTTGGTTCACGATGACTACAGGATATAATGGCCGATCTAATACATTAGCAAGGTGCTTCTGGATGCCGAATGAGGGTAACCCACAACCGACAAGCTCGTGCTAGCACTGTTTACCTTTGCCAATTACGTCTAGACTTATTTCCAAGAGCACAATATCATTATGATTATGGACAAGACCTTGAGGTAGATAGTGGCAAACCCCAAAGCATCTAGATGCCTCACAAAGTGGGCCATGACCCTGGCAGCATATGATATCTCATACCAACCTAGACAACCATCAAAGGCTAGGTCCTCATGGATTTCAACATTGAATATTTTGCCCCTCTAGAGGAGTCTCAGGCATTGATCGATGGGCCCACCTGGGAGTTCTATGTCGATAGACCATCATGTTCTATGCGGAGTAGAGAATGGATCATTCTGCGCTCCCTAGAAGGCACTTGGCTCAAGTACGCCCTCAAGATTAAATTTGCAGCTTCCAATGATGCCTTCGAGTATCTTAGAAGCACAAATGGTGAAGTAACTCATAGTTGAGTAAGTCAAAATGTTCATTGACTCACAGCTCTTCACCAGCCAATTTAGTGGGGAGTACAAAGCTTGAGAACCATAAATGATCAAATACCTTCAATTAGCTCGAGATGTAGCTTGGTGGTTTGAGAACTTCAAAGTAATCCAGATCACTCAAGAATCCAACTCTTCACCAGCCAGTTTAGCGGGGAGTACAAAGCTTGGGAACCATAAATGATCAAATACCTTCAATTAGCTCGAGATGTAGCTGTTGAACCACTCTATATTTAACCCTTATATTTTGGTGATAACAAAATGTATGATTAATTAAATATTATTAAATATATTCAATATTATGTTTTTCTCAATAAAAATAAATTTATGTGATTAATTAAATATTAAATATATTTAATACCATGTTTTTCTAATAATAAATTAAATATCATGTTTTTCTAATAAATATAAATTTATGGCATTATTGCCGTATGATTTGCACTAAAAAGATAAATCGATGTCCATTCAATATACATCGATTTCAGTTCACAAAGTGCCATAATGATTTCCTCTCATAAGGATTCGCTCTCATAAGGATTCGCTCTTATAAGGATTCACTCTCATAAGGATTCACTCTCACATCGATTTGGTAAGTGAAACATCTATTTACCTCTCACATCGATTTGCCTCTCACATCGATTTGGTAAGTGAAACATCGATTCACTCTCACATCGATTTGATAAGTGAAACATGGATTTGCTCTCACATGGATTCGCTTGTAAAAACATGGATTTGGTCACTCAAACATGGATTCGATCATTTAAACATAGATTTCCTTTATATTTCAAAGTGTCTTTTGGCATCTAGTGAAAAAGTCATATATTATTGATTTACGTAATCTTCTATCTTTCTGACAGGAGATCTTTTTGCTTATCTCTCTAGATCTCTTTTCCTGCCAACAAAAAGGTGGTCACTTTCTACTTCTGGGTGGCAATAGGAAACATAGAGGTATGAACCTTTTTGACAGAAACACTCTTTTATCTAAACACTTTCTTCTATGCTTGCAGACCTCGTAGACCACAAATTATCAGAAGAAAGAGAAGATAAGCAACGGCTAGAACTCCAACAAATTTATTCAAATTGCTCATATAAAAGATGAAGCATGGCTGAAGAACAAGTAATGAGCTTTTCTGAAGATCTTTGAAGGAGTGTACAACTAGTGAGGAACCTCAATGCCACATACACTCAAAGGAAAAGAGAGAAAGAGCCTGAGCCAAAAAGAAGTATTCAAGCAACTGAAGCACTCAAGCATTCAAGCTCCTCCTCCTCTCTTCACTCTCTCTGTGTGCATCTTGTAATCTGGGGGAGAGAGTCTTTTAGCTGAGAGTTTCTTTTAGTTGGTTTTCATCTATTCCAACTCTCAACTTTGTTCTTTCTTTTCTAAGAAAGATTTCTGTCCAGCTGTAGGACTGTATATAGTGTAGAACCTAGCTAGGGGTTTGTGTCTAGCAGAACCGCACTAGGGTTTGTACCAGGAGGTTGGCTTCTTTACCTGTAAGAGAAGTGAGCTGCCTTCTGTAGGATCGAAAATGAGATGGACCAGATCTAGAAGGGGGGGGGGGGTTGAATAGATCTAGGCCAAATATTGCGGAAGCTTAGCCAATTTTAAAGATGCTTTGAATCAGAGACACTTTAGAAAAGCAATTCACAGATCTGATAAGTGATTGTGTGAATTAAGTGATTAAAGTGTGTGATCAAGTTGATTAGATGTGTAATCGAAAATCCTATGCATACATCTAACGCAAGGTGAAGTTAAATCACAGATCAAACCACTGCACAGATATTTTTAGGTGGTTCGGAAATCACACCATGTGATTCCTACATCCACCCCTCACACAGTGAGGTTCCACTATTCAACTTGAATACACCACACACTGGACCTTGACAACTCCAACACACTGAGTTCATAAACTCACACACAACCTCTAGAGCAAGACTACTCTAGAAACCTGAGCAAAACTGCTCAACCACAACCTGAGTGCGACGACTCAACACAATTGAGCACAAAGGCTCACAACCAATTTGCTAGATCAAAAACAACAAGATCCAGATCCTCTAGCAATGATCTGAACCATAAAGAGTTCATTCAAGGAGACTAGTGCAACAAATCATGCACAATCTCAAGAGTGACTCAGAAGAACTAAGAGGAATTGAGGAGTTGTATGTAGAATCCTTGTTCTTCAGATGAACTCCCTTGTAGAAGGCTGAATTGAGAAGATGCTTGAACTCTTGAAGTCCCTGGGCGATGCTCTACAATTTGTGCCTCTGGATCTTCCTTGAACTCTTCTCAATTGGCTGCTTCTACTTGATCTGCTCCCTTGGAAGTGATCTCACTTCATCTTCATGGATCAATCTTCACTTCTTGTGCTTGCAAGGATGGGAATTGGCTTGAAGCAGCACAAGGAGAGCAAGAACGGGAGGAGACCTCTGTCTTGCCGCCAAAGGGTGCTTTCTGGAAGGCTCTTCATGAGTTCTTCTACTTGGGGGCCGATTAGATTGGTATTTATACCCTATCATGGCCAAAAGAACCCTTGGGGTATGTGGGCACATGATCCAAGGCCGATCCAAGTGATACCTAGAGTGCCACGTGTCCAGGTGGGACTTAAAGTGAAAAAGTCACCGGAGTGTGTCGACCTGACCATGGAGTGTGTCGACACACTATCCCAATTCCACAAAATAGGTCTTCTGGGAGATGGCTCTAGTGTCAACACACTCACTGGTTGTGTCGACACACTGTCCTAATTCTGCAAAACTGGCCCTCTGGGAGAGGTCACTAGTGTCGACACTGCCTGGGACTGTGTCGACACACTGTCCTAACCTGTCAACTAGGTTCTCTGGGAGCTGGGTCTAGTGTCAGCACCACTTGGGACTGTGTCGACACACTTGACCATTTCTTCATGACTTTGCCTTAGGGTTTGATACCCTGTATCGACACCAGTAGTGTGTGTGTCGACACTACCCTTGCAAGAAATGTATATCCCTGAGAAATAAACACATAAATCATTAGTCCAATGTATTATCATGAATATATATGATAAAATGTGTTTAGAAACATGCTTTTTGAGTATTGTTATTCCATGTGTGATGTATTTAACATGTTCCATTTATTGTGCATTAAAATCACAACTTGTCATCATCAAAATTATGAGGGGAAATGTATTAAATTCACACTCAACCCAACAATCTCTCCCTTTTTGATGATGGCAACATTAAGTCCACATGAAGATTTGAATTTACAATGAAATGTGATTTTAAGCCATTTATTCACGCAACATTCAATCACATACACACTGAATGATAATGAACCATGTTTCAATATTTTCATTCACATTCATCAAAGGCCATTGAGCACAATTTAGCAACATTTGACAATTTTGCACAATGAAGTACACAGGGTTTGACATTTACAATCATCCATTCATTGACATGTCATCCATTCATTACAAAGATTTTCAATCACATTCAAACAAGTACTCCTTCTCATTCAACAAAGATATTCATTACAAGGATATTTCTACTCCCCCTTTGACATCATCAAAAGATAAGATCCATCAAGAGGATGGAGGAGGAGGAGGAATAGGAAGAAGGAGAGACTCTATGGTCTTCAATCTTGACTCCATTGCAGCAAGGTTGGATCTCAACTGAGTCTGCATGGTAGAAAGTCTAGTATGCATCAGTTCTTCCAACCTTTGACTGTTGTCATACATGTTGGACTAGAATGCAGATAAATTGGCTGAAATGGGCTGTGAACCTGAAGAAGAGCTTGCAAATCCATGTCTGTTGATATCTCTGAGCTCCTTCTTAAGGGTAGACATCTCATTGTCTATGTGAGCTGATAGGTTCTTCATGCCTTCCAAATCATCAACCATGTGTGCAAATGAAAGTCTAGTCTTGGATATTTGAGTCACTGCTTCCTAACTGTTGAACAAATTCTTCTGAGAATTTACTAATATCCCTTCAAGGACCTTTTCCAGCTTGTCCTGATGTTCCTTTAACTGAAGGGATGCATCACCCAAAGTACCAATTAGTCTGTTAAACCTTTGGGTGGCATGATCAACTGCTTCTTTTGCTTAATGAACTGAGCATTCACAGAATTCTCCAACCTTTGAATTCTGAGCTCAAAACTCTATGACATCTGGAGGATGAAGAGGTGATGGTATCAAACTTTTCAGTCAAGAAAGGAGTATAGCTCTGGTGGAACAGAAGGTCCACTAGTAGAAGTAGAGGCTGATGCTTGGTATTGTGGAGTGAAAGAAGGAGGTTCCATTTCAGGTAGAAGTGGTGATGAGGCATGAAATAGAGGTGTGCAAGGGATGCCTTGAGGTATAGGTGCTCCAATCTCATTGGGAGGCTGGTCCTCTTGATCATGTGGAGGAGATTGGGCAACCTCAGGAGGTGGTTCTACAACCTCAGGAGCCACTGGGGCCTCAACAACTACAGGACCTCTTCTTACTTGATCACCTTCAAGTCTGAATCCCATGAACTTTTGCAAATGCTTGAAGCAATAGATATTGGACTTTAGGATTGACTGGGCTTGCTCATTCTCAAAAGATACTCCAAAATGCTCAAAAACTGGTGTAAGATGAGCTGCATAAGGAAGGGATCTATGTAGATCTTTCCTTGTAGTTTCACTCATAATCTGGTACATGATCACATGCAGATTGACCTTTATCTCTTTCTTCATGCAGTATATTATGAACCTCTGTATGTCAGTGAACCTATCCCTTCCACCACCTTGAGGAGTGATAATAGTTGTTAGAATGTGGTGGATAAGTCTTAATACAGGTGGGAATGTGTTGGTGTTGAACTTGGTCACATAAGTCTGCTTGAGGTCGCGCATTTTTCGGATCCTCGTGGATCCATGTTTAGCGGGTTGGTGGCCAATGTGAGGCCCATTAGTGTTGTGTGTTTCTTGCTAGATCCTTACCGGGTTTGGTTTGGATCCGCGCTGGTGTTCAGCTTGCTGGACACAGTGTGTTGGCGTCCAGGTGGGTGACGTCGACTGTGTGTTGGCGGCAGTGGTGTGCCGTTAACATGGTGTAACGTGCATCGATGAGGACGTTGACTGTTGAACTTGGCGTCAGGCTTGTGGACGTCTAGTTGTGGCGGTCTGGTTAAACGGCCAAAGGGTTGACGTAACCTGGCATGCTTGTGTTTTTATGGCAGACCCGAGCTCTGTTCTTTCCCCTCTCTCTCCCTTCCTCTTCCCCCACCTCAACCTTGAGCTTCTTCGCGAGTTCTGACGGTCGGCGGGAGCTCGTGGGAAGGCCGTGGTGCGCGTGGTAGCGACAGATCGGGCGGGGAATGACGGATTGGAGCGCGGTGTTCGTGGGACGTTTCTCGTGTTTCGGCGTGATTCGAGATTCTTCGGGAGTTTAATTGCGTTTCTGAGGTAGGGGTCGAGCCCTGTTAGCTTGTTAGAAACATTAAAATACGACTTAATCACTTGAACAACATTTTATTGTATTTTCGGATCAAGTCGTACCATGCGGGGTTAAAGGTGGTTTGATGAATTTAATGTGTAAAGCATGTGTAATGGGTTGTTCCGGGTTCTAGTATGTTAAAGGAACCATTTTTATATGTTTTCTGTAGCTTAAACGGTTGGAAAACCTGTAGAACTGGATTAGGGTTTCTGCAGGGTTTTAAGCCGGAGAACTTGGCGTCAAGATCGCTTGCCGCCAAGATCACCAGCGGGAGATAAATGGCTAGATCATTTGCCGTTTACTCTTATAAGCGGCAGTCGATATTGCCGCCAACCTGTGCATGTATCCATGCAGTGTGTTTACGTAGTTTTCCTGGTTATGAATATTGTGTGATTGTGTGTGCATGGTGATGACGGTGTGAGCCAGTGCACTTGTTATGCTCTTGGAGCATACTGCTCATGTGGGAAAGTTTTATATGATTGATGTGTGATGTACGTAATCGCTTTACGTGGTATGTGTGGTGCGTTGGCACCCGTGGCACTCTTGGAGTGCGTTGTCCATGTGTTGGACATGTGGTTTACGTGGAAGATGTGTGGTACACCATCCAGGGTGTAATATATACATATTGTCTACGTGGTTTGAGTGTGTGTTTACTACACACTTTGTAGTAATATAATTCTGGTGATTTATCGTAGTAACTGGGCAGTGAGGTCTTGTGTGAGCCTAGCCATGATTTTGTGGTGTTTGGGCAGTGAAGGTCATATGTGGACCTAGCCCTGGTTTGTTGTTGTCTTTCGAATAGGTTATATTGATTTATGGTTAAGTGTCTGTGTTGCCACGAAGGTCATTCGTGACCAATGATAGGCAAGTTTGTGGTTCAGGTATGTGTTGGTGTGGGATAGCTTTGGGGTCACACGGTGACCGATGTTAAGCTAATCCTAACACTTGTATATTGTCAATTATAAGTAAAGGCTATATGTGTAAGTATCGTGGTTTGTGCTAGCCGAGTGTGGTGGTCCGGCGCCTATTCCGGACTGCCTCTCTCGGGTACCCAGGTTCTTTGTGAGCCAGGCACGTGTGTTTGTTGTGTCGGGGTTTGTCCCGGTACTTGTGTTGTACCGTTGAGGTCTGTGTCGTCTCCTCCCGGTACTTGTTTGTACCGTTGAGGTCTGTGTCGTCTTCCTGGACACCCTCACTCCTGAGTTTGAGGTACGTCCGGCTGAGGGAAAGACGGCAGTGGGACAGCGACTTCCCAGAGTTGTTCTTTTGTCGCTTGTAGCGCGCTCGTAGTTGGGGGTACGGACACCAGTAGTCGACACTGGTCCCAGCTAGTCCTGTTTTCCAGTGCCTCACTTTAGAGTGCTCCGGCCAGAGACTCTAGAGGGCCAGGCATGGGCCTGCAGTTGTGTGTCTGCAGGTGTGGTGTGGTTGGTCTCCACAGTTGTTTGACTTCTTCCTAGTGGAGCAGTAGTTGGACCTTTCGTCCGTGACTGCGAGGCTGAGAGGTAGTTCTTGTATTGTGTTGTCGGGTTGGATATTGGCCTGATCATCAGTAGTCCGTTCCGTGTGGTGGCGTCGTTCTTTCTGACTCGTGCTGCTTACTCTAGCTGTGGCTTGCTCGTGCTTTGCCAGTGACTGTGGTTGTGAGTTTGTGACTCGTGGTCGAGGTTTGACTTGTTCGAGGTGTGCCCTGGTGTTGGCACAGTTGTGATTCAGTGTGGTTTTCTGTGACTCGTCGATTAAGGTTTCACCTGTAATATTGTGCCTAATTAAGGTATAATATAATTACGGTTCAGTGTGGTGTTTATCACCTACTTGTACCCTTTTCGGGTGTTTGTGTTGTGGTACCTCAGAGTAGCAGGTACTTGTTTCCCTTCGTGGGTTACTTTATAGTTTTGTGGTGGTACATTGTGTACCAACCTTTCGGGTACTTGTGTGTTGAGGAGGTCTTGTGGTTTGACCTGCCACTTGTTGTATCCTAACTGTCTTAGGTAAATCTTTGTTTATAATTTATTGTGGATTAGTTTGTGATTATAATTAGTTACCTTTGTGGGTAATTTGCCGATGAGGCATGGCCTAGGCATATTGTGGTTTAGTTAAGCTATGTTCCGTGGAGGCCGTGTGGGACCTTCCACTTGTTGAGTTTTACTCATCTTGGGTATGATTCCAATTATAGCTTTAGTGTGTTATGGATTGGTCGTGTTAGCCAGTTCCATTACCTTGAGTAGTTCTGTTGTAAAGTGATTGGAGTATAAAGGACCAGCTCTTGTTAGCAGTCCTATTACTCAAGTGTTGAGGTTCGCCTGTGAAGCTTGTAGCCTGGGCAGTGACTTGCCGGTGTGGCTTATAGTTTAGGCAAACCGTTGTTGTAGCAGTGTGCCAGTGAGACTTTGGTTAGGCACTTGTTGTTGGACTGACTAATGATATTAGTTAGTCCTGTAGTCCTACTTTTTTCTGAGGGACTTTATGTTTATTATCATGAGCATGTTTAATTGTATTTATTGTAATGATGTGAGCGTGAAATGGTTTGGCTATTGTTGTTGCCAGTGAGACCCATGGGGTTGAGGTGTCTGTGGTTTCAGTGTTGCTTGGGTAGCCCCTACTGAGCCAGTGACTTATGAGGCTCACTACCCTACAGTCTTTTCAGGGCTTGCCGTGTGCTTGGCTTGCAGTGGCGTTGCGTCAGACTTGTACCACCAGCAATGTGTAGTAGTTAGCTTGTTGTGAGCTTGTGCTCCCTCGGGGTATGCCCCAGGTAGTTGTACTCTTTTAATTAGACATGTATTAATGTAATGGGACAGTGTGTACATAATGTGAATAGATATAAGCACATGTACTTTCTTGTGTCTTATATTCTTGTGGTTGTCTTTTGTTCTCTTATGGACATGTGTGTGAGAGATCCCTTGCGACACTTCGGTGCGTTCGCGGGAGGCGGATCTGGATATGGAGCCTTAATGGGCATAAATACCCCGGTCCGTCACACTTTAGGAGAGGAGACAATATCTTCCTCCTAGGGTATGCAGATGTCCTCTGGGAAGGACCTCGACTGGAAGATAGTACCTACCTCTCTTGGATGGCGTAGGAGATGCAGATGAAGCCACCTGGCTGCTCAGCAGGGTCATGCCTACGCTTGCTTCTCCTCCAGTTGGTGGGTTCGTCAACGGCAATGGGCCTGGCAGTTGCCTAGAACGAGCACCACGACAAGGCATTGCTTGCGAGGCATAGTTGCAGGAAAAGAAGGAAGAACAGGGGATTTCGGAGATGGTGTGAAGAGGATGGAGACAGAGATGGGTGGAAGAGGGAACAATATGAAAACTGCTGCCATTTTCAAAGGTAAAGGACGGCCATGGGGTCGACCTGGGAAGAAAAAGGGGTGTTGGGGTATAATAGCCCGCAGGAACACCAAGCTCCAAACTGGTGCCCAAGACGTGAACCGCCTGGAACAGCCTATTTGTCGACACAAGACATGGTGTGTCGACTGGGCGGACTTTGTCGACACAGGAGTGTGGATGTGTCGACCTGGCCTGAAGAAGAAGTTTTGAGCATGAGGAAAATTTGTAAATTTTGAGAAATCTAATCACGATGAAATATGGATGGAATCAACGTGACAAGGATTTTTAAGCGATCAAAAAAATTCATTTGTCATATTTTTACAAAAATCCAACAAACTTCAAGTTTTACACAACAACCTACAGGATATTTTCATTAATTGACTTGAGTATTAAAATGATAGTTTGAGTGATATAGAACATTCAATAGCTAATGACAAAACCATATTTCAATCGAAAGAAATAGAAATGTCTTTTAGATTGAAATCACTTGTGATGAAGTTAAACAACTTTGAGCACACTGATGGAAGACAAGGATGTTGATTTTAAGTAATTCTCCTTGGACACATTTTTTTTAATTTTAATCAAACTATCAAATGTAGTAAATCTTTTTCACTCAAGAACTAAACTTTTTACACACCATAGTCCCTGGTTACTAAAGATTACCCATTATCCAGTTTCAAGGGGTAAATGACAACCTTTGACATGAAAATATATGTTTATCAGACCCCAATATTTCCAGTTACTCAGTCATCATCAAAATGTATATATCATTTTTTTTTGATTTTTGAACCCCTTTGAACAAAGATAGCAATAACACCTCATGACATACATGACACTTCATTCATTGTGAAGGTTTGTAGTTTCTCAGCATTTGTGCCATTGCTCTATTGAATAATAAATGGAAGGAGAGTTTTATAAAATTGAGATCATTTATATCTCACATCAGTTGCAAAGAATGTGTTTAAATTCAAGGCACACATGATTTTTCAGTCTTTGAAAGGGATTTAAATTTCTGTAGTCTTGAAGAGTATAGTTGAGGGTTGACTGCAAAAATATAGTAGATCAATCAAAAAGTCATTTTGAGGTTCCAGACAAACTTAATGAGCACATCATGAGTGGAAGTTGATATAACTCAAGAGGAATCTTGAATTTTGTAAAAGAATGAGTGCTGAATTCATTAGCTCCCCCTGAAATGATGATTCCAAAAATTTTTCATCAGAATAAGGATATGCAAGAAGTGTGAAAACTGAAATGATTCTTTTTGAAGAATAAAGACTCCCCCTCAACAATTGCATATTTGATTCTTGATACTTGGCGGAGACATATACTCACGCATAGTGAAAGTGTCCAGACAAGCAGAACTTCTCCTTCTTCAAATCACTATTTGATATACCAAGAATTTCAATACAATGTGAGATTGAAGAGTTTATTTGACAAAAAGAAATGGAAGTTGATTTGTGAGAGATGTGAACAACATGAATCAAGGAGGCAAAGATGAATGATGGAACAATGACTCCCCCTCAGAGCATGCCTAAACACTCAACCCAATGAGAGATATCAAGAAGATGGACATATACATGCACCAAGCTCTCTTCTCAAGGATGAAAATCTGCTGTCAGGAAGAGGTTTAATGAAGATGTTAGCAATTTGTTTTTCAGTTTAATAAGAGGAGTTCAAAAGATTTCTTTGCTACATCTCTCTCAAGAAATGATGCCTAATTTCAATGTGTTTTTTCTAGAATGCTGAATTGGGTATTAGACAGATTTATGGCACTTGTGTTATCACAAAGAATGGAACACAACCTAACTCTTGGTTATAATCAAGAAGCTGATGTTTCACCCAAAGAATTTGGGTGCCACATCGACCAGCTGACATACTCAGCCTCTGCAGTTGATAGAGCAACTGAGTGTGCTTTTTGGAAGCCCAAGAGAGGCATCCACCTAAGTACAAACCATGCCACTTGTGCTTTTTCTATCAAGTTTACACCCAGCATAATCAGCATCACAATAGGCAATCAAATCTAATTACAACCACGCAGGATACCAAATACCAAGATCACATGTTCCAACAAGATATTTGAAAATTCTTTTAACATCTAACATGTGACTTTGTTAGGATTTGCTTGAAATCTAGCACACAAGCATACACTGAATTGAATATCAGGTCTAGAAGTGGTGAGATAGAGTAGAGAACCAATCATACCTCTGTATGTCTTTGGGTCTACTGACTTACCAAGTGAATCTTCTTCTAGTTCACATTAATTGCAATGGGTGTGCTTGAGTGCTTGAGGTTCTGGAAGTCAAACTTTTCAGAAGTTCTTTGACATATTTGGTTTGGCTTATGAAGATTCCCTCACTGGCTTGGTTAACTTGCAATCCCAAGAAAAATTGTAAGTCTCCCATCAAGCTCATTTCAAATTCAGTTTTCATTTGATTTGCAAATTTTACACAGGCTCTTATTGGTGGATCCAAAAATTATGTCATCAACATAAATTTGGACTGTATTATTTGTTATTTACAATTTTTGTGAACAAAATTGATCAACATTACCTCTAGAGTATCCTTTTTCAAGTAGAAAAGAGCTCAACGGTCATACCAAGCTCTTGGAGCTTGCTTAAGACCATAGAGAGCCTTATGAAGCTTAAAAACATGATTTGATATTTTTCATTTTCAAAGCCTGGAGGTTGTTCAACAAAAATATTTTCTTTATGTATCCATTCAAAAATACACTTTTGACATCCATTTGGTAAACTTTAAACTTCAATGAGATGCAAAAGCAAGAAATATTCTTACAGCTTCTAGTCTAGCTACATGGGCATATGACTCTTCAAAATCAATTCCAAATTCTTGGTTGTACCCCTTGGCAACTAGTCTAGCTTTATTCCTTATAACTTGACCATTTTCATTCAGTTTATATGAATACCCATCTAGTGCCAATGACAGATTGGTCACTAGGTCTAGGTACTAATTCCCACACTTAATCTTTCAAATTGATGAAGTTCATCATGCATTGCATTATCCAGTCTGAATTCATTAGAGCTTCATCAGTTGACTTTGGTTCAATTGGGAAGTTAGTGCTAGTGGGTCTTCATGAATTGCATTCAAGAATGATGATCTAGTTCTTACCCTATCATGTATATTGCCAACAACATTTTCTATTGGGTGATCTCTCAAAATTCTGTGTTCAGGAATTACCTATTGAGGTGCATTTAAATTTGGAACAACATTACCTGATCCACTTGGAGTAGGTGAGTGATTGTTCAAATTTTCACCAAGGTCTTCATTCTCCTCAACAGTTGGTGAAGAATCAACAATGAAGTCATCCTCTTCATTATCTGGACAGTCCCTGCAAGATTGAGAATAGTGAGTTGAAAATGAATTTTCATCAAAAACTACATGTGGAGATTCTTCAACAGTTTTGTTTTTGAGAGAGTAGACTCTAAAAGCTCTTAAAATTTCAGAGTAGCCAAGAAAAATGGCTTCATGACTTTTAGCATCGAATTTATCAAGGTTTTCATTATTGTTGTTATGCACAAAACATTTACACCAAAGACTTTGAAAGAAGACAAGGTTGGCTTTTGTTTTTCAACAATTCATAAGAGGTTTTCTGATTTTTGGTCTGACCAATGCTCTCTATGAGAATATGATTTGTTGTATTTACAGCTTTAGCCCAGAAGGATTTGGGCAAATTGCTTTCCAAGAGCATGGATCTTGCCATTTCCACAAGGTTCTATTCTTTCTTCACAACAATTTTTTTGTTCTGGAGTTCTTGGTGAAGAAAACTGTGAAAATGTGAAGTTCAGCACATAAATCAGAGAAAGATTTGTTTTCAAATTCACCCCATGATCAGTCAAATATTTTTGATTTTATAAGGAAAACTTATTAAAGCAGTGGTACAGAAATTCTGAATTCAGGGCAAGCATCACTTTGGGGGATAAAAAGATAACCCATGTAAATCTAGTAAAATCATCAATAATGACAAAACCATATCTTTTGTCACTAAGACTTTGAATTCTTGTTGGGCTAAAGAGGTTCATATGAAGCAATTCTAGCGGCTTAGATGTGAGTACATCATTAAAGGTTTTAAAAGATTTTCTGGTTTGTTTCCTTGGGCACAGATCCCACAAACTTTATTTTCTACATTTGAAAAAGATTCAGGAAGACTTTAACCAAGTTCAGCCTTAACAATTTATTTATTGTTCTGAAACTTGCATGACCAAGTCTTTTGTGCCAAGTCCATGCAATTTCATTTTTATTTGCAACAAGATAAATGTTTTCAGAAAAGTTTGTATCAAGGTTGATCATGTAAATATTTTTTTTCTTTTTCCAAAGAATTTATTTTATCAGTTGAAGAGTCAATTATTCTGCAAAAATCTATTCAAACACAACTTTGTGACTTTGTCACATAGTTGGCTAATGCTCAACAAATTATAATTCAGACCATCAACAATAATAAAATATTTTTAATTGAGTTTGAGGAAAATTGACCAACCTTTCTAGATCCAATGATTTTTCCTTTATTTTTCTCCAAAAGTGACAGAACCTCCCTCCTTTTCAATCAGGAATGAAAATTTCGCTTTATCTCCTGTAAAAGTAATCAGTGACAATTTCGCACCATCATCACTTTGTTGTTTTTCTATTTGTTGTAATTCCAGTTTTTCAGACAGTTTCTTAAAGTCATTGTTAGCCTTTTGAGATGCAAGATTGAGCTCATCAATACATTTAGAAGATTTTCTTTTTCTTCATTGAGCTCAGCCACTTCATTTTCCAATTCAGAGATTCTTTTGTTTATTGATTGGTTATGCAGGATGTTTCAATTTTCTTCTTAGATGCTTATTTCTTTTCTTGTTTCAGAATAGTTTTCAACTAATTCAGCATAAGCATCTTGCCAATCATCAATTGTATAATCTTCAAAGGATGTATTTATCTTTCCGTTAGAACTATTTGCCATAAAGTAGATTCCTCACTTTCAGAGCTTGAGGACCTTTCTTCTTCATTTTCACTTGGATCTTCATCTGACAAAGTGGCAACCATTGCTTTAGGCTTCTTGAATTATTGATCTTCTTGGATTTTTCCTTCTTGTTCTCAGGACATTCTCCTTTCATGTGTCCTGGTTTGTTGCACCTGTAAAAATAACAACTTCATCAGTTTTTTATTTCTATTTGATTGGCATTTGAAAAGGAAGTAGTATTTCTTTCCCAGATGAGAATTTCTTTTTCCCAGTGAATTTTCCTTTTCTAGATTTTAGAAAATTTCTGAATTGTCTAGTCATGAGGGCAATGTCATCTCATTGGACTCAGACTCATCAGAACTTGTTTTCTCTGATTTTTATCCTTGTTACTTGATGAAGCTTTGAGTGCCACTGGTTTTGGTCTTGATTATATGCTCTTCATTTCTTTTCAAGTTAATTTCATAAGTCATTAAGGATCCTATGAGTTCATCCAAAGAGATTTGGATAAATCTTTAGAATCTTCAAAACTGTGGCCTTAGTGTGCCAAATAGATGAGAGAGAGCGCAAGATTTTCTTACCAAAATCAGCATCTGTATAGTCCTTACCTAGAGCCTTCAGTCCATTCACAATGATCATGAACCTAGCAAACATTTCAGAAATCGTTTCATCAGATTTCATCATGAATAATTCATACTCAGAAACAGAATATTGCTTGGTTTCTTTTACTTGAGATGTTCCCTCATAGAGTAACTCAAGCTTATCCCACATCTCCTTGGCAGATTTGCACATGAGATTCTTGAGTAGTCCTTGGGTGGACTGCACATTGAACCATGTTCATGGCACTGTAGTTCACGGTGGCCTCCTAATTTTCTCCCTGGTCCAGGTTTCCTCTTCTCCTGGTTTTCATAGGGACCTACCTCAACTATCCTCCAAATCTCATAGTTCCGGGCTCGAAGGAAGACTTGCATTCGATTCTTCCAATAGGAATAGTCAGTCCCATTGAAGAAGGGTGGCCTATTGATGGAATGGCCTTCAGCAATGAAACCTCTAGAATCCATTGAATCAAAATAAGGTGCAAAGAAGGAAACACTTAACAAACAAGCAAGTGAAACACACAGAACAAACAGAAACACTCAGATCAGATCAGATATGAACCCTCTCTGATTCCAATTGTAGGATCGAAAATGAGATGGACCAGATCTAGAAGGGGGGGGGGGTTGAATAGATCTAGGCCAAATACTGCGGAAGCTTAGCCAATTTTAAAGATGCTTTGAATCAGAGACACTTTAGAAAAGCAATTCACAGATCTGATGAGTGATTGTGTGAATTAAGTGATTAGAGTGTGTGATCAAGTTGATTAGAAGTGTAATCAAAAATCCTATACATACATCTAACGCAAGGTGAAGTTAAATCACAGATCAAACCACTGCATAGAGATTTTTAGGTGGTTCGGAAATCACACCATGTGATTCCTACATCCACCCCTCACACAGTGAGGTTCCACTATTCAACTTGAATACACCACACACTGGACCTTGACAACTCCAACACACTGAGTTCACAAACTCACACACAACCTCTAGAGCAAGACTACTCTAGAAACCTGAACAAAACTGCTCAACCACAACCTGAGTGCGACGACTCAACACAATTGAGCACAAAGCTCACAACCAACTTGCTAGATCAAAAACAACAAGATCAGATCCTCTAGCAATGATCTGAACCGTAAAGAGTTCATTCAAGGAGACTAGTGCAACAAATCATGCACAATCTCTCAGAAGAACTAAGAGGAATTGAGGAGTTGTATGTAGAATCCTTGTTCTTCAGATGAACTCCCTTGTAGAAGGCTGAATTGAGAAGATGCTTGAACTCTTGAAGTCCCTGGGCGATGCTCTGCAATTTGTGCCTCTGTATCTTCCTTGAACTCTTCTCAATTGGATGCTTCTACTTGATCTGCTCCCTTGGAAGTGATCTCACTTCATCTTCATGGATCAATCTTCACTTCTTGTGCTTGCAAGGATGGGAATTGGCTTGAAGCAGCACAAGGAGAGCAAGAACGGGAGGAGACCTCTGTCTTGCTGCCAAAGGGCGCTTTCTGGAAGGCTCTTCAGGAGTTCTTCTACTTGGGGGCCGATTAGATAGGTATTTATACCCTACCATGGCCAAAAGAACCCTTGGGGTACGTGGGCACATGATCCAAGGCCGATCCAAGTGATCCCTAGAGTGCCACGTGTCCAGGTGGGACTTAAAGTGAAAAAGTCGCCAGAGTGTGTCGACCTAACCATGGAGTGTGTCGACACAAGTCCCAATTCCACAAAATAGGTCTTCTGGGAGATGGCTCTAGTGTCGACACACTCACTGGCTGTGTCGACACACTATCCCAATTCTGCAAAACTGGCCCTCTGGGAGAGGTCACTAGTGTCGACACTGCCTGGGACTGTGTCAACACACTGTCCTAACCTGTCAACTGGGTTCTCTGGGAGCTGGGTCTAGTGTCGACACCACTTGGGACTGTGTCGACACACTTGACCATTTCTTCATGACTTTTCCTTAGGGTTTGATACCCTGTGTCAACACCAGTAGTGGGTGTGTCGACACTACCCTTGCAAGAAATGTATATCCTTGAGAAATAAACACATAAATCATTAGTCCAATGTATTATCATGACTATATATGATAAAATGTGTTTGGAAACATGCTTTTTGAGTATTGTTATTCCATGTGTGATGTATTTAACATGTTCCATTTATTGTGCATTAAAATCACAACTTGTCATCATCAAAATTATGAGGGGAAATGTATTAAATTCACACTCAACCCAACACCTTCTTGCCCGGGAAAGAGAAGAAGACCATCTGGGGTGCTGGGTGTTGTATTGTCTTTGAGGGGTACTGTACCCTTGGTTAGTAAAATCCCAAGAGGTTGCTTGGGGACTGGATGTAGGACTTCCATATGGGAAGGGCCGAACCAGGATAAATCACTTGTGTTATTTGTGTGATTGTTTACTTGCTTCCGCACCGCTACTCTTTATCACACTAAACTAACCAAACTTTGAATTGATAATTTTTTGTGTTTAAGTTTCTATTTCAGAAAACCTATTCACCCCCCTCTAGGTTAGCTTGCTGTCGTACTAAAAGGGCCAACAGTAGCTTGGTGGTTTGAGAACTTCAAAGTAATCCAGATCACTCAAGAATCCTACTCCCGGGTAGACATCTTCTCTTGCCTAGCCTCATCCCCATCACCAATTGGATCCTGATTTGTCCTCCCTGAAGAGCTAGAATGCCCTAGCACCGAGGAAAAGCTAGCTAGCACCATCAGCAAAGTAGCTGACGACTGGAGGGCCCCCTACACAAAGTGGTTTAGAGGTGGCCTGTCTCCCATTGTCCCTTGGGAGTCCCTTCGCCTGAAGTACCAAACTTGATGATTCATCATGTTCAAAGATCAAGTCAATCGATGATCTTTCCTGGGTCCCCTCCTCATATGTTTTGGGCTGACCGAGATGAAGCAAGCCATAGAGGAAGTCGATGAAGGCATTCGTGGAGTGCACTAGAGAGGACGATTGGTTGCCCAGATCCTATTATGACACAGATACTAGTGGTCAACACTTCAATGTGACTGCACAGAAGAAGGACGACCATGTGATCCATCAACTAACCAACACCCCTCTTCCCTATTTGAGCCATACCCCTTTACTCGATGGGGAATCGACATCTTGGGTCATTTCCCAATGGCCTAGGCCCACAAGAAGTTTGTGATCATGGCGGCAGATTACTTCACAAAGTATATCGAGGCTGAAGCAGTAGCAAAGATCACACATGGGTCACCTGGAAGTTCATCTGGTGGAGCATTATCAGCCACTTTGGCATTCCCTAGGCGATAGTGAGTGTCACGCCCCGCCAATTTAGCAGCGGAATAAATCGGGGAGACGTGAGCAAAGTGCATAGTAGGGTAAATTGCACAAACAGTCGAGTAAATCAGAGCATCTAATGAACAATAATTGGAATAAACTCTTTATTTCATTATAAATTCACTAAGACTATTACAACCACTAATTCTGAGCCAACACATAGGGCTCAATGACATCATTACATTGGAAAGGAAATCTAATGCAGTAACTACTAGACTCTGTTGTACTAGGGTAACTTCATCCTTTGACTCCAGGTCACTCATTACTCTGGTCCTGTCCCATTGGTGTATGTAATGTCATCATCTGACTTACCTGAGGCACAATAACAAATAACGAAGGGTGGGCGATAATGCTCAGTAGGACTTAAATCTCATGAACTAAGCACACTTTAAATGATTAATGCTTTAAAGAACAGAGTAACTAACGATAGAGCGAGTCATGTAAAGTCGAGAAACTAAAAGCACAAGCAACGTAGTTCAATAGGACATGATTCCAGTATAGCACAATGAATGTTATCAAGTCACGTTAGAAAACGATAATACATGATAGCAAGTAACGTCATTGTCAAGCAATAGCAAGTAACATGTACAACAAGGAGAGAGAAAGTAGTTGGCCATATAGAGAGTAAATTGCACTTTGATTGATTTTCATCAATCGAAATAGTATAGCACTTTGATTAACTTTCGTCAATCGAGATAGCATTGCACTTTGGTTATCCGTAGATAGCCGAGAGAGAGTATAACACTTGTTTGTCAATAGACAACGAGAGAATATAGCACTTTGTTTTGTCAATAGACAACGAGAGAATATAGCATTTTGGTTTGATTGTCTTAGATTAATCTTGATAGTATGGCACTTGGATGTAATTCTGACATCCTGATCATTAAACTCTCGCGGGCAAATGGTACTTTTCGGGCGCACCTCCCAGGACTAGATCGGGCCCTATATTGCCTGGCATTAGTTATTTTTATTATCTTAGACAATCAATAAATGGCCAAATAGAGTACCAAGAATAGATGAGAGTAGTTTACGAAATAGACGAGAGTGTAGAGAACATGAATAGATGAGCGAATTAGAGTATAGATGAGAACTATGGGTCAATGCGCATGAAACAACGTTAAATAGACGATAGTAAAGGTTGCACAACACACGTGATTGGTGCTGGCAGTCAGGTGGAATTCACTAACCAACCATTGGATATGCTACGCATATAGTCCCGAGGTCCGGCGTGATCTCATGATAAGAGAGAGAACATTCTAAAGCCATTTAGATCTTACTGATCCCTAAAGGGTATCATAGGTAATGAGGGTACATCCAGCTCGTCGACCATGTGGGAATCCATGGACAGAGGAGACTTATGGAGGCCTTGAACAAGGATTCACTAGTCCGATAGAAGGAATATCCGACGGAGAGTTTATCCAAATCAAGAGAAAGTGTATATAGAAACAAAGTGCTCGACGTTCCACAAGAATTCTAGAATAGTGGAGCGTCGGTAACGGTATTTCCAAAACATCGCGAGAAACGAAGACAAGTCCTTTTAAAATAGGGAAAAATGAATACAATATTGAAGTAATTTACCAGATATTTTATGAGATATTTTCATGCCAAGTTAAGTCATAACGGATGATTTCAAGTATGTGCATGTGATAAAGAAAATCATGGATATGAAAAGATCATGTGAACGCCTTTTAATTAACTATTACATATCCAAGTTTAACAGCTTCATTTACTGTGTTTAAGATAGTTAACAGGGTATGTGGTTACTGTAGAAAGTCAAGATTAGAAAAATTATAGGGCTTTCATGCAAATATCCAGAAGGTGACGTACCCCTGTAAGGATCGCGGCATGGTACATCTAGAACGCGACAGGGACAATCAAAGGTCGCAACGGGTCGTTCAGGACAGGCAGCCAGAATGTGACGCCATATCCTGTCGCGTTCAGAACGTGACAGGTTGCTATGTCGCGATCAGCCCTGAGAAACGCGGCCTATCGGGCCGTCGCATTCTCAGGTTCTGCGCTTGAGTCCGAGCGGGAAAAGGACCATGCCTTGGATTACGGTCCAAGTTTCCATGTTTTGATATAGGGTAGATTAAAAATTGATATCTCTTCGTATAGTTGATGAAAAATCATGAAACTAGTTGAAAACTAATCTAGACATGCGAGGGTATACACAATAAATAGGAATTTGTAAATCATCATGGTCTGGACAGGTTTTAAACATGAACATGCACGAAGAACACAAAATAATGTGCAGTGAAGGTAAAAGAATTAATTCGAGCAGTATACTAGATGAAAATTAGGGGTTTCGGTGGCAAAAGTTTCCTGACATTGAGCAGTATCTCCTGTAAAATTTTTATGGTATGGGATCGAGTGTACATGGAGATCTAGATTTAATATGAGGGTTTAGGATCAAGGTGATTGCAGAACTTAAAAAATAAAGAACAAAAGATTGGGTCGAGAAAAAATAGAGCAACATGAGGGCTTTTGTTCCTGATGTTGGGAACATCCTACAGACAAAATTAATCGAGTTTTGCTTGTGAGAATGCCTATCTTTGGGTCGTTCTGTCTCCTAGGACTTAGAACATGAAGAACACTTAGTTGATCTTTAGCAAGCCTTCTCCCCACGTTTTCTCCCTTCCCTTGGTCGCTCCTCCACGTCCAGCAAGCCTCAGGAACGCATTAGGGCCGACCAAAGAGGGGTTGGGGGTATTTAAGCTTCCTTTGTTTCTATTTCCTAATAGGACTCTAATTCCTATTTAATTCCTAGTTTTCCTTATTTCTTTCCACCTTCCAAGCTTGCCATCTCCTAATTGGGTTAGGTTGGGTTGCAAATTCGTGGCTAACTAATTAGGGAAGGGTTAGGAGTCCAATTCCAACCCATGTTCACTATTAATAACTATTTTCATTTTAGGAAATAATTAAAGATGCAAATTTAGGGATTTTCTTTTTATTCCACCTTTAACAATCCCTAATTTGGCCCAATAACTTTTATATGATTCATTTAACAAAGTGTCACGCCCCGACGCGGAATATCGGAGCGCGAAGGCAGTTGCAAGAAAAAGGTATAGAGCGTATACTAGACATCAAACCATTGCACATTGAATAATACTAAAGCAAATCTTTCTCATTAATAACTTTTGAAATGTCTAGTTACAACCACTAATATCAGAGCCATTCTATAGGGCCCAATTACATTTCAATAAAAGGAATTAACTAACTACAACTCTAAGATAACTTAATGACTCGAGGGTACTCCTGGCTTCACTCTTGGTTATTCCCTTCCTCGTGAGTGTATGTATCATCCTCGGTCTCACCTGAGAACACAACATCAAATAATGTAGGGTGAGCGATAACGCCCACTAGGACTTAAATCTCAGGCTCAAGCAGGCTTTAAATAATTAACGCATTTAATGGCAGAGTATCTAAAGATAGCAGGTACAAGAGAGTCAAAATATAGTAAGAGATAGCACAACAGGTAATAGCACGAGATCAAGTATAGTTTACAAAAATAGCACAAGTGTCGAGTATAGCACGAATAGCAGGATGGCCATAGCACAGCGAGCACAAGTATAATAATAGCACGACGAGTATAGCACTTGTTTGTCATTCTAGACATCGAGAGAGTATAGCACGTTTTGTGTTTAGATTGTCATATAAATAGTCGAGATAGATATCACTTGAGTGTAATGCCAAACACTCTGATCATTTAACTCCCATGGGCACTAGCACTTTCGGGCGCACATCCCAGAACCAGATCGGGCCCTTTATATATTGCCAGACATTGGTTATATTGTTTATCTTTAGACAATCAGTCAATGGCCAATATAGAGTACCAAGAAGTAGATGAGAGCACTAGATGAACAGACGAGATAGTAGAGTGAATGTGAATAGATGAGCGAGTAGAGTACAGATGAGAGCTAGTGGACATTGCACGTAATGCGACGAGTAAACATGCGATAGTAACAGTTGCACAACACGCGCACTTGGTGTTGACAGTCCGGTGGAATTCACGATCTTCTCGCTGGCCATGTTATGCACAGGTCCAGAGGTCCAGCGTGATTCAAGGTAAGAGCGAACTTCTAATAGCCGTTTGGATCATATCGATCCCTAAAGATGTAATGGGTGTTAGGGTACAACCGGCTTGTCGACCATGTGGGAATCCATGATCAGAGGAGACTTGCGGATGCCTTGTGCAAGGGTTCACTAGTCCGGCGAAAGGAATATCCGACGGAGAGTTCACCACAAGCCAAGTAAAGTGTGTATATAAAACATGTGCTCGACGTTCTAGAGGAATTCTAGAACAGTGGAGCGTCGATATCGGTATATAAACTGTTGCCCAGCTAGCTAGCCCAGAGGGGGGGGTGAATAGGTTATTAAAAATTAGATCTTAGATTGATACCTGTTCACTAAAAAGATTACACAACAACTTAAACGAAGGTTAGAGTTAGAGGGAATGAAACAACAAACGCACAAAACACAGCCACAAGACACAAGGATTTTATCCTGGTTCGGAACTCCTTTCCACAGGAGACCTACGTCCAGTCCCTGGGAAATACCTCAAGATATCACTATCAAGGGTACTATCCCCCTCACGGATCCTTACACCCAGCCTCAACTGGTCTTCCTTCAACCTGAAGGGAATACAACCACCCTAGATACCACCGGGTTTTCCTTCACACAGAAGGGAATAAACCCGCCCTGGATACCACCAGGTCTTCCTTCACACAGAGGGGAATAAAACTAATAAAAGTAAGCACAAGAACAAGCTTCAGGAACTAGCTCAAACAGCTACAATCTGAAGCAAACAAGCCTCGAGAGAGAAAGGATTTTGACACTGGTTTCTCTCAAAGACTTCACTGGCTCTCACAGGAATTTCTTTTTCAACACAGAGAGCTAAAGAGCTAAGATCTATTGGAATGGAGTGCTTCGCTCTTGTTTTAACTATTGAAGACTTGAAGGATTGGCTATTCTCTATCACAGAATGTTGTTCTCTTCAAAAGTACTTTCTTCTCAGTCTTGTAGTCTTGTATTTAAGCTTCTACTTGAAATTTGAACGTTAAAGAACCGTTGTCTCTCATTCTGGTGTACCTTAGACTGGTCTACAAGGAAGCTTCTGATCTTCAGTCTTTTATCCTTTAGTACACGCCAAAGAAATGTTTTGATATCTTGTATCTTTTGTGTCCAACGTTGTACAGATAAATCTTGTCAGGTATCTGCAAGCATATCAACAATAAATAGGAGACAGCTAGGGCTGTCGTTGATTGTCAGTCATAGTTGGAAAAGATATTGCTAGATTTAGCAAAGCTCCTTTCTGTCAAAATAAAGATGTAGACAGAATAGCACAATAGTGGAAGATATCGTCTGCATGCATGAGAGATACGTTCAGAGTGCATTGAATGCATAGCAGTCAAACAGACGAGATACGACTTTGACTATTCAACGTATATTAAAGAGTATTGATATAACAATGAAATCGATATGAACAAAGCCGATGCCTTTATGACTTATGAAATCGTTATAAGTTGATAGGCAAATCGTTATGACAGAGAATCATTAAATCATAATAATGAAATCGTTATAAGCACTTATGAAATCGTTGTGCAAGACAAATCGTTATTAGCATCAAAGAAATCGATGTGATTACTTACCAAATCGTTACTGTAAGTAAATCATTGTGATCAAAAAGGAATCGTTATGAATTCTACAGAAATCGATGTGATCACTTAAGAAATCGTTGTGGTAAGCAAATCGTTATGAACAATACAGAAATTGTTATGAACAAAATAGAAATCGTTATGAACAATACAGAAATCGTTATGACGTCTTAAGAAATCGCTGCGACGAGCAAATAGTTACGAGGTCTTAAGAGATCGTTATGACAACTTAAGAAATCGTTGTGGTAAGCAAATCGTTACGAACAACATAGAAATCGTTATGAACAATACAGAAATCGTTATGAACAATACAAAAATCGTTATGAACAAAACAGAAATCGTTATGAACAATACAGAAATCGTTATGACGTCTTAAGAAATCGCTGCGACGAGCAAATCGTTACGGTGTATGAAGAAGTCGATGCAATGACTTGGAAAAATGAAGTGAGAGTTTTACCTGATTGTCTTGAACTTCCTTTTACTTTTATTTCCTGTCCTCAAGGCTCAAGTAATTCATTAGTATTGTTTTGTTAATCATCAAAATTAATATATAAATAAGTGAATTAATTTATATGGGGAAAGTTTGGTCATCATAAACAACGCAAGAAACGAATACAAGTTCTTTAAAATAGGGCAATTAATATGCTTTGTTGCAATAATTTACCAGATACATTATAAGATATTTTCTGCAAGATTTCAGCCATATATGAATGGTTCATGTGTGTGCATGTGTAAGAGAAATCATAGATAGAAATAAGTCGTGAATATGTATTTTAAACATTCAATATAGCTCCATTTTAAGCAGGGTGTTTACTGGGGGTATAATGGTAAAAAGGCGTAAGAATTATTTAGAAAGTGACAGAAATAATTTTTTTATGGGTTTTCATCAAAAACCTGTGAAGGCGACATAGGGTTGTAAGGATTGCGACAGGTACCAGTCAGAACGCGACAGGATCATGTAAGGGTCGCGACATGGCTTGCAGACCAGGTACTGGGAACGCGACGGCTTACCTGTCGCCTTCTTGGTCGCGACGGGTAGGCTGTCGCAATCAGACCCTAGAAGGCGACATATCGGGCAGTCGCGATCTGGTGGTCTGCGCCTGACTCTGACAGGAGTCAGACTAGACATTGGATTACGGACCAGAACATTCAAATTTTGATACAGGGTCATTTAGAAAATCATAACTAATTGTATACACGATGAAAAATCATGAAATCAGTGGCAAATGAAACTAGACATGCGAGAGTACTTCCAGTAATTAGGAATTCGAGAGAGAGTATGGTTTGAATATGGTTTGAGAACGAACAAGAACGAGTAACACAGAACATGATATAGAGAGCAAGATTGATTTAATTCGAGCAACATGCTTGATAAAAATTAGGGCTTTTAGGGGCAAAAGTTCCCTAATGATCATCAGTATCTCCCATAAAAATTTCAAGGCATGGGATTTAGTAATCATGGAGAACAAGAATTATGAAGAGGGTTCGAGGTCATGTAAGTCACAGAACATGAAAAATCAAGAACTAAAGATATGCTCGATGGAAAATTATAAAACTTGAGGGTTTTGTTCCTGATGTATGGAACAATCTACAGACGAAATATTAGGATTTTAGCTTGTGAGAATGCCTACCTTTGACTCGATTAATCTTCTAGGGCTTAGAACTCCAAGAACGAGGAAGAAGCTTCAAGAACTCCTTCTCCCCACGAGATCCTCTCCTCCTTGGCCTCTTCTCCACGTCCAACAACCTTTGGCAACGAGCTGGGGTCGGCCAAGAGGGTTTAGGAGGTGTATTTAAGCATGTATGGGTTCCTATTCCTATTTCTACTCTAATAGCTCTTAATTACGAGATTTCCTAACTCCAACCTTCCTTCCTTGCTTTCCAATCTCTAATTGGGTTAGGAGGGAATCTAAATTCGTGCTAAATCAGAAGGGGTAGGTTTAGTAATCCTAATCCAACTCAAACTTCTAATTTTTATGTATTAAATATCTCTTTTCTATTTTAGTAATATTTTAGTTGCGAATTTTGAGTATCTCTCTATTATTCCCCTTTTTAAAATCTCTATTTTAGCCCACTAATTTGTAATGGGTCAATATAGCAAAGCCCATTACTCCTTTTCTTTTAATGGGTTTTATTTAAATGTTCTTTTCATTTAAATATCCATTTAGCTTGGTTTTAATTCTTTATTTAAATTTTTATTATTATTTTTTTTTTTTGCAAAAATTCAGGTTGCTACACAAAGCCCATCACTTAATGGAATTTAACTTATGAGAATTTTCCCTTTTAATTAGGGAATAATGGAATTACGAATTTTATTGTATTTTCTTACTTGAATTTATTCATGGGCTATGAGAGGTCCATTGGTCCAACTCCAATAATGGGTCTTCAATACAAGATGTTGGAAGTCTCTCCCACATGTGTCATTTAATTTGTGATCATGTTATATTTCCGTGTTAACGGTTTTCCGACTTAGTTTCCTAATTTAGATAATTAGTCACATTATACGTACACTTGGCCAATCGGATTTTTTCGTTGCGTGAATTTCTTCGTGGAACACTTAGGAATAACGTTTGAGGTTGAATTATAATTTTTACAAAATGTTTCGATGTGTTCTTGCACAAACGATAGTGGTACGTATGTTTCTATTATTTCATTATTATAGAAATTATTATTTCAAATTTTTAAGTACTAAAATTTTTCGAGGTGCTACAGTAAGTGACAATGGCTAAAAGTTCAATTGCTCCTACTTGAAGGAGAGATGCACTGATCTATAGATCCTCAATCACTTCACCTCAACCGTCCACCCATAAGCCAACCATTTGGCTGAAAATATCAACAAAATGGCCTTCTTAAAGGGTTAAGGACCAGAATCGATAAGCCTAAAGGTGGATGGCTCCAGGAGTTGTCGAACCCTTTTGGCCTACCAGACCACTCCAAGAGCTTTGACTAGGAACACCCTTCCAGATGACTTATGGCACTGAAGCCATCATCCCCCTTGAAGTCAAGAGCCTATGCCTTAGAGTTATCTAGTTCTAACTGGAAGACAACGATTGAGCAAATTGGGAAAATCTAGATCTCACCAAAAAACTATGAGAGATCGTTGCAATCTGACTGGCCAACTACCAAAGATGGATGACTCGATACTACAACACTTGGGTAAAAGAGAGGTGGTTCCTTCTTGGGGAGCTTGTCCTCAAGAAAGTCGAAGCCTTTTGACCACTCGAGACAGCGGGGAGGTTGGTTGCCAACTGGGAGGTGCCATATTAAGTTAAGGTAAGTCCATACCATGAACTTGGAATGTAGAGGCTTACCTTGTATAATGTAGAGGCTCTTAAAAAGTTTCATTGTTAAAGGGAAACAATATACATAGTGATTTGAGAAAAAACCTTTTCATTCTATTAAAAGCATTGTGTACATGATACACCGTCTTCTACAATTTTTTTTACATTGAATAAGTAAAAGAAAAAAGATAGTCAAAACAAAGGGGAGTAGGCTGACTTGACCCGAACGAACAAAGGTCACTCGCTTAGTCACAGACTCCACCTTGTGTGTGGAAACTGACTTGGTTGCTGGGACCTCTAAACCATCTAATGCTCAACCTAGGTGAACCTTTTATAGAGAACAAGATCCTCCTTCTTGTGACCTCGAAAAGAGGAGGCATAAGGCATAGAAAGAGAAGAAAAAGAACTCGACTCCACCTGACTTCCTTCATGCACATGCTCGTCATGGGCACAAAGGAAAAAGAAGGTATGGGGGCAAGGGGAGAAGGAGGGGAACACTATGAAAGTAAGGGTGATGCATGCCTCTTCACCCATGTCTTTCAGAGACTGATGTTGGTTTAACTTCACCAGCACCTCTCGAAAGCTGGTGAGGACCATCCTTAACCTTCCTCGGTCCCTCTGTCCATGGGTGGGAAAAGCATGGTGAGGCTGGAGGAGACGAGAAGCAGGACTCGAAGATCCCTACTCCTCTCATCCCCCATGACACTGATCCCTCCTCTTGTCATCTCCCATCACACACAGTTGATGACGTTCGACAGATCCAGGTGGTAGCAAGTCATCGTCTTTCTACTCCAACTCCATCCTCGCAGAGGTGGATTGGCAAGGGAAAGCAATGTTACAAGCAATCCACTTACAGAGCGAACATGATTCTGCTCTGTTGAAACCTAAGGACTTATTTATATGTAGGAATATGGAGAGTCGTCGCCCATCGGTAAACCACCCCTTCGAGGATTTTAAGCAGCCTTCGTAAAATTATTAATGCTAGGGAGCCATAATAAGGAAGCCCATGGAAATATGCGAGGAAGTATGCCACCCCTGCACCTGAAGTGTCTGCCAAAAGAAAATAGTCATGTCCACATATACAAAGCGACGTTTTGGGAGATATGTGGTACAACACGAGATTTTTGGCAACTGTTAAGGTACAAATAGATTTTTTTTTCTTTTCAAAAAGGCACATTTCTATTACTTACAAATGAATTACATCTTGTGGAAAGAAAAGTACAATAAAAAGTAATTAACAAAAGCAACAGAACAAGGGCAACCTAGTCAATGACGATCAACAGTGGGGCATCCTCAGTGGCCTCCACCTCAACCGCATTTTGGTCCCCTCTATATCACTTGACTACTAGATGTCCCCGACGGGTGGTTGGGCCCTAGCTTCTGAGATAGAGGCCTCAGAAAGCACTAACCCCACTTGTGTAGGAACCTCCTCGACTAATGAGTCTCCCAAATAGGCTAATGGGGCTGGGCTAGCATCTTCAGTTAGGACCTCTACCTGAACCTTGGCATCTGGAAGCATGGTGACGATGTCCTCCATTGCGGCAAACTTAACTTGGGGGGTGGTAGGGACTAGGCCTGCTGACGAGGTAGGCGGGGTCTCTAACTCATCTTCCTAGTTGTACCATGGGGTTGGGTCAAAAAGTAGTTTGACATCGCCTTGCCCCTAGGCCTATGCAGCTACTCGAGCAAAGCCTTGGGCAAACCCTTTCTACACCCCACTATCGACACTGGATGACCTATGTAAATTGCATTGTCCAAAGCCTAGCAATATTCATCAAATCCTTTGAACTCTACCATGGCCATCTCACTGGCAGTTCACAGCCTGGCCGAGAGCCCTTGGATCTACTCTATGAATGCCACCTTCTAGTCTGACTATCACTCGGCTTTGGCTGTACAGAGATTGCCCTCCCACCATATCCCTAGTGAACTCGTCCAACCTTGCTGACTCCTAGTTGACCCACTTAGTTTCCTTGTCTGCCTGCCTCACCTCGTGGTCCACCGGATCCTTTTCTAGCTACAGCTTTGTCTCGAGGGAGGAAATCTTCTCTCGATGAACTATTGCCTCCTACCAGTAAGCTTAACCTCCCGATCAAATGAGGCAACCTCCCCGATGAGCTTGTCACATTTCACGTCCATCTGGGCCTACTTTGCGCCAAGGTCACCACTACTCCAATAGTCTCTGCATGTGACTTTGCCTCACCACCATGTGCAGTAAAGATTGCAAGGATTGTTGCACCTTGTGAGATAGAACATCCCAGCCTGGTAGTTGATCCAGGTTGAGTGAGGTGTTGGTGGCATAGAGGTGAGGACCCATTGCTCTGGCTTCATCCCTCTCCAGAAGGTAATCTCCATCTGTAATGACCTTGAGAACCCGACCCTCGGCCCAAGCCAAGAATCCAATTTTCACGGTCGCCGCCCACAGATCAGGGGACTCGGAAAGGCTATAACACAAGTCTAACAGAATATGTAAAGGAAATAAACGCCAACTACTGAACTAGAAGCACACACGCGGAAGCAGGAAGAGAGAGCGAGACCGCAGCGTATCGCTCCAGGTACAGTCCCAACACACACACACAACTCGTACAAGTAAAAAGGGGAAGGACAGAGCCTTAGGGGCATACCCTGAGGGTGAAGTACAACTGAAGGGGGAAACCCACTGCTAGCTACGGGGACGACGACTACCACCCTGCCTCCTCTGCCCGACGCGCACCCTGTCGCTGTTGAGAAGTCTCACCTAGAAAAAGAAGGGATGAGCTTCACAACAAAAGCTCAGTAGGGACTACCAATCTCCTACTGGCTCTAACAGGCAGGAAAGAAAAATATAAACAAATTAAAAACAACAGATATAGATATATATATATATATATATATATATTCTACTCTACATGGAAAAATGCGGAAGCAAAGCTACTAACTAGCGACAGTACGGAAGGACACCATGGTCGAAAACTCCGTACGACCTGCACATTGTGACCACCACATGGCTGGCAACACCGACAGAGTGAACCCTGCCTAGACTAGAGACACTAGCTACGGAAACCACTACCACTAGTCAACCAGTCAGGAGCGTCCACTGACGTCTTACCCTCGACCCAGGTCCAAACCTCTACTCTCATCAGAGTGGGGGCAGGAGAACAATGTACACAACAGTAACCGCCATAGTCTGGCCAGACTACGGTCCCATGCCTGGCCTCTCTAGGTGGTTCCGGGGCCACAAAGAGCAAGGCAGTGAGAAAAAGGATTGGCTAGCCTACACCGAGTAGAACTTCGGCCGTCCTCAGTGTCCTAGACCAACAAAGAGAGCTCTGAAAATGACTTGATGCCGCTGTCCTAACCACCATTTTCCCCTCTACTCCAGAGTCCGTGACTCGAGTACGCTCGTCGCCCCGAACGCTCCCTCTAAGGCACACGAGGATGGGGGTCCCAGGCAAATGGTAACAACCTCTCTCATGGGACAAGCCCTCAGGTGCCGAGCACCGGGCGAACGACTAGTGTAGGATCATACTAGGAACTAGCACTGGTGCCTTAGGTACAGAAAAAACCGGGAAAACAACGAAGACTCCACGGAAACAGAACTCCGCAAGGACTTACCTGTGTTTGATACTGTCGTGACGCATATGGCCGTCGCGACCCTATCGCTACGCCGCGGTCGGTTGCGACCATGTAATCGTGCCGGTCGCGACATCATCGCGACCCCTAAGCAGGTCGCGACCTCAGTCGAGAGGGGTCCCAGGACAACCCTCCCGAGGACCACCCTAAATATGGTACAAACACATCCATAGGGGGGAGGGGAACATGAGAAACACATAGGAAAACTTATAAATGGGCAAACCGCCCTCAAACCCCACGATTTATGCATTAAACAAGAAAATCTACACTCAAGGGGAACCTCACAACACGGAGCATGGATCTCACCCCCACAACCCCAAAACCATTGGGGAACAAGGAATCTCAAGGGGAAGGGAGCATGCTAGGACGAGAGGAGAATGAGGAGTCCCTACCTCAAGGAGTAGAGCCGACCCATTGGGGCCTTCACGTCGGAATGGCCACATCCTCCTCGCTCCGAGCACCACGAGCTCATTGCCTACACCAAGGAGATGTCACCTCCCTGCCACGAGCACCATGAACAAGCCAAGAATACTAAAGGGCTCGGGGGAAGGGAGAAGGAAGAAGAGAAGAAGAAGAGAGAAAAGGAAGAAGAGAGGGGGAAATAGGTGCCGACCTCGGTTTTGAACCGATGGGCCCAGAGATACGATGGGTCGAGCCGGCACAACAGCAAACATGTCGCGACGCCCCAGGGCGTCGCGACCATGTCGCGACCGCCGAGCCCGATGTGACACCAAAAGGCAGTCAAACCTCGAAGATCAGGAAAACCAGAATGCGACGACCTGCCAAGTGGCGTCATCACTGTATGCACCTGACACCCGACAAGGCCGTTCTAACAGAAAGGACAACAGTCAGAATGGCTAGAAAGTAGTTGCGTCGCCTCGAGACGCCTTCGCGACCTAAACGCCACGGCTAGGTGTGCTGCGACCAAAACCATGTCGCGATAATGTCGTGACTAAGGGGTCAGTCGCGACCAAGAGGACAGGGCTAAGGGCCCGAGAGGGCCGGGTCTCACATTCTACCCCCCTTAAAAGGATTTCATCCTCGAAATCAAAAGAAAACTCAGTGTCAACAGGAAGCAACATAAAGAGAAACAACGTACTGATTACTCAAACAAGTAAGGAAACTAATCCCTCATCTCATCTTCGCACTCCCGAGTAGCCTCACCACCAACGTGGTTCTCCCAAGCAACCTTGACTAGCAGAATCTGCCTCCTGCGCAACTACTGCACTCTGCGGTCCACAACTCTGACAGGGTGCTCTGGTACTAACAAATCTAGTGCCACCTCAAGCTGTGAGTAATCTAACATGTGCGACGGATCTACTACATACCTCCTCAGCTGCAAAATGTGAAAAACCTCATGCACACCTGCTAACTTTGCCGGAAGACGCAATCTGTATGCGACCTCACCGATCCTCTCTATAATAGGGAAAGGTCCAATATACTTCGGACTGAGCTTTCCCTTCTTTCCAAACCTCATGACACCCTTGGTCGGTGAGACCCGCAAGAACACAAGGTCACCCAAGCTGAACTGCAACGGCCTCCTGCGAACATCTGCATAGCTCTTCTGCCTGCTCTGTGCTGCCTGAAGCCTCTGCCTGACTAAACTGATTGTGTCTGCACACTGTTGTACCATCTCTGGTCCCAAACGATGCCTCTCACCCACTTCGAACCAGTGAAGTGGTGTCCTGCATGGCCGACCATACAAAGCCTTGTATGGTGCCATTCCAATGCTCGAGTGATAACTGTTGTTGTATGCAAACTCTACCAACAGAAGGTGGGACTCCCAAGTGCCACCCCAGTCCAAGCAACAAGCTCTCAACATATCCTCCAAAGTTTGAATAGTCCTCTCTAACTGATCGTCTAACTACGGGTGGTACGCTAAACTCAGCCTCAACTCTGTACCAAGGGCTCTCTGCAAACTGAAGTGAATCTCGGATCTCTGTCAGAAACAATGGAAACTGGGGTCCCGTGCAACGGAACAACCCGGTCTACATACAATCTGGCAAGCCTGTCCACTGACCAAGACATCCTGACTGAAAGGAAGTGCGCTGACTTGGTCAACTGATCCACAATCACTCAAATACCATCATGTCTCTGTGGAGTACAGGGCAAACCAACCACAAAATCCATGGTGATGTCGTCCCACTTCCACTCGAGAATGGGCAACGGCTATAGCTCACCACCAGGATATCGATGCTCTGCCTTCACCTGCTGACAGGTAAGGCACTGAGCGACAAACTCTGCCACACCCCTCTTCATCCCTGGCGACCAGAAGAACCTCTTCAGGTTATGGTACATCTTGGTGGAGCCAGGATGAACAACATACCTTGACCAATGAGCCTCTGACAATAGCGCCTGTCGCGCATCACAGGGAACGTACAATCTACCTCTGAATCAGACCTCAATGTCCTCGTCGAGCTCAACATCTAGCATCTGCAAATTATCTGCCAACTCTGAATCTGCCTGTTGTGGCCCTAGCACCCAACGGTACACTGACGGGTGAACTGAAAAACTGGTCATCAGTGTACGATCTCTATACCTCGAAGGGCAGAAAACTCCCTGAGACAAGTCCTCAAACAATCTCCACTCTCTGACCATCAACAAACTCAAGCAAACTCGCCTGCTCAAAGCATCCGTCACGACGTTAGCCCTTCCTGGGTGATAGGAGAGGGTAAGGTCGTAGTCCTTCAAGTACTCTATCCATCTGCTCTGCCTCAAGTTCAAATCCTTCTGAGTGAATATGTACTACAAACTCTGATGGTTGGTGAAGATCTCGAACGCCTCGCTATACAAATAGTGCCTCCACAACTTCAGAGCGAACACCACTACTGCCAACTCTAAGTCGTGAGTAGGGTAGTTCTCCTCATGCTTATTCAGCTACCGAGAAGCATAGGCAACGACCCCACCATGTTGCATCAGCACTGCACCCAAACCTGATCTCAAAGCGTCTGTGTAGACCATAAAACCTCCGTTACCTGACGGTAAGACCAACACTGGCGCTGAAGTCAACCTCCTCTTCAGCTCCTGAAAACTCTACTCGTAGTCCTCTGTCCAAACAAACCTAGTCTCCAGTTTGGTCAATCTGGTCAACGGCTCTGCATTCCTGGAAAAATGCTGGATAAACGTCCTCTAGTAGCCTACCAAACCCAGAAAGCTGCGAACATCTGACACTGAAGTGGGCTGTTCCCAAGACAACACTGCCTCAACCTTGGCAAGATCCACTGCTCCACCAGAACCTGAGATCACGTGTCCGAAAAAGTGCACCTCCCTCAGCCAAAATTCGCACTTGTCGAACTTGGCATAAAGTCAGTGACTCCGCAACGTCTCCAACATGATCCTCAAATGCACCTTGTGCTCCTTCTCAGAAGCCGAGTAGACCAAAATGTCATCCCCAAAGATGACCACAAACTTGTCCAGATACTCACCGAACACTCTGTGCATCAAATCCATAAACGATGTCGGCGCATTCGTTAGCCCAAACGGCATCACGACAAACTCGAAGTGACCTTATCTCGAACGGAAAGTTGTTGGGCCAATATCTGACTCTCTGATCCTCAACTGGTAGTACCCTGATCTCAAGTCAATCTTCAAAAACACTCTGACTGACTGCAACTGATCAACAAGTCATTGATCCTGGACAACATATACTTGTTCTTCACTGTGACCTGGTTCAACTGCTTGTAATCGATGCACAATCTCAAGCTGCCATCCTTGTCCTCATGAACAACACTGGCGCGCCCCATGGCGAACGACTCAAATGGATGAAACCCAACTCAAGCAACTCCTGCAACTGGCACTTCAACTCACGCAACTCAGCCAGAGCCATCCGGTAGTGTGCCTTAGACAAAGGCATCGTACCAGGTAAAAGCTCAATGGAGAACTCTACCTCTTGCTCAGGCGGTAACCCAGGTAGATCCTCCGGAACGACATCAGGAAACTCATAAACAATAGGTACATCAAAAATCAATGACCCACTGGGCTCCAAAGAACAAACAGAAGCAAGATATGCTATGCAACCATCGCGGATCAAACGATGAGCTCTACAAAAAGAAATAAAAGGTTGATGGGTAGACCGGATACCTTGAAAGCAGAGAACAGGTGCTCCAGGTATCTCAAACCGAACGGTCTTCCACTGACAATTCACCACAGCTGAGTGAGCCTCCAACCAGTCCATGCCAAGGATGACGTCAAAGTCACGAAGCTACAACGCGTACAACCTGGCCAGCAACTGGTGTTCATAGACCTCAACTGTGACACCCTCAAGGTAACCGAAGGAACGCATGTAATCACCAGATGGAAGATCAACCATCACATCACACTACCTCTTAGGGGTGTGACGAACAAGCACTCGTAAAACCCTCGAAGCAAAACAAGAGAGCACCGAGATCAACAGAACACGAGCTCTACCAAGGATGGCAAAGTACCTACAACCGGGTTCGAACGCCTCTGCCTCCTCCCTAGTGAGTGAGGCCTCACACACCACGACCACGCCCACGCTGCGGCGCCTGCTGGGGCTTCGACTGCTGTGCTGTGGGGAAACTGCTGTTGTTGGTGTGCGGCTGAAACGCTGATGCTGCTGAAATTACTGACGCTACTGAAGGTACTTACCCCTGCGCTGCTTACGGGGTGCTACTTGCGCGGAGGTATTGGTATGTTGGCAACTAACTGACTATACTGCACTGGCTGCTCTGCAGCTGCTGGACTTGCCCCATTGTACAATCCCTCCTGTAGTGGCCTGGTAACGCAAGTGTAACAGGTCACCTCCTGCCTGTGGTTCTCACATTCTAATTAATCAATACAACATTTTTTGATGATGACTCATTGTGATGCAATTGATGTACGGCCAACAATGATAAACAGTGTGAATTGAGTTTTAAAGGAATGAGATCTTCAACAATAACTTGTCCATAACAACTTGGTACATGCGGATTTTATGTCATAATATCCTCACTAATTATGTTTACTTTTTGTATGAGATATACACATGTAAAGACATGTGCCAAAAGTGTTGCCCAGCTAGCTAGCCCAGAGGGGGGGGGGTGAATGGGTTATTAAAAATTAGATCTTAGATTGAAACCTGTTCACTAAAAGATTACACAACAACTTAAACGAAGGTTAGAGTTAGAGGAATGAAATAGCAAACGCACAAAACACAGCCACAGACACAAGGATTTTATCCTGGTTCGGAACTCCTTTCCACAGGAGACCTACGTCCAGTCCCTGAGCAATACCTCAGGATATCACTATCAAGGGTACTATCCCCCTCACGGATCCTTACACCCAGCCTCAACTGGTCTTCCTTCAACCTGAAGGGAATACAACCACCCTGGATACCACCAGGTCTTCCTTCACACAGAAGGGAATAAAACTAATAAAGTAAGCACAAGAACAAGCTTCAGGAACTAGCTCAAACAGCTACAATCTGAAGCAAACAAGCCTCGAGAGAGAAAGATTTTGACACTGGTTTCTCTCAAAGACTTCACTGGCTCTCACAGGAATTTCTTTTTCAACACAGAGAGCTAAAGAGCTAAGATCTATTGGAATGGAGTGCTTCGCTCTTGTTTGAACTACTGAAGACTTGAAGGATTGGCTATTCTCTATCACAGAATGTTGTTCTCTTCAAAAGTGCCTCTTCTCAGTCTTGTAGTCTTGTATTTAAGCTTCTACTTGAAATTTGAACGTTAAAGAACCGTTGTCTCTCATTCTGGTGTACGTTAGACTGGTCTGCAAGGAAGCTTCTGATCTTCAGTCTTTTATCCTTTAGTACACGCCAAAGAAATATTTTGATATCTTGTATCTTTTGTGTCCAACGTTGTACAGATAAATCTTGTCAGGTATCTGCAAGCATATCAACAATAAATAGGAGACAGCTAGAACTGTCGTTGATTGTCAGTCACAGTTGGAAAAGATATTGCTAGATTTAGCAAAGCTCCTTTCTGTCAAAATAAAGATGTAGACAGAATAGCACAATAGTGGAAGATATCGTCTGCATGCATGAGAGATACGTTCAGAGTGCATTGAATGCATAGCAGTCAAACAGAGAGATACGACTTTGACTATTCAACGTATATTAAGAGTATTATATTGATATAGCAATGAAATCGATATGAACAAAGCCGATGCCTTTATGACTTATGAAATCGTTATAAGTTGATAGGCAAATCGTTATGACAGAGCATCGTTAAATCATAATAATGAAATCGTTATAAATTCTTAGAAATCGTTATGAAAGAGCAATCGTTACGAGGTCTTAAGAAATCGTTATGACAACTACGAATCGTTCGACGAGCAAATCGTTACGAGGTCTTAAGAAATCGTTATGACAACTTAAGAAATCGTTGCGACGAGCAAATCGTTACGAGGTCTTAAGAAATCGTTATGACAACTTAAGAAATCGTTGCGACGAGCAAATCGTTACGAGGTCTAAGAATCGTTATGACAACTTAAGAAATCGTTGCGACGAGCAAATCGTTACGAGGTCTTAAGAAATCGTTATGACAACTTAAGAAATCGTTACGAGGTCTTAAGAAATCGTTATGACAACTTAAGAAATCGTTGCGACGAGCAAATCGTTACGAGGTCTTAAGAAATCGTTATGACAACTTAAGAAATCGTTGCGACGAGCAAATCGTTACGAGGTCTTAAGAAATCGTTATGACAACTTAAGAAATCGTTGCGACGAGCAAATCGTTACGAGGTCTTAAGAAATCGTTATGACAACTTAAGAAATCGTTACGAGACTTGGCAAGACTTTATAACTTACAAAGAAACCGATGTCTTAGCAAGTCGTTAAATGTATGAAGAAGTCGATGCAATGACTTGGGAAAAATATGAAGTGAGAGTTTTACCTGATTGTCTTGAACTTCCTTTTACTTTTATTTCCTGTCCTCAAGGCTCAAGTAATTCATTAGTATTGTTTTGTTAATCATCAAAATTAATATAAATAAGTGAATTAATTTATATGGGGAAGTTTGGTCATCAATCTCCCCCTTTTTGATGATGACAAAATATACTAAACAGCATAAAAACAGACATGTTTTTCAGAGTTGCTTGCTTTAGTTTTCTCCCCCTTTTTGTCAATAAGCAAAAGATAGTCTAAGAGACAAAGAAGAGAGAAAGCTTTGTATTAATTAGGAGTAAGATAATACAAAGGAGACAAAAGAGAGGCATGCTGTGAAATGACAGCCCATGCCTTGATCTCCATATCTTCAAAAATCTGGTGGAAAACACCAGGAGCAACTGAAAAAGAAGAACCCATGGCTGGAATCATCCTTTGAATGTAAAGCTGCTGCTGCTGATCCAGGAATTCTCCATACTGATCTTTGTCCAGTATGAATCTGAAGTAGGTGCTCTTTCCAACACTGGCACGAAGGAGAAATCTATCCAGAGATATTGGATAGAAAATCTTCTGATCAAGAAGATCCTTCTTCAAGGCATAGAAGGCAGTATATCGGGCTGCCCACTGAACATATATCTCTTGAATTGGATTTATGGAGTTGAGATCCAAGAAGGCTTCTGCTGATAGAATAGGCTTATTTGACTGACAAGGAACTGTTGATGGCTTGCAACTGAAGATGGGATCCTTATAGAGCTTTTCCCATGCGGAGGGAGAAAGCCTCTCACACTCAGAAATGAGTGGAGCCAAAACTTGGGAGGAAATGCGGCCAGAGTGGTATTCTCTGAAAATAAACGCAAAAAGAAAGGCATTCTACCCTGCTTAGCTGACATTCTGCCCATCTGCTTAGCAAACATATCAAAGGCATGGGAGCCTGCATCTGAGTCAAACACTAAGGAGTGTAGCTTCGGCAGAAGAACTGGAGAGTCAACTTTGAGGTTTGCAAAATCCACTGTGAGGGGAAGATTTATTGGATGTTCTGATCTCAGCATCACTATGGCTGAATGAAATTGGTAGAACTGGACTTCAGGCAGCTTGTTCAGGTAGCAGAAATCACTGTACAACTGGAAGTTCTTGGCTATCCTGATCTCTTTCAGAATGAATGGTCCCCAAGAGTCTTATGCTGAAGAATGAACCACTCAGAAAGAGTGAGTGGGTGATCTCTATGGGTAAGGGTTTCTGCACGGGCAGTCAAGTATTTGGAGTACTGAGACTTGTTGCCCTTGACGTTGGCCCACTGCTCTTCAGTCTTGAACTCAGTGCCCTCATAGATTTTGGATTTTTGAAGGTGGGTCAACTGGCAAAGGAAGAACAATGTTTAGATGCTCAGAGAGGTTGAGGAAAGGAATACCATAGATAGTGGAAAGGATACATTTTTGAAGGTATTCCCTATAGATGGATCTTCTCTGAGGTTCGAGGGTAAGAGAGTACCAAAGAGGAGGAAATAATGGTGAGGAGGGGATGCTGACAGAGGATGAATGTTTCCTCTTTTTCTTGGCAGGACTGGGAGGATCAGTCCTGTGGACATGAGTGGCAATGGATAGAATGGAGATGAGGGTACTTCTCTCAAAGTCATCCGGAAGATTAGTGTCAAAGACACTGCCAATTTGAGGTTTTTCCGGAATGAGGGTGACAGAAGAAGGAGGAGTAGGAGGATAGAAGAGATGTTTGGGATTGAAAGAGGTAGATGGGTGAACTGGAGTAGTTTCAGTGAGAGGTGAAGAAGGTGAGGGTGATGATGGTGCTGAGGTTTGAGAGGGAGTGGGAGAGAAGGAAGGTTGAGATGGAATGAGAGAGGATGAGGTTTGGGTGCGAGGCATAGGGTGTTTGAAAGTTGGTGGTGCTGGAGGGGCTGTAGAAGAAGAAGAAGGTGAGGAGAGGGTTGGAGTTGCAAGAGTAGAAGATTCAGGGGCCTTGGTAGCTGCTACTGGCTCTTTTCCTTTTGCTTGACCTTCTCTGGCAACTGCAGACGGCCCAGATGGCCTAGATCCTGATGAGATGGCCCTGATGGCCCTGATGCTTGCACTGATGGCCCAGATGGCCCTGACTCTTGTGCTGGAGGCCCTGGTGGCCGAGGAACAGCTGCTGGTCTGCTCTGAGTAGCAGAAGAGAAAATCCACCTGTCCTCGAAATTACTGATAGCATGGACTTCATGTCTGACATTTCCTTGTTGAACCCCTTATAGCATTTCGGACTTGAGATAGTTCAGTAGTGGTTGTAGCTTGACTGGCAAGAATGCCTTGAACACTGGTCTGAACTGATGATAATATATCTCCTTGAGCCTTTAATATTTCCATAACAGGCTTCAAATTTACTTTCCTGTGGCTCTTTCTTTGCCTTCTGTGAGCCACTCTCTTGCTTTTACTTTTCTGATTGACTGGCTCCTCAATATTAGCAGGGCTTGTACTTGGTCCTTCATTTACAGATACTTTGGCAGGAGCTTGATCTCCCTGAGATGGTGCATCTGTCTCAGGAGCATTTTCCATCATAGATTCCTCATGCCAATTTGCTCCCCCTGAATAGGAGCATTGGTTCATCATTTTCCTGCTCCCCCTGAGTAGGAGCTTCTTCCAAAACAATTTCCTCAATGTGGCCTTCTGCCACTGATTCAGACAAAAGACTCTCTAGCATTTGGCTCCCCTTGGCTGGGAACTTCTTCCATAATCACTTCTTGTTGAGTAGCTGTTTGCACCTCAAAACTGACATTTACTTCAGTTAAATTTTCAGTATGGCCTGGTGCCATAGCTTCTTCTTCTGCAAGTCCACCTATTTCTGAAGTAACTGAGGTGGAGGAAAGGAGTCCAACACTTCTCTTAGAATAGAGGCAACTCTGGAGGTGGGCAAGGGATCTGCCACACCTGCTACTACTGCTTCTCCCATTGGAGTTTCTGGAGAGAGAGTCAACCTCCATAACAGGTGATCCTGAAGTCTCTGCTTGTTCTTCCACTGCAGGTTCTGCTGGTGGATCTACTGCTTCTTTTGAATCTCTGGGACATCTCCAATGATGGCCTCTCCCTCTGCCACAGAGGTCTTGGTCCATATCCCATTCTGCACTGAGAATCCACTTTTCTTTAGGTTCCTGGACCTTATAGACTGGCCCATCTTTTCCACAACTGCCCAGATAGATTTACTCCAAAATGTTTGAATATCTTGGTAAGTAGATGAGCATAGGGCAATGAAACATTCAACTTGCTCTTTGTATCCCAGATTTGATCATGGGCAAACTTCATTCTCTCCATCATGACCTCGGCCATGTTAATCTCCTTTTGCTGGATTACCCAGAACATCATATCCGAATCTGCCCTAGTACAAGTTGAGAAAGTGGCACTGCGGGGAACCATGATTTGGCAGATAATAAAATGAAGTAGACGGTTGAATGCAGTCATCTGATTGATATCTAATTTCCCGTCTCTCAGCCTGAAACCTGGACCTATAATGCCAAGACCCTTTGCTTGATCGTTCACTGTGTGAACCCCACTGTGTCCAGAAGTCTTCACCCCAAACAACATGTGCAAAAGCTCATGATCTACTTTAATTTGGATACCCTTTACAGAAGAGACAAGGGACCCATCCGCCTCTGACCTTAGACAAACATAAAAGGCTTTCACCAGGTCGGGATAGCTTACCTCGGTGAAGGTGGCAATATCCATCCACTGCATCCTTCTCAATGTTTCTGCTATACTGCTCATGCCATTCTTTTCTAGATTTGGTACATCCACTGCTTTATTTCCGCAAACCTTCGTCTTGACGAATGTAAACCTTTCCTGCTGCTCAGGGGACAAATACTCAGCACTGTAGCCCCCTACACTTCCGGAGATCACTGGAGCGGCCATGGGTAGAGTGGAGAAAGGTTCTGGAGAAAGGAGATGATGGAAGGGATGGAAGCCCTCAAGGGATTCTTCGCGGGAAGAAGAGAAGGCTTCAAATCTTGCGGAGAGTCGATGCCGGAATCGTTAGGGCATCGGCTTTGGGCGAACAGATAAAGAGAAGGAAGGGTAAAGGTGGGAGATGAGTCGTTCCCACAACGATTTGACTAATTAATAATACTTTATCGAAAAAGGAGGCGCCAAAAGGGTAACGGCAGAAAGCGACAAAAAGGTTTGACGGGTCAAACTACTTTTAACACAATAGCGGTCAAATAAAGTAAATAAGCTGAGTTTTGCTTAATGCCAGAGAGAGAGAGAAAATTTCATTATAATCTAAAAATTTATATGCCAATTAAATACAGAAATCTTTTCACAAATTGCACATCCCTAATTCCCTTCTAAGAGATGTAAATCTCTCTTCAGGTAGGGCTTTTGTGAAGATATCTGCCAGTTGACCATTTGTATCTATAAAAGAAATTTCTAAATTACCACTAGCTACATGATCTCGAATGAAATGATATCTAACCTCAATGTGTTTAGTCCTTGAGTGTTGCACTGGATTCTTGGTGAGGTTGATGGCACTTGTATTATCACACAGTAGTGGAATTGACTTGATATGTATGCCGAAATCCTCAAGTTGTTGCTTTATCCATAGGAGTTGTGTACAGCAACTTCCAGCAGCAACATATTCAGCTTCAGCTGTTGATAGAGCTACTGAGTTTTGTTTCTTGGAAGACCAAGATATCAGACATCCTGCAAGAAATTGACAACAACCACTGGTGCTCTTTCTATCTACTTTGCATCCAGCATAGTCAGCATCAGAATATCCTACTAAATTTATTTCACAAGATTTTGGATACCAAAGACCTAAATCATGAGTTCTAGCTAAATATCTAAATATTCTTTTCACAGAAACATTAATGAGACTCTCTAGGGTCTGCTTGATATCTAGCACACATGCATACACTAAATAAAATGTCTGGTCTACTTGCTGTTAAGTAAAGTAATGACCCTATCATACCTCTATAGTTCTTTTGATCTACCTTTTTACCATTTTGATCACTGTCCATTCTGGTTGATGTGCTCATTGGCGTTGACAATGGCTTCGCACCTTCAAATCCAAATTTCTTTAACAGCTCTTTGGTGTACTTGGCTTGACAGATGTGGGTGCCTTCCTTCCCTTGCTTGATTTGCAATCCAAGGAAGTAGTTTAGCTCCCCCATCATACTCATTTCAAATTCTCCCTGCATAAGCTTTTCAAAGTACTTGCAAAGAGATTCATCAGTAGATCCAAAAATAATATCATCTACATATATTTGCACAAGTAGTATATGTTTGACTTTTGATTTATAAATAATGTACTATCTACTTGACCTCTAGTGAAACCATGATCTAATAAGAAAGTACTGAGCCTTTCATACCAGGCTCTAGGTGCTTGCTTTAAACCATATAAGCCTTATGGAGTTTAAATACATGATTTGGAAATTCGGTGTCATCAAAACCTGGAGGTTGTTCAACATACACTTCCTCCTTGATAAAACCATTTAAAAGGCAGATTTGACATCCATTTGAAACAATTTTAAATCTAATGCAGATGCATAAGCAAGTAAAATTCTAATAGCCTCAAGTCTAGCCACAGGTGCATAGGTTTCATCGAAATCTATGCCTTCCTCTTGGGAATAGCCTTGAGCTACCAGTCTGGCCTTGTTTCTTAAGATTACTCCAGACTCATCCAGTTTATTTCTGAACACCCACTTGGTGCCAATAACTGAATGATTGGATGGTCTAGGAACAAGTGACCATACTTGGTTTCTCTTGAACTGATTTAGTTCATCTTGCATGGCTATTATCCAAGATTCATCAGTTAAAGCTTCATTGACTGTCTTAGGCTCTATTTGAGAAACAAAAGCTAAATAATCACAAGGAATTACATTACCTCTTGTTCTTACCCCTACGATGGATCACCAATAATGTTCTCAAGAGGGTGATCTTTCTTATGTCTCCATTCTTTTGGAAGATTTTCATGTTGAATTTCAGTTTGCTGCAGTTCTTCCAGAGGTGGATCTTCCTTGTCCTCAATTGAGGTATTCTTTAATTTTTCGGACAAGTCATCTGCATCATCAATGTCACTAATTTCTTCCTTTTTCAAGGAAGGGTTAGATTCATCAAAAATAACATGCACAGATTGTTCAATTAATAATGAGCGTTTATTGAAAACTCTATAACTTTTGGGTTTAGAAGTGTACCCCATAAAGATGCCTTCATCTGATTTGGCATCTAACTTACCAATGTCCCTTTTTCCATTGTTGTGGATGAAGCAAGGACATCCAAATATTTTGAAGTGACTGATCTTAGGTTTCTTTCCCTTGTAGAGTTCATAAGCAGTCTTCTTCAGAATTGGCCTGATCATTACCCTATTAATGATGTAGCTTGCAGTGTTGATGGCTTCGGCCCAAAAATATCTTGGCAAGTCATATTCTGATAACATTGTTCTTGCCATATCCAAAAGAGTTCTATTTTTCCTCTCAGCAATTCCATTCTGTTGAGGTGTCCTTGGTGCTGAGAAGTTGTGCTCAATTCCTTGGTCATCACAGAACCTAGCAAACTTTTCATTTTGAAATTCACCACCATGATCTGATCGGATAGAGATAATGGTGAACTTCTGATCTTTCTGAACTTTCTTGCTGAAGCTGACAAAATTATCAAAGGTGTCATCTTTGTGCTCTAGAAAGGATACCCAAGTAAATCTTGAGTAATCATCAACTATGACAAATCCAAAATTCTTTCCTCCAGACTGGTAGTCCTCATTGGCCCAAATAGATCCATGTGAAGTAGTTCTAACGGCTTTGAGGTGGTCACTACTGTCTTTGATTTGAAAGAGTTCTTGGTGTGCTTTCCTCTTGCACAAGGTCTGCAGATGCTATCCATTTTTGTGTTGACCTTTGGCAGTCCTTCCACTAGATTTCTCTTTCTGAGCTTGTTCAATCCATCCAAGCTGTAGTGGCCCAGTCTTCTGTGCCACAGCTCAGTTGATTGATCTTTGCTGGCTGCCAAATAGACATCTTGATCCTTGAGTTCCTCAAGATAGAGTACATACAAATTTCTTTCTCTATATGCTTCAAAGATGACTGCTCCATCCTTTAATATGCTGCATTTTGATTCTTGAAACTGAATCTGATGGCCTTTGTCACACAACTGGCTGATGCTAATGAGATTGTGCTTTAATCCTTTGACCAGCAACACATCTTCAATACTGATTTTCCTTTGTTGTTCACGGACCCACTTCCTATCACTGTGCCTTTTCCATTATCTCCATAAGTAACTGTTCCTTCTTCATCTTGGAGATTGACGAAAAGCTTCTGGTTACCTGACATGTGTCTTGAGCATCCACTATCCAAATACCATTTGGATGCTCTTGAATTTCCCTGAAATTTAAACATTAAGTTTTAGGTACCCAAGTTCTTTTGGGTCCTGATGGTTAGTATCATTAATTTTACCTTTTATTATCCATTTTTTATGTCTTGTTGGCATGTTGTTACGATATGTCCTAATTTGTTGCAGTGATCACAGCAGGATAATTTTGTTACCTTTTCTATATACTTGAAATCAGCTTTATATGCTATATCTTGTTCAGGTACAAATTTTGGTGTTGGATATGTTTTAGGGTAGACTATGGTTTCTTCATTATCTGGGGGTGTATATCCTAACCCATTTTTCTTCTTACCTGATCTTCTAGTACCTTTTAATATTAGAGAGTTTTTACCATTGAAATTTTTCTAGTGTGCTTGATAGTTCATTATTTTCTTCATTAAGTTTTTAATTTCTTTCCTTAATTCATCTGCTTTCCTTTTTTTTTCCAATTTTGTTATTTGTTCATTCTTAGCTTTTAGGTCTTCACATAACAATTTATTTCTTCTTTTAAGTTCAGTTATTTGTTTTTCTAATTCTTCATTTTCTGTTTTTAGATCAGAATTAGTGTTCTCTAGACAAATGATATTTTTCTTACTGACTTTTAATAATTTGCATACTTCTTTATATTTATCATAAAGTTCATTAAATGCACTTTCTAGATTATCCGAATCTGAATCATTACAGGAATCAATGAAGAGTCAGAAGTTACCTTGTCTTCGGTGTTGGCCATGAGAGCCAGGTTGGCTTCTTCTCCATCACTGCTTGAGCTTGACTCATTGTCTGAGTCACTGCTGTTCTCCCAAGCAGCTGCCATTGCTTTCTTTTTATACTTCTTGAATTTTCTGAAATTATCCTTCTTCTTGTGATCATTCTTCTTAAGCATTGGACAATCTGCCTTGATGTGTCCAGGCTTCTTGCATTCATAGCATATCACTTCTCCTTTCTTCGAATCCTTTACTTCTGGTTTTCTGAAATCTTTATTTTTCTTAAAAAATCTTCTCCCAGACTGGAACTTCTTCTCTCTTTGCTAGAATTCTTTGAAGTCTTCGAGACAGCATTGCTTCTTCATCATCACTGTCCTTACTGCTTTCACTGTTGTCCAGTGATTCTTCTGATATTTCTTCATGGGCCTTGAGAGCGTTTGATTGCTTCTTTCTGCTGGAGGATTCTCCTAATCTCTCCATATTTATCTCATGAGCCATGAGGGATCCTATTAACTTCTCCAATGACATTAGTTTTAGATCATTGGCTTCCTCAATGGCTGTTACCTTTGGAATCCATGAGGATGGCAGAGATCTGAGGATCTTCCTGACCATATCTGGTACAACATAGATTTTTCCTAATCCAGCTAACCCATTTGTGATATCTGTAAATCTACTAAACATTTGGGTTATGGATTCACCTGACTGCATCTGGAATCTTTCATATTGGGTCACAAGAATGTCGATTCTTGTCTCCTTTACCTTATCTGTCCCTTCATAGGTAATCCTGAGCTTTTCCCACATTTCCATTGCGGATTTGCAGGCTGAAACTCTGTTGAATTCTTTCTTGCTGAGGGCACAGCACAGGATGCTCTTGGCTTTGCAGTTTAAGGAGATTTTTCTTCTGTCTTCATCTGTCCACTGAGCCTTTGCATTGGTGACTAGAAGATCGCCTTCTTCCACAATGGACCATATCATGTAATCGTGGCCTTGTAGAAAGTACTCCATTCTTGTCTTCCAATAGGTATAATCTTCTCCATCAAACAAAGGAGGTCTGTTGACTGACTGACCTTCGAAGTTACCTTGGGCTGCCATGGATCTTCACTCTTCAGATCGTTGGATCTTCTTCTTTGTCGAAGAGACTCGCTTTGATACCACTTGTTGCCCAGCTAGCTAGCCCAGAGGGGGGGGGGTGAATGGGTTATTAAAAATTTGATCTTAGATTGAACCTGTTCACTAAAAGGATTACACAACAACTTAAACGAAGTTAGAGTTAGAGGAATGAAATAGCAAACGCACAAAACACAGCCACAAGACACAAGGATTTTATCCTGGTTCGGAACTCCTTTCCACAGGAGACCTACGTCCAGTCCCTGAGCAATACCTCAGGATATCACTATCAAGGGTACAATCCCCCTCACGGATCCTTACACCCAGCCTCAACTGGTCTTCCTTCAACCTGAAGGGAATACAACCACCCTGGATACCACCAGGTCTTCCTTCACACAGAAGGGAATAAAACTAATAACAGTAAGCACAAGAACAAGCTTCAGGAACTAGCTCAAACAGCTACAGTCTGAAGCAAACAAGCCTCGAGAGAGAAAGGATTTTGACACTGGTTTCTCTCAAGGACTTCACAGGCTCTCACAGGAATTTCTTTTTCAACACAGAGAGCTAAAGAGCTAAGATCTATTGGAATGGAGTGCTTCGCTCTTGTTTGAACTACTGAAGACTTGAAGGATTGGCTATTCTCTATCACAGAATGTTGTTATCTTCAAAAGTGCCTTCTTCTCAGTCTTGTAGTCTTGTATTTAAGCTTCTACTTGAAATTTGAACGTTAAAGAACCGTTGTCTCTCATTCTGGTGTACGTTAGACTGGTCTGCAAGGAAGCTTCTGATCTTCAGTCTTTTATCCTTTAGTACACGCCAAAGAAATATTTTGATATCTTGTATCTTTTGTGTCCAACGTTGTACAGATAAATCTTGTCAGGTATCTGCAAGCATATCAACAATAAATAGGAGACAGCTAGAACTGTCGTTGATTGTCAGTCACAGTTGGAAAAGATATGCTAGATTTAGCAAAGCTCCTTTCTGTCAAAATAAAGATGTAGACAGAATAGCACAATAGTGGAAGATATCGTCTGCATGCATGAGAGATACGTTCAGAGTGCATTGAATGCATAGCAGTCAAACAGACGAGATACGACTTTGACTATTCAACGTATATTAAGAGTATTATTTGATATAGCAATGAAATCGATATGAACAAAGCCGATGCCTTTATGACTTATGAAATCGTTATAAGTTGATAGGCAAATCGTTATGACAGAGCATCGTTAAATCATAATAATGAAATCGTTATAAATTCTAGAAATCGTTGTGCGAGAAATCGTTACGAGGTCTTAAGAAATCGTTATGACAACTTAAGAAATCGTTGCGACGAGCAAATCGTTACAAGGTCTTAAGAAATCGTTATGACAACTTAGAAATCGTTGCGACGAGCAAATCGTTACGAGGTCTTAAGAAATCGTTATGACAACTTAAGAAATCGTTGCGACGAGCAAATCGTTACGAGGTCTAAGAAATCGTTATGACAACTTAAGAAATCGTTGCGACGAGCAAATCGTTACGAGGTCTTAAGAAATCGTTATGACAACTTAAGAAATCGTTGCGACGAGCAAATCGTTATGAGGTCTTAAGAAATCGTTATGACAACTTAAGAAATCGTTGCGACGAGCAAATCGTTACGAGGTCTTAAGAAATCGTTGTGACAACTTAAGAAATCGTTACGACGAGCAAATCATTACGAGGTCTTAAGAAATCGTTATGACAACTTAGAAATCGTTGCGACGAGCAAATCATTACGAGGTCTTAAGAAATCGTTATGACAACTTAAGAAATCGTTACGGAGACTTGGTAAGACTTTAACTTACAAAGAAACCGATGTCTTAGCAAGTCGTTATAATGTATGAAGAAGTGATGCAATGACTTGGGAAAAATATGAAGTGAGAGTTTTACTGATTGTCTTGAACTTCCTTTTACTTTTATTTCTGTCCTCAAGGCTCAAGTAATTCATTATATGTTTTTGTTAATCATCAAAATTAATATATAAATAAGTGAATTAATTTATATGGGGAAAGTTTGGTCATCAAAAAAAAGAAGCTTGACAGATCAAGTAAAAGTCAAAAGACAAGGTACCTGTCTACAGCAAGCAAGGACCTGTCGACAAATACAACAAGTCAGAGAGCAGCCAGTTCTGCCAAGGCATTGCCTGTCGACAGCAGGAGTGACCCTGTCGACAGATGCATGACAAGTCCGAAGATCAAAAGCTCATGAAGGCCTGCGCCTATCGACAGCAACGAGCACCGTCGACAGATGCATACAGTCAGAGCCTCAGCTTCTGGTTCTTCACAAGCTATCTTCGCCTGTCGCAAGCAGATGCAAGACCTGTCGACAGACAGTGAAACTATTACGGGAGTTTTGCAATTGCCAAACTTAGTGTTCTATGGAGTACGACTCTCCATATGTTAACACTCGTATATAACAACCTTTTGCAACAAATCTCGTACACAAGCAGCCTCCAGCAAAAACCCTAAAGAGTTCTTACAAGAGCCTTGTTCTGCTGCTCTGCTTCAACCTACAGCCCAGAACCAAGAACGGAAGACTCTTGCAGCGGAAGGTGAAGTCCGAACATCTTGGATTCAAGCATCTACATCAACATCTGATCTCAAAGTCGAGGCTTGGACTCCAGGAGGACGTTCAGAGGAAGATTTTCTTATTGGATTTGTTCTTCAACTCTCAAACCCTTCCCTGTTTATTCTATTCCATACTTGTGTGTGTGTGGTGTGTCAAGCGGTTGTTGTGCTTGATACACGTGTGTGTGTGTTAATCTGATCGTGGGTTCACATCTGATAAACACGTGTGTGAGTTGTAGTTCGTGAACTAGCTCATAAGCAGGTGATTCTGCGTGTGTGTGTGGCCCGTGGATGTAGGATACACGAGTTGTGTACTCCGAACCACGTAAAATCTACGTGTCTCGTGGTTTGCACGAATTTGCGTTAGATGTTTGGTAGGAACGACACTTTTATACACGTTTGAGTACTTGCTTATTCATCTACCAATCACTCACACACATCCATACATAGTCTGATTTTTGCCAACACTTTAATTGTCTGTGCTATTGCAAAAAGAGGGCGTTAAGCTTTTAAATTTTCCGTAATCTATTCAACCCCCCTTCTAGATTACCATTTAGGGAATTCCGCATCTCTTCAATTGGTATCAGAGCCGAGTTTCTCCGATTTACTGCTTTATCTGGTTGATCCTACGATCAGGAGATTCATGGTCAAATGGAATCTAACAAGGGGTATATGGCCGAGGGACACTCAGTGACCAGGCCACCCTTCTTTAATGGCACTGACTATCCTTATTGGAAAAATCAAATGCAGGTTTTTCTCCGCGCACAAAACTTCAAACTATGGAAAATAGTCAAAAAGGGAGCATACGAACTGCCTCAGGATGAGGACACCTAGACCAAGGACCAGATCGCCAAGGGGACACTCAGCTGGAGCGCCCTCAATATGATGCAGTGTGCGGTCCATCCGAAGGAGTACTCAAGAGTCTCCACATGCACCTCAGCTAAGGAGATGTGGGACAAGCTTGAGCTCATCTATGAAGGTACCTCCGAGGTAAGAGAATCAAAGGTAAGCATGCTGGTTTCAGAATATGAAATGTTCAAAATGAATCATGATGAAACCATTTCAAACATGTTTGCTAGATTCATGATAATCATAAATGGATTGAAAGGTCTCAAAAAGGAATACTCGGAGAGTGACTTGGTGAGGAAGATACTTCGGTCTCTTCCATCCTCTTGGAACACCAAAGCCACTATCATTGAAGATTCCAAAGACCTCTCAAAAATGAAAGTGGATGAATTAATTGGCTCCTTGATGACTTATGAGTTGAATGTTAAAAGAAAAGAAACTGAAGAAAATCCTAGGAAGCCACTTGCCTTGAAGGCTTCCAGGAGGACTTCTTCAGTTTCCAAAAAGGAATTGATTCAAGAAAGTGAAGTCAGTGAATCGTCTAGTGAGAGTGACAATGATGAAATGGCTATGCTCACTAGACAATTCAAGAAATTTCTGAAGTTCAAGAGGAGAGGTACAGGTAACTCTAAACCATTCCAAAAGAAAGACTTTTCTAACAAGTTTAATTCTAACAAAAAGTCTGAAGTTGTTTGCTGTGAGTGCAAGAAGCAAGGGGATATGAGAGGAGAATGCCCCGAGCTCAAAAAGAAGCTTAAGAAGGACAAATTCACCTTCAAGAAGGCCAAGGCAATGGTGGCCACTTGGAGTGATGAGGATGATGACCAGAACAGTCAAGCTACCTCTGGAGATGATGAAGTCCACTGTCTCATGGCGAGAAGTGATGACTCGAATGAGGTAAATTCCTCCTGTGAAACATACTCTATTATTCAATGGAAGAAGCTTACACTGTTCTATTTGAAAAATACTTTGAATTCAAGTCTGAAAATAAAGCACTCAAGAAAAAATTCAATTCCTTGTTCATGAGTCAAACAACCATGATGAAATTGAATCCTTGAATAAGGTAATTGAAATGATGAAACTTGATGAACAAACACACAGTGATGAATTGGACAGCATGAAACTTAAATTTCAAGAAGTTCAAAAAGAAAGAGATGATTTAGTGAACTCTCTTGAAAGCCTTAATAGTGAGCATGAAAAGCTAAAGGAGAAATTGGAAAAAGCTGAAAATGACTTAAAAGGTAAGTCAAAAGATTATCTAGTTTTTTCAAAAGTAAGCAAAATCTGGATGCTATTTTAGGTTCAAATGTTTATGTTGCTAGACATGGGATTGGGTTTCAAAAAGTAAAGCCAAAGGAAATTGGCAAAAACTGTTAACAAACTTCATTGATACCAGCCCAAGTTCAAGTAAACGAACCCCTTCAAAGAACAGGAAAAATCCTTCCAAGGGAAAGAAACAAGAATCTAAAATGGTCAAGTTTGCTCCTGGCCAATCTAAGGAATTTGCAACAAGCTCAAACAGGACAAACAACAAACTCCTAAAGCTAAACTTACAAGGCAACAAAAAGGAAAAATGCCAATGCATGCTCCCACAAAGGTAAAGCACAATGTTGTTCAAAAACCACCTTCATGCAACATATGTAAAATGGTTAGGCACACTGAAAAACAATGCTGGAATAACCAAAATCAAATGAAAATCAAACAAGTGTGGATTCCTAAGCATTTCTTATTTGGCATGAATGATACAATGGGACCCAAAGTAATTTGGGCACCAAAATCTCTCGTCTGATCCACATGTGCAGGAATGCCTAGCAGCCCACAATCAAAACAAATGGTACCTGGACAGTGGCTGCTCGAGGCATATGACGGGCGACAAAGCTAAATTCAGTTTGCTCGTGGAAAAAGACGGAGGTCAAGTGATCTTTGGAGGTAACAACAAAGGCCAGATCATCGTCTCAGGTAAAGTTGGTAAGCTTGCCTCCAACTCTATAGACAATGTGCTACTAGTTGATGGCCTTCATCACAATTTGCTTAGCATAAGTCAATTGTGTGATAAAGGTCATAAAATTGTCTTTGAATCCAATTCATGTCAAATTCTTGATAAGGAAACAGGAAGCCTAAAATTTTCTGGAAAAAAATGAATAACATCTACATGGTTGACTTAGATGATCCAGAAAATAATAATTTGTGTCTTGTAGCAAACAAACAGGACGAGCTTACATTGTGGCATCGTAGGCTCGGTCATGCTAGTTACAATGTATTGCACAAGATCATGAGGCTTAAGTTGGTAAGTGGTCTTCCTGCAATCTCCTTTAACAAGAATGAAAATTTTTGTGATGCATGTGCACAGGGAAAACAAACCCGAAAATCCTTCAAATCAAAGGCACCGGTAAGTACTTCCAAAGCCTATGAACTCTTGCACATGGACTTATTTGGACCTACGAGAACACTCAGTCTCAATGGCAAGCGTTATGGTTTTGTCATTGTGGATGATTTCTCTAGGTTCACTTGGGTAAAATTCCTGGCTCACAAGAATGAAGCATTAAATGTTTTTGAAGAATTCTTCAACAAAATTGAGCATGGGAATGTCAATAAAATCTGCTCCATCCGCACTGATCACGGGGGAGAATTTGACAATCATTCCTTCTCCGAATTTTGCAGGAACCAAGGCATAGTCCACCTGTTTTCCTCCCCGAGAACTCCCGAGAAAAATGGAGTTGTGGAGAGGAAGAATAGAACCTTGGTGGAGATGGCTCGTACGCTTCTGGTCGAGAATCAATTAGCACGAAACTTTTGGGCAGAAGCGGTAAACACATCTTGTTATATCCTTAACCGAGCCATGGTAAGACCTGTATTCAAGAAAACTCCTTACGAACTTCTGAAAGGTAAAAAACCCACCATTGGGTACTTTAAAGTTTTTGGTTCAAATGTGTTTATACATAACAATGATAAAAATGACTTGGACAAGTTTGAAGCCAAGAGCGAACAAGGTATTTTTCTTGGATACTCTGAACATTCTAGAGCATATAGGGTGTTCAATCTGAAATCTAGAACTGTGGAAGAAACTCCACATGTCATTTTTGATGAATCTCAAATCAAACCTAACATTGTAAATTCCTACAGGTTTGATGACATGGAAGGAACAACACTTGAGGAACTTCAAAGAAAAGAAAAAGGAAAAACTCAAGAAGTTTCAAAAGGAAAGAGTGGATTTCTTCGCAGGTACGATGATGAAGATGACGGTTGTTTGATCAGAAATCATGATGAAGTTCCTGCTGAAGATCCACAACAAGAAGAACAACCTCAAGATGAAAGTCCTCCAGCCACCCCTCCTCCAGAACATTCTCCTCAATTGCAAGATCAACCCGGGCCTTCAACAATCACTAATGTGAGGTACTCTAAAGCTCATCCACTTGAGAATGTCATAGATAACATAAATGATTCAGTTCAAACTAGGTCTCAGGTAAATCAAATAGTTGAACAGGATCATTTAGCCTTTGTATCTCAAGTGGAACCCAAAACTGTTGAAGAAGCACTAAAAGAAAATTCTTGGATTGATGCCATGCATGAGGAGCTTGGGCAGTTTCAAAGAAATAATGTCTGGAGTTTAGTTCCTAGAACCCCTGAAATTTCTGTCATAGGAACAGATGGGTCTTTAGGAATAAACTAAATGAAGAGGGTAAGGTGGTTAGAAACAAGGCTAGACTAGTTGCAAAAGGATACAATCAGGAATTTGGTATAGACTTTGAAGAATCCTTTGCACCTGTAGCTAGACTAGAAGCAGTTAGGATCTTGTTAGCATATGCATGTTCAAACAAGTTCAAATTATTTCAAATGGATGTCAAAACTGCTTTCTTGAATGGCTACATAGAAGAGGAAGTCTATGTCTCTCAACCACCTGGCTTTGAGGACCATGATAAACCAAACCATGTATTTAAATTGTACAAAGCTCTCTATGGTTTGAAACAGGCACCCCGAGCTTGGTACGACAGGCTGAGTACCTACCTGGTAAGCAAAAACTACTCAAGAGGTAAGGTGGACCAAACTCTCTTTACAAAGAAAGTTCGCAATCACATAATTGTTGTTCAAGTTTATGTGGACGATATCATCTTTGGTTCCACTAATCCCACACTGTGTGAAAAATTTTCACAACATATGCATAGTGAATTTGAGATGAGCTTAATGGGGAAGCTTCAATTTTTTCTTGGTTTGCAGGTCAAGCAGCTTGAAGATGGATTCTTTATAAACCAAGAGAAATATGTAAAATAACTACTCAAAAGGTTTCAGTTCGAACAAGCCAAGCCCGATTCAACACCAATGAGCACAAGCATTAAGCTAGAATGTGATGAGAAAGGTAAATCGGTAGATGCCAAACAATTTCGAGGTATGATTGGCTCACTCCTTTATCTTACTGCAAGTAGACTGGACATACAATTCAGTGTTTGCCTTTGTGCTAGATACCAATCTAGTCCAAAGGAAAGCCATTTAATTACAGTCAAGAGAATCTTTAGATATCTCTCAGGTACGCATGCCTTGGGTCTTTGGTATCCAGCTGGTAGTAGTTTTGAATTGATTTCTTATTCTGATGGAGACTATGCTGGTTGTAAAATTGACAGGAAAAGCACTAGTGGCTATTGCCAAATGTTTGGTGGTTGCATGGTTTCGTGGGCATCCAAGAAGCAACACTCGGTTGCACTCTCTACTGCAGAGGCAGAATATGTTGCTGCAGGGAGTTGTGCAACACGTGTTGTAACGTCGCACGTTTTACGGATCCCCGTGATCCGGTTTAGCGGGTTTGGTGGCCAATGTGAGGCCCATTAGTGTGTGGTTTCTTGCTAGATCCTTATCGGGTTTGGTTTGGATCCTGTTAGTGTTCAGCTTGCTGGACACAGTGTGTTGGCGTCCAGGTGGGTGGTGACGTCAACTGTGTGTTTGGCGGCAGTGGTGTGCCGTTAACATGTGTTAACGTCCATCGATGAGGACGTTGACTGTTGAACTTGGCGTCAGCTTTGTGGACGTCTAGTTGTGGCGGTCTGGTTAAACGGCCAAAGGGTTGACGTTAACCTGACATGCCTATGTTTTATTGGCAGACCCGAGCTCTGTTCTTCCTCCTTCTCCCTTCTTCTCCCCCACCTTCACCCTTGAGCTTCTTCGCGAGTTCTGACGGTTGGCGGGAGCACGTGGGAAGGTCGTGGTGCGCGTGGTAGCGGCAGATCGGCGGGGGAATGACGATTGGAGCGTGGTGTTCGTGGGACGTTTCTCGGGTTTCAGCGTGATTCGAGGTTCTTCGGGAGTTTAATTGCGTTTCTGAGGTAGGGGTCGAGCCCTGTTAGCTTGTTAGAAACATTAAAACACGACTTAATCACTTGAACCAGCATTTTTATTGTATTTTCGGATTAAGTTGCACCATGTGGGGTTAATGGGTGGTTTGAGTAATTTAGCGAATGGAGCATGTTGTAATGGGTTGTTTCGGGTTCTGGTATGTTAAAGGAACTGTTTTTATACGTTTCCGTAGTTTTAAACGGTTGGAAAACCTGTAGAGCTGGATTAGGGTTTCTGCAGGGTTTTAGGCCGGAGAACTTGGCGTCAAGATCGCTTGCCGCCAAGATCACCAGCCGGGATATAGACGGCTAGATCGCTTGCCTTTTACTTCCTTCAAGCGCAGTCGATGTTGCCGCCAACCTGTGCATATATCCATGCAGTGTTGTTTACGTAGCTTTCCTGTTTATGAATATTGTGTGATTGTGTGTGCATGGCAATGACCGGTGTGAGCCAGTGCACTTGTTATGCTCTTGGAGCATACTGCTCATGTAATGGGCATGTTTTACATGAATGATATGTGATGTACGTAATCGCTTTACGTGGTATGTGTGGTGCGTTGGCACCCGTGGCACTCTTGGAGTGCGTTGTCCATATGTTGGGCATGTGGTTTACGTGGAAGACGTGTGGTACACCATCCAGGGTGTAATATACACGTATTGTCTACGTGGTTTGAGTATGTGTTTATTACACACTTTGTTGTAATATAATTCTTATGATTTATCGTAGTAACTGGGCAGTGAGGTTCCTGTGTGAACCTAGCCATGACTTTGTGGTGTTTGGGCAGTGAAGGTCCATACCGACCTAGCCCTGGTCCGTTGTTGTCTTTCGAATAATATTATATGGATTTATGAAGTAAGTGGTGTGTTGTTACGAAGGTCATCTCTTGACCGATGATAGGCCAAATATGATTGGCTATCGTGATTTATATATGTGTTAGTGTGAGTTAGCTTGGAGGTTACAAGATGACCAATGATAGGTAAGTTAGTGGTTCAGGTATGTGTTGGTGTGGGATAGCTTTGGGGTCACATGGTGACCGATGTTAAGCTAATCCTAACACTTGTATATTGTGAATTATAAGTAAAGGCTATATGTGTAAGTATCGTGGTTTGTGCTAGCCGAGTGTGGTGGTCCGGCGCCTATTCCGGATGCCTCTCTAGTCGGGTACCCCAGGTTCTTTGTGAGCCAGGCACGTGTGTTTGTTGTGCTCGGGGTTTTTTCCCGCACTTGTGTTTTACCGTTGAGGTCTGTGTCGTCTTCCTGGACACCCTCACTCCTGAGTTTGAGTTGTACGTCCGGCTGAGGGAAAGACGGCAGTGGGACAGCGACTTCCCAAAGTTTGTTCTTTTGTCGCTTGTAGCGCGCTCGTAGTTGGGGGTACGGACACCAGTAGTCGACACTGGTCCCCAGCTAGTCCTATTTTCCAGTGCCTCACTTTAGAGTGCTCCGGCCAGAGACTCTAGAGGTGCCAGGCATGGGCCTGCAGTTGTGTGTCTGTAGGTGTGGTGTTGGTTGGTCTCCACAGTTGTTTGACTTCTTCCTAGTGGAGCAGCAGTTGGACCTTTCGTCCGTGACTGCGAGACTGAGAGGTAGTTCTTGTGTTGTGTTGTCCGGGATGGATATTGGCCTGATCAGCCAGTAGTCCGTTCCCGTGTGGTGGCGTCGTTCTTTCTGACTCGTGCTTTGCCAGTGACTGTGGTTTGTGAGTTTATGACTCGTGGTCGAGGTTTGACTTGTTCGAAATGTGCCCTGGTGTTGGCACAGTTGTGACTGAGTTGTGATTTGTATGATTCGTCGATTAAGGTTTCACTGTAATATTGTGCCTAATTAAAGGTATAATATAATTATGGTTCAGTGTGGTGTTTATCACCTACTTGTACCCTTTGTTCCGGTGTTGTGTTGTGGTACCTCAGAGTAGCAGGTACGTATTTTCCTTCGAGGGTTACTTTGTAGTTTTGTGGTGGTACATTATGTACTAACCTTTCCGGGTACTTATGTGTTGAGGAGGTCTTGTGGTTTGACCTGCCACTTGTTGTATCCTAACTGTTTTAGGTAGATTCTTGTTTATAATTTATTGTGGATTAGTTGTAATTATTAATTATGTTACCTTTGTGGGTAATTTGCCGATGAGGCTTATGGCCTAGGCATATTGTGGTTTAGTTGAGCTATGCTCCGTGGAGGCCGTGTGAGACCTTCCACAGTTTGAGTTTTTACTCTTCTTGGATATGATTCCAATTATAGCTTTAGTGTGTTATGGATTGGCTTCGTGTTAGCCAGTTCCATTACTTTGAGTAGTTCTGTTGTAAAGTGGTTTGGAGTATAAAGGACCAGCTCTTTGTTAGCAGTCCTATTACTCAAGTGTTTGAGGTTCGCAGTGAAGCTTGTAGCCTGGGCAGTGACTTGCCTGTGTGGCTTATAGTTTAGGCAAACCGTTGTTGTAGCAGTGTGCCAGTGAGACTGTGGTTTAGGCACTTTAGTAGTTGGGCCTGATTAATGATATTATGTTAGTTCTGTGGTCCTACTTTTCTTCTGAAGACGTTATGTTTATTATCACGAGCATGTTGAATTGTTTTATTGTAATGATGTGAGCATGAAATGGTTTGGCTATTGTTGTTGCCAGTGAGACCCATTGGGGTCGAGGTGTCTGTGGTTACAATGTTGTTTGGGTAGCCCCTACTGAGCCAGTGACTTGTTGAGGCTCACTCCCCTACAGTTCTTTTCAGGGCTTGCCATGTGTTTGGCTTGCAGTGGCGTTGCGTCAGACTTGTACCACCAGCAGTAGTTTAGTAGTTAGTGTTGTGTGAGCTTGTGCTCCCTCGGGGTATGCCCCAGATAGTTGTACTCTTTTAAATTGGACATGTATTAATGTAATGGGACAGTTGTACAAATTTGTGAATAGATATGAGCACATGTACTTTCTTGTGTCTTATATTATTGTGGTTTGTCTTTTTGTACTCTTACTGGACATGTGTGTGAGAGATCCTTGCGACACTTCGGTGCGTTCGCGGGAGGCGGATCTGGATATGGAGCCTTAATGGGCATAAATACCCCGGTCCGTTACAAGTGTTGTGGATAAAAAGTCAGTTGTGTGACTATAACATCGATATTGGATCCACACCTATCCTGTGTGACAACACTAGTGCAATCAATCTATCAAAGAATCCCATTCAACATTCCAGGACGAAACACATAGAAATTCGTCATCATTTCTTGAGAGATGAAGTGGCCAATAGATCATCGGAAATCAGTTTCATACCCACAGAGAAACAATTGGCTGATATTTTTACCAAACCTCTAGCTGAAGATAGATTCACCACATTGTGAAGAGAGTTGGGGTTGTGCAAATTGCAATGAAACTTAACTCAAATGTTAAGCATATGTCCCTTGTGTCCACTAACTGTGAGGTATATCAAATGATGATGTGTGGAAGAACAAGTCATGCTTGTTTGGAAACTCTCATTATGCGTGAGAAATATTCTCCGCCAAGTATCCATAATCATGTGACATAAAAGGGACATGTACTCTACATTTGGAATTAGTTTCTTTATAATTTTGCCTATTCAAAACTCTCTTTAAAAATTCTGAAAACACTTGTTGGTTTGTCTTTCTACATGCTTGGTGTTCTTAAGTGCTTGGTCTTTGTATGCAAATATGTCTTCATGAACTTGAGTCCTTTTGTATTAAATGGCACACATTATGGGTGAGCAAGTTAGGGTTAGATGAATGCAAATGTGAAGGAAATTGTTCAACCTTTGTCCATCTCAACTCCCTCACAACCATTAGTCATTTCAGACCTTCATTCTACCCTTAAAACTGCTTTGAACATGTCCATGTCGACAGGCTACAAGGGCCCTGTCGACAGCTTAGCCCAGACAGAACTCTCATTCTTCTGTCTGTGTCCATCTGTCGACAGGCCCTCTACCTGCTGTCGACAGATGCGCACAGTTTTTGCCTCCTCGAAATCTCCAACTTCTGTCTGTGTCTTCTGTCGACAGGCCTTTCTTCCCTGTCGACAGATACCCTGAATTTTGGATCTTCATGCTTATTTCTTCACCCATTCAGTGAGCATCTTCATGATTAACATATAAGGTGTCTATAGGTGTTAATGCATGTTTGACCACATATATACAAATGATATTTAAGCTATTCTTTATACCACTATGATTTTCACATACTATTCATGTTTGGATTTAGGTTCTATCATTTAGAAAACATTTCATAACTCTAAAGGATATCCACCTCACTCCTCTAAATCAATTCTTTGTGGGCAAACATAGTCTCAATTTACTTGATAAGACTTTTGGTCATGAAAGTGCATGTCTAATATTGATAGGTAATCATATCACCTACTTGATATTGGCTTTTACAACAATACTTGGAGAAAAGCCACCTATTTCTGAAAAATCTTTCACAAGGAAAACAAAAAAAAATTAGTTAATGAAAATCAACTTTACATGGGATGAATATAGAGCAATGTTGGGTTATGCTGAGTAACCGGGGTGATGGGCATCACAAATGTTTGCCCTCGCGTCAAAAGGCCAACTCATCATCTCTGTACAACGGTATGATAGAAACTTCCACTAATTAACTGGGGGTATGGGCACGTGTAATGTCTATCCTCACGTCAAAAGGTGTGACGTCTTCTTAAGTACCATTTCCTCCCATTGTTTTTTCTAAATTTCAAACAAAAAGGGAAATAGTGTGTAGCCTCCACTGAGTCATAATTTCCAAGGTCATTGGTCTTGTGATTGTCTTGACATATAGATATCATTTCATGCATCATTTGCCTATCCACAAAATGGGGATTGTGTTGTCTTACATTGTATTTATAGTACGAAGGGTGAGTGTGCAATGTTCTTTATTTAAGTGGGTGTTTTCTTAATGCTTTAACCTTAAATTCCTTGGGTATTATGTTAAAACCATTGAGGAAATTGTTATGGTTTATTATATCCTTGTATATGGTAAGTTCACATACATGATTCACCTCTTATACACCTTCACCTAACACCTGGAAGACATTGCTCAGAGCTTCAGTTCAAAAATCACCAAAAATCACAAAACTGGCCATTCTCTGAAAGCGCCTGTCGACAGGCACCAAGGGCCTGTCGACAGCCGATGGCAGACTTGTTTTTGGAAGTCCAACGGGGTAAATCCGAAAACGGATTTGGTGGGATCCGACTCTTCACATACCCTCAAGCCTTCTATAAGAGGACCCCACACCCCTTTCCATCTTTTTCCACTTCCAAAAACCCTTCTTTCCCTTCCTCTCTTCAAAACTCTTTCTCCAGGTCACCGAAAGAGCTCTCCTCTCCCTTTCCTCTTCCTCTTCCTGTCTCTCTTTCTTCTATATCCTCTCCACCCACATCAAGCCTCCCCTCCTGATGACTCCAAAGGCCAAGAAGCTAGCATCCCGTCGTCGTCCACGATCTCCCGAAGCCGGCCAAGGCTCCAGAGTCACCACCGAGCGTCGGATGAAGTACCGGGAGGATCGTTTCCCGGAGCTCATCATTCCCCCATCTCTGAGTCTTCTTGATGTCCATGGTACCTTCACCAAGGTCGTGCAGCCCCGCTACATCGACTTCCTTTCCCTGGAAGACATGTTTCCAGAACTCCAAACTCTCTTTGATGTCCAGGGTTGGGCACCCTTCTGCTACGATCACATGCAGTACTCTACAACCGCCGTGACCGATTTCTACACCAACCTCCAACTATCAAAAACTGGACAGTTGTATACCAAGGTGAAGGACACTCCATTTCTTATCACTCCTAATCTCCTATCCACCGCTTTGCAAATCCCAAATACAGGAGTGGACATCATGACCCATCATCCAACTCCAGAGGAGTATCACATGCTCATTACTTTGCAGCCTTACGATCCTACTGATCGTAGGCAACTAAATGCAAACTCCTTCCCTCTCTTCGTCTCATCCATCACATCTTCACCACTCTCATAGTTCCCAAGGATGGTAGCCGAGAACTTGTGACCTCCCTTCACAAGTCTCTGCTTCACCAATTCTCAATGCTGAGCCTATCAACTTACCTGCTCTTATGGTCTCTATCTTTCGCATATGTGTTCGAAGTGCCAAGAGATCTATGCCATATGCATGTCAACTCACTTCTCTCTTCCTATTCCTTGGCATTCAAATTCCAAATGGGGATGATGACAGTTCTCAAATCCCGTAGCTCCTATGATCTCACAGCTGTACATAGGATGGGCTACAAGATGGTAGATGGCACTGTAACCAGCGATCTCAAGGGTAAAGGGGCAGCTGCAGATGATGATGATGGTGAAGATGAAGAAGATCAAGCTGAAGAAGATCAATATGCAGAAGATGCTCATAATGATGATTCTCAAGATGAGCCACTAGTTGCTCCAAGAGATGATGCTGCTGCTGCTGTTGCTGAGCCCTCAATTAGGGAATTACTTGCTCAGCTCCAGATTCAAATGGCAACAGGATTTGAACGACTTAATGCAAGAATGGACACACTAGACACCTGCTTGGACAGCATTGCTACTGCGCATCGGCCTTCTACACCTCCAGCTGATGATGATGCGTAGTTAGCTTAGATGTCTAGGCTAGTGTCAAGTCATGTTATCTTGATCAATGAATGTCTTTCCCTTTACTTGTTATTCCTTTCATTAGCACCCAATGTAATGTGTATGCACATGAAAATCAATGAAAATCTTTGTTCTGTGCATTCTAACTGTGTCTATGGTGTGCTTTTGGATGTTGTCAAAAGGGAGAAAAACTCAATTGCATTAATTGATTAATTTTGTCATCATCAAAAGGGGAGAATGTTGGGTTCTCACATTCTAATTAATCAATACAACATGTTTTTGATGATGAACATGATGTGCAATGATGTACAATGCAAACAAGTGATAAACAGTGTGAATTGAGTTTTAAATGAATGAGATCTTCAAACAATAACTTGTCATAACAACTTGGTACAATGCTTGATTTTATGTTCATAATATCTCACTAATTATGTTTACTTTTGTAGGAGATATACCATGTAAGACATGTGCCAAAAAGAAGCTTGAAAGATCAAGTAAAAGTCAAAAGACAAGGTACCTGTCGACAGCAAGCAAGGACCTGTCGACAGATACAAACAGTCAGAGAGTAGCCAGTTCTGCCAAGGCATTGCCTATCAATAGCAGGAGTGACCCTGTCGACAGATGCAACTAGTCTGAAGATCAAAAGCTCAGGAAGGCCTGCGCCTGTCGATAGCAAAAGAGCACCTATCGACAGATGCTTACAGTCAGAGCCTTCAGCCTTCTGGTTCTTCACAAGCTATCTTCGCCTGTCGACAGCAGATGCAAGACCTGTCGACAGACGAGCGGAAAACATATTACGGGAAGTTTTGAAAGTTGCCAAACTTAGTGTTTCTATGGAGTACGACTCTCCATATGTTAACACTCATATATAAGCAACCTTTTGCAACAAATCTCGTACACAAGCAGCCTCTAAGCAAAAACCCTAAAGAGTTCTTACAAGAAGCCTTGTTCTGCTGCTCTGCTTCAACCTACTGCCCAGAACCAAGAACGGAAGACTCTTGCTACGGAAGGTGAAGTCCAAACGTCTTGGATTCAAGCATCTACATCAACATCTGATCTCAAAGTCAAGTCGAGGCTTGGACTCTAGGAGGACGTTCAGAGGAAGAGTTTGCTTATTGGATTTGTTCTTCAACTCTCAAACCCTTCCCTATTCTTTCTATTCCATACTTGTGTGTGTGTGTGGTGTGTCAAGCGGTTGTTGTGCTTGATACACGTGTGTGTGTGTTAATCTGATCGTGGGTTCACATCAGATAAACACGTGTGTGAGTTGTAGTTCATGAACTAGCTCATAAGTAGGTGATTCTGCGTGTGTGTGTGGCCCGTGGATGTAGGATACACGAGTTGTGTACTCCGAACCACGTAAAATCTACATGTCTCGTGGTTTGCACGAATTTGCGTTAGATGTTTGGTAGGCACGACACTTTTATACACGTTTGAGTACTTGCTTATTCATCTACCAATCACTCACACACATCCACACATAGTCTGATTTTTGCCAACACTTTAATTGTCTGTACTATTACAAAAAGAGGGCGTTAAGCTTTTAAATTGTTCGTAATCTATTCAACCCCCCTTCTAGATTACCATTTAGGGAATTCCACATCTCTTCACTGCCTACCCTGCTCAGCTCCCTGTTGGATTGACTGCTCTGCAAACCTCAACTGGCACGGCGAGTGGTCATCTTCTTGAACCTTGAGCGCAAACCAGAACTGCCCAAACTGCCTAAGCCCGAAGAAGAAGACGTCACACTACCACGACTGCCTACGGGACCCTGGTACATTGTGGTCCTGGAGGAAGCTCCTCCTTACTGCTGCTATTGGGGCTGCCAGGTCTCTCTCTACACGGTGGTGGCCTTAGCCACTGCTACTCCCAAAGTGGCACACATGTGAGCAGTCACGCCCCACCTCAAATCTGGCCTCAGTTCTACAATAAACCTCTCTGCACAAGCCTGCTCACTGTTAGAAACATGAGGAACATGCCTCAACAACCTGACAAACCTCTGGTGGTACTGAGCAACCGTTAGATCACTCTGAACCAACTCATGGAACTGATCTCGTCTCTCACGTCGAGCATAATAAGGAAAATGCCCTCCGTGGAAGACCTCCAAAAAATCACTACCAAGAAATCTGATCCAAACACTGCCCTGGGAAGTGTGTCTACCTCTGAACTCTCCACCACTCATGGGCTGGCCCCTTGAGCTGATATACTGTCAATCTGACCTGATCCTCCTCGACGCACTCCATGGTCTCGAACGTACGCTCCAACTCATGCATCCAACTCTCAGCTTTGTCTGGGTCATAGTCGACAAGGAACGTTGGTGGTTGGAGATGCAAGAACCTCTCCAAGAGGGCGGTCCTATCTTCAGTGACAGTCGTCCTCCTCCTACCAACTCGGGTACTCCCAGTACCCAATGCCTACTGAATCGCTGGCTGCGCCACCTGTGGATCTGCCTGCTGTTCTAGTACTGCTGGGGGAGGTACTAGAGACTGACCTCCTATAGCCATCTTCCTTGGCTGCCATGTCCCCTGGAATATGGTTTTGAAAAATTGTTCGGCCATAGAGAACCAATCTGCGTACTACTGTGGTAGGGGCTGGTACCACTGCTGTTGCTGCTCACCCGCTGCTGCTGCTGTCGTCGCCTCCTGAGGCTGTGCCATAGACTCCTCTGCTGACTCATCCTCCTGAACCTGACACGGCGTTGGCATATCTGACTCACCCTGCTGCTCCATCAGCTCTCTAGTCTGCCTATGCCTGCCCGGAGCCATATCCTGCACGGCACACAACCAACAAGGTTAACGACACTAACTCGGGCAGATAGTAGTGTACTTGTACTATTGTTGGGACTTCTTGTTGCAGTTTAAATCCACTACAAGTCCTATTAGAATCTCACTCTGATACCAACTGTAACGACCCCAAGAACCTAACCCTCGGCCCAAACTGAGGACCCAATTTTCGTGGTCGCCGCCCACGGATCTGGGGACCCGGAAGGGCTATAACACAAGTCTAATAGAATATGTAAAGGAAATAAACATCAACTACTGAATTAGAAGCACCCTTAGGGGCATACCCCGAGGGTGAATTACAACTAAAGGGGGAAACCCACTGCTAGCTGCGGGGACGATGACTACCACCCGGCCTCCTCCGCCCGACGCGTGCCCTGCAACTGCTGAGAAGTCTCCCCTAGAAAAAGAAGGGATGAGCTTCACAACAGAAGCTCAGTAGGGACTACCAATCTCCTACTGGCTCTAATAAGCGGAAAAGAATATATATATAAACAAACTAAATAACAACAGATATATATATATATTGTACTCTACACGGGAAATAGTGGAAGCAAAGCTACTAACTAGTGACGGTATGGAAGGACACCACGGTTAGAAACTCCGTACGACCTGCACATCGTAACCACCACATGGCTGACAACATAGTCAGAGCGAACCCTGCCTAGACAAGAGACACTAGATATAGAAACCACTACAACTAGTCAACTGGTCATGAGCGTCCACTGACGTCTTACCCTCGACCCAGGTCCAAATCTCTACTCTCGTCAGAGTGGGGGCAGGATCACAAAGTACACAATAGTAATCGCCGTAGTCTGGCCAGACTACGGTCCCATGCCTGGCCTCTCTAGGTGGTTTCAGGGCCACAAAGAGCGAGGCAGTGAGAAAAAGGACTAGCTGGCCTGCACCGGGTAGAACTCCAGTTGTCCTCTGTGTCCCAGACCAACCAAGAGAGCTCTGCAAATGACTAGACGCCGCTGTCCTAACCACCATTTTCCCCTCTACTCCAGAGTCAGTGACTCGAGTATGCTCGTCGCCCCGAACGCTCCCTCTAAGGCGTACGAGGATGGGGGTCCCAGGCAAACAGTAACAACCTCTCTCACGAGACAAGCCCTCAGGTGCCGAGCACCAGACGAATGACTAGTGTAGGACCGTACTAGGAACTAGCACTGGTGCCACGGGTATAGAAAGAACTGGGAAAGTGGTGAAGACTCCATGGAAACGGAACTCTGCAAGGACTTACCTATGTCTGATACTGTCGCGACGCCTATGGCTGTCGCGATGCCGCGGTCGGTCGCGACCATGTCACGATGCCCTAGGGCGTAGTGATGATGTCGTGGCAGCCGTGCCGATCGCGACATCATCGCGACCCCTAAGCAGGTCGTGACCTCAATCGAGAGGGGTCTTGGGACAACCCTCCTGAGGACCACCCCAAAAATTGTACAAACACATCCATAGGGGGGAGGGGAACATGGGAAACACTCAGGAAAACTTATAAATAGGAAAACCACCCTCAAACCCCACGATTTATGCATTAAACAAGAAAATTTACACTCAAAGGGAACCTCACAACACGGAGCATGGATCTCACCCCCACAACCCCAAAACCATGGGGGAACAAGAACTCTCAAGGGGAAGGGAGCATGCTAGGATGAGAGGAGAACGAGGAGTCCCTACCTCAAGGAGTAGAGCCGACCTGTTGGGGCCTTCACGTCAAAATGGCCACCTCCTCCTCACTCTGAGCACCACGAGCACATTGCTTGCACCAAGGAGACGTCACCTCCCCGCCACGAGCACCACGAACAAGCCAAGAACACCAAAGGGCTCGGGGGAAGGGAGAAGGAAGAAGAATAAGTAGAAGAGAGGAAAGGAACGAGAGAGGGGGAAATGGGCGCCGACCTCAGTTTTGAACCGATGGGCCCAGAGACGTGACGGGTCAAGCCGGCACAACAAAAAACATGTCACGATGCCCCAGGGCGTCGCGACCATCTCGCGACCGAAGGGCCCAGTGTGACACCAAAAGGCGGTCAAACCTCGAAGACAAAGAAAACCAGAACGTGACGGCTTGCAGGTCGTGTCAACACTGTACGCACCTGACACCTGACAAGGCCGTTCTAACAGAAAGGATAGCGGTCAGAATGGTCAGAAAAGCAGTTGCGTCGCCTCCAGACGCCACGACAAGAATGCGACGCCCACCCCCGTCGAGACCAGAATGTGACGGCTAGGTGTGCCGCGACCAAAACCATGTCGCGACCGGCTCCTATGGCGCAACAATGTCGTGACCAAGGGGTCCTCCGCGACCAAGAGGATAGGGCTAAGGGCCCGAGAGGGCCGGGTCTCACACCATCATTGGACGAGAGAAGAGAATTAGTGGCCACAAAAGATGGTAGAACCCCTGGGTGATAACACTAGGTTGGGATGAAGACGCAACGCCCCCCCCCCCCGCAACCATCGATGTCGACAGGAGCTCCAGTGATATCTCCGCCACTGCACTAGTCCTAAATGGAGCTTCAATGGGTGCTTCCACATCTCCCCCCAAGGGGCACCCCTCCTAGGTGCTCAAGTGCACTGAAGGCAGGGCTGCTGGAGACACTTGAGGCATCGATGTTGCATCAGTGGGAACTATAGATGTCCTCTTCACCAGAGGAGTTGGATGAGGAGGCTCCTTCCTATTTGCCGATGATCTTCCAGCTCCTGAGCCCTCATCACTTCTAGCCGTTGGCGATCACTAGGGGACCCCCTACTAGAGGGCCTCTGAGTTGTCGATGTTTCGATAACGGCTTTTTTCCCTAGTTTACTTCATGGATCGAGGCCTTTGGTTGATGGGCAGGATCTCCTCCTCCTTTGCTGGCAGCAATGGCCTCCTAAGGGCAACCTATTGAGCGTACCATAAGTGGAGCAGGTGATCGAGGTGCAGTTGCAGATAAGTGAAGCTATCGATTATCCATCGAATTGAGGAAGGAGGATTGCCCCAGTCGCAAATGATGTCCACCTTGTGATTATCTTGAGGCTTGTGGATCACCCATCCATGCACTGCAAGGTTCTCCATAGTGACTATCTCATCCACGCTCGAGGGATTATGATCGAGGAGCACAGCCTCAGACCAAAACTCATCTTCCAAGGGAGTGTCGTCCTAGATGCAGGGAGATGTGAAGCAAGGTGCCATTGGGAAATCCCATGCTGGATCCCCAAGGCACCTAGAAACCCAAAAATATCGGGACTACCACCCTTTATGGGAAGAAGCCTATCGCGGCGAGCGTTGTCACGTCCTAATAATTCACTATTTATTGGAAAATGATAGAGAACAGATTTAAGAAATAGAACTTAGATTGTATACATCTGTCATCATTATAGCGGAAGCTTTACATACATAACACTCCTCCTTACAATCCACAGGAGGAGTGAGAAAAAGAAAACAAAATAACATTTCCATTTCTAACTACAGTACTAGAACGGTAATCTATTGGATTCCAGAGATTGATTATCTATCTTTGCACACCCCCTTAAGAGCTAGGCTCTTCTTGTTCACTTGAAAGAGTAGGATTTAATGAGCAATGGTGCCCAGTAGAATTCACCTTCTTTATCAACAAGATTAAGATAACCAAAGAGTTAAGCAAGAAACTTGACTCATAGCAGTGCTGAATATCAAGGGTGACTGTATACTCATATCAATAGATTGTAGAAAAAGAGTACTGAATTAAGCTTGCATAGCAAAGAAATCAAGATAGTAATCACATTCTGGTTCAAGTAAAGAACACAATCAACTCATGATAGAATAATATGATGATCAATCAAGCAAGTATGATTCAATGCCAAACATCCAGTAGATCCATTATCGTTCCGTACGGCCAGTAAACGAATTCGGGTGCTTCTCCCGGGACTGGATCAGCCCCACTTGCACATGCATTTATTTCGATTGAGTCCAAAGACCCAAAGTTGTCATCACAAATCATTTCTGTTAAACATTCAAGTATGGTACATAGGTACTCAAAATCTCATGTGTAACAAGGTTTTAGGAGTCAATGCCAATAACTTCAGGATGATGTAGCCATGAGGGAAACAATCATACTTGGAAGTGTCCAAGAATAATCCATAGTTGGATGTAGATGAAGATTAAATGATTCCTCTCAGTGGTACAATAGTTAGAATCCAAGAAAATGAGGAAAACAACTTGTTTGGACAATACAAAAGTGTGTCACCTTGGATTGGGAAAGGAATGGTTCTGATGAACATCACAGATTGGTGGATGTCGACAGCCATAAGGTGGCTGTCGACAGCTACTGGTTCATCCAGAACTGGATTCATGAATCTGGCCCTTAGCTGTCGACAAGCCAAAGGTAGTTGTCGATAGATGGCTGTCATCTGTCGACAGGTGGGTTCTATCTGTCGACATCTATTAATTTTTCTGAAATTCTTGATTCTGGAGGCAAGGTACCTGTCGACAACTGGGTTCTGTCTGTCGACAACCGCAAGTTATTCTTCCAGGAATGGTTTAAATCAACTTAGGAGACTCTTCTAAGAGTTACTACTATTTTATGAAGGATCAAACAATAGTTTGTAGATCTCAAGTACTCCCTACACATCCTACATGAAGAAAAAAAAATAGAACAATGGGAGAAAATCTTTATAGTTTAGGTGACATGAAAAACTGGAAAACTTATGGAAGAAAAGCTCTGTATATATCTAACTCCTTCATGCAAATCTTTCTCGAATCTTGAAACAAGCTCACACCATGTACATGTATCTACATCTAAAGACATGAGCTTCAACTAGAGATATGAACACAGTGAAAGAGGAAAACCCATGAAAGCTTTACTGAACTTTAGAACAAGGTGAAACCAAGGTAGATGCTCAATCTCCGAGATTCTAATAGAAAAAGAAATAAGAGAAGGAGAATCCTACATGACACAGGAAGATAGGAAAACCCTTCTCTTCTCCTCGCAAAGGAAACGGCGGTAGAAACATCAGTTGTAGCAGTAGTAATTGACACAGTAGCAGTAGGAGAAGTAGCAGGAGTCGCAGCAGTAGCAGCTTCAGCAGGAGCAGGAGCTACAGCTACAGTAGCAGCAGCTACGGCAGAAGCAGCAGCAGCAGTTGGAAGGATGAACAAGGTGGGTAAACTCTTACGAAGTGGGCAAAGGAGGGTATAAGTAGAAGTCTAGGCTTCATGCATGTATGGCATGTAGCCATACACGTTGCCGTAAAAACCCAATTTTCTTACAATCCAGCCACGTTAACCATGGAGTTTTACCCCACTTACACGTATTAAGCTACGTGTAACCCACTTACACCAAGTGAAAAGGGTCTTACATAGCCAAGGCTACGTAAGCAATATTCAAAAAATAGTTTACATAAATAGGGAATAATTCATCTAGCCCTTTTGTTCTTATTTTTTTATATCCAAACGATGTCCAATCAAGTTGAAACTTCAAACATAAGCTAATTGAAAGGTTTTACAAATTATGGTGATTTTAGTTTAAATTTTGGAATTAATTTTTGATCCAGCAAAGATTGCCCATAAAATCATTAATGTCGACTTAATCATGATATCCGTGCAACAACAATTCAAGATATTTATGTTTCTAGAACAAACACATTTTTCTGGAAATTACTGTGTTTTAGGATTTCAATTCCGTTACCGAATTTTGGTGATGCCCTGTCGGAGTGCGCACCTCTGAAGACATCACTGAAATTATATTATAAATAAAAACAATGTTCCTAAAATAAAGATAATATTTCTCATGAAAGTGAGTATGTTTAACAATAAAAAATCATCATCTTTTTCCCAATTTTCAATAAGTAAAATTTTGGGGTGTTACAATTCTCCCCTACTAAAAAAAAATTTGGTCCTCCAAATTTAACGGATAGGGATTTAACAATAAGTGATACTAACCAGTAAACAATTCTGGATATTTGGTTTTGATAGCATCTTTTAATTCCCATGTTGCTTCTTCTTGTCCTCGCTTATTTACTGAATCTTCAATAATGGGACTTCCTTATTCCGTAGTTGCTTAATCTTTCGGTCGAGGATTTGCATAGGTTCTCTTTATATGCCAGTTCCTTGTAACTCCAAATTCTGGTTTTCATGAATATATATCCATTTTGGTGATTAACAAAATCCTAACAATTAGTATCTAACAAGTTTTTATGAAGCTTAGTCACAGGAAATAAACCAGGCAAAATCAAGCAAAGACTTGTAAGTAAATCCTTACACTGTTGTTTTTATTTTTCAGAGCATGAAATTTCTCTAAGTACACATCAACTCTATTGAAGCATAATGATTTCATAAGTCATTGCAAAGAATAACTATTTCATAAGTATCATATCATTTTTAGGTTTATATCGATTTCGATCTCAGAACGATTCGCTAAGTGGACGCATCGATTTCGATCTCAGAACAATTCGTTAAGTGATCGCATCGATTTTGATCTCAGAATGATTCGTTAAGTAATCACATCGATTTCGATCTTAGAACGATTCGCTAAGTGGTTGCATTGATTTCGATCTCAGAACAATTCGTTAAGTGATCGCATCGATTTCGATCTCAGAACGATTCATTAAGTGATCGCATCGATTTTGATCTCAGAATGATTCACTAAGTGGTCACATCGATTTCGATCTCAGAACGATTCGCTAAGTGGTCGCATCGATTTCGATCTCAGAACGATTCGCTAAGTGATCACATCGATATCGATCTCATAACGATTTGGTTACATTCAACGATTTTGCTTCATAACGATTTAATCAGTGAAAACAACAATTTGCTCTCACAACGATTTTATTTCAGAATGATTCAATCAGTGAGAACAACGATTTGCTCTCATAACGATTCGATAAGTGAGTATAACGATTTCAATCTCACATCGACCTCGTAAGTGAGCATAACGATTTGCTCTCATAATGATTCGATAAGTTTCACATCGATTTGGTATTTACATCGATTCGACAAGTTACAAATGACTTGGTCAATATATCGATTTGTTCACAAAGACTTGCTCATAACGATTTGATTACACTGTCATAACGATTTTAATGAGTATATAACGATTTGTGTGTATATCGATTTGGTTATGAATGTACAACGATTCACATGAACAATGACTCATTCACACAATGATTCTATAAGTCATGTTCATATCGATTTCATGAGCTATAACGACTTGATATTCAAATATCTTGACAAGTCAAAGTCATCCCACGTATTTCTCTTTCATCCATGCATTAAATATAACCGTACATTTCTCTGCACAATGCATGTCTAGAAATCATCTATTCTTATGCTTCTGGATGTAATATCTTTTTGGAAAGACAGAATGGAATTTCTATTTTGATGTATTCTCACTCTAACGTTGGCTGACAACAAGAGACAGCTTAGCTGTCTACGTTTTAGCATTTAATGTGTGCAGGTCTCTGACAGCACGACTCTATACAATGTTGGATAAAGTAGAAGCTGGAGGATATCAAGAAGTATTTTCTTCTTACGTGCATGAAACGTAAAGAACCGTTGACTACAAAGGAAGGCCATGTAGTCTAACATTCTCTGAACATAGAGACAACGGATAATTCAACGACTACATTTGTCAAAGAAGATATAAATAGAAGACTGGTGGCTACGTGAAGAGATACATCTTGAGAATTCAAAATCAGCAAGCACCATAGAAGAGCTCAAGTCCAACTCCATCATTTTTGTTGTAGCTCTTAGCTCTCTGTGTCTAGTGTAGAACCTTTAGAGAGCCTTTGTGTACTGAGAGTGTTCTTCTTTGTAGATCTTTTTTCCTCTCAGTCTTCACTTCGGATCAAGCACTGTGCTATTAGCTTGGTCCAGGGGCGTATCATCCCTTGAACACATCTTTGTGTTATTCCCTTCGTGTTGAAGGAAGACCTGGGGGTTCCAAGGTGTTTTTCCCTTCGTGTTGAAGGAAGACCTGGAGGGTTCCAGGGTGTTGTATTCCTCTTCGGGTTGTGAAGAGAAGACCAGCTGCGGCTGGGTGTGTAAGTGTCCTTGAGGGGGACTGTACCCTTGGGTAGTGAATCCTGAGTTGTTGCTCAGCGACTGGACGTAGGACTCCTGTGGAGAGGTGGTCCGAACCAGGATAAAATCTTGTGTAGTGTGATTTCGTGTTTTGTGTTTGTTGTTGTCCTTCACTAACGCTAACAACCATCGAAGTGTGTTGTGTGAACGTTTTTGTGGATAGGTATTAGATAATCTAAT
>CM024762.1:15365415-15935288 GCA_014218235.1 Colocasia esculenta | reverse complement strand
GAAGAGAGGAAAGAAGAGAGAATTAAGAGGAAGGGTTTTAAAAATAGAGAGAGAGATTAAAATGAGAGAGTTTTGAAAATAGAAAGAAAGAGAGAGAAAGAAAATATAATTTAAAATTAGAATCTCTCCTATTGTCTCTTATCCATCCTGGTCCATTAGCAATTCTTGTTGAGTGGCCCATTATCCTGCAAATAAAGCACATACAAAGATTTAATCAAATATCCTTTTTGTAACAAAATAATACTGGATTAATATAAAATTGAGCATCAATAGATCAAAACCATCATGATTATCATCAATAATTATGCATTTATCATAAAACATATGCAGGTTTGGAGTTTATTAAAAGTGTACCTTCAACAAGTCCACCTTCTTGCGGAGATTCTGGTTCCACTTCCTGAATGGCTTGCAAACGCCCTTGTTTAGCTCGGGGATTTTGGGTTGCTGATACATTCTTCATCATAGGACATTCAGGAATCCGATGTTGATTACTTCCACATCGGAGGCAAGCACCCAACCTATTCCAACAATTTTTAGTTTTGTGTCCACTGAGATGGCAATGTCGACAAACGTCTTTATTCCCAACTGGAACCTTTCCTGTTTTCTTGGTGGACTTCTGTACTTCATGGGCATTTCCTGTCTCAAACTTCCTTTTACTGTTAGTTGTGGAAGAACTTTCACCAGACTTCCCTCTAATCTTTTCCACAGTTTCGTTTGCAGCTTCTAAAGCCAAGGCCCTCTTGACCATTTCTGAATATGTTGTAATTAAATGAGGCGTTAGCTAAGTAATGAAATTTGTACGTAAACCATTCATAAACCTTTTCACCTTCAATTTTTCTGTGGCTATTAGATGAGAAGCATATTTAGACAGTCGAGCAAACTGCGCCTCATATTCAGACACCGTCATTTTGAGTTGCTTTAGATTAGCAAACTCATTAGCCTTCTTCTCTTAAACTGCTTCAGAGAAATACTACTCATTAAACAACTCACAAATTCCTCCCAACCTACCTGATTTGGATTCTCTAAAGTAAGACTCTACAGTCTCCCACCATGCTCGGGCATCACGATCCAACTGGATGTTGCCAAACGTATCTCATCCTCTTCTGCACATCGGATCGCCCTAAAAATTCTTTCAATATCCTTTAAACCATTTTCGGCCTCATCTAGATCTGTGCTACCTGCAATTCTTGGAGGATCTAGACTTCGGAAATCTTTAAACAGATTTGTTCCATTATGAGTATTGTTCTTAGCTACTATCCTCATCACTCACTCAGTCGGTCATGCAGGTGCTCTCCATCTTCTTCCAATTTGCATCGCCTCCTTCCATAACTATTTTAAGGAAATATCTGAGACATCCAACATTCATATTAATATGATCACCCCAACCATACATACATTCATCACAATCAAATTTTATATATCACATAATGTACATACTTTTCATTAATAAGCCAAAATATTTACATCATCATCATCATCATCCTTACCTCTCATTACATATATACATTAGGAGTTATACATACAACTCACTATTTCTCAAAAGGAGAGATTAACAAAGTAAGTTCCTAAACTTCCTAGGTTGATTCAGGTTTGTGTGGGAGATTCCACGGATGGCTACTGATCTCCCCCAGGCCCATGATACAGTTCTCTTGCTGCATCAGACAAACCCTCCCAATACCCTTCAATCTGATGTAGCAGCATATCTTTTCCTAACTTCAGACTATCCAGATTGCACATTATTTGAGTCATAGATTCTAAGAAGGACGGGGATTTCCTGCCAGAAATGCACCAGTGGTTAGCTTTAGTACTTCTTCTTTTACTTGCACATGTGCTTCCCTCTGGGCTTAAGCATATAACTCCACATCTTGTTGGAGTAGTTCCATTGCAGACAGTAACCGCTCTAGAGCATTCATTTCCATTCTATAGCAACCAATAAATTAAATATATATACACAAACAAAAAATTTCTATTACCTTCATAACTAATCCCAGATTTCTACCCAATCTCACTGGTCATTCCCTAGGCTTACGGAACCTAAGGCTCTGATACCAAATAATCTGTCATGTCCTAATAATTCACTATTTATTGGAAAATGACAAAGACCAAATTTAAGAAATAGAACTTAGATTGTATACTTCTATCATCATTATAGCGGAAGCTTTACATACATAACACTCCTCCTTACAGTCCACAGGAGGAGTGAGAAAAAGAAAACAAAATAACATTTCCATTTGTAACTACAGTACTAGAACGGTAATCTATTGGATTCCAGATATTTATTATCCAGCTCTGCACACCCCCTTAAGGGCTAGGCTCTTCCTGTTCACCTGAAAGAGTAGGATTTAATGAGCAATGGTGCCCAGTAGAATTCACCCTCTTTATCAACAAGATTAAGATAACCAAAGAGTTAAGCAAGAAACTTGACTGATAGCAATGCTGAATATCAAGGGTGACTGTATACTCATATCAATAGATTATAGAAAAAGAGTACTGAATTAAGCTTGCAAAGAAAAGAAATCAAGATAGCAATCACATTCTGGTTCAAGTAAAGAACACATAATCAACTCATGACAGAATAAGATGTTGATCAATCAAGCAAGTATGATGCAATGCCAAACATCCAATAGATCCATTATTGTTCCATATGGCCAGTAAACGAATTCAGGTGCTCCTCCCGAGACTGGATCAGCCCCACTTGCACAGGCATTTATTTCAATTGAGTCCAAAGACCCAAAGTTGTCATCACAAATCTTTTTGTTAAACATTCAAGTATGTACATAGGTACTCAAAATCTCATGTGTAACAAGGTTTTTAGGAGTCAATGCCAATGACTTTAGGAAGATGTAGCCATGAGGGAAACAATCATACTTGGAGTGTCCAAGAATAATCCATAGTTGGATGTAGATGAAGATTAAATGATTCCTCTCAGTGGTACAATAGTTAAAATCCAAGAAAATGAGGAAAAATAACTTGTTTGGACAATACAAAAGTGTGTCATCTTGGATTAGGAAAGGAATGGTTCTGGTTAACATCACAGATTGGTGGATGTCGACAGCCATAAGGTGGTTGTCGACAGCTACTGGTTCATCCAGAACTGGATTCTGGAATCTGGCCCTTAGTTGTTAACAGGCCCAAGGTAGTTGTCGACAGTTGGTTGTCATCTGTCAACAGGTGGGTTCTGTCTGTCGACATCTACTAATTTTCTAGAATTCTTGATTTTAGAAGCAAGGTACCTGTCGACAACTGGGTTCTATTTGTCGACAGCCGCAGGTTATTCTTCCAGGAATGGTTTAACATCAACTTAGGAGACTCTTCTAAGAGTTCCTACTATTTTATGAAGGATCAAACAATAGTTTGTAGATCTCAAGTACATTCCTACCATCCTATCATGAAGAAAAAAAATAGAACAATGGAGAAAATCTTTATAGTTTAGGTACTTGAAAAACTGGAAACTTATAGAAGAAAAGCCTGTATATTCTACTCCTTCATGCCATATTCTCGATCTGGAAACAAGCTCACACCACAACAACGTATCTACCTAAAGCATAGCTTCACTAGAGAATATGACCACAATGAAAGACAACCCATGAAAGCTTTACTGACTTCGTGACAAGGTGAAACCAAGGTCGATGCTCAATCTCCGATTCTAATAGAAAAAAGAAATATAGAATGATAATCCACTGACTCAGGAGATAGGAAGACCCTCTCCTCTCCTCACCAAGGAACATGATGGTAGCAACAGCAGTTGTAGCTGTGACGGCCCTCATTATACCGGTACGGTCATACCGACCCACGTCGATATAGCGAGAGTCCTCACAGTGGGACATTTACCCAACGATACAAACAGCTGAGATACACGCGAATATATATAACAGAGTAGCGGAAGTAAAAGAGAACTATCTCCATTCATTCATCATCCACATTAAACATACATGCAGTTTACAATTTGCAAAAAGGAACTAAAATTCACATGATTTAAATTGCTGAAATAGAATACAAATGTCCACATATTACATTCTTTTCATGATAATCCTAATACAATGTTCAAGTACATACGACGAAGTACACAATCACAAAGGAAGCTCCAAGTAACTAGTCTCCGCGCTCGGAGTCCGTCTCCACCGTCTCCTCCAACGGTGTCGTATCACCAACTACACCTGTACGCCGAAGCAAGGAGTGAGTCCAGAGACTCAGCAAGTAACACTATACATGATATACACGTACAAGTCCTAGTGGTTTCTACAAGCACATACAATTAGCAACACATAGCATGCTAGTCCATTTAAGTTTCAACCTATCATGAAGGTTCTACAATTTTACACTAACACATGCTTTCAGATTTCAAAATATAACATTCACCTATCACATGGTCTCTAATCCATTCACTTATGAACTTTAACCTTATAAAGAACCAAACATGAGAGTTATCCACATGGACAATTTACATATATGAACGGGAACATAGTTAGCATGGATTCCACATGTTCTTAAGTACCTACATAACTTTTTCACATGCTTTAGGTTGCTGATTTCACATGGTTCAAAGACTATAAACCTACACATGAAAGCTACAATGTGGCTTAGAACATAACACATGAACAATCCATCATGCCACTTTGCACACATACTCATTAATTGTTCCTAATCATGGATTCTAAACACTTTGCACACATAAACACAAGAAGGATAACATGCATTTTCTGAATTCACATGGTTTCAGATTTAGCCTCACATGGTTTCAATAACACATTGCACATCTAGATTTTCACATTTTCCTTTTTCACAATTTCCTCTTTTCACATGGTTACACTTTACACATACACATTCACATGTCACTTACACATTTACACATGGTCACATACACTTTACACATTACACTTTACACATATTTTAGTGCCGTGACACATAGTCCAAACCACCAAAGAAGGACACATTCACATCACATAACACATAGGCACCATCTAGGCAATGCAATGGTGACTCTTGGACTGCGCAGACCGGGAGAACAAGTCTCCACCCTAACCAGTGGTACTTGTCCACCTCCAGGATTTCCCCTAATGCCCTTAGGGTCACTTAACACAATGAACTTTCTCAGGGGGACTTTTCCCTGATACAGCTCCACTGCCTTCTCGGAAGCAGTATCACATTGGCACAGTTTACACTTTTACACATTTAACGTTTTACACATGGTTTTACACTTGGCACTCTTCATTTCATTCACACTTTCTTACTCACATGAACACCTCTGTTTTTTCCTAACATGGTACTACAGAGTTTTCAAGATTTAACACATAGTAAACACCCATCATGCTGTTTTAAACAAAATAAAATCACATTACGATCATATATACGAATTATTCACAATTTACATGAAAACACATAACTTTTTATTTACTGTTCCAAATAACCTGAAATTTTAACCACATGCTGTTTTCAGGTTCAAAATCATACCCTCAATTTTTCAGATTTTTCTGAGCTAAATAGGATTTACAGAAAATCAAACACCTAATTAGCATATTATTCACAACTTATACTAACATGGGTCTAACACATTTGAAATTCACCCACTTACTGTTTTGCACAGAAAACACAAATGCATGATTTCAGAATACAACATCATCCTAATTCATACATCTATAAATCCGTTACCACAACCATTTCTTTCATGCTTTCATTTTACCGAATCGAACTTTCTAGCAATTCCACAAGTATGCATGAATTACAAAATTCAGAACAACATACATGTCCCACAATTCTTCATGATAGACTGAAAACAAGACATTTAACTAATCCTAATCATGGAACATTAATTGCAAGAATTATCTACAAGTTATGCCCACAAGTTTAAAGACACCAATTTTCCACATTCACCAACACACCACATCCATTCACAACCACAATGCACAAATACATAGCTTATAGGAATACCATATATCCTCATCACGGAAATCATAACGAAATTAACGTATAAGAGGGACAGAACAGCTCACTGTTCTGTCCTGAAGAACTAGACGGCGGTCTCTGGCCGCTGACTCAGAGTCAGCGGCATGGTCGATGGACGCCAAGCTCATCACAGGCGTCCAGGGACCTTGCCGTTTACTCAGGTCTGTGCAGAAACACAGACCCGAGCTCTGAAATTGGGTGAAATGGAGGGTCTAGGACTCGAGGGAAATTCCATAAAAATTATAAAAACCTCCTAGACTCATACGGGGATACCATAGATAGGTCACTTGCCTTTCAAAAATTCTTCTAGGGATTTAGAGGCTTGGTGAAGACCTCCTTGGGCAGTCCCAAGAAGTTGCAGAAGCACCTCCAAGATCGCCTTCCTCCGGGCTTCTGGTTGATCTCCACGCCGAGGGGATGATGGGGAAGCCTTCCCCTTTGCTTCAGCTCCCTCCTTGATGCAGAAGATCTCCAAAACCAGCTTCAAGGGTCGGATTTTAGGGGTTCAAACTGGGGTTTTTCTCACAGAGCTCTAGGGTTTTTCTTTCTCACCTCTCTCCTCTTGCAAGGGTGAAGGGGAATAATGGGGTGAGCCAATTCGGGTTCAGACCTAAAGAGGGTCTTTCCCCCACTCACTAGGGTGATGGGACACCCCTCAGAGCCGTTGGGGGACATCCCCCAATGGTTGCCATACCTTGCTTCAGAAGATAGCAGCTCTGCTGCGCATGCAGGCCAGAGAAGTTGACGTCCATATCGCTGGACGCCGGAAGTTAGGGTTGGCGTCCAGGGCTGGACGCTAACACCACCTCAACGGCCTGGGGATTGACGCCAATAGGGCCTTCGGCCAGAACCCTAATTTATGCAGAAAACCATGCATACCAAGCTTCTATACATGCAATATGTACATGGTATTATATTCACACTATCATCATGCAATACATACATTATTTATGTTTAATATAAACACATGTACACGTATTTATACTATTTTAAATCCACGTAAAATACGTACATACATACTCAACACAATATACACACATAAATACGAAAAATACGACGGAAATTCGAGGGTCTTACTAGCATGTCTTGACACAGTAGCAGCAGGAGAAGTAGCAGGAGTCGCAGCAGTAGCAGCTTCACAGAGCAGCAGCAGCTACAGCTACAGCAGGAGCAGCAACAGCAGCTATGGCAGGAGCAGCAGCAGCAGTTGGAAGGATGAACAAGGTGGGTAAACTCTTACGGAAGTGGGAAAATGAGGGTATAAGTAGAAGTCTAGGCTTCATGCATGTATGGCATGTAGCCATACTCATGCCGTCGTAAGACCCATTTTTCTTACAGCCCAACCACATTAACCATGGAGTTTTACCCCCTTACATGTATTAAGCTACGTGTAACCCACTTACACCAAGTGAAAAGGGTCTTACGTAGCCAAGGCTACTTAAGCAATATTCAAAAAATAGTTTACATAAATAGAGAATAATTCAGCTGCCCCTTTTGTTCTTATGTTTTTGTAACCAAATGATGTCCAATCAAGTTGAAACTTCAAACATAAGCTAATTGAAAGGTTTTACAAATTATGATGATTTATTTTAAATTTTAGAATTAATTTTGATCCAGCAAAAATTGCCCAGAAAATCATTATGTCGACTTAATCTTGATATTTGTGCAACAACAATTTAGGATATTTACGTTTCTAGAACCATCACATTTTTTTGGAAATTACGGTGTTTTTAGATTTCAATTCCGTTATCGAATTTCGGTGACGCCTTGTCGGAGTGCACACCTCTAAAGATAACACTGGAATTATATTATAAATATAAAAAATATTCCAAAAATAAAGATAATTATTTCTCATGAAAGTGATTATGTTTAACAATAAAAAATCATCATCTTTTTCCCAATTTTCAATAAGTAAAATTTTGGGGTGTTACAATTCTCCCCTACTAAAAAAAAATTTGGTCCTCCAAATTTAACGGATAGGAATTTAACAATAAGTGATACTGACCTGTAAACAATTCTGGATATTTGGTTTTGATAGCATCTTCTATTTCGCATGTTGCTTCTTCTTGTCCTCGCTTATTCCACTGAATCTTCAATAATGAGACTTCCTTATTTCGTAGTTGCTTAATCTTTCGGTCGAGGATTTGCATAGGTTTCTCTTCATACGCCAGATTTCCTTGTAACTCCAGATTCTGGTATTCAATAACATGCTCTGGATCATAAACATATTTCTGTAACATTGACACATGAAAGATGTCATGTACATTGGACAATTGGGGTTGTAATGCTAGTTGATACGTCATTTCCACAACTCTCCTTAATATCTCAAATGGTCCAATGTATCGTGGACTAAACTTCCCTTTAACTCCAAATCTCTTAATTCCTCTTCGGAGTGACACTTTGAGAAAAAGATGATCTCCTTGTGGAAATTCCAGCTCTCTTCTTCGTCGATCAGCATAACTTTTATGTCAATCCTGAGCGGCTTTCATTCGGTCTTGTACCAACTTTACAATTTCTGTAGTTTTTTGTATCATTTCAGGTCTAAGGATGTGTGATTCCTTCAATTCAATCCAACACAGTGGTAATCTGCACCGTCGACCATACAAAGCTTCAAATGGTGCCATTTGAATTGTAGACTGATAACTGTTGTTATAAGCAAATTCCATAATAGCTAGATGGTTACTCCAGTCATTTCTAAATTCTAGCACACAAGCATGACACATATCCTCAATAACTTGATTTACCCGTTCTGTTTGTCCATCAGTTTGGGGATGAAATGTCGTACTAAATTTTAACATAGTTCCTAGTGCATCTTGTATTTCTCTCCAAAAGTGTGAAGTAAATCTTGCATCTCTATGAGAAATGATATCCTTTGGAATTCCATGTAGCCGAACAATTTCTTTTAAGTACAAGGCCGCTAATACATTGACAGACCATCTTGTCTTAATAGCCAGGAAATGAGCTGACTTTGTGAGTCGATCAATTATCACCCATATCACATCATATGCATTACGTGTTCTAGGTAATCCCACAATAAAGTCCATGCCAATACTATCCCATTTCCACTCTGGTATCTCAAGGGGTTTTAGTTTCCCTGCTGGTTTCTAGTGTTCAACCTTGATTTTCTGACATGTTAAGCATCTAGCAATAAAATCCACTATGTCTTTCTTCATGTTACACCACCAAAAATTCTTCTTTAAATCTTGATACATCTTGACAGCTCTCGGATGGATGGTATAATGTGCTCAATGAGCTTCCTCTAATACTTGTTTCTTAATTTCTGAATTATCTGGTATGCATAATGTGACGGCCCTCATTATACCGGTACGGTTATACCAACCCACGTCGGTATAGCAAGAGTCCTCACAGTGGGACATTTACCCAAACGATACATACAGCTGAGATACACGCGTATGTACAACAGAGTAGCGGAAGTAAAAGACCATTGTCTCCATTCATTCATCATCCACATCAAACATACATGCAATTCGCAATTAACATAAAAGAACTAAAGGTCCACAGAATTTAAATTGCTGAAATAGAAACACAAATTGTCCACACTTATACATCCTTTTCATGATAAATCTAGTACAATGTTCAAATTACATACTTATGAAATACACAAATCTCAAAGAAACTCCAAAGCTAGTCTCCGCGCTCGGAGTCCGTCTCCACCGTCTCCTCCAACGGTGCTGTGTCACCAACTATACCTGTACGCCGAAGCAAGGAGTGAGTCCAAGGACTCAGCAAGCAACACTACTCATAATATACACGTACAAGTCCTAGTGGTTTCTACATGCACATTTACAATTTGCAACACAAGGCATGCTAGTCATTCTAAGTTTCAACCTATCATGAAAGTTTTACAATTTTATACATGGATCATGCTTTCAGATTTCTAAGAATAAAATTCACCTATCACATGCTCTCTATTCAATTTACTCATGAAACTTTAATCTTTAAAGAATCAAAACATGAGCTACCAACATGAACATTGTGCATACATGAAAGGGGAACACAACTAGCATGGATTTCACATGTCCTTAAGTACATACATAACCCTTTTCACATGCTTTAGGTTGCTGATTTCACATGGTTTAACGGCTGTAAACCTATACATGAAAGCTACAATATTGCATAAAACATATCATGTGATCAAACAATCATGCTATCTTGTACCCGTTTTCACCAATTATCCCTAACATGGATTCTAGACATCTTTGCACATAATAACATGATGATAATAACATAAATTCACTGATTTCACATGATTTCAGATTTGTCTCACATGGTTTCAATAACATATTTTCACATCTTTAGTTTCACATTTTCTTTACACAAGTTTCCTCTTTCACATGGTTCACTTTACACATACACATTCACGTTGTCACTTACACATTTACACATGGACATATACACATTACACATTTTAGGTGCCGTGACACATAGTCCAAACCACCAAAGAAGGACATATACACATCACATTACACATAGACGCCATCTAGGCATTCCAATGGCGACTCTTGGACTGCGCAGACCGGGAGAACAAGTCTCCACCCTAACCAGTGGTACTTGTCCACCTCCAGGATTTCCCCCTAATGCCCTTAGGGTCACTTACACATTGAACTTTCTCAGGGGGACTTTTCCCTGATACAGCTCCACTGCCCTCTACGGAAGCAGTGTCACATTGGCACAGTTACACATTTACACATTTACGTTTTACACATGGTTTTACACTTCACACTTTCATCTCATTCACTTTCTCACTCACATGAATATCTCTGTTTTCCTAACATGGTACTACAGAATTTCAAGAGTTTAACACACAGTAATTTCACTAATCAAGTTGGTTTTAGACAATAACTAATCACATTACGATAATATACGTAGATTATCACATTTCACATAAAAATACATAACTTCTTATTTACTGATCCAAATGACCTGAAATTTTAACCACATGCTGTTTTCGGGTTCAAGATCATACACTCAAATTTTCAGATTTTTCTGAGCTAAATATAATTTACAGAAAATCAAATACCTATTTTGCATGTCTTCACAACTTAAGTTAACATGGAGTTTAACACATCTTGCAATTTGCCACTTACTGTTTAAACAGAGGCTACTAACATACGCATGATTTGAGAATACAAGATTTCCCTAAATCATACATCTATAGATTAATCATCACAATCTTTCTTGTATGTCTTTTTACTTACCGAACCGGATTTATTGGCAATTTATACAAGCATGGATAGTTTATCAAAATTGCATACACATATACTGACCCACTAATCTCCATGATCAGACAATCCAAGGCATCCATACTAATCCTAATCATGAAACATGGATTTGCAAGATTTTCAACAAGTCATGCTCACAAGTTTAAGGGATACAATATTTCCTACATTCACCATCACACCACATATTCATCCACACACCCCAATTGACTATATACATAGAGTATAGGATTACCATATATCCTCATCACGGAAACCATACCGAAATTAATGTCAAGGAGGGCAGAACAGTTCACTGTTCTGTCCAGAGGAACTTGGCGGCGGTCTCTGGCCGCTGACTCTGACTCAGGCAGCGGCATGGCCGATGGACGCCAAGCATGATATCGGCGTCCAGGGACCTTGCCGTCGATGCAGGTCTGTGCAGAAACACAGACCCGACCTCTCAAGATTTGGTGAATGGGAGGGTCTAGGACTCGAGGAAAAATGTACAAAAATTGCAAAAACCAACCTAGACTCATACGGGAACATCATGGATAGGTCACTTGCCTTTAAAAATTCCTCCAAAGGATCTAGGGCTCGGTGAAGCCTCCTTGGGCTGTCCCAAGAAGTGCAGAAACTCCCTCCAAATGATCTCTCCTCCGGGTTCTTGAGCGAGATCCACAGCAAGCCGAGGTCGGGGAAGCCTTCCTCGTGTCCAGCAACCTCTTGAAGCAGTGGAACGCCGGATCAAGCTCCAGGGGGTCGGATTTTTGGGTGGCAAAGTGGGTTTTTCTCACAGTTTTCTCCTAGGGTTTTTCTTCTCTTTTTCTCCTCTTGCAAGGGTGAAAAGAGGCTGGGGGAAGGGAGCTCCGGTTTTAGACCTAAGGAGAGACCCCTCTCCCACACTTGGGTGATATGACAGCCCTCAGAGCCGTTGGGGAGAACCCCCAATGGCTGGGCTTTCTTGTTTCAGAAGCTTGCAGCTCTGCTGCGCATGCAGGCCAGAGAAATTGGCGTCCATATCGCTGGACGCCAGGATGAGTGTTGGCGTCCATGTCTGGACGCTGACACCAGCTAAACGGCCTGGGGTTGACGCCAAGATGGCCTTCGGCCAGAACTCTGAAATATGCAGAAAACCATGCATACCATGCATATATACATGCAATATGTATACGGTATTATATCCATATTATCACCATGCAATACATACATTATTTATATTTAATATAAACACATGCACACGTACTTGTACTAATTAATACGTACGTAAATATGTACATACATACACAAGCACAATATACACACACAAATACAAATAATGCGACGGAAATTCGAGGGCCTTACACCCTCTCCCCCTTAAAGAAACTTCGTCCTCGAAGTTAGAACGACACTACTCAAACAAAAGGGGATACTTCTTCTTCATCGCATCCTCAAGCTCCCACGTAGCCTCCTCACGTGAGAAGTTCCGCCATAGAACTTTCACCGACGCAATACTCTTGTTCCGGAGATGCTGAACCTTCCGGTCAAGAATGGCTACTGGTTGCTCGACATACGAAAGATCTGGCTGGATCTCCACTGGCTCATGACTAATCACATGAGACGGATCTCGGACATACTTCCTGAGCATAGATACGTGGAATACAGGGTGAACGCTAGCCAAAGCTGGGGGTAATGCTAGCTCATACGCCACGCTGCCCAAACGTCTGAGAATCTCATATGGGCCAATGAATCTAGGGCTTAGCTTGCTATGCCTGCCAAATCTGACAACACCTCGAGTAGGCGATATCTTCAAGAAGACATGATCGCCAACCTCGAACTCCAAATCCTTTCTCTGTTGTCGGCATAACTCTTCTGCCTATCCTGTGCCGCAACAAGCCTTTTCCTGATAAGCTGAATCTTATCCGAAGTTTCCTGAACTAACTCCGGTCCGATCAACTGCCTATCACCAGTCTCCTCCCAACATAAAGGAGATCTGCAGGGCCTACCATACAACGCCTCGAATGGAGCCATACCAATACTAGCATGAAAGCTGTTGTTGTATGCGAACTCCACAAGAGGTAAATGACGCTCCCAATCATCCTTCCAATCCAGAACACACGCTCTCAACATATCCTCGAGCGTCTGGATAGTCCTCTCGGACTGTCCATCGGTCTGGGGATGAAACGCCGAACTGAGCTTAAGCTCCGAACCTAACGCATCCTGAAGACCCTTCCACAATCTCGAAGTAAATCTCGGATCTCGATCCGAAATGATCGACTTCGGCACACCATGCAATCTAATGATACCGCTAACATACAATCTAGCTAAACTCTCTACTGACTGCTTCTTCTTCATAGGCAAGAAATGAGCAGTCTTCGAGAATCTATCTACAACTACCCAAATCGAGTCATTGCCCCTTCTAGATCGAGGCAAACCCGATACGAAATCCATAGTGACAGCTTCCCACTTCCATACGGGGATATCCATCCTCTGCATAAGGCCGGATGGTCGCTGCCGCTCGGCTTTCACTTGCTGACATACTAGACATCTAGACACATAATCCGCAACATCCTTCTTCATGCCGGACCACCAAAATGATCTCTTCAGGTCTTGATACATCTTAGTGTTACCCGGATGAATAGAGAATCGCGATCTATGAGCCTCCGCTAACACATGCTCACGGACATCTACCACATCGGGGACACAAACACGGTGCTGAAATCTAATCACACCGTCCTCATCACGAGCAATGCCCGCCTTACCCACTAACTCTAACAATCTAGGGTCGGCTTTCTGCTGCTCAATCACCTCATCCAAGACTGAGGATCTAAGGGATAGCTGAGCTACAAAAGCCTGACACAACGATGGCTCTAACTCGGTCATAGAGCACGCTGCATCCTCCAACATCTTCCAATCCTGCTGGAGCGAAGACCTCTTTCTACTAAGAGCATCCGCTACGACGTTCGCCTTTCCAGGATGATACTGAAGGTCGAAGTCATAGTCCTTCAAGAACTCAATCCATCTCCTCTGCCTCAGGTTTAATTCCTTTTGGGAGAAAAGATACTTCAAGCTCTTGTGGTCGGTAAACACCTCAAATCTGACACCATAAAGATAGTGCCTCCAGATCTTTAGTGCATGAACCACAGCTGCGAGCTCCAAATCATGAGTCGGATAGTTCCTCTCATGCTCCTTCAACTGACGAGAAGCATAAGCCACTACCCTCTCTCGCTGCATGAGTACACAGCCTAAACCAATCTGAGATGCATCCGTATAAATGGCAAAGCCCTCTAGACCACTAGGCAATACCAATACCGGAGCAGAAGTAAGCTTAGCCTTCAATAGCTGAAAGCTACGCTCACATGCCTCAGACCATACGAACTTCTCACCTTTCCTGGTCAGCTTTGTCAAAGGGGCGGCGATGGATGAGAAACCCTCAATGAATTGCCGATAATACCCAGCTAACCCAAGAAAACTACGAATCTCCGAAGGGGTCTGGGGAATCTCCCAATCCATAACTGCCTGGACCTTTGCTGGATCAACTGCAACACCAGCGCCGGAGATCACATGCCCGAGAAAGTGAACCTCGCGCAACCAGAACTCGCACTTGCTGAACTTCGCATACAGCTTGTGCTCACGGAGAACCTCTAAGACTAACCTCAAATGCTGACGATGTGTGGCCTCATCCGGAGAATAGACCAACACGTCATCAATAAACACAACAACAAAGCTATCTAAATACGGACTAAACACCCGGTTCATGAGATCCATGAACGCTGCAGGGGCGTTGGTCAATCCGAAAGGAAGGACCAAAAACTCATAATGTCCATAACGGGATCTAAATGCCGTCTTGGACACATCCTCACTCCTAATCCTCAACTGATGATAACCAGATCGCAAGTCAATCTTGAAAAGACTGATGCCTCCGCAACTGGTCAAACAGATCATCAATCCGAGGTAAGGGATACCTGTTCTTCACAGTCACTTGGTTCAACTTCCTATAATCAATGCACAACCGAAGTGACCCGTCTTTCTTCTTGACGAATAATACAGGTGCGCCCCAAGGGGAAACACTAGGGCGAATAAATCCCTTATCAAGCAATTCTTGCAATTGCTTCCTCAACTCGGCTAACTCTGCAGGGGCCATCCGATATGGGGCCTTCGAGATAGGAGAGGTGCCTGGAAGCAACTCTATAGTGAACTCTATCTCCCTATCCGGTGGCAATCCAGACAAGTCATCGGGAAAGACATCTGGAAATTCCTGCACCACATCGATCTCTGCAAGAGTCAGTGACGAACCAGCATCGGGTACTAGCATAACGCTGGCAAGAAATGCGTCACAACCCTTGTTCACCATGCGCATCGCCTTCATGGCAGAGATAACTAACTTTCCCGCTAAGTTCTTTGGCAAGGGATGAGAGAACTCGTCCTCACCAGGAATGCGGAAAACAATCTTCTTCCGACGACAATCCACTAACGCATAGTGCTCCTCTAGCCAATCCAGACCAAGAATACAATCATAGTCCTTCATCTTTAGCAAGAAGAAACACCCATCTAGGAATCTATCCTCAATGCACACAGGTAACGACGGAATGCACTTCCTAGTCGATACCGTACCCGCAGGGGTGTGCACAGACAAAGGGACCTCTAACTCCTCAGACTCTATGCCTGACTCTAGGGCTAACTGCCTAGCGAACCGCTCGGAAATGAACGAGTGAGTAGCACCCGTATCAAACAAAACCCGAGCGTGCACACCGAAAAGCAAAACCGTACCTTCGGTGACATGCTCCGCCTGCTCGGCGTCCTCGCGAGCTAAAGCAAACACTCGAGCTGGGGCTCGAGGCCTTCCTGGTCTTCCTGTAGCTGGCGCGGCTGCCGCTACTGCTGGTGCTGGCGCTCCACGCTGAGCTCCTTGCTGAAGTCTTGGGCAATCTTTGATCTTGTGGTCGCTGCTCCCACACTTCAAGCATCTACCCGCTACCAACCAACACTCGGACCCACCATGTGTCTTCCCACAATGGGGACACTCTTTCTTCGCACCGGGGGAACGTACAGAAGGTACCTGAGAGTTGCTGACTGTCATTGGTTTCTGCGGTGTCTGGTACACCGTTTTCTTCTTATCCTGCCGCTGGAATGTCGCTGCCGGCCTCTTCTGCGAAGCCTTCTTCTCCTCCAGATATTGCTCCATTTCTCCCTCCTGTCTGCAGGCAGCGCTGAGGGCCTCGTCTAGCGTGCGGTGGTCAAACGCCACGAGTCTCGTCCGCAGTGATGGCTTGAGTCCCATCACGAACTTCTTCGTCTTCCTGCGCTCATCCTCTACGATATGCGGTGCATATTTAGAAAGTTCAGAAAACCTTGCCTCGTATTCCAGGACGGTCATTGATCCTTGCGTCAGGGAAAGGAATTCTTGCTCCATCTTGTCCTGGATATGCTCTGGGACGAACTTGGCTCGAAAGAGCCTCACGAACGCGTCCCACGCCACGTCTACTGCTCCGTCCTCAAAGCGTGTACGTAGTAGGGAGGACCACCATACATCCGCTCTCTCCTGCAATACACCTTCATAAGCACCAACTAACAAATTCTAACTTGACAAACAACATACAAGCATAAACAAAACATACCTGTAGCATGTAGGTGGCTAATGTCACCTTATCCTCATCAGGACACCTGATAGCTCGGAAGATTTTCTCTGTCTCCCTCATCCAGCTTTCTGCCATTAGCGGATCACTCCCCCTTAAAAGAGGGTGGGGTCATCCTCTTGAATCGCTCCATGATGGAAGGTCCACCATGGTCCTGAGCTGGGGCCTGAGCCTGCTACATTAAACAATAACAATACACAATAAACACAATATCATGCAATTTAAATAGCAAACTACTTAGTTGTTTCATTATTCTACCTGGGCCTCCAACTGGGCCTGGAGTGCTGCCTGGGTATGAGCCTGCGTCTGCATGGCTTGCACCAGACCTTGCATGAATACTCCGTAGTCCACTGGCGGCGGTGGGGGAAGCACAGGACCCTGTGGGGCCGGGGCCTGCTGCTCCGCCCGCTCCTCACGCCTCTGCTCGTCGTCGCGAGCTGGCACACCTCCACGTCGTCCACGGGAAGCCATGGCTGTAATAAAATTTCAGCCACCATTAGAGCTAGGTTACTAAGTTCTCTAACCATTTTCTTATCTATCTTTCACTTCTTATTAGTGTTTTCTACACATGTGGACATACTTAGCATGCAATGGGGATGATGACTTAGGTATATTCATGTGCAATCTCAACCGGTCGCTCTGATACCAATCTCTGTGACGGCCCTCATTATACCGGTACGGTTATACCAACCCACGTCGGTATAGCAAGAGTCCTCACAGTGGGACATTTACCCAAACGATACATACAGCTGAGATACACGCGAATATACAACAGAGTAGCGGAAGTAAAAGACATTGTCTCCATTCATTCATCATCCACATTAAACATACATGCAATTCGCAATTAACATAAAAGAACTAAAGGTCCACATAATTTAAATTGCTGAAATAAACACAAATTGTCCACACTTATACATCTTTTCATGATACTCTAATACAATGTTCAAATTACATACTTATGAAATACACAAATCTCAAGAAACTCCAAAGCTAGTCTCCGCGCTCGGAGTCCGTCTCCACCGTCTCCTCCAACGGTGCCGTGTCACCAACTATACCTGTACGCCGAAGCAAGGAGTGAGTCCAAGGACTCAGCAAGCAACACTACTCATAATATACACGTACAAGTCCTAGTGGTTTCTACATGCACATTTACAATTTGCAACACATGGCATGCTAGTCAATTCAAGTTTCAACCTATCATGAAAGTTTTACAATTTTATACATGGATCATGCTTTCAGATTTCTAAGAATAAAATTCACCTATCACATGCTCTCTATTCAATTTACTCATGAAACTTTAATCTTTAAAGAAGCAAAACATGAGAGCTACCAACATGAACATTGTGCATACATGAAAGGGGAACACAACTAGCATGGATTTCACATGTCCTTAAGTACATACATAACCCTTTTCACATGCTTTAGGTTGCTGATTTCACATGGTTTAATGGCTGTAAACCTATACATGAAAGCTACAATATTGCATAAAACATATCATGTGATCAAACAATCATGCTATCTTGTACCCGTTTTCACCAATTATCCCTAACATGGATTCTAGACATCTTTGCACATAATAACATGATGATAATAACATAAATTCACTGATTTCACATGATTTCAGATTTGTCTCACATGGTTTTCAATAACATATTTTCACATCTTTAGTTTCACATTTTCTTTACACAAGTTTCCTCTTTCACATGGTTCACTTTACACATACACATTCACATTGTCACTTACACATTTACACATGGACACATACACATTACACATTTTAGGTGCCGTGACACATAGTCCAAACCACCAAAGAAGGACATATACACATCACATTACACATAGACGCCATCTAGGCATTCCAATGGCGACTCTTGGACTGCGCAGACCGGGAGAACAAGTCTCCACCCTAACCAGTGGTACTTGTCCACCTCCAGGATTTCCCCCTAATGCCCTTAGGGTCACTTACACATTGAACTTTCTCAGGGGGACTTTTCCCTGATACAGCTCCACTGCCCTCTACGGAAGCAGTGTCACATTGGCACAGTTACACATTTACACATTTACCGTTTTACACATGGTTTTACACTTCACACTTTTCATCTCATTCACTTTCTCACTCACATGAATATCTCTGTTTTCCTAACATGGTACTACAGAATTTCAGGAGTTTAACACACAGTAATTTCACCAATCAAGTTGGTTTAGACAATAACTAATCACATTACGATAATATACGTAGATTATCACATTTCACATAAAATACATAACTTCTTATTTACTGATCCAAATGACCTGAAATTTTAACCACATGCTGTTTTCGGGTTCAAGATCATACACTCAAATTTTCAGATTTTTCTGAGCTAAATATAATTTACAGAAAATCAAATACCTATTTTTGCATGTCATTCACAACTTAAGTTAACATGGAGTTTAACACATCTTGCAATTTGCCACTTACTGTTTAAACAGAGGCTACTAACATACGCATGATTTGAGAATACAAGATTTCCCTAAATCATACATCTATAGATTAATCATCACAATCTTTCTTGTATGTCTTTTTACTTACCGAACCGGATTTATTGGCAATTTATACAAGCATGGATTTATCAAAATTGCATACACATATACTGACCCACTAATCTTCATGATCAGACAATCCAAGGCATCCATACTAATCCTAATCATGAAACATGGATTTGCAAGATTTTCAACAAGTCATGCTCACAAGTTTAAGGGATACAATATTTCCTACATTCACCATCACACACCATATTCATCCACACCCCATGATTGACTATATACATAGAGTATAGGATTACCATATATCCTCATCACGGAAACCATACCGAAATTAATGTCAAGGAGGGGCAGAACAGTTCACTGTTCTGTCCAGAGGAACTTGGCGGCGGTCTCTGGCCGCTGACTCAGGGTCAGCGGCATGGCCGATGGACGCCAAGCATGATATCGGCGTCCAGGGACCTTGCCGTCGATGCAGGTCTGTGCAGAAACACAGACCCGACCTCTCAAGATTTGGTGAATGGGAGGGTCTAGGACTCGAGGAAAAATGTACAAAATTTGCAAAACCAACCTAGACTCATACGGGAACATCATGGATAGGTCACTTGCCTTTTAAAATTCCTCCAAAGGATTTAGGGCTCGGTGAAGCCTCCTTGGGCTGTCCCAAGAAGTGCAGAACTCCCTCCAAATGATCTCTCCTCCGGGTTCTTGAGCGAGATCCACAGCAAGCCGAGGTCGGGGAAGCCTTCCTCGTCGTCCAGCAACCTTCTTGAAGCAGTGGAACGCCGGATCAAGCTCCAGGGGGTCGGATTTTTGGGTGGCAAATGGGTTTTTTCTCACAGTTTTCTCCTAGGGTTTTTCTTCTCTTTTTCTCCTCTTGCAAGGGTGAAAGAGGCTGGGGGAAGGGAGCTCCGGTTTTAGACCTAAGGAGAGACCCCTCACCACACCTTGGTGATATGACAGCCCTCAGAGCCGTTGGGGAGAACCCCCAATGGCTGGGCTTTCTTGTTTCAGAAGCTTGCAGCTCTGCTGCGCATGCAGGCCAGAGATATTGGCGTCCATATCGCTGGACGCCAGGATTAGTGTCGGCGTCCATGTCTGGACGCTGACACCAGCTAAACGGCCTGGGGTTGACGCCAAGATGGCCTTCGGCCAGAACTCTGAAATATGCAGAAAACCATGCATACCATGCGTATATACATGCAATATGTATACGGTATTATATCCATACTATCACCATGCAATACATACATTATCTATATTTAATATAAACACATGCACACGTACTTGTACTAATTAATACGTACGTAAATATGTACATACATACACAAGCACAATTATACACACACAAATACAAATAATGCGACGGAAATTCGAGGGCCTTACACATAATCTATTTCGAAACCGAAGATTTCCATGAGAGCCTTCATTAAAATCAGGTTTGGAATTCAGTTTTTCTCTAATTTCTACCAATGTGGGGTCATTGTCTTGTTGTTCACCAATTTGTCTTAAAAGATCAGATTGCACTTTCAGTTTATCAATCATGACCCTATTTTTTGTGGTATAGATTTCAAATTCAATGTGGAGAATTTTTCCAAAAGTTTCCATTCTTTGACTTGCAAATGAAATATTTCTGCCATGGGGTTCCTACTGAGAGCATCAGCTATAGTATTGCCTTTTCCAGGATGGTATTCAATCTTAAATCAGAATCCTTGATATATTCCACCCTTCTTCTTTGTCTAATATTCAACTCTTTCTATGAAAATAAATATTTCAAACTCTTATGATCAGAATACACGATAAATTGATTGTCATACAAGTAGTGTCTCCAGAGTTTTAGAGAAACGATTACCACTGCTAGTTCCAAATCATGTACTGGGTAGTTTTTCTTATGATTATTTAGTTGTCTAGATGCATAGGCAATAATTTTTCCTTCTTGCATCAAGACACATCCTAACCCGATATTTGATGCATCAGTAAAAACTTCAAAGGTTTTTCCTTCTACTAGTAAGGCCAGAATTGGTGCGGATGATAAACATTCCTTCAATCTCTGAAATGCTTGTTCACAATTCTCATTCCATTCAATTGTAGTTCCCTTCCGGGTTAATTATGTAAGAGGTGAAGCAATTTTGGAGAAATTTCTGACAAATCGCCGATAATAGCTAGCCATACCTAGAAAACTTCTAATTTCTGTAATGTTTTTAGGTTGTTCCCATCTCTGAATAGCTTCAATTTTGGAGGAGTCCACAGACAATCCTTCTCTAGAAATGACATGTCCTAAGAACGTTACTTGTTTCAACCAAAACTCACATTTACTAAATTTTGCATACAACTTATGATCACATAGCAATTGCAAAGTTACCTGCAAGTGTACTTCATGTTCTTCCATACTTTTAGAATAAATCAATATATCATCAATGAATACAACCACAAACTGATCCAAATATGATCTAAATACATCATTCATTAGTCGCAGGAAAGCAGCAGGTGCATTGGTCAATCCAAAAGGCATCACTACAAATTCGTAATGCACATATCTACTTCGAAAAGCTGTATTATGGATATCTCCTTCCTGAATTCTCAATTGATGATACCCAGATCTAAGATCAATCTTTGAAAAATATTGGGCTCCAGACAATTGATCAAATAGATCATCAATCCTAGGGAGTGGATATTTATTTTTAATTGTTAACTGATTCAACTGTCTATAGTCTATATATAGTCGCATAGTCCCATCCTTCTTCTTAACAAATAGTACTGGAGCACCCCAAGGTGACATACTGAGTCTAATGAATCCCTTTTCCAGAAGTTCCATCAATTGCCTTTTTAATTCTTTCAATTCTTCCACTGACATTTGATAAGGCGTTCTTGAAATTGGTGTGGCTCCTGGGACCAATTCAATTGAGAAATTTACTTCTCTACTAGGTGGTAAGTCAGGTAGTTCCTCAGGAAAAACATCAGGAAAATGTTTTACTACTGGAATATCTTTCAACCCTGAAGTATTCTGGTTCATTATTGTCACGAAGGCCAAATATCCTTGACACCCTTTTTGTACCAACTTGCATGCTTTAACTGCCGAGATTATGGGTATATTTCTTACACAAGGTTTATCAAATGTCATGAAGAAAACCTCACCCAGAAAGGTTACTTGCCTTAAATGACAATCTAAATTTGCATGGTGTTTAGATAGCCAATCTGCTCTAAGGATTACGTCATACTCCCACATCTCAAGGCATTTCAAATCACCCAAAAAATTATGTTCTTTAACTAAAATTTGACTAGCAGGGTAATATTCTTTGAGTTTCTTACCCTCGCTAAGAGGAGTTGCTACTTCTAGTTTTACAAGTAGTGGAACTGATTGTATTCCTAAGGATCTAACAAACTCACAACTGATAAAGGAATGAGTAGCTTCTGAATCAAATAAAACATATGCAGGTTTAGAGTTTACTAAAAGTGTACCTTCAACAAGTCTGCCTTCTTGCGAAGATTCTGGTTCCACTTCCTGAATGGCTTGCAGACCCTTGTTTAGTTCAGGGATTTTGGGTTGCTGGTACATTCTTCATCATAGGACATTCATAATCCGATGTTGATTGCTTCCACATTGGAGGCAAGCACCCAACCTACGGCAACAATTTTCAGTTTTATGTCCACTAAGATAGCAATGTCAACAAACGCCTTTATTCCCAACTGGAACCTTTCCTGTTTTCTTGGTGGACTGCTGTACTTTAAGGGCATTTCCTATCTCAAACTTCCTTTTACGGTCAATTGTGGAAGAACTTTCACCAGACTTCCCTCTAATCTTTTCCACAGTTTCGTTTGCAGCTTCTAAAGCCAAGACCCTCTTGACCATTTCTGAATATGTTGTAATTAAATGAGGCGTTAGCTAAGTAATGAAATTTGGACATAAACCATTCATAAACCTTTTCGCCTACAATTTTTCTGTGGCTATTAGATGAGAAGCATATTTAGACAGTCGAGCAAACTGTGCCTCATATTAAGACACCGTCATTCTGAGTTGCTTTAGATTAGCAAACTCATTAGCCTTCTTCTCTTGAACCACTTCAGAGAAATACTGCTCATTAAATAACTCAACAAATTCCTCCCAACCTACCTGATTTGGATTCTCTAAAGTAGACTCTACAGTCTCCCACCATGCTCGGGCATCACGATCCAACTGGAATGTTGCCAAATGTATCTTATTCTCTTCTGCACATCGGATCGCCCTAAAAATTCTTTCAATATCCTTTAACCAATTTTCGGCCTCATCTAGATCTGTGCTACCTGCAATTCTTGGAGGATCTAGACTTCGGAAATCTTTAAACAGATTTGTTCCATTATGAGTATTATTCATAGCTACTGTCCTCATCACTCATGTCAAGTCATGCATGGTGCTCTCCATCTTCTTCCAGTTTGCATCGCCTCCTTCCATAACTATTTTAAGAAAATATCTGAGACATCCAACAATTCATACATTAATATCATCACCCAAACCAATACATACATTCATCACATACAAATTTTATATTATCACATAATGTACATACTTTTCATTAATAAGTCGAAAATATTTACATCATCATCATCATCATCCTTAACCTCTCATTACATATATACATGAGGAGTTATACATACAACTCACTATTTATCAAAAGGAGAGATTAACAAAAGTAAGTTCCTAAACTTCCTAGCTTGATTGAGGTTTGTGTGGCAGATTCCACGGATGGCTACTAATCTCCCCCAGGCCCATGATGCAGTTCTCTTGCTGCATCAGACAACACCTCCCAATACCCTTCAATCTGATGTAGCAGCATATCTTGTCCTAACTTCAGACTATCCATATTGCACATTATTTGAGTCATAGATTCTAAAGAAGCACGAGGATTTCATGCCAGAAATGCACCAGTGGTTAGCTTTAGTACTTCTTCCTTTACTTGCACATATGCTTCCCTCTGGGTCTGAGCATATAACTCCACATCTTGTCGGAGTAGTTCCATTGCAGACAGAAACCGCTCTTGAGCATTCATTTTCCATTCTGTAGCAAACAACAAATTAAATATATATACACATACATAAATTTTCTATTACCTTCACAACTAATCCCAAAATTCTACCCAATCTCACTGGTCATTCCCTAGGTTTACGAAACCTAAGGCTCTGATACCAAATAATATGTCACGTCCTAATAATTCACTATTTATTAGAAAATGACAGAGAACATATTTAAGAAAGGGGAAATTAATTAGAAGTCCCTAACTGTAATAGGTAGGTCCTTACTGTAACATGATTTAACATATACTGTAATAGAAAATAACACTTATTGTAATGAGTTACAGCTCTATCAGGGACTGGAAAATAAGTCAAATATCTATCAAGGACTTCTAATAATTTGCCCTTTAAGAAATAGAACTTAGATTGTATACATCTGTCATCATTACAACGGAAGCTTTACATACATAACACTCCTCCTTACAGTCCACAAGAGGAGTGAAAAAAAGAAACAAAATAACATTTCCATTTCTAACTACAGTACTAGAATGGTAATCTATTGGATTCCAGAGATTGATTATCCAACTCTGCACACCCCTTAAGAGCTAGGCTCTTCCTATTCACCTGAAAGAGTAGGATTTAATGAGCAATGGTGCCCAGTAGAATTCACCCTCTTTATCAACAAGATTAAGATAACCAAAGAGTTTAGCAAGAAACTTGACTGATAGCATGTTGAATATCAAGTGTGACTATATACTCGTATCAATAGATTGTAGAAAAAGAGTACTGAATTAAGCTTGCACAGAAAAGAAATCAAGATAGTAATCACATTCTGGTTCAAGTAAAGAACATATAATCAACTCATGACAGAATAAGATGATAATCAATCAATCAAGTATGATGCAATGCCAAACATCCAGTAGATCCATTATCGTTCCGTACGGCCAGTAAACGAATTCGGATGCTTCTCCCATGACTGGATCAGCCCCACTTGCATAGGCATTTATTTCGATTGAGTCCAAAGACCCAAAGTTGTCATCACAATTCATTTTTGTTAAACATTCAAGTATGGTACGTAGGTACTCAAAATCTCATGTGTAACAAGGTTTTAGGAGTCAATGCCAATGACTTCAGGAAGATGTAGCCATGAGGGAAACAATCATACTCAAGAATAATCCATAGTTGGATGTAGATGAAGATTAAATGATTCCTCTTAGTGGTACAATAGTTAGAATCCAAGAAAATGAGGAGAACAACTTGTTTGGACAATACAAAAGTGTGTCACCTTGGATTGGGAAAGGAATGGTTCTGGTTAACATCATAGAATGGTGGATGTCGACAGCCATATGGTGGCTGTCGACAGCTACTGGTTCATCCAGAACTGGATTTTGGAATCTGGCCCTTAGCTGTCGACAGACCAAAGGTAGTTGTTGACAGATCGTTGTCATCTGTCGACAGGTGGGTTCTGTCTATCGACATCTACTGATTTTTCTAGAATTCTGGGTTATGGAAGCAAGGTACCTATCGACAACTAGGTTCTGTCTGTCGACAGCCATAGGTTATTCTTCCAGGAATAGTTTAACATCAACCTAGGAGACTCTTCTAAGAATTCCTACTATTTTATGAAGGATCAAACAATAGTTTGTAGATCTCAAGCACATTCCCTACACATCCTACATGAAAAAAAATAGAACAATGGGAGAAAATCTTTATAGTTTAGGTGACATGAAAAACTGGAAAACTTATGGAAGAAAAGCTCTGTATATATCTAACTCCTTCAGCAATTCTTTCTCGAATCTGGAAACAAGCTCACACCAAGTATGTGAAAGAGGAAGATATAGATATATCACATGACTTTACTTGTAACGACCCTCCTTATACCGGTACGGTTATGCCAACCCACATCGGTATAATGAACGCCGCTACAGTGGGACATTTACCCAACAATTGTACAATAGGCTGAAACATACACAAATATATATAACATATGACAACGGAAATGAAATAACCGGATAGTAACTCTCATTCCATCATCATCATTTATACACAGTCTATATAGAAATGGAAAAGCAATTACTTCATAACTGAAAAAAAATTCAACTATTATATTGTCCACATGAGACTTCACAGAGTCTTTTATTACATACTATGAAAGAAAGAAAGTACAATGCCGAATCCAAGACCAAAGTCTCCTACTCTCGCTCCGAGTCACTCCTAACGATCTCCTCGAAAGAAGTAGAAATGTCTGCACCTATACGCCGAAGCAAGAGTGAGTCCAAAAGAACTCAACAAGTAACTCCAACCACACTAAACATACATACATCACATGACTTTTCACATTCTCATGCTACACGGGTATCACATAAGCATGGACTTGATAAAAGTTTCAAGAAGAACCTAAACATGATTTCTACACATGCCACACATGATAAATGACTCATAATAATTTTTTACAATGATTTAAAACCTACCACATGCTTTCGACATATTTTTCAATATACTAAACTAAGTCTCATTTAATCACATTTATATTCTAAGACTATAACCATTTTAAACATAGAGTTTACACATTTTTCAAAAGACAGTCCTAGCATGGATTCTATGATCATTTTCACATGGATAACGCATCTATATACATGAATAGCTTGCTGTTTTGATATAGATATATCACATTCATATAAGGAATTTTCATTTTACATGCTATTCCATTGATTTATAATCTCATATGATCATTTACACAATTACACATTCACTTTTCACATAAACACAAGTTCACATTTTAATAAATGCCGTGACACATAGCCCAAACCACTTTTAGAAGGACACACACTAATCACATCACACACATCTATCACCTAGGCATTACAGTGATAAATCTTAGTTACTGCGCAGAACCGGGAGAAACACTCTCCACCCTAACCAGCAGTACTTGTCCGCCTCCAGGATTTAATCCCAATGCCCATGGGATATCACACACTATGAACCTTCCCGTGGGGACTTTACCACAGTACAGTTCCACAGCCCTCTAAGGTAGCAGTGTCACCCATTGGCACATTTACACATTTGTCTAAATTTTTAACACACACTTAATGTAAAATTTTAACACATCCATTTCATGTTCACACATTTACATACTTCAGTATTACCTAGCATGGTACTACTGTTCTCAGTATTAAATAGATTCAAAACAAGTCTAATCATGCTGAAGTTAGCTGATTTTAATACTAATCATATTAACATGCATTAATTTATCAATATTTCACATAAAATCGACATATATAGCTACTGTCATCATTTCAGTACAAAATTTTAACCAAAAACCTATCACAAGTTAACATCATGCATACCAAATTTCACATTCTTTTGAATTACACATTAATTATGAAAATTCTAACAGTGGTATTATTCAAGATAAAATAGTCAAATTAGCATGGTTTTCATTATTCAGACCCATAGTTTAGTCTACACATGTATTCTGATAGTCTCAAACATATACCTAATTTCTAGGAAATTTACTGTTTTTACACTATTTATCTGAATTTCTATACTAATAAACATGCTTACTATTTTACCATTCAGAAAAATGTACTAATTTACACAGATATCAGAAATTTCCCAAATTTCTACAGCATGAACTGAAACCCATAAACACTGCACATAAATTTTATGACACTTGGATTCCACAAAGATTGCACAAACGAAATTTTACAAGATTAAAACCTGTCAGCTAGATATTTCAGAAATTCTAGTAATTGAAGCATTCCACCAAAATTCATAAAATCTCACAACATACTCCAACATAGATATTTACATATCATATAAAATTTACCATATATCCTCATGCAAAAAATCCCAAAATTTAGATCATATAGGTCAAACATGCACACTGTTGCAGTCTGGCGAACTTGACGGCATGCAGGTGGCCGTTTATAAGGTTAACGGCAACAAAGTGTGCCGCCAACTGAAGATCTTAATGGCAAGGGATCCGGCCGTTAAGTTTCTGTCTGTGCAAAACACAGACTGCTCGCAAGAACTTGGTGAAATTGGGGTTCCAGGACACGAATAAAAATCCAGAAAATTACCTAGGACCTACTAGACGTACGTAGGAATGATGTGGAAGGTTTACTTGCCTCTTGGAAAATCCACAAGCAATGATTTAAGCTAGAGAAGCCCTCCTCGGCCTGAGCCAAAGAGTCCTCAAAACTCCTCGATCCGAGTTCTGTGTTGATTTCCTCTGCACTCCAGTGTGGGGAAGTCGTTCCCAGATGTTTAGAGCCCTCTCTGGTCATTGTAGAATGCCGGATGAAGCCTCCAGTCGCCGTATCAAGGGGTTCCAAAATCAAGTTTCGCATAGAAAATTGGGTTTTTTGACAAAAGAGTCAGAAAAAGGTTAGATCTGGTCGGAGATGGGGTGTTTTATAGAGCTAGGGTCAGAGACGTAATTGGGTAAGGCTGGGTTACCGTTGGAGAACGGTTACCATAACAAGGGGCGAAGATTTTGGGGGCGTTTCCGGATCTAAAGATGCAACAGATATGGGAGGTTAACGTCAACATCACAGGCTGCCAATTCTGAGTTGGCGTCCATCGATGTGGCCGCTGACTCATCATTGACGTCAACTCATGTTGACGCCAACAGGTCGTCAAGACAGAACTTAAAGTACAGGAACCTTATACATATACATATACCATACAACTATACATGTAATTTACAATGCTTACCTTAAATAATACTTATTCATGCAATGTAATTAAATAAATAATGTGCACAATACAAATATACATTATATATACATATATACATAAGCAATCACCCAAAGATGAAAATCAAGGGCCTTATACCCTCTCCCCATTAAAGAAACTTTGTCCTCGAAGTTAGACCTACGCTATTCAAATAATTGAGGATATTTCTTTTTCATTGCATCCTCAAGCTCCCAAGTAGCCTCCTCTCACGAGAAGTTACGCCATAAGACTTTCACCGACGCAATACTCTTGTTCTGGAGATGCTGAACCTTCCGGTCAAAAATAGCTACTGGTTGCTCCACATAAGAAAAATCTGGCTGGATCTCCACTGGATCGTGTCTAATAACATGAGATGGATCTATGACATACCTTCTGAGCATAGATACGTGGAAAATAGGATGAACACTAGCTAACACCGGGGGTAAAGCTAGTTCATATGCCACGTTGCCCAATCGTCTGAGAATCTCATACGGGCTAATCTAGGACTTAACTTACCATGCCTGCCAAATCTAACTACACCACGAGTAGGTGAAATATTTAAAAAGACATGCTCACCTACCTCGAACTCCAAATTCTTCCTTCTGTTGTCGGCATAACTCTTCTGCCTATCCTGCGCCGCAACAAGCCTCTTCCTAATCAGCTGGACCTTATCCAAAGTCTCCTGAACTAACTCTGGACCAATCAACTGCCTATCTCCGGTCTCCTCCCAACATAAAGGAGATCTACAAGGCCTGCCATACAACGCCTCAAATGGATCCATACCAATGCTCGCATGGAAACTATTGTTATATGCGAACTCCACTAGAGGTAAATGGCGCTCCCAATCATCCTTCCAATCAAGAATAAACGCTCTCAACATATCTTTGAGCGTCTGGATAGTTCTCTCGGACTGTCCATCTGTCTGGGGATGAAACGCCGAATTGAGCTTCAATTCAGAACCTAACGCATTCTGAAGACCCTTCCATAATCTCGAAGTAAATCTCGGATCTCGATCCGAAATGATCGACTTCAGGACACCATGCAATCTAATAATGCTACTAATATACAATATAGCTATACTCTCTACTGACTGCTTCTTCTTCATGGGTAAGAAATGCGCAGTCTTCGAGAATCTATCTACCACTACCCAAATCGAGTCATTACCCCGTCTGGATCGAGGCAAACCCGTAACAAAATCCATAGTGGCAGCTTCCCACTTCCATACTGGAATCTCCATCTTTTGCATAAGCCCAGATGGTCACTGTCGCTCTGCCTTTACTTGCTGGCATGCAAGACATCTAGACACATACTCCGCTACATCCTTCTTCATGCTAGACCACCAAAAAGATCTCTTCAAATCCTGGTACATCTTAGTGTTACCGGATGAATAGAGAATCTAGACCTATGAGCCTCCGCTAAAACATGCTCACGGACATCCACGATGTCTGGAACACAAACACGGTGATGGAATCTAATCACACCATCCTCATCACGAGCAATGCTTGCCTTGCCCACTAACTCTTGGAGTCTAGGGTCGGCTTTTTACTGCTTGATCACCTCATCCACACCGAAGACTAATGGACAACTGAGCTACAAAAGCTGGCACAATGATGACTCTAACTCAGTCATCGCACACGCCGCATCCTCCAACATCTTCCAATCTTGCTGGAGCGATGACCTCTTCCTACTAAGGGCATCTGCTACAACATTCGCCTTTCCAGGATGATACTGGAGGTCGAAGTCATAGTCTTTCAGGAACTCAATCCACCTTCTCTGCCTAAGGTTTAATTAATTTTGAGAGAAAAGATACTTTAGACTCTTGTGGTCAGTGAACACCTCAAATCTGACACCATCAAGATAGTGTCTCCAGATCTTTAGTGCATGCACCACTGCCGCAAGCTCCAAATCATGAGTCAGATAGTTTCGCTCATGCTCCTTCAATTGGCGAGAAGCATACGCTACTACCCCTCCTTGCTGCATCAATACAATGCCAAGGCCAATCTGAGATGCATCTGTGTAGATAGCAAAACCCTCTACACTGCTCGGCAAAACTAATACAGGAGCCGATGTGAGCTTAGTCTTCAATAATTGAAAACTACTCTCACACTCCTCAGACCAGACAAACTTTACTCCCTTCCTGGTTAGCTGAGTCAATGGTGTGGTGATGGATGAAAATTCCTCAATGAATCGCCGATAATAACCCGCCAGACCAAGAAAACTCCTAATCTCTGAAGGAGTCTTGGGAATCTCCCAATCCATAACAGCCTGGACCTTTGCTGGATCAACTGCTACACCAGCACCGGAGATAACATGCCCAAGGAAATGAACCTCGTGCAACCAAAAATCGCACTTGCTGAATTTTGCATACAGCTTGTGCTCACGGAGAACCTCTAACACTACCCTCAAATGCTAATGATGTGTGGCCTCATCCGGAGAGTAGACCAACACGTCATCAATAAAAACTACGACGAAACTATATAGGTATGGTCTAAACACCCTGTTCATAAGATCCATGAACGCTGTCAGGGCGTTGGTCAAACTAAAAGGAAGAACCAAAACTCATAATGTCCATAACGGGTTCTAAAAGCCGTCTTGGACACATCCTCACTCCTAATCCTCAACTGATGATTACCAGACGACAAATCAATCTTAGAAAAGACTGATGCATCTTGCAGCTGGTCAAACAAATCATCAATCCGAGGTAAGGGATACCTGATCTTCACTGTCACTTGGTTTAGCTTTCAATAATCAATGCATAACCTAAGTGACCCATCCTTCTTCTTCACGAATAAGATAAGTGTGCCCCAAGGGGAAACACTAGGGCGAATGAATCCCTTATCTAACAAATCCTGCAATTGCTTCCTTAGCTCAGCTAATTCTGCATGTGCCATCTGATAAGGGGCCTTCGAGATAGGAGAGGTGCCTAGAAGCAACTCTAGAGTGAACTCTATCTCTCTATCGGTGGCAATCCAGATAAATCATCAGGAAAAATGTCTGGAAGCTCCCGCACTACATCAATCTCCGCAAGAGTGGGTAACTCATCAGCCATGGGTACTAATACCACGCTGACAAGAAAAGCGTCACAACCCTTGTTCACCATTCTTATTGCTCTCATGGTGTAATCACAGGGAATGTACCCCCCTCAACATAGACAAAAATACCAAATATGGTGGTGTGTGGATATGGATGTGTGATCGCCACCTAGTCGACTGCTCTATGAATAGGAGATAAACATGGCTAGTCTAACTAGGAAAAGGAGAGAGAAAGAGGGGCGGACCTGATGTCGCGGCGCCAGTAGAGGTCGCGACAGTGCTGATAACGCGACGTCGAATACCGTCGCGTCTCCGTCGCGTCATCACCCGCCGCCGTGTTCTCTTGTTGCGGGAGTTGTTGAGTGTGGACCTTCTTCCCGTCCCCGACCGGCCGGAAGACGAGAGCTCCTCGTGGATGAACAGTCGAGTGCCTGCTAAAGAGGAAATAAACAAAGGAAGCCCTATTAGAATACTTAAAAACGTAGTATCTACTCTAAAATGGAAAGAAATGATTGAAGCATGGAGGGAACGAACCTGGGGGTTTTTAAACCCCTTTGGGTATGGGAAAATGTGGGTGTGTGTGGAAATGTGCTATCTAAAATAAACATAAAAATGCATGCAAGGAAAGAAGGAAAGAGGGATGAGAGGATGAGCCCCATTGGGGCGACTCCTTGGCATTGATGTGGCTTGAAGGATCGTCCAAAGCTACTGGAGGATGCTGGAGCCGCCCTCTTCACGTCTCGTACTACATGGATGAAGAAATGATGTGTTTCGGTGGAGAAGGGTGTGAAGGAAATGTGGGAGAAGGGGTGCTGCGAGGTTAAGTATGGATGATGGAAGATTTTGATAGCCCTTCGGGGTAGGAATGAGGCTCTTCTCGTCCTTGAGGAGGGCCTTTCTTGTATAGAGCTTGAAGAGAGAAAATCCAATATTATCTCTTTAAAAAGGTGAGAAATTAAATGAGAGATAATATCCCATTAAAATTGCATGGGAAGAGTCCATAGAGTCCTTCCAAGAGTCCCTAGGGCCGAACTCTCGCCCCAAGGGGTTGAGATAATCCCTAGGGATATGACTTGGTCAATGGGAGGATAAATAGGAGGTTGTTGCGGAGTTTGGCGCGCTCAGCTGTCGTCGCGATGTATCGTGGGGTCGCGACTAGAGACGCGGTGTGCCGGGACGTCGCGACAGTGGGCCCACATGCACGTAAATCATGCATGGGCTGTCGCGGCGTCTCTGGCCGTCGCGACCAGAGTCGCGGCGCTACGATACGTCGCGAAATGGAAATCGAATTTATTCTTTATTTACCAACCAACCATGTGAAGAATAAGAGTTGCAAGTGGATAAAGACTCTCCCCAAAAGTGATAATGTGCGGGATTTCAAGGCAATTTTAATTCGTTAATGGGCTCAATCAAGGCTAATGATGGGCTCAAGGTGAGTGACCAATTAGGGGCTAACAAAGACGACATGAAATGTGGTTCAACCCATTAGTCGGAACCGGGTGTCTACAGATTGCCCCTCCTTGGCTTCCACTTTGCAGGGGAGCGAAGCGAAAGTGGAGCGGAGTCGTTTATGGAATGATGGCGGAGCGAAAATGGCGCTGAGTGGACTGAAAAGCGGAAGCCAAGGCAAAGAGACACCTGGTCTAACCAACAGGCAATTGGAATCTTTGTGAAAGCCCCGAGTCAGCTGTTCAAGCAGGATGCAAAGAAGAACATAAGTCTAGACGAGAAGGAGAAAAGAGAGGACGATCAACCCCTCGATTGAGAGGTACCCTAGCCGATTGGCCTGTAGGTTTCGCTTTGAAGGGACATGTGCGTGCCAGGCAGGTAACTCATGACTCTGTCCTGGGAGCGGTTCTCAACCAAAACGGATCAAAGGAATAGGATGAAAATTTGATAGGAAATCCAGACAGGGAGAATCTTGTCAAACTGATGGGAACAACTTACTGGAGGCAAATCTTCCGATTCAGAGTGGAATTTAGATTTCTTGTTTTGAGGAATGAGGAATGATTGGGCACTCAACAAGGGCTCATGAAAAGTCTCGAATGAGTCAGGAAAGCTCAAAGTCCTACATGATGCATGCTGGGCTAAATAAAAAGAAATCATCAAAATGAATGCAAATAAAGGAAAAAAAATAGAAAATATATCAAGGATAATATTGCTAAGCTGGATAGGAACGGGTCAAGAGACTACCCACAACCGTAGTGCGGGCCTGAATCTATCGTCCCCGAGCCTACTTAACTCAACGGCCTATCCGACGATTAACAATGTGCGCCTAGATCATCACTATTTTTGGTAGAGGGGAACTCAAATCCCATAGCACATCGAGAACCAGCCAGTCCTTGAAACGATATAACAGCTAAAGTACCATATAGTAATGCGAGGAGTAGAGAAAGAGATACTTACCTGACTTACCTGTGGTGGCTTTTTTTGTTTTATTTTTTGGATTTTTTTGGATTTCTGTTTTGTATTTCGTTTTGACAATCAAACAAGGAAAATAAGCACAGAAATATGGACACAGTCAAGCAACATAAGAAAGATCATAGAGAGCAGAAAACAATACATTAAGCATAAAGGCGACGTCCATTGTCGCCGCGACATTGTTGTCGCGACGTATCGTAGCGTCGCGACATGGTCGCGGCGCATCGTGGCGTCGCGACTCGGACAGAGCTCAGAAAACGGAAAAGACTCAAGTTTATCTCTATCCTAAGACACCTAGAATGATACTAGGACTCAAGTGCGGGATTAGAGAAGGATTGCACCCTTCTAAAGTCTATAAAGAGAGGCTTAGGGGTGCTAATCCCGCAGCTAAACTCTTCTCTTCTCTCTTCTTCCAGATTTGCAGATTTTCCTCTGTTTTGCAAACATGAAGAGGGGTTTCTCCGCTTTCCAGGAGGAGATACCTTCGTACTCCGGCCTGAAGGCTGCAAGGGAGTCTTACGCCGATCTCCAGCAGCTGAGCGCCATCCCGGGGCACATTTGCATGCGCCCGGATCTCCAAGTAAGTGTTTCTTCCTCCCTTTTCTGCAATTTCTGCACTTTTTCTGCTCTGTCTTGCTCCTTTTTTTTTATTCTCAAATTCCCCTTTTTCTTCTTCCTTCTAGATCTTACCTGGTCAAAGAAGGTTCTCCAAGCTCCCATGGCTTTCCCCATGATAGAGATGCTTCCTCCTACCTCCATCAGTCACTTAAAGGAGTGGGGCTTAAAGACCGTCTTAGTTCTTGCCAAGAAGTACGATAAAATCGTACACGTGTGGGATAGCGTCACGACGCTAGCAGAGTTGTGGCATCCGCAGACCCACACATTTCTCTTCAGGACATTTGAAGCTACGATTCTCCTGGAGGAGTTGGAGGTGATGCTTGGCCTCCCGCGGTACCAACGAGGCGGTGAATTGACGATTTCAAACACCGTGGAGCCCATCAACTCATGGAGCATCCTTTCGGAGATCACCACGAAGAAAGAGGACCTGCGATCTATGACGAGCGGGACGCACGTTCACCTTCTACCCATCGCACAGTGGATTACCTCTCAGTGCAAGCGCAAGACACGCAACTACCTTGCCATTGCCAAAGCCGCTGCGATTTGCATATGCGGGGTTATTCTCTTCCCTACAACAGATGGGTGCATCTCCTTCGCGAATCTTAGCATCGTGGACTCTCTTTCTGAAGGTATGAACATAGGCCAAGCGGTCTTGGGATTTCTTTATGCCGGTTTAACTTCTGCCGCTATGGGAGGTCCCTTCTTCGGCTCCATTGTTGCCTTCGAGCTGTGGATGGGGGTGCATATTCAGTTCCGGGCGATGGATGTTTTGGCCCCGGAGTGCAAGTCAATGCTCCACCACCCATTGGCTTACGTGGGTGGGTCCCTCCACATGCCTACCCGCGTTTGGTGCAAGACAGCGCAGGTAAAAGGCTTGAAGGCTTGGCGCGAGTACCTTCGGAGGCTTACCGCGGTGGGGTTCAATATGTGCCCCCGCTTCATGCACGGGCAGATGGTCCACTACCCTCAGTGCACCGGGCTGGCTTTGAGGTTGATCGGCAACGAGGCGCTGGTTTTGTACAACCCGGATCGGTGTTATCTTCAATGCGGTGCGGCCCGCACAGTTGTTCCCATCCTCTCGCACTATCTGCCCATCCAAGATAGGAAAAGGGGAGATCTACAGGACGAGCTTGACGTACGCAGCGCCATCGTCCATTGGGAAGCATGTGCGACGAATTATCTTCAGGCTGAGGTGGCAGAAGATGAGGACGTGATGAAGGAGTACTTCGAAGCGTTGAAGAAGATTCGGCCGGTGGCGGGGATCAATTGAGCATTGGCTGTAGGGATTGATTGATTGATTGATTGTAGGCATCAGATGGTAGCTAGGAAAGGAATTTTGGCTGTTATTTGATTTTTGAAAGAATTAGTGAATGTAAGCACATGAGTTTGAAAGAATAAAACAAGAAATTTCTGCTAGAGAGACCTGTCTCGGGTTGAGACGCGACGGCAGGTGGCGCCGCCTCCATAGTCGCGACATGTCGAGGCGTCGCGACTTGGTCACGACGCTTCTTCGTGTCGCGACAAAGAAGCAGCGTTCCGATACACCGTGACATAAACTGACTCCCTTCAAAAGCGAACGGCCCTCTTCTTTCTCCCTTTCCGGTTTTCAAAAACTCAGAACCCCCCTCTCCGGCGATCCCTAGCTTCTTCACGACCCACCTTTCTTCCTCCCTTCTTCTTCTTCTTCACCCACCCCAAGGTGTGAAGCTTTGCCATGGAAGGAGGACGAGACTCCGGCGAGGGGTCTTCGAGGAGGAAGCGTCACGTGGAGCGACGGAGCTCCCGCCGCCGTGCGGAGACGGCCTGGGTCGAGGAGGAGGAGATGGAGGACGTGGCGATGGAGACGGAGGTGGAGCCGGAGGTCCCGGATGTGAATTTCGAAGAGGCGAGGGAGAAGAAGAAGAAGGCCATGAGATCGGTAAGAAACGAACCCCGATCCTTGAATGGAATGCGTAGACATGCTAGGCAAAGCCCCTAGAGGGCGAATGTAGGGCAAGATGCCCAAAGAAAAGAGGATCGGACAAAAAGGGTTCCGGCCCGTCCGGCTCTGAGAACTTGGCGTTGTGACCTGCCACGACACCAGATGTCGCGGTGGCTAGTAACGCCGCGACCTTGTCGCGATGAGCAGACGCGTCGCGTTCTGATCACGACCCTGTCAGGGTGACGCGATATGATCGCGACGCATCGGGCTGCCGCGACAAGGTCACGACCATGAGAGAGGTCGCGACAAAGACCGAGGGCAGAAAATGATGATCTTTTCATTCAAATGTTGTGTTTGCAGGGCGACATGAGGATTAGGGTTTCATGGACCTTAGTCTTAGCAGTTTTTCTTGCCTTTCCACCATTCAAGAGGGATAGGATAGAGGAGATGGGATTTGGGGAGATATTCCACATGGAGCGGATGAGGACAGATCTAGCCCTGACCCAGGCTCTGAGGAGTAGGTGGGATACGGAGGCGATGGCCTTCGTTTTCCTTTGGGGGCACATGATCCCCAGTCTGGAGGACGTGAGCCGGATCACGGGACTCCGAGTGTATGGGAGACTCGTGAGCGGGTTCACGTACCCCTGCTACCATGACATGGCCGAGCGGCTGCTGGAGTTGCCTGTGGAGCGTAGATCATCCCTAGTTCCACGGAAGGCGCTACAGGAGAGCTTAGGCTTGCATGCCGTAGCGAGACAGACTGGAGATGACGCAGATGAGTATTTGGAGCAGCTGGTTCGGGGGAGTCGGAGAGGTCTAGCGAGCGAGCCAGGGCCATAGGCAGACTTGGATCTGCGTTGCTTCCTCATCCTCTTCCTTGGCAGACTCTTGTTTGCCACGAGGGGCGACGCAGTCCACTGCCGCTTCTTGCCCCTGCTGGAGGACCTGTCCGAGGTGGGAGGCTGCGCGTGGGGAGCGGCATTTCTGGCGCACCAGTTCGACAGCCTGGGCGCCTCGGAGCGGCAGACTTCCACGAGCGGCTTCTACCCTTTCCTTCAGGTTTGCAACCTCTCTCTCTCTACCCTTTGAAATTGACTGTGCTTGCTATAAACTGTGAACTAATCTGTCTATTTGCAGGTCTGGGCCTACCTACACCTTCCAGGTCTGGGGAGAGGGGTTCTTGAGCGGCCGGGCCTCGTGCCCATTGCACGCCGCTAGGGCTCACCTCGAGATTATAGAAGCCTTGGGGACCAGTTGACGCGCTTGCAGGAGATGATTGACAGCTACCCTTATCTAGACGTAAGTGTTCCAACCCTTCCTTTCACGAATTAGATTTGATTTGATTGACTAATGACTGATTGCCCTTTGATGTGCAGGTGGTGTGGCAGCCATACTTAGAGGAGGGTGACGAGGGACAGCCCCAGTTGGTGCAGGCCCGCCCCTACTTCGGTAGGTCAGTGTGGTTGTATGCACTCAACTTGGTGCTACCTCTGAACCTGTTCTTGTGCCAGCGCTCGTTAGGTTTGCGGCAGAGTGCCGTGGAGTTTCCGACTCGAGACCCGTTTCGCAGACCTGGTCGGAGTTTCCGGGGACTCCACGACACCACTGATTGGCGCGTGCGGGCACAAGAGCAAATCAACAACTGGGAACATCGGGGAAAAGCGGTCAAGTCAGCTGCGACTATGGATGACGCGTACCTGTAGGCCTATGCCTTAAAGTACGGAGGCAAGGTGTACAAGAGCGCTCGACATCAGGTAAAATCCCCAAACTTCAACTCAGTGAATTTGAATTCTATAGAATCTGAACTAACGGATTGATCATGAACTGCAGGTGGACGTGGCTGGAGAGATTGCCTCCCTACGGGCCTTGCTGCGTTCAGCAACGCAGGATCGCGAGGTAGCGCAGAAACAGGTGGAGGAGTTGGTAAGCACCTACTCAAACTTCGGTGTTCAAACATTGATTTGAAAGATTTGACATGTATTATTTGCGTGCAGTGGAGGGAGTTGGATCGGGTGCGGAGTGCCGCAGCTGGCGGTGCTTCTTCTTCGCGAGGAGAGGAGAGCCATCAGAGGGAGTTGACCGATCAGCTAGCGGCGGCAGTTCTGCGAGCCGAAGAGGTAGAGAGGGATTTGGCAGATCGGGTAAAATAGAACACAATTCTGGTTTAATTATTTTTCTTACCTTTGACATTGACTAGAGTGCTTTTCTTGCAGGTGAGAGAGCTGAGGACTGATACCGATCGCGCGTTCAGTTGCAGGGGCAGATGGACTCTGTCCAGAGCGAGAGAGGCCGACTACAGGGGAGATGGAGACTGTCAGAGGGGAGAGAGACGAGTTGTGCATCGGGCAGAGGCAGCTGAGGCTCGAGCGAGGAGCGACGAGGGAGCTGGAGGCCCTACGCCTGCGCGGCCATCCGGGGGCCAGGAGGAGATAGCACGGCTACGCTCCGAGCTACAGATTCAGCAGGGCATCGCGCGAGGTTTCAGGAGGCTCTGACAGCGATAGGCTGTTCCCGGAGCCGGAGCGGAGCGAGTGCTAGCAGGCACACTGGTGCCTCCGTGGGACAGCACCTCACGGGTTCCTCCAGTCGACGGAGGAATGAGGAGGAGGAGAGGCGCCGCCGGGGCGAGGCGAGTGCCCAGAGTGCTGGAGGTGGTGGGGGCATGCTACTACCACCGGATAGGCAGGAGGGATCAGGGGAGAGTGGTGGTGGTCAGTGAGGAGCTTGTGAGCCACCTCCCCTTCATCTATGTACATATTGCTCATGGCTTAGTGCAGCTTTTCTTTTCGTTCACGTCAACAATTGTGATGAATGGTTTGTGATTGACACGAGTGAGAGGCGAGTTTCAAACAAGCGAGAGAGACAGAGAGTTCTGAGTGTGAAGCTGCGTGTCCTTGCCCGAACAACCTGCCCCTGCACACACTTAAGAGAACAAGTTAGATCTGTTCTTAGGCTCAGCCCCTTGCACTAAAATGATAAATTCTAACTCCGTAATTGTCAAGGGGCTGAGCCTTATTAAGTAGGCAAAAAGACAATGAAAATAATGCATGCTAAAGAAAAGCAATATGTACACACATTTTTTTTATTTTTCTGAAAATTATATTTATTATTTTTGGGTTTTAGGAATCTTTTGATTTTTTTGGATTTTTGAAATTTTGATTTTTTTTTTGGGTTTTGGGGATCTTTTGATTTTTTTTGACTTTTTTTTTGATTTTTTGATTTTTTTTTTTGATCTTGAACTTTCTTTTGATAACAACACTTCTTAATCTTGAGCGATTGGCCCTAAGCCTTACCTCCATCTCACTTTGGCGAGTAAGGTTTATGTGCAACGCATATTCGTCTTAGGTTTGCTAAGATTTCTTGCCCCTGGGATGTCAATGTTCTAACACAGACCAAGTGTAGGGATTCTTTGGTCATTTTAGAGAAGACATGAAGAGTATAAATGTGATAAGACCTAATCTCGGGGTCGGGGTTACTGGCTTGTAAAACTTGCAACGAGCATGCCACATGTGAGATTCGTCTGTTGTTCAGGGACTTTAGGGCCACAGTATTTCTTCTTTGATTGGGGCATGCGTGCGACCGGGCTCAAGGGCGTCCCGCGGGGAACTGTACTGCCACTCTTTAACATGCCCCTTCATTTTATCATTTTGTCACTTTATTTTTGCCATATACTTTTTTCTTAGAACTGCCCGTCCCTCTTTGAGACTTCAAACACATGGTTTACACTGTTGCACGTTTACAGGCTAGCCTCCCCCTTGCCCCTAGACCTTGTCCGAGTAAGGAGAGAATTGACCTTTGCTTCCCTGAATGAGGGCTAAGCGAGAACACCATACATGAAGGGGAAATGACCTTAGGTCACCGTGCTGAGTATGCGATTGAGCATAAATATTATTCTGCCAGTAGGAGAGGGAGTGAGACCCTTGGCAAATGGCTACCTGTCAATTGGTGTTGTTATCAAAAGACTGTTTATCAGGGGTAGAATCTTTTAAGATATAATCCATTCCATGGGTGAGAGAGTTCATCGCCATCGGCATTAACTATCCTATACGCGTTCCCCGGGTACACTTCTTTAACGACGTACGGCCCTTCCCAGTTCGCAGACAATTTTGACCTTGGACCTCCGGGTTTTATGAAAATACGCTTCAAAACCATGTCTCCTTCTTGAAATTTGCGCTCAATCACTTTCTTTTGAAAAGATCTTGAGAGTCTATTTTGATATGAAAGCACATGATCGGTTGCAGCTAGGCGCCGTTCGTCTAAGAGTTCTAGTTGTGTAAGTAACGCCTCCCGATGTTCATCGGGATTAAGTTCCTTGTCTAACTGAATTCTTAGCGAAGGGATGAGGATTTCATGTGGACATACCGCTTCCATTCCGTATGTAAGTGAGAAAGGAGTTTGCCCCGTGGGCGTTCGTACGGAGGTGCGGTAGGCCCACAGAGCCTCAATTAATTTTTCTGGCCAATCAGCAAATTTATTAGACTCACAAGTTTTCTTCAGAATTTTCAAAAGTGTTTTGTTTGTGGCTTCGGCCTGGCCGTTGCCTTGCGGATAGTAAGGAGATGAATGATGCAAAGAAATATTGAACTTCTTACAGAGGTCTTGAAGGTCTTGTGATATGAACTGCAGTCCATTGTCGGTGACGAGGCTGCTTGGCACTCTGAACCGCGCGATGATATTCCTCATGATGAATCTGCACACAGTTGAACCTTTGATTTCCGCGAACGCTTCAGCTTCGGCCCATTTGGTGAAATACTCGGTAGCGGTAAGGATGAAAGATTTTTGTTTTACCTGAGCATTAGGATCACCCAGAGGCCCGATGATATCAAAGGCCCACATGGAGAAAGGCCAAGGAGAAGAGAGTGGATGAAGAGAGGAGGATGGAGCATGGATTTTATCGGCATGGACTTGGCATTTGACGCACCTACGAATGTAGATAGCACAATCTTCTTCTAGGGTTGGCCAGTAATAGCCCTGCCTAAGAATCTTTTTAGCCAACATCTGGCTATTCACATGCCCTCCACACTCGCTGGAGTGGGAGCCTTCCACAATCTTCCAAGCCTCTTCATCTGTTACGCATCGGAGGAGCATCCCATTTAGAGCGCGCCTGTAAAGAACTTCACCGATCAGGGTATATTTCAATGCTGCTCTACGGATGGCCCTCTTGTCCTCCGCTTCAGCTTCTTCTGGGAAGGTGCCGTCTCGGCAATATTGCACAATTTCATGGTACCACGGCCTTTCTTCTTCCATCATCTCTCCTAACTCCACAAGCAATAACTCCTTCGCTTCTTTCCTCTCTGCCTTCAAGACTAGAGAACTCCTAAGGTTAATGAACCAAGGGTCCTGAGTTGAGGGAGCTTCTAACCTCTGAACAGTGATAGTCTCAGCACTACAGCTGAGAGGGAAGGAGAGAGATGAAGCTAACGATGCCAGAGCATCGGCCAGAATGTTCTGAGAGCGAGGAGTATGGATGTAGATGAGTTGACGGAATTGCTTGGCTAGGAGCGTGACCAGATATTGATAAGGCTTGAGTTTGGGGTCACGAGTGCGATAAGTAGAAAGGACTTGCCGAAGAACGAGCTGAGAGTCTCCTATGATCTTGAGGTGACGCGCGCCTAAGAGATAGGCGAGCTTAAGACCAGCAAGGAGAGCCTCATACTCGGAGATGTTGTTGGTGGCATGGAATTGAAGCTGATATGCTAGAGGAATGGTGATCCCTTCTAGGGTGAGCAAGACAGCTCCTATGCCCCGTCCCCTAGAATTGAGAGCCCCATCGAAGTGGAGCGACCAGAAGGGATCGCGAGAAATTAGTGACAGGTTTTCATCAGGGAATTCCTCTTGAACCGTGTCACTATGAGGGAGAGGAAGGTGAGCAAGGTGCTCAGCAATGGCATACCCTTTTATGGCTTTCTAAACTATGAAGGAGATGTCAAATTGGGAGAGGAATCTTTGCCAGAGCGCCAATCTGTCGGCGAGGATTGGCTTCTCAAGGAGATACCTAATAGGATCCATTCTAGAAATCAAACTCACCTTATGAGCTAGGAAGTAGTGCTTCAATTTCTGCACCACCCAGACTAGCGCTGCACAAGTTTTCTCCATTGTGGTGAGTTTGAGCTCGGAGGGATTGAAGAGCCTAGATAGGTAGTAGGCTGCCCTTTCTTTGTCGGATTCATCATGCTGAGCAAGGACAGCTCCTAGGGAGTCCTCAATGGTTGACAGATATAGAATCAAAGGTTTCCCAGGGACAGGAGCCTACAGCACGGGAGGATTCATAAGATAACTCTTGAGTTCATCAAAGGCTTCTTGGCACTTGGCATTCCATTCGAAACTGACTCCTCCTTTCAACAATACATAGAAGGGACGACATCTTTGAGAGTGCTGAGATATGAATCTCCTTATGAACTGAAGCCGACCAATCAAGCCTCGAAGCTCAGATATGTTCTTGGGAGGAGGCATTTCATTTATTGCCTTAGCCTTGTGCGGGTCTATTTGAATCCCCGTTTACTAACAATGAAGCCTAACAGCTTACCTGAAGAAACCCTGAACACACATTTCTTTGGATTCATCTTTAATTGATATTCTTGTGCGCGGCAAAACACCCTGGCAAGCACGGAGGAATGCTCTCTTCGAGTCCGTGACTTCACCACGATATCATCCACGTATACCTCAACATCAATATGAATCATGTCGTGGAAGATAGCTAACATTGCTCTTTGATAAGTGGCGCCGGCGTTTTTTAGTCCAAACGGCATGACCACATAGCAATATGTTCCCCATGGGGTGGTGAAGGAGGTCTTCTCTTGATCCTCCGGGGCTAGACGAATTTGATTATAGCCGGAATACCCATCCATGAATGATAGAGTTTCGAACCCTGCTGTATTATCGATCAGAACATCCAAGTGAGGCAAGGGAAATCATCTTTGGGACATGCCTTATTCAAGTCCCGGAAGTCTATGCAGATACGCACTCTTCCGTCCTTCTTCATCACCAGGACAATGTTCGCCACCCACAAAGGATAGAGGACTACACGGATGAATTTGGCTTTGTGTAGTTTATCAATTTCCTCTTTCATCTTCAAAGCGATGTGGGGGAGGAACCTTCTTAACTTTTGTTTGATGGCAACTGCCCCTGGCTTCAAGATCAGCCTATGTTCTACCAAATCAAGGTCAATGCCAGGCATGTCATCGTAGGACTAGGCAAAGGAATCCTTAAACTCCCTTAACATTCTTATGAGTGCTTCTTCTTCTTCGGCAGGGAGGCCGGAAGCTATGGTTAAAAGCCTGGGGTCCTTTTCAGTTCCCACGTTTATCTCCTTAGTAGGTTCATCGACTGCTGAGGTAGGTTCATCGAATTTCCTCATACCACTAGCATACGCCTCAGCAGCATCTTCTATCTCACAGTCATTTTCATCTAATGGGTCGTCATCGGCTACAATTTCATAAATCCCAAAGCCATCGTCTAGCCCTTCCTCCATAGGTATATCCTCTAGGTTCAGGACCACTGCCTCTTGGGCGAACTCTTCAACAGCTAGAAGAGCGCCACACCTTTGAACTAGGTCTAAGAGATATCTATGGGGTATGCCACTACCCTTCTTTTTCCTAGACGGGGACGGGGACTTACCAAAACCTACCCCTGAACTTAGACTAGATTTGATATTTACAGGAGGCTCTGGAGAAGCGTCCAGAGGTTTATTGGAACGGAAGACAAAGGGTGCGGCAGGGCCGCGAAGGTCCTCCGATGGGGCTGGAGGAGGAAGCAGGCCACCCGAGCTCAGGGGCCGGCAACAACATCGGGGTGTAGGGGAGCAGAAGGCCCCTCACCCGAATCGCCCGAAATGGTCATGTCTGGCCACCAAGTGAGGGCACGAATGGAGCGAAAGAAGGATGACGATGGCCGCTGGGGAGCAGATGTGACGGGGATCGCCGTCGAGAGCAGGAGAAAGTAGGGAGATGACGAGGATCGCCGTCGAGAGCAAGAGCAGGAGGGAGGTGACGGGGATCGCCGTCGGGAGCAGGAGCAGGAGGGAGGTGACGGGGATCGCCGTCGAAAGCAGGAGCAGGAGGGAGGTGATGGGGATCGCCGTCGGGAGCAGGAGGACACACATTTTTTTTGTTTTTTGGTTTTTTTTTTGAATTTTTGATTTTCTATTTTTTTTTTTTTATTTTTTATTTTTATTATTTATATTTTATTATTTTTTTGAATAAAAGGAATTACATTAGATTAAATGGCTTCTGGAAAATAACAGAACCGAGCCATTAAAGAAAATGACTAAGAGGGGTGAAGGGTGACTGAATATTTCCACGGCGTCGGGAGAGATTTGAATGATGAAGGGGAGAGACAGTGGAATGAAATTGAAATTAAGCGTGGACGAAATGAGATGGATGGGAGGCCGGGAGAACCCTGGCCAGAACTCCTGTACGAAAAGGGGGGAATGACTTGACTGCTTTTCCTCACCAAATCCAAGCAACTGTCGCCTGGTGGTGGTTGCTGATGCTGATAACGCTGCTACTTGTGGCACATCTTCTTCACTGAACAGACGATTTACTGCAGAAATAAGGTCTTCTAATTCTGGCTCTTCTGCCCCAGCTTCTGATTCTTCAAACAGTAGACTGACTGATGAGACGACATCATCTTGATCCGGGTCCTCAGTATCCTCCTCAGCTCTCTTCTTCTTGTTGGGCCGCTGCTCCTCTAAAGCTTGATAAGCTGATTTTGGCGCTTCCATGGTGGTATTATATCCGGGCTGGATGGGCCCTCTGATAAAGTGCTCATATAAGGATCAGGTGAGTGGTCCCTGGTCCGATTGTGGAGGAGATGAGATAGTGGCCCATTCTGAATATCCAAGGCCACGCTTTGTGAATTTCTTAGTGCTGGCCACAGTCTTGGTTCGCCCTTGGAGATGAGCACCTAGACCTTTCCCTGACTGATAACCCAGTCTGAACATGATATCCCACCCCTTCGTGTTCATGCTCATATCTTTCCTGACTGCCACTACAGGGGGAGAACCAATTGGGCGGTTAGAAGAGAATGTATAGGCCCAAGCATAATTGACATCAAGCACAGAGATGACAGGCTTATTGGATGGCCATACTGATGGCAATACTCTCTCAACGGCTTCTACTGTATGTGTCGTTGCTACACTCTTTACCTTGACAATCCGCCCCTGGAAGGGGAATTTTAGACATTGGTGCACTGTAGATGGCACTGCCCCTAACGATTCAATCCATGGGCGCCCTAAGATGGCCTTGTAAGTATGATCAATGTTCAATACATAAAATTCCACAGACATCACGAGGGGACCCAACCCTGCTTGTAGAGTGATGACTCCATGGCAGGCACGTCGCGAGTTGTCATACGCAGCGTTGGTGGTAGGCGTAGGCTGCAGCTGACGTTCTGATATGTTGCATGCTCTAAGGGTGCTTAAAGGACAAACATTAATAGAAGCTCCTGTGTCCACTAGAGCTGCATCGACGACCACTTTGTTTATGGTGAGTGTCACACATAAGGGCATTTTTCTGGCTTCCGGGGCAGCCAACTCACCGTCAGAAAAGGTAATGGTGGGTCCTCTGTTCACAATCGAGAGCACTGAAGGTAGATTTTCTGGATTCATGTCTTCATTGACCATGACTCTTTGCAAAACGGCCCTTAGGGCGTCCTGATGAGTCTGCGACCTCTTAATGAGCTCTAATATGGAAATCTTGGCGGGAGTCTGATCAAGGTGCTTCAGGATGTCATATTGGGTCCCTGGGACCGGATCAATCTCTTCTATGTCTTGTTGCTGCTGAGTGCTGGTTTGTTGGCTCGGTTGACCTGGCATAGGCATGGATGCGTTAGGATACATTCGCTGGAACATTCGCCCGCTCCGGAGGGCAAGGTTATGGTGGAGTGGAGTGGTAGAGGTGTCAAGGATGGAAGGGTTGGCTAGCAAAGGCGTTGGCGTGGGGGAGAAAGGGGTGTCGCTTGGTGGAGGAATAATGGGTGACATGACGGGGGAATAGGATGGCGAGGTGATGGTAGCGATATGGGGTGTGAAGGAGGGAGGTGCAGCGGATGCAGGTGTGGGGGTAGTGGGCGTGACGTGAGAAATAACCAGAAGTTGGCCTACCTCATGTTCGTCATCGAAGGCCCACTGGGCTTCTGGTGGTGGATGGTGGATGACAGGGTTAACGTGTGCGGGTGGAGGAGGTGGCGGAGCCGGCTGGGGATTTGGAGCGGGCTGATGCTGCGGCATGGGATTGCGAATTATGCCTAGGTCATTCGCCGGCTGCTGCGGCTGCTGTTGTTGCTGTTGTTGCTGGTATTGCTGCTGGAAGGGTTGGTATTGCTGTTGTTGTTGTTGTTGTTTGTTGTTGTTGCTGCTGCGGCTGCTGTCGCCTCTGTTGTTGCTGCTGTTGCCTCTGGCTCTGTTGATCCCTCAAGGTTTAGATCAGCCTTTTCATCTCTGCCCAGTCAATTTGATTCTGCTCATGGAGGTCGTATGTCATGTCCCGGAACTGAAAGCAATCCGACACATTGTGGCCCGGGTGATGGGGGTAGACGCAGTACTTTGTTTGATCGGCCGCCATGTTCCAATTTACCTTCTCAGAAGGGAGTCTTAGGGCATTTAGGGACATGAGGGCTGCAAAGACATCAGCTAGAGACTCGGGCAAAGGAGGGTATTGGGCTCTTTTGGGTCCATTAGGCTTCCTGGGGGCATAGCCATTTTGAGGTGGAGGGACCTGGGAGTATTGGCGCTGATCTTGGGGAGGGTTTTGCCCTTGAGGAGGTGGCTGTCTATTGTTGTTGTTGTTCCAAGACTGTTGGGTTTGTTGGGTATATGGAGACCTACCTACTGGGCCTTGGGGATTGCTAACGGCACCTACTTGTTCGTTGATTTGGATCCCCTCGGTGACTGGGCCTTGCGGCTTCTTGGCATAACGGGTCTTGGGGGTCTCAAACATGGAATGTATAGGCGAGTCCTTGAGTTGGGTTTGAATGAAACAGGCTCAGCTATATAGTTGGTGCATGGTAGAAATGTCGTTCATGGCCAGAATAGCTCGGTAGGTTGGTGTGGCATTAGAGATCAACAACTTTACCTTTTCCTCCTCAGGCATTGGGCAACAGACCTTAGCGGCCAAGGAGCGCCACTGGTCAGCATAGGTGGAGAACTCCTCTTCTGGCTTCATCTTTTCAGCTACTAAATCCACAAAAGAATATTCGGGTCCCACCCGATCCTGGTTGCTGCAGAAACCTTTCTTGGACGATTTGGAAGTCCTCGGCTTCCTCGAGAGGCAATGAATAGAACCACTCCAAAGCTGGACCATCTAAGGATTTTCTGAATAGGTATGCCATGAGATGACGGTCATACTTGTGTGGTGCTGATTCATAGACGAAGTCCTTCAGATGAACATAGGGGTTCCCTACCCCAGAGTATCGACGATATACAGGGAGCTCGGACTGGGGAGGCACCCGGAGGTATTGGAAGGATGGGAGGGCAATGTCAGCTACCTTCCGAGGATCGATCTGTCTCTGGAGGTCATGAAGCTCCTTCTTCATGCTTGTCCACTCCGCAAAGAAATCGGAGGGAGATTGGATTTGATGCGTAGAGACAAGGGAGCGTGGCTGCTCAAAGGAGTGAGACCTCTCGCGAGGGAGAGGAGCTGGTTTGGCCGTATAGTATGTAGTTGGAGGGGATCGAGGCCGAACATCTCGTGGGGGAAGGTAGCTTGGTTCTGAAAAATGAATGGCCCGAGGGCGGAGAGGTGTAGGATCTGCCCCAGACGAAGAAAGGTGGGGAGCTGAAGCGACGTGGGCGGAGGAATCCTCCGGTCGGGCTGAATTTTGACCCCGGGGAGATAAAGGTTGTTTCCCCTTGGCAGCAGCTATGAACTCTCGGACCTGGTCCGGAGTGAGGTGAGGAAGGAGCTGGCTGAATTGAGAATGGGGGTCATCACCCCCAAGAGAGAAGCAGGACGGGATCGAATCCCGGTGATGGAGGGAGGCTGGATATGCCCCAGGAGAGTGGCCATGGAAGGTTGAGCCACCTCCTCGAGCAAACCGAGGGGAAGGGCATCGTCGGCAAGGACCCAGAATTGGTCCATGTCGAAGAGGGGATTATGATAAGATACAAAGAAAGAAGGGGACAGACTTGATTTCCCTAAACAAAGACGCATACACCCCTAAGACTAATAGGGGGGATACAGACAAGATCTAGACTCAAACACAGCAAGAAAGACTGAGAGGAGGAGGGACGAACACTCAAGTTGTCATGTTTAAAGCGCAAATTTCTTAAGGTTTGAACTTGACCTTATGATGAATTAATTAAGGAGATGACACTCGGTCAAGTGGACCTTAATGGGTATGGACTCGAGTACTCTGGTGAAACTAGGGGATGGTATGTTCACGCGCGAAGGGGTGGCTCGAACTAAAGGATACAACTGGTACAACCAGCCCGGCGAACCGCAACGTGCGTACGGCCACGGGGACTTACGGAGGTCCTCGGAAGGTGGGCCCGAGTCAGCCTACGAGTGCTCGTAGGTGAGAGGACTCACTCATCCAAGGGGGAACCTAACAAATGGGTCTCAGAAGCGTATGCAACGGGCCTAAATGCCCGAAATGTATGCACAAGTGATAGATGAGAAGCAAACAGGGCGACCAAATGGGTCTCGGGCCGAGTCGTGGTGGCCGTAAATGCCGCGACCTTATCGCGATGGGTCGACCCGCCGCGGTATGAACAGAGGCCCGAAACACCCAAAAAGTCATCAAATAACTCAAACAGACTATCCCAACAAATAAGAAATGATACCAAAGCAGTAAATCAACACCACATGGATCATGGAACACACAGAAACCGATTCGTGAAGTAATACAATAACACACAAAGCGTACCTGATTACGCGACGCTGATCCCCGATGCGACCATGTCACGTCCTCACCATACTCCGCGACTTGAACCGAAAACTTACAATTAAAAATAAAAGGGAAATCCGGACCTAACAGGATTCTAACACTCAAATACACAGCGACATATGAAACAAAGAGATATTACAATGAAGCATGATCTCATAGAAATAGGGCAAAGCAGGTATAATGGAAAAGAGGGCTAACCTGTTGACGCGTCGCCAAAACACGACGCGACCTTATCGCGTCGCCACTACAGGTCGCGACTAAAACAGAGCACGAGAAACACAGTGAATGATGAACAAGAAACTAATAGGGCACTAAAATGACAAATAAAGAGGAACACATGGCAGGCAAACAATAAAAAATCCACGAGGGTGGCAATGAAGGTCCCACCGTGATCGCCAAAAGGTGTAATCACAGGGATTGTACCCCCCTCAACACAGACAAAAATACCAAATATGGTGGTGTGTGGATATGGATGTGTGATCGCCACCTAGTCGACTGCTCTATGAATAGGAGATAAACATGGCTAGTCTAACTAGGAAAAGGAGAGAGAAAGAGGGGCGGACCTGATGTCACGGCGCCAGTAGAGGTCGCGACAGTGCTGATAACGCGACGTCGAATACCGTCGCGTCTCCGTCGCGTCGTCGCCCGCCGCCGCGTTCTCTTATTGCGGGAGTTGTTGAGTGTGGACCTTCTTCCCGTCCCGGGCCGGCCGGAAGACGAGAGCTCCTCGTGGATGAACGGTCGAGTGCCTGTTAAAGAGGAAATAAACAAAGGAAGCCCTATTAGAATACTTAAAAACGTAGTATCTACTCTAAAATGGAAAGAAATGATTGAAGCATGGAGGGAACGAACCTGGGGGGTTTTTAAACCCCTTTGGGTGTGGGAAAAGGTGGGTGTGTGTGGAAATGTGCTATCTAAAAATAAACATAAAAATGCATGCAAGGAAAGAAGGAAAGAGGAGATGAGAGGATGAGCCCCATTGGGGCGACTCCTTGGCATTGATGTGGCTTGAAGGATCGTCGAAAGCTTCTGGAGGATGCTGGAGCCGCCCTCTTCACGTCTCGTACTCCATGGATGAAGAAATGATGTGTTTCGGTGGAGAAGGGTGTGAAGGAAATGTGGGAGAAGGGGTGCTGCGAGGTTAAGTATGGATGAGGGAAGATTTTGACAGCCCTTCGGGGTAGGAATGAGGCTCTTCCCGTCCTTGAGGAGGGGCCTTTCTTTTATAGAGCTTGGAGAGAGAAAATTCCAATATTATCTCTTTAAAAAGGTGAGAAATTAAAATGAGAGATAATATCCCATTAAAATTGCATGGGAAGAGTCCATAGAGTCCTTCCAAGAGTCCCTAGGGCCGAACTCTCGCCCCAAGGGGTTGAGATAATCCCTAGGGATATGACTTGGTCAATGGGAGGATAATTAGAAGCTTGTTGCGGAGTTTGGCGCGCTCAGCTGTTGTTGCGGTGTATCGTGGGGTCGCGACTAGAGACACGGCGTGCCGAGACGTTGCGACAGTGGGCCCACATGCACGTAAATCATGCATGGGTTGTAGCGGCGTCTCTGGCCATCACGACCAGAGTTGCGGAGCTACGATACGTCGCGAAATGGAAATCGATTTATTCTTTGTTTACCAACCAACCATGTGAAGAATAAGAGTTGCAAGTGGATAAAGACTCTCCCCAAAAGTGATAATGTGCGGGGATTTCAAGGCAATTTTAATTCGTTAATGGGCTCAATCAAGGCTAATGATGGGCTCAAGGTGAGTGACCAATTAGGGGCTAACAAAGACGACATGAAATGTGGTTCAACCCATTAGTCGGAACCGGGTGTCTACACATGGCAGAGATGACAAACTTCCCCGCTAAGTTCCTCGGCAAAGGATGAGAAAATTCATCCTCACCAGGAATACGGAAAACAATCTTCTTCCCCCGACAATCCACTAGCGCATAGTGCTCCTCTAGCCAATCCAGACCAAGAATAGCATCGTAGTCCTTTATCTTTAGAAAGAAGAAACACCCTTCTAGGACTCTATCCTCAATGCACACCGGTAAAGACAGAATACACTTCTTAGTCGATACCGTACCCGCGGGTGTGTGCACAGACAAAGGGACCTCTAATTCCTCAGACTCTATCCCTGACTCTAAGGCTAACTGCCTAGCAAAATGCTCAGAAATGAACGAGTGAGTAGCACCCGTATCAAACAAAACCGAGCTACACACCTAAGAACAAAACTATACCTTCGGTAACATGCTCCGCACGTTCAGCGTCCTCACGAGCTAACGCAAACACTCAAGCTGGGGCTCGAGGTCTCCTTGGTCGTCCTGTTGCTGACACTGCTGCTGCTGCTGCTGCTCCACGCTGAACTCCCTACCGAAGTCTGGGGCAATCCTTGATCTTGTGCTCGCTGCTCCCACACTTCAAGCACTTTCCCGCCAACTTCCAACATTCCGTACCACCATGTGCCCTCCCGCAATGAGGACACTCCTTCTTGCTACTGGGGAGTGTCGCAACGTCTGGTCGTGATGGCCAGAGACGAATATGAGGTAGGCCAACTTCCAAACAGGACGCTGCGATGACTAGAAAGTCGCCTTCTTCTTCTCCTGCCTCTGAAATGGAGCTGCAGGCCTCTTCTGAGAAGCCTTCTTCTCCTCCAGGTACTGCTCCATCTCTCCCTCCTACCGACACACTGCGCTGAGCGCCTCGTCGAGGGTACGATGGTCGAAAGCTACCAACCTCGTCCTCAGTGATGGCCTCAGTCCCATCACGAACTTCTTCGCCTTCCTACGCTTATTAGCTACAATATGAGGGGCATACTTTGATAGCTCAGAAAATCTGGCCTCGTACTCTAGCACAGTCATGGAGCCCTGAGTCAACGAGAGGAACTCCTGCTCCATCTTGTCTTAGATGTGCTCCGGAACAAACTTGGCTCAGAAGAGTCACACGAACTCGTCCCAACCAATCTCCACAGTACCATCCTCAAACCTGGTACGTAGCAACAAGGACCACCACATGTCGGCTCGCTCCTGCCAAAACCACCCATAAGGACTAATCTAAATACTCTAAACTCAGAGAAACTAAATGCATAATTAAACAACACATACCTGTAGCATATAGGTGGCTAGGGTGACTCTATCATCGTCGGCACACCTAATAGCTCGAAAGATCTTCTCGATCTCCCTTAACCAGCTCTCAGCTAATAATGGATCGCTCTCCCCCTTAAAAGAGGGTGGCGACATCCTCTTGAACCGTTCCATGATGGAGGGTCCACCATGGTCCTGAGGCTGAGGAACTGACACTTGAGCCTGCTACAACAATCAACATAAGCAACACATATAGCATAGCATATAATCAAGTAAAACAGACTACTCTGTCTATCATTCTAACCTAAGCCTGCTGAGCCTCCAGCTGAGCCTGGAGTGTAGCCTGGGTGTGGGCCTGCGTCTGCATGGCCTGCACTAAACCCTGCATGAACACTCCACAGTGTACTGGTGGCGGTGGGGGAAGCACAGGACCCTGGGGTGCTGGGGCCTACTGCTCACCCTGATCCTCACGCCGTGGCTCGTTTCTCCTCTGCTCACCCTCACGAGTAGGAACACCACGCCTAGCACGTGAAGCCATACCCTGCAAAATGATTTAATCACAATTTAGAACTAGACTATCTAATTTCTAACTATTTATATGTGGACAATCTACACAGACTTAGCATATAATGAAGATGATGGTATATGCATATTTATGTACAATTTCAGCCTGTAGCTCTGATACCAATCTCTGTAACGACCCTCCTTATACCGGTACGGTTACACCAACCCACATCGGTATAATGAACGCCGCTACAGTGGGACATTTATCCAACAATTGTACAATAGGCTAAAACATACACAAATATATATAACATATGACAACAGAAATGAAATAACCGGATAGTAACTTTTATTCCATCATCATCATTTATACACAGTCTATATAGAAATGGAAAAGCAATTACTTCATAACTGAAAAAAAAATCAACTATTATATTGTCCACATGAGACTTCACAGAGTCTTTTATTACATACTATGAAAGAAAGAAAGTGCAATGCTGAATCCAAGACCAAAGTCTCCTACTCCCGCTCCGAGTCGCTCCTAACGATCTCCTCGGAAGAAGTGGAAATGTCTGCACCTATACGCCGAAGCAAGAGTGAGTCCAAAAGAACTCAACAAGTAACTCCAACCACACTAAACATACATACATCACATGACTTTTCACATTCTCATGCTACACGGGTATCATATAAGCATGGACTTGATAAAAGTTTCAAGAAGAACCTAAACATGATTTCTATACATGCCACACATGATAAATGACTCATAACAATTTTTTACAATGATTTAAAACCTACCACATGCTTTCGACATATTTTTCAATATACTAAACTAAGTCTCATTTAATCACATTTATATTCTAAGACTATAACCATTTTAAACATGGAGTTTACACATTTTTCAAAAGACAGTCCTAGCATGGATTCTATGATCATTTTCACATGGATAACGCATCTATATACATGAATAGCTTGCTGTTTTGATATAGATATATCACATACATATAAGGAATTTTCATTTTACATGCTATTCCATTGATTTATAATCTCACATGATCATTTACACAATTACACAATTTACACATTCACTTTTCACATAAACACAAGTTCACAGTTTAATAAATGTTGTGACACATAGCCCAAACCACCTTTAGAAGGACACACACTAATCACATCACACACATCTATCACCTAGGCATTACAGTGATAAATCTTAGTTACTGTGCAGAACCGGGAGAAACACTCTCCACCCTATAACCAGTGGTACTTGTCCGCCTCTAGGTTTTAATCCCAATGTCGATGGGATATCACACACTATGAACCTTCCCATGGGGACTTTACCACAGTACAGTTCCACAGCCCTCTAAGGTAGCAGTGTCACCCATTGGCACATTTACACATTTGTCTAAATTTTTAACACACACTTAATGTAAATTTTTAACACATCCATTTCATGTTCACACATTTACATACTTCAGTATTTCCTAGCATGGTACTACTGTTCTCAGTATTAAACAGATTCAAAACAAGTCTAATCATGCTGAAATTAGCAGATTTTAATACTAATCATATTAACATGCATTAATTTATCAATATTTCACATAAAATCGACATATATAGCTGCTGTCATCATTTCAGTACAACATTTTAACCAAAAACCCATCACAGGTTAACCATCATGCATACCAAATTGTACATTGTTCTGAATTACACATTAATTATGAAAATTATAACAGTGGTATTATTCAAGATAAATATAGTCAAATTAGCATGGTTTTCATTATTCAGACCCATAGTTCAGTCTACACATGTATTCTGACAGTCCTAAACATATACCAATTTCTAGAAAATTTATTGTTTTTACACTATTTATCTGAATTTCTATACTAATAAATATGCTTACTATTTTACCATTCAGAAAATGTACTAATTTACACAGATATCAGAAATTTCCCAAATTTCTGCAGCATGAACTGAAACCCATAAACACTACACAAAAATTTTATGACACTTGGATTCCACATAGATTGCACAAACAAAATTTTACAAGATTAAAACCTATCAGCCAGACATTTCAGAAATTCTAGTAATTGAAGCATTCCACCAAAATTCATAAAATCTCACAACATACTCCAACATAGATATTTACATATCATATAAAATTTACCATATATCCTCATGCGAAAAATCCCAAAATTTAGATCATATAGGTCAAACATGCACACTGTTGCAGTCTGGAGAACTTGACGGCATGCAGGTGGCCGTTTATAAGGTTAACGGCAACAAAGTGTGCCACCAACTGAAGATCCTAATGGCAAGGGATCCTTCCGTTAAGCTTCTGTCTGTGCAAAACACAAACTGCTCGCAAGAACTTGGTGAAATTGAGGTTCCAGGACACGAATAAAAATCCAGAAAATTACCGAGGACCTACTAGACGTACGTAGGAATGATGTGGAAGGGTTACTTGCCTCTTGGAAAATCCACAAGCAATGATTTAAGCCAGATAATCCCTCCTCGGCCTGAGCCAAAGAGTCCTCAAAACTCCCTCGATCTGAGTTCTGTGTTGATCTCCTCTGCACTCCATTGTGGGGAAGTCGTTCCCAGATGTTCAGAGCCCTCTCTAGTCGTTGTAGAACGCCGAATGAAGCCTCCAGTCGCCGGATCAAGGGGTTCCAAAATCAAGTTTCGCACAGAAAATAGGGTTTTTTGACGAAAGAGTCAAAAAAAGGTTAGATCTGGCCGGAGATGGGGTGTTTTATAGAGCTAGGGTCGAAGATGTAATTGGGTAAGGCTAGGTTACCGTTGGAGAATGGTTACCATAACAAGGGGCGAAGATTTCGGGGGCGTTTCCGGATCTCAAGATGCAACAGATCTGGGAGGTTAACGTCAACATCATAGGCCGCCAATTCTGAGTTGGCGTCCATCGATGTGGACGTTGACTCATAATCGACGTCAACTCATGTTGACGCCAACATGTCGTCAAGACAGAACTTAAAGTACAGGAAACCTTATACATATACATATACATATACATATACCATACAACTATACATGTAATTTACAATGCATACCTTAAATACTACTTATTTATGCAATGTAATTAAATAAATAATGTGCACAATACAAATATACATTATATATACATATATACATAAACAATCACCCAAAGATGAAAATCAAGGGCCTTACATTACTGAACTTCGTGACAAGGTGAAACCAAGGTAGATGCTCAATCTTCGAGATTCAAATAGAAAAAGAAATAAGAGAAGAAGAATCCTACATGACTCAGGAAAATAGGAAGACCCTTCTCTTCTCCTCACAAAGAAAATGGCAGTAGCAGTAGCAGTTGTGGCAGTAGTAATTGACACAGTAGTAGCAGGAGAAGTAGCAGGAGTCACAGCAGGAGCAACAGCTACAGCTATAGTAGGAGCAGCAGCAGCAGCTACGGCAGGAGCAGCAGTAGTAGTTGGAAGGATGAACGAGGTGGGTAAACTCTTACGGAAGTGGGCAAAGGAGGGTATAAGTAGAAGTCTAGGCTTCATGCATGTATGGCACGAAGCCATACACATGCCGCCATAAAATCCCATTTTTCTTACAGCCCAGCCACGTTAACCATGGAGTTTTATCCCACTTACACGTATTAAGCTACGTGTAACCCACTTACACCAAGTGAAAAGGGTCTTATGTAGCTAAGGCTACGTAAGAAATATTCAAAACATAGTTTACATAAATAGGGAATAATTTAGCTGGCCCTTTTGTTCTTATGTTTTTGTATCCGAATGGTCCAATCAAGTTGAAACTTCAAACATAAGCTAATTGAAAGGTTTTACAAATTATGATAATTATATTTTAAATTTTGGAATTAATTTTTGATCTAGCAAAAATTGCCCGAAAAATTATTGTGTGGACTTAATCTTGATATCTGTGCAACAACAATTCAGGATATTTATGTTTCTAGAACTAACATATTTTTTTGAAAATTACGGTGTTTTCAGATTTCAATTCCGTTATCGAATTCCGATGATGCCCTGTCGGAGTGCGCACCTCTGAAGACAACACTGAAATTATATTATAAATATAAAAAAAATTCCTAAAATAAAGATAATTATTTCTCATGAAAGTGATTATGTTTAACAATAAAAATCATCATCTTTTTCCTAATTTTCAATAAGTAAAATTTTGGGGTGTTACAAGCGTGGCAATAGAAGAACCCAAAGCCCGCAAGGGTATGCATCTTTAGGTAAAACAAATGGCCAAAAATGCGAACCACTAAGACCAAGCATCCCACACTTGATGACGAAGCTGAGATTGAAGACGTATGAGTTGGACACCAATTGAGCTGAAGCTAGCCCATAGACGTTGAGAAGGGAGGTGACAAAATGGTGGATTGACAACCTAAGATGTGATTCAAAAGCCAGTTGATAGAGGTAGAAACTATCTTGTCTGTCGGGGGTGCTCAATTTGTTAGGGGAAGGGCAAGACAACTCAAACTCTGGGGAAACATGATACATGGAGGCCAGGTCTGTCATCTCCAATTTCCTTACACCACTATAAACCTCATAGCATGAGAGAATCAGAGTGGCTTTGGCCTCCTTTCCTGCCACAGCTTCCTGCTACTAGGCCATGGAAGAAAATGGAGAAAGAGATGAAGGAGAAGAAGAAGAATATCTTGATGACTTCGAAGGAGGGGGGAAGATGGCTAATGGCGTCCCCATGGCAACTTCTAGGGCTTCAAAGCTGGTGGATAATCGAAGCTCTCCCTTAGAGTCCTAAGAAGCGTATGGAGAACTCACCGAAAATGGAGTGCGGGAGCGAAGGGAAAGACAGTGATTTGCTAGAGATTGAATGAGAACAAGAAGGCCCAAGGACGACAACCCAGGGTAAAAGTAGCCGGCAAAAACTATAGCCAAGACCCCTATAGTAGCCTATATAGTCGACTTGGAACGAGGGACAGTTGCAAAAATCATGCCTCCTCAAGAAGTGAGGCATTGTCAGCCAAAAGGCATGGGAAAAACTAAATGTTTAGTCATCATCACAGATGCACCAAGTAGCAACAACCACATGGAAAGCTGCAAACACCTTGAAGAGGCATGTGACATCATCATTCTGACTTTCGAGGTGTGATGATCATAAAAACCATGAAAAACGGCCCCCCAATATAGGACATGCCACTATGTGGCTTAAACGGCAATGAATCTAACTCCTTCGACCCCTAATCATCTACTTCCCAAGATAAAAATTAGCTTGGGAGTGGGGGGGAGCCATGTGGAGAGGGGTAATCCCGCAAAAGTAGGCCTAGGCCCATAAGTCCCAATAAGCTGAAAGAGGTGTTGTAAGAGGATGGCCTCATTATTTGATCAAGGGCTTTCTAGGGAGAACTGGGCAGTGAAGCCCGACCTAAAGAAGTATTATCGAGCCCCATGATGTCACCCCTTAGGAAGCCGTTCCTAGCTTGGACAGAGCCACGAGAAAGGTGAACAAAGGCACATGGATAGCACCTGGGGAAACACAGCTGAAGCATGTAGAAGGTAAGGGACTGACCAAAGCACGACCTTAATAGAGGCCTATAACTCGGAAGCTAACCCTTGGCTAGAGAGCCCTTACCAAGATTTATGACCCCAAGAAGAGATGACCTAGCCAAGGGAGAATTACCCCTTGGAGGCCCCTAGCTTGGCAAAGGTAGGATCGAGGCTACACCATGTCCTAACAATGACGTTAGCAGGCACCCAAAAGGCAAAAAGACGAAAGCGGTTAGAACCAGGTGCCCACCCATGATTGCTTTGTCATGCGGAATCAAACGTCATACTTTGTATGGACCTTCCTAAGGGCTTTGTCATGCAGAATCAAACATCATACTTTGTATGGACCTTCCTAAGGGCTTTGTCATGCAGAATCAAACGCCATACTTTGTATGGACCTTCCTATGGGGCATTATTAGCCCTTTGTACGCTGGGTATGGCCCCGAAGTGGGTCTCCTTGGTTTGAGAAGCCATGTCATCAACAACTCCCTCAACATCCTATCCATATCTGCCACCATGTTTAGCATGGACTAATGAGAAAGTTGACACATATTTAACCTCTAGTGAGCCCTCTGAGGAAGCTAACTTACTCCAAGATATCTCGTGCTATCCTAAGTGAATTTATTAGTGGAGAATAATCTTAAGTTGCCTCTTCTTCTCCTGCTGCATCTATAGCCATTAGTACCAACTTAAATATCAGAGGGTGATCTCCCAAGACTTGTCTCTGAGCCCTCTGATACTTGGTGTCTCTTATATGTAGATCTATCATTGACGTGCTTGTCTCATTCCCACCGTTCAAAGCCAACCAACAGTCAGTGCGAAGGCTCAAGATCTACCCTCTTCAGACGTTATGTTTCACAATTCTATAAATTCTTCGTATTCTTTTACTGTCATCAACATTATTATAAGCCTTATCTCATCAATGTTAGATTAAATAGAGTTGATGAAAAGTCCCAAGATTTGATAATTATTTTTGACGTGAAGGTTCTTGATATTATTTTTCTGTAAGATAGTACACAAACCAATTTGATCAAAAAAATTTAGACGTGAGAATTCACTAAAAATCACTCCAAAATCGGTTGGCACAAGGAGGAGTTGCTTTGCCAGTTGTAGTGGAAGGTCACATCAACAGAAAACAACTGACATCGGGGTTTCAATGGGATTTTGGATGAGAGGGGAAAATCCAGCCAGCCTACACAAGGACATTGTATCGGCCAAAAGAACTAATGTGACTACGGCACACTTGACGACGCGGGCTACACTTTTATGCCCTTCTCAAAGAGTTATTTTCGTGGCCATCCTTACAATAGGTAAAATACCTACATTGTTCTTCCTCTCAAGTTCTGTAGATATGACCTTGTCATAGTTTTTTAATGTATACGTATATATGGAAAGTAATATTTGCTGCATATGTACTTGTATAATAAAGGATGATGTGCTATGTATATTTTTACGTGATTGATTCACTTGGGTAATAAAATTCAAAATAAGTACATCCTTACAAATAAAGTCCATATAATTATCATGAAAATATTCTTGTTATGTTTTTTTTTGTACCTCTAATTGTGCAATAAAATCAGTGACCAACACATGGAGTCTGGATTATCAACATCTAACTAATATGTGTGGCAAAAATTAGTCGTACGGATAATTCGCTCCGGATTATAATCATCCAACTAAAACCACTTGGTTACTCTTCAGTCCACCCAAAGCAAGCACATGTTTATAAGCCTCTGTTTGGCAATGGGTTGGGGTTAGAGATAACTCCAACCCATGACTAAAGTTATGCAGATTTAACTCATTTTTTAGTTTGTTTTCTTGTGTGTTAACCTAGTTTAACTACAGTGAGTTAACCCACTTTCTCTTCATTGCTTTGGTAAGGTAAAGTGAGTTAACCTACTGTTAACCCACTTTCATATCAAAAAGTGACTTGAAAAGAGAAAGTAACCATTAATGTTGTGTTGGCAAAAGAGAAAGTAGCAATTAATGTTGTGTACCGTCGGGGCAAAAAGGTAGTTAACTCAATAGATTAACTCTAGTCCACCTCTAGAGATGGGTTGAAAAATTGTGAGTTAACTCACATCTGACCCATCTTTAGCCTAACCCACTTGAGTTAACTTTTTTTGTTACCAAACTATATTTTGAGTTAACTCTGAGTTAATTTTGAGTTAACTTTATATTAACTCATTACCAAACTGAGGCTAAGTGTGCGTGGGTTAGTCCAGTGACTGGGCGCCCTGATGCACAGTAGGCGGTGTGAGTTCAAGGTGCACTTCGGTTGAGGGAGGATTTTTTTAGTAAATGAGGGTTGGGGAGCCCACCACTCTCATAAATAATTTTCGTGGGATTTTTTGGGTTTCAAACTCGAGTTGTTCTTGTATTAGGGTGGTGGTCTAAATCATCAAACTGAGGTATAAAAAAAAAGAGTACACATTTATGACATTCTCAGGTTTACCCACCTCAGGCTACTAGGTTAATTTTCATTTATTTTTTCACCTGAAAATCAAAATTTACTTAGGGTCTATTTGATTGATTGTAAAATGTATTCTTAGGGAAAAAAATTTCAAGGAAGAGTATTTATAGGAAAATAAAAAGTATAATTTGGTACCCACGTAAATGATTTCTCTAAAAAGACTTTGATGTTTGTTTACTAGTAGAATAATTTTAAAAGTATTTTAAAAAAAAAATTAAAGATCTTGAGCACAACAATTTTAGATTTAGGTGATATTTGATAAATCTTAATTGATATTTGTCTGGATTGCTGATGCAGATTGTTGACATCGATTGCCTAGTGTCAAATGTCGATTACCGATTGTCAGTGCCACTCTTGGGTGTTGAGCGCTAGTTACCATTGACCACCGATGCCACTGTCGATCGCAGCCTCCTAGCACTGTCGTCAAGTGTCGGGCGTTGGTTGCTGGCGGCAGGTCATTGAACGTCGAGCATTGGGCGTCAGTCGCCAGGCGACGACCGTCAAGGACTGGCCATTGGACGTCGGGTGCCAGACACTAGCCGTCAGTCGCCGTCAGCTATCGGGCTCTAGGCGTTGATTATCAAACGTCGTTCGTCAGTGACTGACCGTTGAGCACCGGACATTGGCCATCAGTCGTCTTTAGTTGCTATCGGCCACTATCACTGCTTCCTGTCACCGATAGCTGCCATCAGCCACAGGCTCTGGGCGTTGGCCGTCGACCGCCTAGTGTCGAGACTGTAGTCTTTCTCATGAAAATCCTATATGAATGAAAAATCAAGGAAAATGGCTTATAAGATCTTATCAAGGATGATGAAATTCTCTGGGCATCGGCCATCGACCGCCTAGTGTCTGGGACTGTAGTCTTTCTCATGAAAATCATAATGAAATAGAAATCCAGGAAAATGACTTATAAGATCTTATCAAGAATGATAAAAATTCATAAATTTTTGGTAAAAAAAAATTATTGATTAACTTTTCAGAAATATCAAATAGGTCATTGTATGAATGTTTTTTTTCTAAACTTTATCTTACATATGAGATTTTACAACCCTTAACGGGGGATAAACAAATCAGGGATAATCCTACCCCAGAAACTAACCGGAGCTTAAAGTATTCCTTTTTAACCCATACACCGAAGTATCCTAAGGAAGGAAGAGTAGCTTTGATTCTTCCATCCAAGAAACGAATCAGTCGGAAGATAAAATGATAAGCCATTTTATAATGCCCGGTGTGTTTTCGCGTAATCCAAAAAAAAAGTTGATAGATTCCCAGAATCGCCAATGGATCAACCCACAAGGCACTACTAACAGGAAATCATCCAATCATGCTACAGACAAGAAGGCAAAAGCAGATCGAAGCGCGCGCGCTCTTTCTTTCTCCCAACATAACGTACCTGCACGGACCACATTAATGGTGGAATCCCAGCGTTCATGGAGATCAATTCTATACCATGCATGGTTTAATCTAACCCAAGAACTATGCTTCTTCCACAAAAAAATCTCAATTTCGTAGTGGATACATTAAGCTCGTACGTTTCTTAATCTTTAGGTCTTTGTCGAAGCTTTTCAAACACCACGTAGATTCGATCGGGTGAGGAATGACGGGCCTCCCCGAGGAGGCTAGCTAGCTAGAGCAAAGCCTAGTGATCATGGTTACTTCCTGGGTACGGTTCGCCAAGTCAGACAGGATGAAAAGTGAAGGAGAAGAGGATGCTTGATCACTTGGTTGGTGCTTGAGACCTCTTATGTGTGGACAACTAATAGTCTTGGGACAGTTGTCAGATGTCGAACAGCAATTTTCTCCTCTTGTGATTTCTGTCTCTTTCTGACCCCCCAGAAGAGGAACGCGGGAAGCTTGAGAGTGGATTCCCCATCTTCATGATTGGGCGGGCGACGGTGACGGAAGAAAGTTACAAAAGGACCCTGTAGCAGTACAGAAGTTCTTTCGCAAATCAGTCTTTTACGGCAGGTGATCGTACGTTACATACTGCCGCTGCTGCCATGCCGCTAAATAAGAAGAAACTTTCAGGGTGTCAGAGTTTCTCTCAGGTCTCTCGGTTGAAAGGAGGAAAAAGAGTAATTAACAAACGAAGATGAATTATATATCTGCCATAGTTCACATTGGACGGTCTAGAAATCTATTACTAGCAAGTGGCAGTGTAGTAATTTAGAGCCGAGGCTTAATTTTTATCTGAGTAATGATTAGTGTCCGGCACTTGGGACACTAATATTTTGTTGAAATGTCTAGACATGTCACCCGGACATGCCACCCGAACATGTCACGTGGGCGCCACTGGCAGTCGGCAACCGACGACCTACGACAGCCGACAGCAACTAGCAGCAGGAGGTGGGTGGCGGCGGGCGACCACCGATGGCCGACGGTGGATCGGCCACTGTATGTCTATTTGTCACTATTAGGTAACTATTTGTTATCGCTATATAGTTATTTGTCTTGATAGATAATTATTTGTCACCAATAAATAGTTATTTTTGTCACCATTTGAAATTATTTGTCACCGATAGATAGCTATTGTCACCATTTGATAGTTATTTGTCAATGATAGGTATCTTTTTGTCACGAGTAAATAGCTATTTGTCATCGATAAATATCTATTTGACATGCATAGATAGCTCTTGTCACCAATATAGGGTAACTATTTGTTATCAATGGATAATTATTTATCACTACTAGATAGGTATTATCATAGATAAATAGTTATTTGTCACTGTTAGTCGTCAGTCACCGGGCCGCCACCGCGACGTGCCGCTGGTCGCCACCGGCCACCGCCCTGTTGCCACAGTGACGTTTGCATGTCATGCCCGGATATTTCAACAAGGAATTAGTGTCGGGGGGTGCCGGACACTAATCATTTCTCTTTTTATCTCCTTGATCGTGGGTTCGGGAAGGCTAATTAAACTGAAGTTGTTCCACACAGAAGAACGGATACACACCGATTGTTGAGTATGAGGAAATGATTCTATGCCATCATCATTAAATAGATGGACTACTTATTTAAGAAGATACGTCTATATATGCACCATCAATGATTCTATTAAATAGAAGAGAAAGACTTATTGCACTTGTCCATTGCACTTTAAGTGCAATGTGACTAGACAACAAGTCCATGTGGCATCCAACAATTACATTGTCACTTTATCACCCCTCATGTGAGAGGTGCCACATAAGTTATTGTCTAGTCACATTGCACTTAAAGTGCAATAGACAAGTGCAATAAACCTTTCTCTAAATAAAATTCTTGCGTCTGTCTAGGTAGGTAGCCACATTAATTTCAAGTTCCCTTTTATATAATTAACATAGACAGACCACAGGGAAGCCGTACTGTCGACATGGGAAGAAGGCAAGTTTAATGTACATATGAGATATCTTGAGCTGGGTCTGCACGCCCGGGTTCGATCGATCAGCTCTACAACACTATCTTTCTACCACCGGAACCCGATTCCCTCTGGCAGTTGAAGTAGACGGCCGCGACAGGCGAGCCTAGGTTGTACTGCTCGGCGAAGCGGCGGGTGCTGAAGTTTTGGCGCCACTCCGGGGTATACACTGTCTCCCGCCCCAGCTGCTGGAACAGGACGAACACGAAGCGGTGGATCCCCGTGGCCGGCCTCGGGCTCTCGTAGCACACGAGCTCCTGACCTGCAAGAGTTCAATTGCATGCCCTTTGCATATACGTCAGTGCTACGTACATTCTAATACCTGTGTGCGCGCGCGCCTGTATGTGTACATGGCCGTCTGGATTTGGATGCATATATATGAATTAATTCATGGTCTGAGGCACACAAGCCTCGTTGTAGCTTGTGGAAGGGAAGAAGAGAGGGACCTTGCCCTTGTATACACGTTATTTAATCTTCCTTGATTTATAAATAATGAGAACTAGAAGTGCATGTACTTGAGTGGGGGGGCCGGGGGCGGGGGCGCGGGTTGGCTGCTGGAGAGCTAGGGTAAGGTGCATTCAGAGAAGAGCGACGGTTAGCGTGGTTCTCACCAAAAGTTGCATCAGTAGTCGCCGGTATGTCCGTCACCAGCCTGAAGAATACGAGATATCAATGAGCTCCTGTTGAAGAAACTTGCTGAACAAGAGCTTTCGCATATATGTTCAGGAGATCTAAAACGAAGAGCCAAGTCGATCAAGACATGTACATATATCTTGGTTTTCTTCAACCTCCCCCTCCCCCCCCACAGATCAGATGCATGCTTTTGGATGCATTTTTCGAGATCGAACACACAGAAATACACCCATGAAAGTGAGCTATACTTAAAAATGGATTCGGGACTATGATATTGTTACCAAGCCGGTTAGTTCTAGCTCACCTAATTCAGCCTTTATTTTGGACTATGGTAATAATTCTTTATTTCTCATCAGACAAATATTGGTCAAGCTTCAAACTCACATTACGAAGGCATCATCTGATAGAACGATAGCCAGTGGAAAAGACACTTTCAGTTCTAAAACAAATGAATTTGCTAGGAAGGCACCACCAATGATCCAAAGGAGGTCCAATCCAAAGTGACCCTGCCAACCCAAAAGTTTACGAATGCAAATGACTGAGGGTACGGGTTCCCGTCCTATGTAATGTACCTCTCGGAAATGATATTTGTCAGCTTCTGCTATGAAGTAGCAACTGTTATAATCTTTTCTCGGAAAGATAGATTTCCCCACAAACTCACCTTTTCCCTTCTTAATATTAATATTTCCGAAGAGAAAGCACAGGAAGTTGAAGTGCACATATATGGGACAGCGAGCATGCATGGAGATAGTAAGTAAACGCTTAGGAAACTTCAAAATTTAGAGGAAAATGCTGCTTTGGAATATCTAAAATACTCCATCAATTAAAACACTATCTGGACATCATGCAAAACATTGTTGAATGGACCACGTACCCTTCTTAATTATTAATGCGATAAACGCTGACACACCGCTCTTACGGTGTGATATATATATAGATATTTATAAAAGACTTTCTTCATATAAGGAGACACTGAAGCTACCACCCACTTGGAAAACTTACCAATGCAGATACTCCCTTAGATTTGGGTGACTTGGGCTGGGGGCATCAGGATCCACCATGACCTGACAGATTAGAATCAGATATTTATACAACCCAATCATGTATTGGTTTCAAAGAATGGAAATCATAAACTCTACATATCGTCATTGGTAATATTTTGATATCTAGCTAGATGACCGGGTAATTAAACTAATATGCCTTACGAGTGTGTAGAAAGTCCTGAGGTCGCAGCCGCCAACCTCCACCCTGGGCCGGTTGGCGACCGCAGATGGCTTGAACTCGCGACCGCTGGTGACAGTATCCTTGGAGTTGTAAGCCACTCTAATCGACACAGTTCTTGCAAACGGGTTTATCACGTCCCCCACCACCCTGGCCAAGGCCAAAGGGTCTCCTTGGGGATGCATAAGGTTTGAAGGCGAGAGCTTGAAAAACCACAAGTCCCAAGAGCTGCTAGCAAGAAGAATCACGATGGGTTGATGAAGAAGATGGAAGGAGGGGAACTAGAGAGAGAAATGCATGGCCAACAAGATGGGGTGTCCGCCGGGGAATTGATTGTGGTAGCAAGGATATCTAGCTAGCTACTGAACAAATTGTGTTCTCCATGAGTTATATATAAGAAGGTGCATGGCGCCGGCCAGTTATGTGCAACTTGCTCTTTTCTGCTTGGTGCCATTAGCACTGGAATCTACCTTTTGCCCTTTGTTGCCTAGCTAGCTAATTAACGTGCGACACCTAATTTTCTGTGAACCGTCCAATATTTTTCAAAAGGACAACTGAAGGAATCTCCCGACTTGGATGGTGTACGGAAAAAATCTGAGCTTTTCATTTAGTTAATTTCTTGTCAGGGAATTTACGAGTTCCAATTAGAACCCATATTGTTCCTCTTTAAAAAAGGTGCTATTCTGCATCATCACAAGCGCCCAGTGACTTTTTTATTATTATTATTTTACCCCAATGACAAAGCCATTGGGTGGTAACACACTTGGTCCGGGTTCGAGATCCAGGGCCCCTCCTACCCTACCCAAGTCCTTGCCAGAATACCATGTAGAGAAACCTTCTTAACCTTTGTAGAAAACATCTTAAAAGCGCCAGAGCACAGCGTCCTGCAGGTTCGAACCCTACCAACCGGTGTGCAGCGGGGGTCTCACCACTGGGCCACCCTAACGCACCAACCACGGAGCTTGGGTTGATCAGCGATCCTGTCAGCTTTCACATAGATCAAATCAATATTGCTCATCGAAGGGCCATTTGAATTATTGGATTCTTGGTCGGTGTCGAGGTACGGCGTTTTGATGGACAGGCTGCATCTATGATTGAGTTAATTAATTAATTAATTATATATATATATATATATATATATATATATATACACATCTCTGAATATATTGAAATAATATACATATTTATATTTATATTTTTCATCTCATCAAATATATCTGATATTTGCACACTAAGGAGTCCCTTCATATATATCAAGATGATGTTAGAAGCTCAATATTAGGAGGAGTAGGTTTAAAAGATATCTCTAATGACCTGGTCGGTGATAAGTTGGAGTTATCCTAATTCCGACCAAGAATTAAATATATCAGGTTTAACCCTCGTATTACATTGGTAACCAGTGAGTAAACTCTTGAGTTAACCGACTTTTGCTTTCAGTGCTATGGAAAAGAATAGAGAGATCCACCTTAGCAATACCTAAACCACTATTGTACCAAACTATATGTATACCTCCACTACTCATACTTTGGCCGAATAAGAATATAAAAAGAGATAGACTTTCGTTCCCTAAGACATGGCCAGGATAGCAATGGTGTTTTCCATAGGGAGGCCGCTAAATGCGACATGAAGTGTGTGAGCTATCTATGCTAAGGGTAACTTTTAATGATCGTGAAGGAAATTTTGGACTCCCAACACGGAGCTTTCATTGCCAGAGTGCTACAGAAGTATAGACAATATTGATGTTCCTCTTTCTATGTTTTTGTTTGCTTTTGTGATATTGATATTAATATTATAGTATTTTCAAATAAGAATTTGAGAGGGTAAAAGAAAGTATGAATGCCCTGTGATGGGGCGAAACTCTATGATCTCAAAGAGTGTATAGAATAAGATGAAAATTAGAAAGATAAATGAGGACTAAAGTCTCGAAAGCAACGGGAGAAAGGCAGATGCCTTGATCAAATATGGAAAGAAGGAAGTGGTGGAAAGAGTTTGGAGAATCCAGAGGTTCTGGGGGAAGCAAAAAGAGATGGACGCGAATCTCAATAAGAGAAGGAGAATCTGGAGGTTCCGAAGGAAACAAAGGAAAAGAGGGTATGCCATGCGGGGAAAAAGTGGTAGATGTGCCATGTTGGGGAACCAACATGTGGTGTGTCGTGGGGGGCACGAATATGAGAGTGAAAATAAGATAATGTGTCACGTGGTACACGAAAAGCAGGGTGCAAATAAGATGATGTGCCATGTGGGGCATGAAATGGAGGAGTGTCCGGAAGGCCCAGAGAGGAAACCCAAGGAAGGGTGTGATGCCCAGTACAAGAAGGAGCATTAGAGAAAAGGTGATAATAAAGGACCTCCCATGAGAGAGAATGCAGAGAACCCATAGAGAGGAACTGAGGAGGATAAAAGATGATTGAAATGGAGAGGAGGAAGGAGGGTGGGATCCCCTAGTCTTAAGTCTCGCCCGGTGTTTCTTCTTCTACTTCGGCGGTGGCCTCTTGATCCTCATATACTTTTTCACATACTATGCCTAACGTGCGGACAGTCTAGCTCTTCTTAAATAAGCTGAATTGCTCTCAATATGTGAACTCTTGATATCCATGGAAGGTTCAAGCTCAAATGGTAAGTTCCTTGGAATGTCATAAGAGGAAATTGAAGGTAGCTCCATTTGAGAGGTAGGAGCCAAGGAAAGTGTTGAACCACTCATATTTTTATCTCTATGTTTTGGTGATAACTAAAACTCATGTATATCATAAATATATTCATTAATATTTTTTTCAAGATATTTCATGTGCTAACAATAATGATAATTGTGCATACAAACAACAAACTAAAATATCTTTTGATGAATTGACTTGTGTTCTCTATAAGTCGACTTTTGTTTTCCCTATGTCGACTTCTTTATCCATATGTTGACTTGTGTTTTCTATGTGTCGACTTGTCAAAATACAAGTGTCGACTTGTGATGGATATGTGTCGATTTGTGTTTTATGCTCTCATGTGTTGATTTCTTTGTCTCTCTTTATTATGAGTTTTGGTGATAACAAAAACTCATAAATATATTTAATAATATTCTTTTAGTGTTGAATATCATGAATATATTTATTAATAGTGAAATAATGATAATTTCTATCGCATTAAAGGTTTGCAATAAAAATCCATATCGATTACAGTTCAATGTATATCGAACACTAAACAAGTGCTACATCGATTGCATAAGAAGTCTTTATCAATTGGAGAACAAGTGTCCTTCCAATTGGAGAACAAAAAAAAAGTATCTATCAATTCGAGAACAAATTTATATCAATTGGTTTGTAATCATTCTGATTACATACCGATTAGTTCAATTTTTTTCTGATTGGTGAACAACTTACCAATTGGTGTTATAATTAGTATTCCGATTATTGAAGAAAGTTTATGTAACATATCGATTGGTTTATAAATGTTCCGATTAGTGAACACTTGACTTATATTGTTTCGATTAGTGAACAAGTTATTATGTATACTTCCGATTGATGATGTTTACATTCTGATTAGTGTTTGTCTAGTTTTAAACACATCGATTGGTGAACAAAATATCTTTCACTTATGCTATGCATCGATTACTAACCATATCTATCATGCTATATCGGTTATTGATATCCAGTCTCTTGGCACCCAATTAAAATTCAAATGTATTTCTTTTCTGACATATAGAAAGCTTCTACCTAACACAGTAGGAAATGTAGACTAGGTAACATAGGTATGGGTTAACTGACATGTTTTGTTTTTCTGTCTCACCATCCTAAATGCTCTCAAGACAAAGGGAGAACTGAGGCATCCGTTAGAAACAAGAAAGCAGTCGTTGACTCAAGTAAGCAAAAGAAGAAGAAGAGTAGTAGTAGTAGTAGAAGAAGAAGATCTAACGGTTATCTACTCAATGGTCTTCTTCAGCTACTGTATAAAGAGTTGAAGACTTTGAAGAGAAAAGAGCACTGTGAGCAACCCTAAAGATCCTACTGAAAGAGTGTACATTTAGTGAGGAGCCTAAATGACACACACACTCAAAGAAAAGAGAGAAAGAGCTCAAGCCCAAGAAGAAACCAAGCTCTTCAACTCCTTACTGTAAGCAAAACTCTGATCTCCCTCCTTCAGTAAAAAGCATTCAGAAAAGCTGTCAACAAGAAGGACGATCCCAAAGCTATCTTAAGCAACAAATCATTCCTCATTAGCTGGCTGAAGCAGCACAAGTTCAACTGATTCCTCATTCCCATTCTCTTGATATGTGTGCCTTTTACTTGTGTTTTCACATAGCCTTTCATCAGTTTGTAAAGAAACACTTCTGTGGGGCAGTTTCGCCTTGTGTGGGAAGACCATCTGAGGTCATACTAGTGGGGAACCTTGCTGGGGTTTGTACCAGTGAGTTGGCTTCTGAGCTCTGAAAAGAAGCACCTGGCTGAGGTTATACAGGAGGTGCACTCACACTTGGAATTAGAGTAGGTTTGCTTCTAAGCTTGTACAAGAAGTGGGTTTTCTTCTTACTTGGAAAGAGAAGAGGACCAACTGTGCTGGGGGTCGTATATCCTTGGGGGGATTGTACTTCAGAGTTTGCTTAGAGACTAGATGTAGGACTTCTATTTGGGAAGGGCGAACCAGAATAAATTCTTTTTGTTATTTGTATATGATTGCTTCCGCACCTTTATTTATATTTCACACGATTACATTTATTAGCCAAAGATTAAAATGGTTAATTTGTTTTCAAATTTCTCTATCCACCTATTCACCCTCTCTCTAGGTGATTGTAGCTTGCTATCGTGAGCCAACAGAAAGGGCATCGCCCAGGGAGTTTAGAATGTTTAACAACATGGGCACGTGCCCTTGAATTATGGAGCTCAAAAGTGTTTTATCAATAGTAATGTAGGAGCACAACCCCTTTACTTGGATAGGTTGGTGGACAATAACATGGTAAGGGGTGATGAGAGCTTGGAGGAGATTTTTCACAACGAGTATTGAAATTTTGGTATGGTTGGCAAGTGAAATCTTTGGCAACATCTCTTAAGTAGGTCCCTTAACAGACAATGATGTAGGTGAGGATTTTCTTTCAAATTTGTGTGGTATGGAGATAATGACCGACATACGTGGAATATAGTTTTACATTTTGAATAACATGCCCGGTCTCGGGTCTTCCTTCACCTCATCTTGTTGACTTTGCACATGGCTCTTTACAAATGTGCACTCGCTCCGTTGGATGGGGGTATGCATGGTGGGTAAGGGAGTGGAAGGAGTGTGAGTGTAATAGGCAATGGAGTGGGGGCGTTATGGCTAGTGGAGGTTCAATGGGTAGGGTAGGGAGTTCTTGCTCAAGCTCAACTGTCAGTAGCACTGGAGGTATGATTATTGGTAGGGGAAGTTTAACAATGGGGGGGGGGGGGTCATTATTGGTGGAAGAGGTTTAATAATGAGAGGCTTGATAATGATGGGTGATTGTGTGGGAGACAAATAGCGTATGAACATGACCTCAGAAGGTTCGTCTTCGTAGCAACAAGTGGTTTCATGAATAGAGGTTATAGTGACTACGTCAACCTAAGCTAGTGGTTGAGGTGGAGATTATGGAGGTTGTTATATTGAGGTGGGGTTGGCATAGTAGGTATTGGAGCAAGTGCCTCATTAAATGCGGGAGCCTCATCAAATGTCGAAGCATTGTATGGTCTAGATGGAGGGTAGTTAGTCCGAGGACAAATGAGTGGATGCCTAGGTGGCGGCATGCTATGATAGGGATCGAGTCTGTGGAGGGGTATTAGTTGGTGGAGTGGCAAGGTTGATGGCGGATGGCGTCCACTTGTCCATTGAGCCTCAGACTATCTTGCTCAAACATATCCATGATAGGGGAATCCGTAATATTGGATTGAATATGGTGGATCCTATCATATAATTCTTCCAATGTTTTGAGCTTGTTCATGGGCAAACTGTGCTTGAATCTTAGAGTAGGGTTGGAAACAATCAACTTAATTTGTTCCGACTCCAAGAGTGTATCCTTCAACTTTGTAGCCATGGACCTCCATCAGTCGACAAATTGGACAAAGTCCTCATTGGACCTCATCTTCTCAAATACCAAATCCATGATTGAGAGAGAGTGTAACAGCCTCGGCTACCGGACCCTTGGTTCCCACCGAGAATCCGACCATCGGTGCCGCCGCCCACGGGCCCAGAGATCTGGAAGAGCTAATGGACTAGTCTAACAAGATATGTAATGGAAGTAAATGACCGTTGCCCATTTAGGTAGCCAAGAGGGGGGGGGGGGGGGTTGAATGGGTCTTTAAAATTTTATCAGCTAATACCTGTTCACTAAAAACGTTCACAGAGAAATACACTTAAATGGATGTTAGTTATAGTTAGAAAAATCAACAATCACACAGAGAGCAATCACACAACACAAGAATTATCTTGGTTCAGATCTCCTCTCCTTAGGAGTCCTACGTCCAGTCCCTGAGCAATATCTCAGGATTTCACTACTAAGGGTACTGTCCCCCTTAAGGACCCTTACACCTAGCCGCAGCTGGTCTTCCTTCACACGAAGGGAAATACAAACACCTTGGATGCCCCACCAGGTCTTCCTTCACAACAGAAGGGAACACACACCCTGGATTCCACCAGGTCTTCCTTTACACACGAAGGGTACAAGCACAGAAACAAGTAAGCAGGAGATTAAGCCCCTAGATCAAGCTTTAACAAGCCAAGATTTGAAGCTAGGGACTGAGAGCAATGAGATCTACAAAAAAAGCTCACTCTCAGAACCAAACAAGCTCTCTCGAAAATCTACAAACAATGCAGAGAGCAAAGAGCTAATCTAATGGAATGAGGCTTGGCTCTTTCTTGAGAACTCGCAGAAGACTTGATGATCAAAGTGTTTTTATTTTTCGTAGTGACTGTCGTTCTCTATCTGTCTGTCTACATATATACTTCTGGAGCTACTTTCTTCAATATATATCTTCAATTTGAAATCTAAACATTGAAGTATCTGTTGCCTCTAGCTTTTGTCGGACGTTAGACTGAGTGACACTTGGAAGCTTCCAATCAACAGTCCTTTATCCATTTGTACACGCAAAGAGATAGGATCCTCTGAAGTGTCCTTTGTCTTCTATAAGGTCCAACGTTGTGAGATGAATAGCTGATAGGGACCTGCACACAAAGTAAGCTAGAATAATAGACAGCTGGACTGTCTCTTGTTGTCAGTCAACGTTAGTGTGAATATTCATCAAAATAGTAATGCTATTTTGTTGTTCTAAAAGATGCATACAAGATAGACACGATAATGGACGATATCGTCTGCATACATGCAGTGATACGTTCAGTCTTCATTAAATGCACATCTGACAGAAGGATATGTGCGAAGACTTTGACTATTCAACCCTTTGAAAGGATAAGTCATATGTCAAGTTGATTAATATGAAATCGATGCATTTATGACTTATGAAATCATTATGCAACCAAATAGCAAATCGTTGTGAGATATGAAAGAATCGTTGTGATCAAGGTGATATAATCAAATCGTTATGAGATATGAAGGAATCGTTGTGATGACTTAAGGAATCATTACGACAATAAAGAAATCATTACGATGACTAAAGGAATCGTTACGATGGCAAGATCGTTGCGATCACTTAAAGGAGTCGTTACGATTACTTAAGAAGTCGTGTGCAAAGCAAATCGTTATGAGATCTAAAGGAATCATTATGATTACTTAAGAAGTCGATGCGCAAAGCAAATCGTTATGAGAACTAAAGGAATCGTTATGATTACTTAAGAAGTCGATGTGCAAAGCAAATCGTTACGATGACTAAAGGAATCGTTATGATTACTTAAGAAGTCGATGCGCAAAGCAAATCGTTATGAGAACTAAAGGAATCCTTATGATTACTTAAGAAGTCGATGCACAAAGCAAATCGTTACGACGTCTGAAGAAATCGTTGTGATAAGCAAGTCGTTACGACGTCTGAAGAAATCGTTACGACATTTGAAGAAATTGTTGCGATAAGCAAATCGTTACGACGTCTGAAGAAATCGTTGCGATAAGCAAATCATTACGACGTCTGAAGAAATCGTTGCGATAAGTAAATCAATACGACGTCTGAAGAAATCGTTGCGATAAGCAAATCGTTACGACGTCTGAAGAAATCGTTGCGATAAGCAAATCGTTGCGACGTCTGAAGAAATCGTTGCGATAAGCAAATCGTTACGACGTCTGAAGAAATCGTTGCGATAAGCAAATCGTTGTGGGAACGATTTCTTTTAAATCCAGACGACATTTCAGACTATGAAGAAACCGTTAAGGCACTTATGAAATCATTATGATGAAATCGTTATAGTTCTACTAAAATCGTTGTAGGATGAAGAAAGTCGATGGGGACTTAGAGAAATATCATACTTGATCTTAATGTTGCTACTGTAAGAATAATACTTACCAATTTAGCTTGATTTTCCTTGTTATATTTCCTATGCTCAAGACTTAAGGAAAGAAACCACTAGTATAGTTTTGTTAAGCACCAAAATAACTATGTAGTTTAGCTAAACTACATGGGGACAATTTGATCATCAATCTCCCCTTTTTGGTGATGACAAAACATATCAATAAGTGCAACTATTCTGAAATAATTCTAAAGAAAAGTTTGCGGAATTAATGCAAGAAATGTATTTGAAGTAGTTCTCCCCCTTTTTGTCATTTAAGCAAAAAGAAATAGGACTGAGACAAAGAATAGGAACAAGAAAAAGTAAAGAGCACACAAAGAGTGTATTGCATTAATTTTGAGAAGGTACAGGTAGATAATGAGCAGGGGACAAGAGAGAGGCATAATGAGAAATTATTTCCCAGGCCTGCTCTTCCTACTTCTCAAAAAATGGCTTGAAACCCCGAGAGATACGGAATAGGTTGGTCCCATAGAGGGAGCCATCCTACGGAGATGAAGGGTCAACTGCTTCTCAAGGAAATTTGCATAGGAATCACGATCCAAATCCAGTTTAAAGAAGCTGACTTTCGCAAAATTGGCACAAGCAAGAAACTGATCTAGAGTGACAGGGTAGAATATCTGCTTGTGCTTCATATCCTGGCGCATGGCTACATAAACCTTGTACCTTTCAACCCAAGTGAGATAGGGATCATTGACAAGGCATATGGAGTTCATATCCAGGAATGTAGCTTCTGAGATGAGAGGTTCACCATCCCTGGCACGAGATTCATTCAGATCAGAAAGTTTCTGTGCGGAGAGAGGATAGAATCTGATCCAATCTTTAGGGGTCAATCTTTCACATTCTGACAGGGCAGGAGCAAGAACTTCAGCACTGACATTGCCCTTGCGATACTCTCGAAACAGGAATTGTGGAAAGCCACCAGATAGCCCTTCTGGACCTTAATTCGGCCCATGACTCTGGAAAAATGCTCAAAAATGATTGAGCCTACAGAGGAATCCATTATTAGAGAGTGAAGAGGGGGAAGGAAGGTAGCCTCAGGCAATTGAAGAGTGGCAAAGTCTACTTGGATAGCTTCAGTGTCACGAGTGGAGCCAAGACTTCGGATTGCCTGCCGGAATTGACCCAACTGGACTTCAGGAAAACGATGAAGATATCGATAATCATTAAACATCTTGAAGTGCCTGATCATCTTTATCTCCTTCTGAATGAACGGGCCCAGGTGTCCTTGTGGTGGATCAAGAACCATTCAGACAAAGTTAGGGAATGGTCCCTAGGAGGGAATCTGGCAGATTTGGCAAGTAAAAACTTATTGTAGAGGACTTTATTTGAGCGACCCCATTTTTCTTCAGTTTGGGATTCGACTGAAGAAAAGATTTTATTTTTGAGGAATTTGGAAAGAGAAGAGTAGGGCAAGATGGTATTTAGATAGTCTGTGAGATTCTGATGAGGAAGATTGAAGATAGTAGCAAAAACTACCTTATGGAGGAATTCCCTGTAAAGAGGTCTATTCTTGGTGACCTCTGTTAGTGAAAACCATAGAGGAGGATACAAAACTGAAGAGGAGTTAGAAGAAGAGGAGGTTTTTCTTTTCTTATGGACAGGACTAGAAGAGTCTGTCCCATGAATATGTTCTCCAACCTTGAGGACAGATCGGAGAAGGGCTTCCTCAAACTCATCCTTGATGGCCCTAAGGTAGGGACCATCAATCTGAGCTCCCTCTGGAATGATTGTAATGAAGGAGGGAGGAGGATTAGGATGAAGTAGAGAATGTGGGTTGGAAGAGGTAGGTTCAGAGGGTCCAAAGAATGAGAGACCATAGGAGGATGAGGCTCCAGCTGAAGATGCTGGAGGAACCTCACTAAGAGGAGGAGGCAGAGGAATGTAAGAGACAGGAGGTGAAGAGGAATGTGTGGGAAATGGGGTAGGAGAGGAGATGGTTCTGGGTTGAGGTTGCTTGAAGGGTTGAGGAGCTGGTGGAGCAGTGAAGGCTGAAGGTGGAGAGGAAGGAGCATGTGTCTGAGTAGGTGAAGGAGCTGGGGGCTCTAGAGCTATAGCTGCTTCTTCTGCCAAAATTTGCTCAGACCCAACTAGCCCTGATGGCCCTGATCCTTGTGCTGATGGCCCTGAAGGCCCAGACTCCACAGCTGCTGCCTGAGAAACAATTTCCGGCCCTGATGGCCCAGACTCTTGATCTGATGGCCCTGATGGCCTGACAACTTCTTCTTCATTTCCTTTAGAAGGCTGAGCTGGAGGGGGAGGAGGAGCTTGAGCTCCAACTACCTTCAAAAACTCAGAGAGCATGGACTTCATGCGTCCAATTTTCTTGTTGAACCATTTCATATCATTTCTTACTTGAGATAGCTCTTTGGTGGCTGATGCCTGGCTCATGAAAATGGAATTTACATCAGATTGCAATGAGCATAGGATTTCTCCTTGAGCATCCAACCTCTCTATCACAGGCTTCAAATTTATTACAATTCTCTGTCTCCGGGACCTCTGATATGGAGTATCCGCAAGGAGAGGAACTTCTGGAGCAACTTCCTTTCCTTTCTCCCTTGCTTGGTCCACAGGTGCCTGAAGATCACCATCATCATCTTCAGAGTCTGAGGAGCTTGCTGTTTCTCTTTCTCTGAATTGCCTTTCTAAGGGGTTTTCAGTTCTCTCCTCCCGAGGCACACCTACATTTTCTTCCAAAGTTACTCCTTCAGCAGGGACATCTTCCAAGGATGCATCCCTGTGCACTGCGGCTGGCTGGTCTTCCTGGACAGTAATCTCTTCCATTTGAACATCAGTGTGGCCTGTTGCCACAGCTGCTTCTTCCTGAACAGACTCATGAAGAGATTGCTCCCCCTCAATAGGAGCATCTTCCATAACCACATCTTCATGTTCGACTGCTTGCTCCCCCTCACTGGGAGCATTTTCAACTAAAATTTCTTCAGTGTTGCCAGATGCCACAGCTTCTGCCACTGGACTACCACCAATCTCTTGATCAATAGAGGTGCTTAGGATGGAATCAAGTGCATCCCGAAGTATAGAGGCTACTTGAGAAGAGGGGAGAGGATTCTCAGAGGATTGCCCAATGGGCTCAATGTCTTCAGGAGGGATGTCCTCAATCCTGCTACTGGATTCATTTAAAACTGCTACTTCTGGTGCTGGTGCTGGTGCTACTGTTCTAGCCGGTGCTACTACTTCTGATTCTGGAGCTTCTACTGCCACTGCTGCTATTTCTGCTATTACTTCTTGCTGGGCTTCTTGAGCTTCGCCTATTATGGCCTCACCTTCAGCCATAGAGGTTTGGTCCACACACCATTAACTACTGAAAAACCACTTTTCCTCAAATTTCTGGATCGGATAGCTTGGCCCATCTTCTCTACTACTGCCCCGGACAGGTTTATCCCAAAGTGTTGGAAAATTTTAGTGAGCAAGTGGGCATAGGGCAGAGACACATTTAATTTGCTCTTAGTATCCCAGATTTGAGCATGAGCAAATAGCATCCTCTCAATGATCACTTCAGCCATATTTATCTGCTGGTTCTGAATGGCCCAGTACATCATGTCTCAATCCGCCTTGGTGCATGTGGAGAAAGTAGCACTTCTTGGAACTAAAATCTGACAGACTATAAAGTGCAGGAGACGATTAAAAGAATTCAACTGATTTATGTCCAACTTACCATCCTTCAACCTATATTCGGGACCAACAATCCCTAGACCCTTTGCCTGGGTATCCACGGTGTGGATCCCACTGTGACCAGATGAGCTCACACCAAACAAGGTCTTCAACAGCTCATGATCAATCTTAATCTGGGTTCCCTTGACAGAAGATGTCAAGGACCCGTCTACCTCTGTTCTCAAACAAACATAAAATGCCTTTACGAGGTCTGGATAGCTTACCTCAGATAGGGTTGTGATCTCTATCCACTTCATCCTGCTCATAGCTGCCACTATGATGTGCATTCCATTCTTCTCCAAGTCTACAACATCCACTGCCTTATTGCCACACAGCTTCGTCTTCACAAACGTAAACCTCTCTTGATGCTCAGCTGTAAGAAACTCAGCGCCATAGCCCCCAAGACTGTTGGAGACAACGGATGCGGCCATGGATTCGAGTGGAGAGAGGTTTCTGGAGTTTTGAGATGGAAGCAGGAGTGAAAGCCCTCAAGAAATTTCTTCGCGGGAAGAAAGGTAGGCTTCAAATTTGCAGAGAGTCGATGCCGGAGTCGTTAGGGTATCGCCTCAGGCAAACGGACGAAAGAGGGAAAAGGGGGAAAGGTAGGAGATGAATCGTTTCCACATCGATTTCGGAATATAAGGAGATAAATGCTTTATCGAAAATTGAGGTGCCAAAGGGGCGGCAGAAAACGACAAGAGAGGAATTTTACCAGCATGAGAGACTTTTGTAAAAGAGAGCCGCCAAAGAAGGATAACTGAAATTTCTTTTGCTTAAAGCCAAGGAGAGAGAATTTACTTAAATTCTGAAAATTTATGTTTCAGTTTTAAATAGAAATCGTTTCACAAATTACACATTCTCAATTCCCTTCTAAGAGATGTGAATCTCTCTTCGGGTAAGGCTTTTGTGAAGATATTTGTTAACTGACCATTTGTATCAATAAAAGATATTTCTAAATTACCATTTGCTACATGATCACGAATGAAATGATATCTAACCTCAATATGCTTGGTCCTTGAATGCTGCACTGGATTTTTGGTGAGGTTTATTGCACTAGTGTTGTCGCACAATAACGGAATTGTTTTGATATGTAATCCATAATCCTCAAGTTGTTGCTTGATCCATAGGAGTTGTGTACAACAACTTCCAGCAGCAACATACTCATCTTCAGCTGTCGATAGTGCTACTGAATTCTGCTTCTTGGAGGACCATGATATCAGACAACCTGCAAGAAATTGACAACAACCGCTGGTGCTTTTTCTATCTATTTTGCATCCAGCATAATCAGCATCTGAATATCCTACTAAGTTAATTTCACATGATTTTGGATACCAAAGTCCTAAGTCATGAGTTCTAGATAAGTATCTAAAGATTCTTTTAACTGAAATTAGATGAGATTCTCTAGGATCTGCTTGGTATCTAGCACACATACATACACTAAATAAAATATCAGGTCTGCTAGTTGTTAAGTAAAGTAAAGAACCTATCATACCTCTGTAGATCTTTTGATCTACTTTCTTACCATCCTTGTCACTGTCCATCCTTGTTGATGTACTCATAGGTGTTGACAGTGGCTTGGCATTTTTTAATCCAAACTTCTTTAAGAGCTCCTTGGTGTATTTAGCTTGACAGATGTGGGTGCCATCTTTTCCTTGCTTAATTTGTAGTCCAAGGAAATAGTTGAGCTCCCCCATCATGCTCATTTCGAATTCTCCCTACATTAACTTTTCAAAATACTTGCAAAGAGATTCATCAGTAGATCCAAAATTATATCATCTACATAAATTTGCACAAGTAATATGTGTTTAACTTTAGATTTGATGAACAATGTACTATCTACTTGACCTCTAGTGAAACTATGGTTCAGTAAAAATGAGCTAAGCCTTTCATACCAGGCCCTAGGTGCTTGTTTCAAACCATATAAAGCTTTATGTAATCTAAAGACATGATTAAGAAATTCTGTGTCATCAAAACCCGAAGGTTGTTCCACATAAACTTCCTCTTTAATAAAGCCATTTAAAAATGCAGATTTGACATCCATTTGAAATAATTTCAAGTCTAATGCTGATGCATATGCAAGTAAGATTCTAATAGCCTCAAGTCTAGCTACAGGTGCATAGGTTTCATCAAAATCTATGCCTTCCTCTTGGGAGTAGCCTTGAGCTACCAGTCTGGCCTTGTTTCTTAAGATCACACCAGCTTCATCCAATTTATTTCTGAATACCCATTTGGTGCCAATAACTGGATGACATGATGGTCTAGGAACAAGTGACCATACATGGTTTCTCTTGAACTGATTCAGTTCATCTTGCATGGCTAAAATCCAAGATTCATCAGTAAGAGCTTCATTGACTGTCCTAGGCTCTATTTGAGAAACAAAAGCTAGGTAGTCACAAGGGATTACATTACCTCTTGTTCTTACCCCTACAGTTGGATCACCAATGATGTTTTCAGGTGGGTGATCTTTCTTGTATCTCCATTCCTTTGGAAGATTTTCATGTTCAATGTCTGTTTGTTGTAGTCTTCCAGAGGTGGATCTTCCTTGTCCTCAATTGATGTGTTCTTTAATTTCTTGGACAAATCATCTGCATCATCAATGTCACTATCTTCTTCCTTTCTTAAGGAAGGGTTAGTTTCATCAAAGATAACGTGCACAGATTGCTCTATTAATAGTGTACGCTTATTAAATACTCTATAACCTTTAGGTTTAGAAGCATACCCCATGAAGATATCTTCATCTGATTTGGCATCCAACTTACCAATGTCTCTTTTGTCGTTGTTCTGGATGAAACATGGACAACCAAATGTCCTGAAATGACTGATCTTCGGCTTCTTTCCTTTGTACAGCTCATATGCAGTCTTCTTCAAGATAGGCCTGATCATTACTCTATTAATGATGTACCTTGCTGTGTTCACTGCTTCGGCCCAGAAATACCTTGGTAAATCATATTCTGACAACATTGTCCTTGTCATATCTAATAAGGTTCTATTCTTCCTCTCAGCAACTCCGTTCTGCTGTGGTGTCCTTGGTGCTGAGAAGTTGTGCTCAATCCCTTGGTCATCACAGAATTTTTCAAATTTGTCATTCTGGAACTCTCCTCCATGATCTGATCGGATTCCAACAATGCAATACTTCTTGTCTTTCTGTACTTTCCTGCTGAAACTTACAAAACCATCGAATGTATTATCTTTGTGTTCCAAGAAAGAAACCCATGTAAATCTGGAATAGTCATCTACAATCACAAATCCAAAATTCTTTCCTCCAAGACTGGTGGTCTTCATTGGCCCAAACAAGTCCATGTGAAGGAGTTCTAAGGGTTTGGAGGTGGTTACCACAGTCTTTGATTTGAAGGAACTCTTAGTGTGCTTCCCTTTTGCACAAGGTCTGCAAATACCATGCATTTTAGTGCTGACCTTTGGCAGACCTTCCACAAGACTTCTCTTTCTGAGCTTGTTCATGCCATCCAAACTGCAGTGACCCAATCTTCTGTGCCACAACTTAGTTGACTGCTCTTTGCTGGCTGCTAAACAAATGTCTTAATCTTTGAGTTCTTCAAGGTAGAGCACATACAGGTTCTTCTCCCTGTTAGCTTCGAAAATTACTGCTCCATCCTTCAAGATGCTGCACTTGGATTCTTGGAACTTGATCTTATGACCTTTGTCACAAAGCTGGCTGATACTGATGAGGTTGTGCTTCAGCCCTTTGACACACAAAACATCTTCAATAATCATTTTCCCTTTGTTGCTAACTGACCCGCTGCCTATCACTGTTCCTTTTCCATTATCCCCATAGGTAATTGTCCCTTCTTCAGCTTGGAGATGAGTGAACAGCTTCCTGTTCCCTGACATATGCCTTGAGCACCCGCTGTCTAAGTACCTGATAATCTCATATTATCATGAATAATCATGCCATTTTATTGACAATACTGATAATTCATAGATTCTCTTATCATGGACTAAATTGATGAAATTCAATTATATGTTGTATTTGCAGGTTAATGGGCCATTCTATTAAGTGCTTAATGGCCATGGATTGGATTGAAGCAAGAGAGAATAAAGAGAGATTCTATTAATTTTTTAAAAACACTTTCTCACTTTTAAAATCCCTCTCCTATTTTTCCAAAAATCTCTCCTTCTTTTCCTCTCTCCCTCTTCCTCTCTTTCTCTACTACTTATAAACCTCCCCCTCTCTCTCTCATTCATATTCTCTCTTTCTGCCTCTCTTCCCTCTCTCCTGCGCATCTCCTTCCTCCTCTCTCTCTTTCTCTTCTTCTTTCTTCTCATCTTCCCCTTCTCTTCCTCTCCCCCCTCTCTCTCTCGCACAGAAGCACAGCAGCAGTGCAGCGAGCACTGGCGCCGTGCGCCTGCCCAGGTCGCCGCCTCAGCCGCGCCCGTGCCCCGCCGGCCCCCCTGCGCGCTCCACCTGCCTCCTCCTCCATGGCATGCATGCACGTAGAGGACCCCCGCCCTCTCTCCTCGCCTCTCTCCTCTCTCCTCTCGCGCCTCTCTCATCTCTCCTCCTCCTCTCCGCGTCTCCTCTCTCTCTCTCCTCTCTCTCTTTCTCTCCTCTCCGCGCTCTCTCCTCTCTCTTTCTCGCGCTCTCTCTCCTCTCCGCTTTCTCTCTCTTCTCTCTCACGCGTCGCTCTCTCTTCTCTCTCTTCTCTCTCTCCTCTATCCCCCTCCTCTCCCTTTCGTCTCTCTCTTTTCTCTCTCTTTTATTCTCTCTCTCTTTCGTTCTCTCTTTTCTTTTGTCTCTCTAGTTTTCCAGATTTTTCTTAAGATAGTTGAGGATTTAATTTGGTTTAGTATAAACAATCATTGTTGATCATTTTGTTTAGTGGAATGCAATTTTAGATGTTTGTCTCTTGAGTTTTCTCATTCACTCTTTATATCTCTCTTTACTTATTTAGCATAGTTTAGATTTAATTAATGCAACTTAGTTTTAATATCACCACATTATTTTCCTACTTAAACCCAATATTTTCAACTCTAAAATCTTTTTCCCCGTGGATTCGACTCGGCTCTCACCACTTAACTATTGCCAAAATATTTAGTGTAGGCCGATAATTTTGAGATTGTTAGTCACGTGTTTAACGACGCATTCGTGGGCTATCAATTTTTGGCGCCGTTGCCGGGGAATTAGATTTTTAGTTTTGATAATCTTGATTTTTTTTGTATATATTCAGGCTAACATTTTCTTTCTTTTGTAGTATCAAATAAAAAAGTGAAAAAATCCTGAAAATTGTAAAATTGAAGAATCTGTCAGAAATCTGTCACTGAAAGGGAGATCTGTAAGTAAGGGGCTGTTTTGAAAAAAAACTGAAAATTGCACAACAAAATCAGAAAAAAAAAAAAGTAAGTGAGGTGAGTTTCCTTCTCTCTCTCTCTCACTCTTTCTATTTGTTTTACTTTCCAAAGAACGAGGGATTGCGTTGGAGGTAAGTACCCTTAAAACCCTCTTTGATTGAGTTTCCTTTTCTTTAGTTGCCATGTTTAGATAATTCATTAAAAAATCAAAAAAAAATCAATCACTTGAATCCAATAAAAGATGTCATGTCAAGATTAGAAACCTTCCATATTAGGATATGCATCATTTAGACTTCCATCTTTAGGTAATTTCTTTTCTTTGAAAAGTTTCCTTTCTTGTCGAAGATTGCGGGAGGCAAGGAGAATCTCAACTTCTTTAAAAAGCATGATCATGCATTGCCATGCTTGCATAGAACCCCTTGCTTGATTTTGTGGTGTGCACATCATTTCTAAAATAATTAAAGGCAATTTCCTTAATAAGATAAGTGGGGATTTGATCACCCTTCCTTAGCCCAAAACCACAACTTTCTGAATCTTTTGCATTCCCAAGCCCAATAAAAGAAAGTAGAAACTTGACCTAGGTTCGCTTTGAAACTTAGGCCCACTTGGGCCCACTATCAAGTTTGGAGACTGGTGTCTAAGGCTAGAGGTTCATAGGTAAACGCCTAAGTGGACAAGTGGTTACTTAATTAGGTCCCTGCGAGAGCAGGGGGAACCTCCCACTTTCCCACCTCTTACCTGGCCAGTTAACGGGCTTGAGAGTGGATTTGAGCTAGGCCTCAGTTGATTAGTGAGAAATCAAATGTTTATGTCCTAGGGAACCATAGGTGTCATAGGATTAATTGTTTGCTAACTTATTTAAAATACAAAAAAAAAAATATTTTCAAAACAAAAAAAAAAAGATTTATGTGGGTTTACAATCATGGTTATGAAATTGGCACTTCAATTGGACAAATTGGATCAGCCCATTATGGTATGCACTCTCAACCTAACCCACTTAATCCATCAACCTCCACTTATCAGTCCAATGGCTCCAAATGGACTCAAGCCCATCTGATTCATGGTCACCCAATTAAAGATCACATGTATGATTCAGGTGGAGGAACAATGTTGACCCACTTTACATCTCATCACCTCCCTCAACCCAAGAACAAATCCAAAACTTTCAAGTATTGTCCACACCCACTCCTTACTCAAAAGTTGACCAAGGTGTCTCTCCTGAGAAATTGAGTTTACTCTATCAAGATCCTCAAGGAGAGATTCAAGGACCCTTTCTAGGTACAAAATCATCTCATGGCTCAATGAAGGATTCTTTAATACTGATCTACATGTATGTTTATCAATGCTCCAAAAGTTACACATTTCCAACCACTTGGGGAGATAATGCCACATTTGATACAGAACGATCAACCGATTGTGGCCCAAGCCCAAAGTCCTCCTAACAACAACTTTCATCCTTGGGTCCAATTTCAAAATAATATTCATGATCAAGGCCATGATAGGGGACAACATGCAGATCCACATTCTACTTATACTTCTCCCCACAATCAGGCCTTTTTGATTGTCAATTTGGGCAATCTATACAAAGATCTATAATGCTCACAAGTCTTTGAGCAAACCTTCGCCCCCACCACAACAAGAATTGGAAAGCTTTTGTCAAAACTGACCTCCTGATTACTCAACTGATGGAAATCAGAAGGAGGCAAGATAGCCAGTCACTTTGCCAACCCATTGACAATCATGAACATCATTATCTTGATTGTGACCAACAATTTGACTCTCGAATTCCATCCACAACTTCTCAGTCCCACATGATTGTGGACATACCCACTTGGAAATTGAAATAATATTAATGGGTCAAATCAGGAGGAGATGGGTGCCACTGGAAATCAATCCATTATCTTGGCCCAACTTGAAACTGACCATCAAGAAGACTCCATCCATAATGTCATACTTGAGGAAGCTCTAGTGAATTAGTGGATTCAAGTTGGGGGGAGAAGAGAAAGAGTGTCAACCAGATGTTGGGCCCGAGTTTGATGTGACATTGTTTCAAGTGGGTGACAAAGAAGAGATGAGTGTGGAGAAAGAGCTGGGTGTAATCATCAATCATTCTTCTTGGGTAAGAGAAGAATTAGAAATTTTGCCTGAAGTCCACAATGATTGGGTCTCTCTTGATGTTGAAAAAGACATAGAATTCCTACCTCTCTCTGACCTTGGCAAATCCAACATGTTTATGGACATGCTATCATTAGCTAATTGGTCAACTACACTTGAACCTTTTAAGCATCCTTGTGTTAAAAGTCATATCCATTTCATTCCAGATCATGCTACTATTTTTGACACAAGTCAGCCTGTGGAGTTCAAGCAATCCTCTGAGCATCCAACTCAATCTGACCTGATATCATGAAAGAGGATCTAAAAATGGAAGTTGTGGGTGAAAATGGTGAAATAATCAAGTCCACATTGATGTGTTCAACACATACAAAGATCTTAAGTGTACAAATGAAAAATTTCTTAATTGAAGATATGATCTTGAGTGCCTCAGTTTTATCTATCACTTACTGATCTACAAGGTACGTGTGGACCACTTGACCCACCATGGCTAATGATGCCTTACAAAGTAAGAATTTGGCGTCAATTGATTGGGGTGTTACGTGAGGTTGTTACCTCCGTGTGTCTGGTTGAAGACATTAAATTTAGCACTTATTGGGAGGCAACCCAATATTTTTAGGATATTTAACTTATTTCTTCTTTTCTATTGTGTTCTAGGTTTTGGAAGGCCCATTACCTTTGATGAAGCTAGTGTGCAACCATCCTCATGTGATCATCAGGTTGCATCTCTCATTCCTTAACTTACATTGGCTTTATTCTATGTTCATTACTTTTATGCCATTGAGGACAATGTCATTCAAGTTGGGGGAGGGAAATCTTTCAAATTTTAAAATCCTGCTAAACATCCCAAGCACTATACTTCATATATCATTTTTCATGGAAAGAACACTTCATTCTAGAATGATTTTACTCTAAGTATATACTTGTGCTAGTGGTACGTTAAAGGATGAATTTTGTAGTTATGTTCTTAACATTTTCCTCAAACTATATTTGAAATTTTCTACACACATGAATTACATGATGAATAAGTGTCAATCATGAGGGTGATGAGAGTTTTACCTAATACTCATGTTGAGGATTGACATTCTACACTCTTATTGAAAACTAATCGTGGGGAAAAAGCTGTCTGCCTGCAAGTTATGAAAAAAAAAATGAATGACAAAATGAAGAAGGAAATCCCTAGCTTAGTAACCGGGCTTCGGCACCTCAAGAAGTGTAGAAGTTCGCGTCAAACGGTGAAAGGATATCCAAGTTGAAAAAATAAATAAAATAAAATAAATGAAATGAGGAGACAGAAAAGGCAGAGTGAAAGCTACCTGTAATTCGAAGATTGGATTTAAAGAGTGTAGAGTTGATATCATCTCTAAGTAATAGGTAAAAAGCCCATGCACTATCTGAGTAATGCTTATTGTTCACAAGTACATTCACGAAGGAAATGATAATTTCAAGTGTATCTTGAGGAAACTGCCTAATAACATGAACTGACATGTTTATCATTGACACTTGCTACTAGAACTGAAAATACTTAGTGTTGATCAGTCTCATCTCTGCCTTCTTGACATGAAAAATGATGTTTTGAGTTCCTGTTAGTTCCAATTATTCACTTGTGTGCATTGCTAAGGGACTAGCAATGAGTAAGTAGGAGGATGTGATAATCTCATAATTATCATAAATAATCATGCTATTTTATTGACAAATACTTGATAAATTCATAGATTTTTCTTATCATGGACTATAATTGATGAAATTCAATTATATGTTGTATTTGCAGGTTAATGGGCCATTCTATAAAGTGCTTAATGGGCCAATGGATTGGATTGAAGCAAGAGAGAATAAAGGAGAGATTCTATTATTTTTTAAAAACACTTTCTCACTTTTAAAAATCTCATCTCCTATTTTCCAAAATTTCTCCTTCCTTTCCTCTCTCCCCCTTCCTCTCTTTCTCTACTACTTTATAAACCCTCCCCCTCTCTCTCTCTTCGTATTCTCTCTTTCTGCCTCTCTTCCCTCTCTCCTGCGCATCTCCTTCCTCCTCTTTCTCTTTCTCTTCTTCTTTCTTCTCTTCTTCCCCTTCTCTTCCTCTCCCCCGGTCTCTCTCTCGCACAGAAGCAGCAAGCAGCAGCAGCAGCGCGGCGCCCTGTGCGCGCCTGCCCAGGTCGCCGCCTCAGCCGCGCCCGTGCCCTGCCGGGCCCCCTGCGCGCTCCACCTGCCTCCTCCTCCACGTGCATGCATGCACGTAGAGGAGCCGCCACCGCCCTCTCTCTCGCCTCTCTCCTCTCTCCTCTCGCACCTCTCTCATATCTCTCTCCTCTCGCGTCTCTCATCTCTCTCTCCTCTCTCTCTTTCTCTCTCTCGCGCGCTCTCTCTCTTTCTCACACTCTCTCTCCTCTCGCTTTCTCTCTCTTCTCTCTCACGCGCCGCTCCTCTCTTCTCTCTCCTCTATCCCCTCTCTCCCTTTCGTCTCTCTCTTTTCTCTCTCATCTTTTATTCTCTCTCTCTTTCATTCTCTCTCTCCTTTCTCTCTCTAGTTTCCAGATTTTCTTAAGATAGTTGAGGATTTATTTGGTTTAGTATAAAACAATCATTGTGATCATTTTGTTTAGTGGAATGCAATTTTAGATGTTTGTCTCTTGAGTTTTCTCATTCACTCTTTATCTCTCTCTTTACTTGTTTAGCATAGTTTAGATTTAATTAATGCAACTTAGTTTTCATATCACCACGTTATTTTCCTACTTAACCCAATATTTTCAACTCTAAAATCTTTTTCCCCGTGGATTCGACTCGGCTCTCACCACTTAACTATTGTCAAAATATTTAGTGTAGGCCGATAATTTTGAGATTATTAGTCATGTGTTTAACGACGCATTCGTGGGCTATCAGTACCACTTTGATGCTCGAAGGCTTTCCTGAAAATGAGACATTAAGTTTTAGGTACCCAAATTCTTTTGGGTCCTTGTTGGTTAGTGTCAGCAGTTTCCTTTTTAATTATCCACTTTTTATGTCTAGTTGGACATGTTATTTTTATATGTCCTAACTTATTACAGTGACTACAGCAGGATGTTTTAGTTACCTTTTCAGTGTATTTAAAATTAGCTTTGTATTCTATGTCTTGTTTAGGTATGAACTTTGGAGTTGGATATGTTTTAGGGTGTTATTGTTTGTTTCTATATTTTCTAGGGTGTATATCCTACTCCTTGTTTATTCTTCCCTGATCGTCTAGCACCTTTTAATACTAAGGAATTTTTACCATTAGTAAATTTCTCCAGCCCTTGACAGTTTGTCATTTTCTTCATTTAAGGCTTTGATTTCTTTTCTTAGTTCATCTGAACTCTCCTATTTTTCTAATCTGATTATTTGTCTATTTTTATCTTTTAGATCCTCACACAATAGTTCATTTCTTCTTTTAAGTTCAGTTATTTGCTTCTCTAGTTCTTCATTTTCGGTCTTTAGGTCTGAATTAGTGTTTTCTAAACATGCAGTATTTTTCTTACTAGCTTTTAACAGTTTTGTTACTTCCCTATATTTACTGTATAGTTCGTTGAAAGCTTCTTCTAGATTATCAGAATCCGAATCATTGCATGAATCAAAAGATGAGTCAGAAGTTATCTTTTCTTCAGTATTTGCCATAAGGCCAGGTTGGCTTCTTCTTCATCACTGCTTGAGCTTGACTCGCTGTCCGAGTCGCTGCTGTTGCTCCAGGCTGCTGCCATAGCCTTCTTCTTGTGTCTCTTGAATTTCTTTGAGCTTTCTTTCTTTCTGAATTCAGGCTTCTTAAACTTTGGACATTTGCCTTGATATGTCCTGGCTTCTTGCTTGTTCATAGCATATGGGCTCGCCCTTCTTCTGATCTTTTCCATCTGGTTTCTTAAACTCCTTATTTTTCTTGAAGTATCTTTTACCAGACTGGAACTTCTTCTTCTTAGCTAAAATGCGCTGCAATCTTCTTGACAACATTGCTTCTTCATCTTCGCAGTTGCTTGAGCTCTCATCTTCTTCTGATGACTCTTCTGATCTATCTTCTTCTGCTTTCAGAGCATTTGAATGCTTCTTTCTGCTTGAGGACTCTCCCAAAAACCTTTCCATGTTGATCTCATGGGCCATAAGGGACCCAATGAGCTTCTCCAAAAGACATCTTTTTTTAGGTCGTTGGCCTCCTCAATGGCTGTTACTTTGGGAGTCCATGTAGATGGAAGAGATCTGAGGATCTTCCTAACCATATCTCCAATTTCATATGTCTTCCCAAGTCCAGCTAAGCCGTTTGTAATGTCTGTGAATCTGCTGAACATTTGGGTTATGGACTCTCATGGCTGCATCTAGAACCTCTCATATTGAGTTACCAGAATATCTATCTCGGTCTCTTTAACCTTGTCAGTGCCTTCATAGGTGATTCTTAATTTCTCCCACATCTCCATTGCGGATTTGCAGGCAGATACACGGTTGAACTCCTTTTTGCTGAGGGCACAGCACAAAATACTTTTTGCCTTACAGTTGAGAGATATCTTCTTCCTATCATCATTTGTCCACTGATTTTTCTCGTTGGTGACTAGGAGATCACCTTCTTCAACTATGGACCATATCTGATAGTCATGACCTTGTAGAAAATATTTCATTCTTGTTTTCCAGTAAGCATAGTCTTCTCCATCGAACAATGGTGGTCAGTTGATCCGACTGACCTTCACTGTGACCTTGAGCTGCCATGAATCTTTACTCTTCAGATCGTTGGATCTTCTTCGCTCTGATACCACTTGTTGCCCAGTTAGGTAGCCCAAAGGGGGGGGGGGGGGGTGAATGGGTCTTTAAAAATTTATCAGCTAATACCTGTTCACTAAAAATGTTCACAGAGAAATACACTTCAATGGATGTTAGTTATAGTTAGAATAATCAACAATCACACAGAGAGCAATCACACAACACAAGAATTATCCTGGTTCAGATCTCCTCTCCTTAGGAGTCCTACGTCCAGTCCCTGAGCAATATCTCAAGATTTCACTACGAAGGGTACTGTCCCCTTTAAGGACCCTTACACCCAGTCGCAGCTGGTCTTCCTTCACACGAAGGGAAATACAAACACCCTGGATGCCCCACCAAGTCTTCCTTCACAACAGAAGGGAACACACACCCTAGATTCCACCAGGTCTTCCTTCACACACGAAGGGTACAAGCACAGAAACAAGTAAGCAGGAGATTAAGCCCCTAGATCAAGCTTTGACAAGCCAAGATCTAAAGCTAGGGACTGAGAGCAATGAGATCTACAAACAAAAGCTCACTCTCAGAACCAAACAAGCTCTCTCAAAATCTACAAACAATGTAGAGAGCAAAGAGCTAATCTAATGGAATGAGGCTTGGCTCTTTCTTGAGAACTTGCAGAAGACTTGATGATCAGAGTGTTTTTCTTTTTCGTAGTGACTGTCGTTCTCTATCTGTCTGTCTACATATATACTTCTGGAGCTACTTTCTTCAATATATATCTTCAATTTGAAATCTAAACATTGAAGTATCCATTGCCTCTAGCTTTTGTCGGACGTTAGACTGAGTGACACTTGGAAGCTTCCAGTCAACAGTCCTTTATCCATTTGTACACGCAAAGAGATAGGATCTTCTGAAGTGTCTTTTGGCTTCTATAAGGTCCAACGTTGTGAGATGAATAGCTGACAGGCACCTGCACACAAAGTAAGCTAGAATAATAGACAGCTGGACTGTCTCTTGTTGTTAGTCAACGTTAGTGTGAATATTCATCAAAATAGTAATGCTATTTTGTTGTTCTAAAAGATGCATACAAGATATACACGATAATGGATGATATCGTCTGCATACATGCAGTGATACATTCAGTCTTCATTAAATGCACATTTGACAGAAGGATATGTGCGAAGACTTTGACTATTCAACCCTTTGAAAGGATAAGTCATATGTCAAGTTGATTAATATGAAATCGATGCATTTATGACTTATGAAATCGTTATGCAACCAAACAGCAAATCGTTGTGAGATATGAAAGAATCGTTGTGATCAAGGTGATATAATCAAATCGTTATGAGATATGAAGGAATCGTTGTGATGACTAAAGGAATCGTTACGACAATAAAGAAATCATTACGATGACTAAAGGAATCGTTACGATGGCAAGATCGTTGCGATCACTTAAAGGAGTCGTTACAATTACTTAAGAAGTCGATGCGCAAAGCAAATTGTTATGAGATCTAAAGGAATCCTTATGATTACTTAAGAAGTCGATGCACAAAGCAAATCGTTATGAGAACTAAAGGAATCGTTATGATTACTTAGGAAGTCGATGTGCAAAGCAAATCGTTACGATGTCTAAAGGAATCGTTATGATTACTTAAGAAGTCGATGCGCAAAGCAAATCGTTATGAGAACTAAAGGAATCCTTATGATTACTTAATAAGTCTATGCGCAAAGTAAATCGTTACGATGTTTGAAGAAATCATTGCGATAAGCAAGTCGTTACGACGTCTGAAGAAATAGTTGCGATAAGCAAATCGTTACGACGTCTGAAGAAATTGTTGCGATAAGCAAATCGTTACGATGTCTGTTGAAATCGTTGCGATAAGCAAATCGTTACGATGTCTGAAGAAATCGTTGCGATAAGCAAATCGTTACGACGTCTGAAGAAATCGTTGTGATAAGCAAATCGTTGTGGGAACGATTTCTTTTAAATCCAGACGACATTTCAGACTATGAAGAAATCGTTAAGGCACTTATGAAATCGTTATGATGAAATTGTTATAGTTCTATTGAAATCGTTGTAGGATGAAGAAAGTCGATGGACTTAGAGAAATATCATACTTGATCTTAATGTTGCTACAGTAAGAATAATACTTACCAATTTGGCTTGATTTTCCTTGTTATATTTCCTGTGCTCAAGACTTAAGGAAAGAAACCATTAGTATAGTTTTGTTAAGCACCAAAATAACTATGTAGTTTAGCTAAACTACATGGGGACAATTTGATCATCAATGACGATAACAGGCACTAAAAATGTACTAACAAGTGAAAGAAAGTGTCCAACACAAGTACGAGTCTAGTATAGTCCCAAGTACAGAAGTAAACAGGGGATAACAAATCCCTTAGGGACATACCCCGAGGGTGACGAGTCACAAGTACTGGGGAACACTGCTCAACGAGGGCGCCGTCTACTATGGCCCAGTCACCTCAATCCGCCGCGAGAAGTGCTGCTGTGAAGTCTCACCTGTAAAGGAGGGAATGAGATTCACAAAAAAACCAAGTAGGGACTACCAATCTCCCACTGGTTCTAACAAGCAGAATAGATATATATTTATAATAGAAAATAAGCTAGATAAATGTATTCTACTAACAGAGTAAGTGTGGAAGTGGAAGGTAAACTACACGGCCATCGGTCTAAACACGTCGAGACCAAAAACCCGTGCAAGCCACAACACTGGGACAAACCCAAGGCTGCAAACACAGACAGAAGAACATCTGCCTGGACAGAGACACTAGCCATGGAGAACAACTACTACTAGTCAATCAATCAGGAGCGCCACGCGCCTTACCCTCGACCACCAGTCCATGTTGCTACCTTCCGTCGGAGTGAGACGCAGAACTACAAGTAACCACACAACTGCCATAGTCTGGCCGAACTACGATCCCACGCCTGGCCCCTCTAGGTGGTACCAGAACCACGTAGAGTGAGGCAGTGAGAAGGACTAGCTGATCTGTGCCGAAAGAACAACCAAACCACCTCGGCATCCCAGACTTAGCTAAGAGGGCTCTGCAAATGACTCTACATCAAAATTTTTTTTAATATAGCCGAACCAAAAGGAGAGGGTAGGGACATCCTCACAGAGTGAGAGGGCCACTACCTTCACTAGGCGGCTAGGATTTTTATAAAATAGTGAAGAAGATAGAAGGAGAGTACATGTCGGTTTAAAGCCTGAGTGTGGGGCACCCAACCTTATCAAGATGGTAGGTGCCCTTTACAACCGAAGGGAGGATAGTCCAAGAGTCCCAAATGGTAAGTTTGTTGCTGGAGCATCCCAAACCGGCAAGGGAGTAGCTACCTGATTGGCCTCATGTGGCACATGTCTGATTTTAGCTGTGATCTGTTGTGCTATGATCGCCACATCTTGCAAGATACATAGTAAATCCCATGGGCAAGACTGCTAGCTAGAAAGAATGTGTACTAGATTGAGAGAGTCACTCTCAACTAATACCTTCTGGATGTCCTTACTACAGCAGATTTTGAGCCCATCCCTGAGATCTAAAGCTTCAGATTTAAGACTGGAATTGAGGCTATGGTATGCCTGGGCAAAGGCAAAGGACATGACTCCATTTTGGTCACGGAGGATATCCCCTCCTTTAGCAGCACCCGCTGGTTTGAAGGCGTTGTACCCACCTTTTTCCCCTCAGCTACCAGAGTCTGTAACTCGAGCACGCCCACGTCTGGAGAACTCTCTCAACTGATGTGTGGGGATGGGGGGGTCCAAGAAACGGTAACAACCTCTAACAGGACAAGGTCTCTAGTGCCAAGCACTGGGCAAACGACTAGTGTAGTACTGTGCTAGGAACAGCATAGGTGCCAAGAACTAGAGACACATCGGAAACAAACTTTGAATCGATCACCAGTCACTCTCTGTCTGAGAAGGCAACAGGGTCACTTTCGCTTTCTCAGAAAAGGCGACACAGAGGCTGTCACAACCAGAAGGCAACACATGACCTGTCGCTTCCTGGGTCAGAAGGCGACGGGGGAAGCGTCGCATTCTGGGTCGTGACAAGGACCATAGAAAAAAGTCCGGGTGCCTACCCGAGACGTCCAACAGCCCCACAATAAACCAAGTATGAAGGTGACAGCCACCCTTTCGCAACCAGAACGCAACAGGGTGAGCGTCGCTATCATACTAGAAGGTGACGGGGTGAAACATCCCATTCTGGGTCGCGACAAGAACGTTGTCACGACCACAGACAAAGACCTGGGTGCCAACTCGAGGCCTCCCAAAACGCCCCTAAACGGCAAATCCGATGTACACAGAGGGAAAGGAGCATGAAGAACGATCTAAACACATGCTAGAGGTATAAACCACCCTCACCCACACCCATGCATGCCAATGTGAAGGATCTACACTCATGAAACCTCACATGCACACTTGATATCACTCAACCCACACCCCCAATTCAAGCACAAGAAGAGCCTCAAACATGCATACACAACCTAGCATGGGTTCTATAGGCTTGAAGAAGGGGAATGGAGGCCCTAGCATGATAAAACTAGGGGAAAGTTTAGAGTCCCTACTGTAGATGCGAGATTTGGCCCATCTCCGCGTGGTTCATGGCCCAATGAGCCCCATTTGACCACTTGCTGACTTGCCTCGGATTCCATGTAGACAACAGCATCGACTGCCGCTGACCTCTGGTTGGCGGCACACCCCCTGGACGTCGATTCATGTTGGCATCTACATGGGTGGACGTCTGCATAGGGTTGGCGGCAGCATCGTTGGACGTCAACCTGGTTTACTTGGTCTATGCAACTGCCCAAGATTCCAGCCCACTAAGCACCCTCTCCTCGGCCATGCAACGCATGGGGCCGTTCCCAACGGATAAATGGGCCACCTAGGCACCCCCTTGACCCAGTAAATGTCCTACATGGCCCCCTCTCATTGGTTCAAGCCTTAACACATGGATTGCCACATGTTTAAGTGTGTTTTCTCACACTTGAGCATCCAAGGCTCTCTAGCTCCGACCCCACTGCCTATATAGGTCACTCCTTGGCCTTCTAAGTGAGGAGAGGAGATGCTGGACGCCCAAGCTTTGTTTCCTTGAGAGAAGAGAGAGAAAGTGCACCCTAGCTTCCACTCTTATTCTCCCTCTTTCTCTCAACATCTGGAGCATCCAGGAGGCTTCACCCCAAGCTGGAGGAGCCCACCAAAGCTGCTGCCAACCACTGCAATGAGGATCATCTCCCTCCTCTTCCTCTCTTTCACTTTCCTCTCTCTTTAGCTTTACATGTTACACACACACCCACACACATCCTAGGCACGTAGGGCACCTTCCTACACACCTAAAAGGGGTTTTCCAAACCAAAAATGGAGGGAAGAAGGGTGGTCATAGCACTTGGCCACCCCTCTTCTCAAGTCCGCAATCGGTACGGGGCTCTTCTTTTAGGCCTTCTCTTTTCATTTTGGACTTTTACTACACTGCATCTAGGTCTAATAGAGTCTTTTCTTTGTGGCAGGAACACCCAAGCAAGGCCGTGGAGCTTCTTCTCTTTGGCCGGCCGAAGAGAGGAAAGTTGGGATCCCATCGTCTACCGCAGCGCGAGGCACGTCACCGGCGCGATCATAGTACCTCCTTGGGCACAGGTAAGCCCTGGCGATCACATCCTGCTCATTACCTTGATGATTTTCTTCTTTCTCTCTTTGGTCAACTTGGTCAAACTGGGGTCAAAGAAGTCAACCAACCATCATCCAACGCCAATGAGGAAGCAGCAACGTTCGTGAACCTCCGGAGATGGCAAGTGCTCGCGGGGGCGCGGAACGGAGCGTCCACAGCTCCGCTTTGGCGATCACGGTGGGACAAGCTGCTGCTATCACGGTTTCAACCTGCACACAGGTAAACGGAAAATGATCCTGCCGTCCACCCAAGTAAACATCCAACCTTCCTATCGTTTAATTACTCTGAGCGTTCATATCCCTTGCCGTTTACTCCATGTCAGCGTCAGTAGATCATGCCGTCTACTTGTTTCTGTAGAATTGAACGTCCATGTCTTTGCCGTTTATTTCCCAGAAGCATGTTTTTGGATTGTTCTGATTTCTTTTCTTTTCTGTTTGATCCCTAACGATCCTCAGTCACGAGGGGGTCTCATTTCTCTTATGTTCAAGCCTCCCCACACAGTTTAGGATCCCCCCTTCTTGATTCACAACCTTTTACTCGGGGATTCCCTCTCGAGTAAATCGGGTTAGTTTCAAGGAGAACTCTATAAGTCCCTAAATTCTGTGGATTCCCTCACGGTATGGAGCAGGAGGACCTTCACCCTCCCTTTTAGTCCGCCTATTCACCCGAGTTTGAGTGAGGATTGAGAGAACCAGCATTTACAAGTCTAATTAACACACAACTATAACATCTAAAAATTTTGGGGACCTTGTTTGATAACATTGTTTGGTAGAAATCCATATTTCTCCTAATAACAGTATAATTAATCAAATTAACAACCTTAAAATCAGTAGGTTGTGTTGCTAATGGACTCTTGGTTGAATTCCGTTAACATGACTAACAATCCGGCTTTTGAGTACGAAGATAATATTCATGATGAATTTTCGGAATGGTCAATGCTAACTTGCAGCCCAAAGAGTCAATCCAATCCTCTTCTCAAGCTGATAATGAGGAGAGTGTGAGTTTGAGGGTCAATCCCACGTATGCCTAAGAAGTCCAAGATGACCCCGAATTCTCCAAACTCAAGTCCCGCTATTTGCTCGAGGACATTATTTCCATGCTTTCCAAGCATACCGTCCAGGCAATGGCCTCCCCTTCCTCTCCATCTCCTTTCCATGCTTCTTCATCTAGGCCCATTCCTAGGCCGGTCACCCCATCCCGGGTCCCCATCTCCACTCCTATTCCTCCTCCCACTCCTTTACCTACTCCCATTCCAACTCCTCCCTCTGTCTATCCACCTTATGTCCAGCCTACACCCCCCACTCAATCCGAATCCATCTCCCGATCGGAGATGGAGGGTCTTGTTAGGAGACTCTTAGCTGAGTCCTTGTCCCTCTCCAAGCCTCACTCTCTTCAGAACTACTGCAAGCTCCCCAATGCCTACTTTCCTTCGGGTTTCAAGGCCCCGAAATACCGCAAGTATGACGGGACCTCCGACCCCCAATTCCATCTTGCCGGCTTCACCATGGATTCCCATCGGTGGCTATACGATCGGGTCCTCTTAGTTCACCTCTTCCAACAATCGTTAGAAGGGGAAGCTTTGAGGTGGTTTACCTCCTTACCCGCATCGGATCTTGTTAATTTCAACATCGTCTTCGAATGCTTCATCTCCCACTTTTCGTACATGGCCACCTAAGTCCCTACACTTCCCGACTTGGTGGCAGAAAAGATGAGGCCGGACGAAGACTTTGTCACATTCACCAACCGATGGAGATTCATGGCTTCAAGGGCTGACCTCCCCATCCCGGAGTCCCAAGCCATAACGATGATAGTCACCAAGACCACTCCTTTGCTCCATTCTATATTGATGCTAAGTGAGTTCCCCTCCTTTGCACACCTTTACAACCGAGCTAGGGTGGTCCAAAATCAAATTAAGGACTCCTCTCTCTCGCCATTCTTTGAAGGGAAGCTTAAGGGATGCAAGGCTCCCGCGGCACCCACCACCGAGGGGGTGATCGTCGATGAGTCCATTAATGTTTGTTGTCAGCCGCTAAGGCCTCCTAACCAATCCTCCAATCCTCCTTCCAATCCTCACCAACTCCCATCACATCCCTCTATGCCCTATTCAACTCCTCCTCCATCTTCCGGCTATACTCGCCCCGGTCCCAAGAGATCTTACTATCCTGCTCTCCCAGAATCCCTCGGGGACATTTTCTTCGCCCTCATGTCATGCGATGCTATCCAACTCCCACCACAAAAGGAAGGTGTGCATCCGAGGGTTGATACTTCAAAGTACTGTCCCTATCATAGGGCCCCGGGTCACGAAATCCACAATTGTTTCACTTTCCGTGACTGGGTGTATGATTTGAATGAGCAGGGTAGGATCAATTGGGACGATGTCAAGGTCGCCATCTCCAAACCAAGGTACACAGGACGGGACCTGGTTATTGTGCAAAACTCCCTCCCCAACCACCACACAACAACAACTTATCCTCCTCCAAGTCCCAAGAAAGGGTCAACACTATGACACGTCCAGAACCTCGGGTTGTGAGGAGAAAACAATGTTGGGGGGTAGAAGGTTTTGAGGAATGGTATCCGTGCCCTTCAGTAGAGTCCCAGGAACCCTCCACCACTGAAGAGGTACCTAGTGAAGAGAAGGGGCATGAAGCCAGAAAGCCAGCCAAGCTAGGGGCATCCAGTCATAGCTCAACTCAACCCCTCTCCTAAATTTCCAAGCCAAACGCCAAGCCTTTGCCAATCCAGCTCATTTTATCGCCTACCTTAAGAGCAGCTTTGCAGATCCCCAATCCTCTCCTACTAGAACTTGAATATCTGAGACCCATAGGATATGGGGCCATTGTTCCATGGCAATCTGCTAAGGTTTTCTTAAGGATTATTCTTCCCGCTTCACAGGAGACCAAGCCGATTTTGCTTAGGCTGATGTGCCATGTTAGCTTATTTGCAAAGCTGGCACCCAGCTCATTCTCTGCATTGCTTGGTCCCCTTCCTCTCGTCAAGTCAACTCCTTTAACTGTTCCTCGAGTCCCTCAATGTCATTCATATTCAAGGACTCAAAGTGATTTGTTCTTCACTCAGATCCTCACAGTTGGCTTGTCTTCCAAGATCAGGGGCAACCTTTTCATTCCAGCTGGATCCATTTACCTCATTTTCAAACAAGGCACTTTCAGGGGGCACTTTGGTTACTTCGTTTTTTGCGTTGGCTGTGGTTTCAAGGGGCATAACATCATTTATATGGTCTGTTGTTTATTCTTATACCAATTTCATATCGGGCCATCTTCAAACGTTGAGATCCCTTTGATGTGCAATCCAACTCGGGTTTGGGGCACACCATTTCAACTCCTCACACTCCTTTCTCAGGGGCAATCCACATTGGTCATGAGAACTCCATCCTTGCCTCTATCAAGTTCAACCCCTTTCTTTATGCTTGAGGGAGACCCCAATTCACCCACACAGCCTAAGCCTCCCGACTTGTTGGAGCTCGCTTCTTTCCAACGCTCACCCCATCATAAGGGGCACGCTTTTCCCCCATGGACCGTGTTGTTCGTTGCATGTTCCCTCTTCCTTCCCTTATTGTACAATCCCTTACCTAACCTTACTCAATTCACATCTATCGCCATCAAAATCTTTCTTCTCGCATTCTGTCTCTTTCTTCTTGTCTTCCATCTCACCCCTCACCATTATCATTCAAGGTGGTCGTACGAGAAAGGTAAGTACTAGTTTGCAGGTACCTCCTTGAGAGCAACTCTTCGCCTGAGGCCATCCCGCTTCATAAGGCTCATCTTCGACAATAGCTAAAAGGCCCAGGTGAGATCTCTACCTAGGGGCATTCCGCTCAGGATGTTCCCACTCATCGTATATATCATTTTCAAAATTGTTTAATTACTTCTCTAAAACAAATCATCAGAAAATCCAAAAAAACATCCAAACAAAATATGGTGTATATATTGTGTATATATTTTATTCAAAAAAATTGGGGTTAATAGATTGGCAACTATCATGCATCTCAAGTCACATGTTAAAAAGTAAGAGGCACTTGAGTGAACCAAGGACCTTGGTCTAGAAAAGTCATGGAGATTTTTGTCTAGCGTCACAACCAAGTCTTTTGGAGGACAAATTAACATCCACACATCACACATCCAAAAATTTTGAGTCGTCACCCCAAGACAGTTATTTGTCCCAGGACACAACAAAGGCCACAATCTTCCTTCTTCTTCCACTCGACTGATCGAGACACTCACACCCTTAAACTGTTGAGCTTAATAATCAAGGCAACTTCCCCTAAGGTGAGACTAAGATACCAAGAGCACGTGAAGAGGGCAGTGTCCCCGCAGGCAAACAAAAGAAGGAACAAAGAAAAATCAATGAAAAGAAAAGAGTCTGGTTGTGGCCGTGCCTAGAGATAAAATCACTCAAAATACAAAGTCAAATGCTACATTGCTTGAGTTTTTCCCTAGCCGATTGCGGTAGGGCAATACGGGTGCTCGGCAAAGTAGGGGTTGTCAGGTTCTGACCCTGGGATCCACGAAACACCTCACCTTGAGCCTGCTAAGCCACACATGGCCAGGTTTTCTCACCCAATTAGCACCTTGCAAAAGTCTAGGGGCAAACAAGTCAAAATTTGATAGTCTAAAATCACCTAAAAGGGAATGTTGTCAAGACCGTCTCAGCTCATCAATTTAATGATTTTGCTGACCCTCTCGAGAAGTTTATCCCCTTATTGCTTCCTTTCTCCCTTGAGGATTCCAAACCTCAGAGGTGCCTAAAGGACAAGTTTCTTTTGAGGATGACAGCTCCATTTTTAAAATCACACTTCATGTTAATCTGTTCACAAGTGGCATGGTTATTGCCATGAAGAATCTCCATGTCTCTGCTAAACCAATTTCTTGTTACTTCATCAGCCTTGTACTCTTTCATTGCTTAAAGATAGTTACCAGGTGTTGACAGACGGAAAAAGAAAAGAAGGGGCAAATCAGTCAAGCACACATTGCACAAATGCCCCTAAATGGCCTCTCAATTGCTATGCTTTTTGTTTAATCCACTGGCAGATGAACGTCCACATCGTTTGACGTCGGTACACCATTGATGGCATCATGAATGGACGCCGACTGTTGTAGACGACGCATCTTGTTGATGTCACCTGTAGGTTGGCGGCAATCGATATGGACGTTAACCGCCTGGAATTTTCAAAAGCTTTATTTGTCATATAGCCATTATTTCTTATCTTGTGCTTCAAGTTGTTTTGCAGATGTTTAAGCACAAGCAGCACTTCAAATTTAGGAACACTCATGCGACCGTGAGTGTTACACAGGTATGTCTAATGTAGGATTAGTCACCAGAGGTGAATAACTTGGCGACCGTGAACCCAGAGTTCTCCTTTATCAAAAACTATGACGGGTTTGCGATCTCTCAGTTATTCGTATGGCCTTAAAATATCCTCTGGTTCTAACCTACATTTTAGATAGGGAACCCACACCAACATGCATTTAGGATTTCACTGCTAACATTCTCTTACTAACTCAAAAAAAAAAATGGAGATTTTCCTCAATCTTTCTGTGGCTCCCCAGCTCAAGTGGCCTACCGGGTTAGCACCACTTTCTCGAATATCCAAACTGAATATCGGGTCTTTGTTGCCCCCCCTTCTCCACTTGTCCCACCATGCATATCACAAGTAATCATTCCAGTCTTGTTGAGTTCGTGTGAACCTTTCGCCAGTCATGAGCTTAATTCTGGACTTTCAGCTATCCAAACATTGATTCCAGTTAGAATCTTTTGATAATCCTTTGAGAGATCAATCAATCCCTCTATCTCCACGACCCCCTAAATTTAGACAGACGTCCACATTAGGACAGGGGACCAAAACGGACTCCGGTTGTGAGATCCCTCGATTCAACCGTCATATTACAACTCCTTTGACTCAGACAACACCATAAACTAGTCAAAGTCCTACACGGCAATGCCAGGAACCCTACCGTTGGGTTGCAGTTGTAGTTACACGGGTAGATCACCATCCTTCTTTCCCACATTTGTCTCTCAGACGATTCGTCACTTGCTTCTAGCCTAACTCATTCGTGTGGCTTGCTAGAGTTCCTATCCTCGGAGATGGCCCTTCCATTAAATCTCCACGTCCTTTATTTTCTGAGACACCAACCTTTCAGTCCGCTCTGCTCCCTTGCAAGATCGGATGTCTCAGAGGGGCATTTGTAGACGCGAGATTTGGCCCATCTCCATGTGGTTCATGGCCTAATAAGGCCCGTTTGACCGCTTGTTGACTTGCCTCAGATTCCATGTAGACGGCAGCATCGACTGCCGCTGACCTCTGGTTGGCGGCACACCCCCTGGACGTCGATTCATGTTGGCGTCCACATGGGTGGACGTCTCCATGGGGTTGGCGGCAGCATCGTTGGACGTCAACCTGGTTTACTTGGTCTACGCAACTGCCTGAGATTCCAGCCCACTAAGCGCCCTCTCCTCGGCCATGCAACACATAGGGTCATTCTCAACGGGCAAATGGGCCACCTTGGCACCCCCTTGACCCAGTAAATGTTCTACATGGCCCCCTCTCATTGGTTCAAGCCTTAACACATGGATTGCCACATGTTTAAGTGTGTTTTCTCACACTTGAGCATCCAAGGCTCTCTAGCTCCAACCCCACTACCTATATAGGTCACTCCTTGACCTTCTAAGTGAAGAGAGGAGATGCTGAACGCCCAAGCTTTGTTTCCTTGAGAGAAGAGAGAGAAAGTGCACCCTAGACGAGATCAAGACCTTCTGTGCGCCCCTTGAGTTTGCAGTGATTGCTCGGACCCCCCAGGGTCGGCCCTGCTTCCAGGATATCAGAACTCACATGGTTCAGCATCTCTCGTTCCAGCAAGATTTTGTAATCAGTGCCTTGGGGGCTCGGCATCTCCTCTTCCACTTCCAAAACAAGGAAGACTTCCTCAAGGTTCTTCTGAAAGAATCCCTGCTTGTCCAAGGCCGCCCCTTTATATTTTTCAAATGGAGTCTCTCCTTTTCACCTGATGAAGACTCTCCCGTAGTTCCTGTCTGGATGGAGCTGCCCGGCCTTCCTGCCAACTTCTACAACTCCATGCTATGTACAATCGCTAGAAGTATTGCCTCTGTTCTCAAAGTGGACAAGGATACTTTACTCCTGACACGCACACATGCTGCTCGAGTGTGTGTCCAGCTGAATGTCTCCAAGAAGATGCCTGATCGTTCCTGGGTTGGTATCGGGTCTGATGGATTTTGGCAGGCCGTAACTTATCTGAACCCACCAGTTTTTTTCTGCTCTTGCAAACGCCTTGGCCACCTTTCTTCCAAGTGCAAAAAGGCACCAGGTGGTAATCAGCTTGCTGGCCCTGCTGTTACATCCTAGCGACCTGATGGCCATGGCCCTGGCCACCCACCTCCTGCTGCCAACCATGGCAAGAATTCGATTGATCCAGGTGCGGGGCAGATGGAGAAGCAAATTTGGCAACCAGTCCACTCTAATGTAAAGGCCTTTGAGCCTCCTGGTGATCAGCAGAATTATCCATCGCGTGTTGGAGCTGCACTTAACTCCACACAACACTTGTTCGATGCAATGCCAAAATAGCAACCGCCCATGCATTCTGTGACTAAACCAACTGAGGGAACAAGTGATGCCTCGACTGTGCTCGATGTTAATCCCCAACATCATATGATTACTGATCCAAACACTCCTGTTGGACCTGTATCTCAGATGGCTGTGTAGTCCACCACTCCTACTGTCATTCAGGTGGATGCCCAGTCCGCACCTGCTCATAAAGTGTCAGTTCATGCTGCTGCTACAGGAGATGACAAAACTGATCTTATGGCTGCCAGTGGCACAGCAATCAGTGCCAACCTCCAGCAAAAGCATCAGTTAGATATTGGTGCAGTGCAAGTGTTCGACGATAGGCCTCCCCAACAAGCTAATGTAGAACTGGCGGCTGATGCACCTACTGTTGCTGCTACTACTCCAGCTGAACAAGCAAACACTGCCCCATCTATTTCTATCAGAAAGGCCCAATCAGATCTGAATGTAGCCGCCCTGTCATGGTATCCTATTTCTGCTCCTAAAATCTCTGTTCTGCAGGCACCTTCAGCTGAAGACACACCAGCCACCCCCAAGGACGAACCACCAGTGAGCACCCCATCTGGGGTGGAAGCCTCGCCGTCTCCTTTAGCTCCCCGGATGTCTTTTGCTGAGGCCCTGTGCAAAAAAACCAAGAAAGCTGAGATCCGCATGGACACAACCAAACCTCCGCCCCCATGTTTCCCACCTGCAGCACCCCAACCGAGCATGAAGGGGCCAGCCGGTGGCCATGTGATCTACCTCCCCATGCAATATAATATCAGAAGCGCCCCAGGCTTAGAAGGGAAGGAAGTGAATCTGCTAACATTACACAGGAATTGGGTTGGCCGTACTAGAAGCACCTCGGTTCAAAGTGTAGAATCTGATGAGGAATTTGAATACTTTGAGGACTGATCCTCTGTTTCTTTGGGACTGCTATGCCATGTACTCTTGACCCCTCTGCGTAGGGAGTCCTTACCTTGTACTACCAGGCTGATCCTTTGTTTCCTTGGGGCTGATATGCCTTGTACTCTTGATCCCTCTGCGTAGGGAGTCTCTAGCTGATGCCCCGTGGTTTATGTACTCCTTTCCTTTTATGCTTTTCAAATATATAAAAACTATCCACCTGATCACGACATAGGAGGACCACTCCTTTGCCGTATCAATTAAAAAAAAGAAAGTGCACCCTAGCTTCCACTCTTGTTCTCCCTCTTTCTCTCAACATCTGGAGCATCCAGGAGGCTTCACCTCGAGCTGGAGGAACCCACCAAAGCTGCTGCCAACCACTGCAATGAGGATCATCTCCCTCCTCTTCCTCTCTTTCACTTTCCTCTCTCTTTAGCTTTACATGTTAGACACACACCCACACACATCCTAGGCACGTAGGGCACCTTCCTACACACCTAAAAGGGGTTTTCAAAACTAAAAATGGAGGGAAGAAGGGTGGTCATAGCACTTGGCCACCCCTCTTTTCAAGTCCGCAACCGGTTCGGGATCTCCTTTTAGGCCTTCTCTTTTCGTTTTGGACGTTTACTACACTGCATCTAGGTCTAATAGAGTCTTTTCTTTGTGGAAGGAACACCCAAGCAAGACTGTGGAGCTTCTTCTCTTTGGCCGGCCGAAGAGAGGAAAGTTGGGATCCCATCGTCTACTGCAGCGTGAGGCACGTCACCGGCGCAATCATACTACTCTTTCGGAACAGGTAAGGCCCTGGAGATCACATCTTGCTCATTACCTTGTTGGTTTTCTTCTTTCTCTCTTCGGTCAACTTGGTTAAACCGGGGTCAAAGAAGTCAACCAGCCATCATCCAATGCCAACAAGGGAGCAGCAATGTTCGGGAACCTCCGGAGATGGCAAGTGCTCGCGGAGGCACGAAATGGAGCCTCCACACCTACCTCAAATAGAAGAGCCAACCCATTGGGGTCTTCTCGTGTGAGTTGCCACCTCCTCCTCGCGCCAAGCTCCACGCTCATGCCGTCCATGAGCAAGGTATGGCCATCTATATGCGATGAAGGTCCACCCCTCGTCAAGCTCCACCAAATCGGAGAAGAAAAGCCTCCACAGCAAGCCTCGGACAGAAGGGGGGAAAGGGAAGAGGAGAGGAAGAAGAAAAGGGGAAGAAGGGGGGAGATCGGATGGCCTTGCCTATATAGGCCACTGATCTGAGAACATGATAGATTGGTGGTCGCATTCACTAATGAACACGACAAGCTTCTTGTCGCGATCCCAAAGCCTCTGTCAGACCTCACTGTCAGGCCCACCACGTGTTGCCCTGCATGCCGGCCACCCAGAACGCAACAACTGGCATGTCGCCTTCGGGTTACATGCAGCCCAACACGTGTCCAGACTGTCCCGACAACAAGACGACAAAAAGATAGTGTAGCAACCTGAATTTAAAAAAATAATAAAAAAATAAAAATTTAAATAATAAATTAAAACCCAGATAAATGAATATTCAATGAAAAGAGCATTAAATAAAACTCGTTAAATGGAAAAGAGTAATGGGCTTTGTTTAATGGATCCACTAAAATTTATTGGGTCAAAATGTGAATTATAAAATAGTAAATAATGGGGAAATACCCTAAATTCGCAACTTAAATATTGCTTAAATAGAAAAGGGATATTTAATGCATTAAATAAGCAATCAGAGTAGGAGTTGGATTCCTAAACCTACCCCATATGGGTTAGCACGAATTTGGATCTCTTCCAAGCCTAAATAGAGATTGGAAAGCAAGGAAGGAAGGTGGGAGTAAGGAAATTTTGTAATTAAAGAGGAATTAGAGTAGTAGTAGGAATAGAAATACATACTTGCATAAATACACCTCTTAAACTCTCTTGGGCAACCCTAGCTCGTTGCCAAGAGTTGCTAGACGTGGAGAAGAGGCTAAGGAGGAGAGGATTTCGTGGAGAGAAGAAGTACTTGAAGCTTCTTCCCTTGTTCTTCAAGTTCTAGCCTTAGAAGACAAATCGAGTCAAAGGTAGGCATTCTCACGAGCAAAATTAAATTAAACTCGGTTCTTGGTAGTTCCAATCACCAGGAACAATAGCCCTCTTGTTTCATGATTTTTCCTCGACCCAATCTTTTGTTCTTAATTTTTGAAGTTCTGCAAACATGATAACCCGAGGCATCATGTTTAATCCTTATCTCCTTGTATACTTGATCTCATGCTACGAAATTTTTATTGTAAATACTTGATCTTGTTAGGGATCTTTTGACCCCAAAGCCCTAATTTTTGTTGAGCATGCTACTCGAATTAAATCGATCTTGCTCCATGTATCATGTTCTATGTTACTTGTTCTTGTTCGTTCTCAAACCATGTTCAAATCATGCTCTCTCTCAAATTCCTATTTACTGTAAGTACTCTCGCATGTCTAGTTTCATTTTCCCCTGATTTCATGATTTTTCATCGTGTATATAATTAGTTATGGATTTCTGAACAACCCTGTATCAAAAATTGAAATCCCTGGTCCGCAATCCAATGTCTGGTCTGACTCCTGTCAGAGTCAGGCGCAGACAACCAGAAGGCGACACCTCGACATGTCGCTTTCTGGGGTCCGAATACGACAGCCCACCCGTCGCGACCAAGAAGGCGACAGGTGAGCCGTCACGTTCCCAGTACCCGATTTGCATGCCCTGTCACGACCTGTGCAAGACCCTGTCGCGTTCTGCCTGGCCCATGTCGCCATCCTTACAGCCCTATGTCGCCTTCATAAGAATTTTGAGAAAAACCCATGAAAAATATTTTTTTCACCTTCTTACCGTTATACCCCCAGTAAAAACCCTACTTAAAAAATGGTGTTATATTGAATGATTTAAAATACATGTTCACGACTTATTCTAGCTATGATTTCTCTTACACATGCACACACATGAACCATCCATCTATGGCTGAAATTTTGCAGAAAATATCTCATAATGTATCTAGTAAATTACCGAAATAAAGAATATTAATTGCCCTATTTTAAAGGACTTGTATTCGTTTCTCGCGTTGTTTATACACCGATATCGATGCTCCACTGTTCTAGAATTCCTCTAGAATGTCGAGCACCTGTTTTATATACACACTTTTCTTGGCTTGTGGTGAACTCTCCGTCTGATCATGGATTCCCACATGGTCGACGAGCCGGTTGTACCCTAACACCCATTACCCCTTTAGGGATCGATATGATCTAAACGGCTATTAGAAGTTCGCTCTTACCTTGAATCATGTCGGACCTCTGAACTTGTGCATAACATGGCCAGCGGGAAGATCGTGAATTCCACCTGACTGCCAATACGACTTGCGCGTGTTGTGCAACTGATACTATCGCCTGTTTACTCGTCGTGTTACGCGCAATTGTCCACTAGCTCTCATCTATACTCTACTCGCTCACCTATTCACGTTCACTCTACTATCTCATCTATTCATCTAGTGCTCTTATCTATTTCTTGGTACTCTCAAATTGGCCATTAAATGATTGTCTAAAGATAAACAATATAACCAATGCCAGCGCAATAGGGCCCGATCAGGTCCTGGGAGGAGCGCCTGAAAGTGCCATTTGCCCGTGGGAGTTAAATGATCAGGATGTCGGCATTACATCCAAGTGCCATACTATCAAGATTAATCTAAGACAATCAACACAAAGTGCTATATTCTCTCGTTGTCTTTTGACAAACAAGTGCTATACTCTCCCCGGCTATCTTCTAGGGCTGCCAACGGGTCGGAGTCGGAATCGGAAATGGTACTTTCCGCATCCATTTCCTATAAGAAAATCGGAAACGGGTCGAAAACGGAAACTAATCGGAAACATTTTGTACGATCAAATGGTAGATGTATATAGTATTATAAGCAATGGTAAAAGAGATGTCTTTGATAATAATATGTATAATACATACTACGAGAGAGATAAGTTAATTATATTCTATTTACAAATTAAAGAGAAGCTAAAAACTTAGTCTAAAGTTTTTTAATATTAAGAAATAAGATTTTAAGAGTATATATTTGTAAATAAAATACAAATATATCTTATCGGAAACGGAAACGGAAAATCAGAAAATAATCGAAAACGGAAAAACGGATACGGAAAGGTCGGAACGGATCGAAAGTCGGAAATCAGATATCCATTGGCAGCCCTACTATCTTCAGATAACCAAAGTGCAATTACTATCTCGATTGACGAAAGTTAATCAAAAGTGCCAGACTATTTCGATTGATAAGAAAATCAATCAAAGTGCAATTTACTCTCTATATGGCCAACTACTTTCTCTCTCCTTGCTATACATGTTGCTTGCTATTGCTTGATGTTGACGTTATTTGTTGTGTTGCTTTATATCGTGACTCGATCTTATTCGTTGTACTACACTTGATTCATCTGCTATTTGAACCATGTTACTTGTGCTCTTACTTTCTCGACTTTACATAACTCTCTCTATCTTTAGTTACTCTGCCATTTAATGCACTAATTATTTAAAGCCTGCTTGAGCCTGAGATTTAAGTCCTACTGGGCGTTATCGCTCACCCTACGTTATTTGATGTTGTGTTCTCATGTGAGACCGAGGATGACACATACACTCACGAGGAAGGGAATGACCAAGAGTGAAGCCAGGAGTACCCTTGAGTCATTATGTTATCTTAGAGTTGTAATTAGTTATTTCCTTCTATTGCAATGGAATTGGGCCCTATAGAATGGCTCTGATATTAGTGGTTGTAACTAGACATTGAAAAAGTTATTAATGAGAAAGATTTGCTTTAGTATTATTCAATGTGCAATGGTTTGATGTCTAGTACTCGCTCTATACCTTTTCTTGCAACTGCCTTCGCACTCCGATATTCCGCGTCGGGGCGTGACAGATAGTCAATGGCCAGAATCTTTCAGAAGGTGAACGCGACAAGGTGCCTGTCACGTTCTCAACAAGAATGTGACAGCCACACTGTCGCCTTCAAAAGGCGATAGCTTGATATGTCGCTACCTTCACAGAGGCTGGCCTGCCCAAAGAAGGAGGATGTTACAGAGAGAGCCCGATACAACCTTTGTATTTCTGTAGGAATCTCCTTTGTAGAATGTTGAAGTCCTCAGCCTATCTTGGATCCAATGAGTGGAACCACTCCAAAGCCGGGCCATACAGGGACCTATGGAAGAGATATGCCAGAACTCGAGGATCTTGTTGCCAATGGGAGGACTCATATAGAAAATATTTAATGTGGATGAAGGGGTTGCTCGTATCGTTATACAAGTGGTACGTGGGCATCTCCGAAGGATGGATGTAAAATGCAGGGAGAGCCAGCATGGCGATAGTGGAGTTACCCTTGGAATTGGAAACTTGTTTGATTTATTACTCCATTTTATTCAACTTAGTGAGAAGAGCTTGTTGTAGGTATGTGATGTGCCCTTGGACTTTTAGAGAGATACATGAGGGAGGTTGGAAAGAAACGGGCCTTGTTGAACCACTCACTTATATCCTTATATTTTTGTGATAACTAAAACTCATGAATATATTTAATAATATTTTTTAAGAAATAAAATAATTCTATCTCTTTAAAGATTGGCACTAAAAGTCCATATCGATTATATTTCAATGTGTATCGACTAGAGACTACAGTGCCACAATGATTTTAGAGCAAGTTTCTACTGATTAGTGAAGAAGTTCACTTCATCATGCACGAAGCTTATTTTGTCATATACAAAGTTCACTTCATCATATACAAAGCTAATTTCGTCATATGTGATGGCTCATTTCATCATATACGAAGTTTACTTCATCATATGCAAAGACGTATTTCATCATATATGAATTTCACTTCATTATGTACGAAGTTCACTTCGTCATGCATGAAGCTCACTTTGTTATATGCAAAGCTGCACTTCGTCATATATGAACAAGTACTTCGTCATACGATATGTATTCAAATAAAACAATTCATCGGTGTTCCAATTACCTCTAGAAGCTTGTGATTTGTGAACAAATGTTTCGATTAGCATAACATCTATCTTATTATTGATATTTTACAATGATTAGTGAACATATTATTTTAAATGCTTTGGATGCACCGATTATTGAAATCTCAGTCATGATTCTCACAATGATTAGTGATATATTCTATTCAAATAATGTTATATCATATCACAATGATTTTAATATATGATGCCAAGCATATTCAAATCTATCTCTCTTTATATATTCAACACATTGTTTCCCGCACATTCAAAGTCTCAAAATTTGTTTACTGTAAGCATGCCTTCTTAAAATATAGTTGTCTCCAAGAAATCCATTCAGACTAAATCCTACTTTATATATGCTACATACTTTCTATCTTTTCTTAGTAGGTAAAAAGGGACTTCATTGTATGGTAGCTTTGTCAGCCAAACTTGTGGACTAAAGACAAATAAGGTATGGGCTAATAGATGTTTTCTATCATAGCATTTATTGCATGCAGGTTCACGATACACACTATCTCAACGTTGGACCTACTATCGGCGACCTTGAAAACATGCATAAGCTGAAGAAGTCTCCCTTCTGTCCCAAGTATCTGTTAGACACAAAAAGAAAACGTTAGATAAAAAGAGAATAGAAGAAGAAAAGAGCAATGGGAAGAAGATGGAGCCTCAAACAGTTATCTTAATGGTCTTCTTCAGAAGCTCTATAAAGAGTCGAAGGCTTTGAAGCATTGAACAAGGAAGGGCGAAGAACACACGAAAAAGCTAGAAGTTTTCTGCTCAAGCATTGCAATCGTTCAAGTCTTCATTCTTTTCTTCTGTCTCTATATTTCATTGTACATCTGTGAGAGAGAGTTTAAGCCTGAGAGATTGAGTCTCATGTTCATTTCTGTAGCTCTCAGGTTGTTGTCGAGATCAACTAGTCAAGTTCATCATTCTTGAACTTGCTCTTGACTGGGTCGTTTTTCTTATCTTAAAGAAAGACTTGGTTGTCCAGCTAAGGGACTGTACTTAGCTTTCCTCTTATTTCCTCTTATGTTGAAGGGAAGACCAGTTAGGGTGTTGGGTGTTGTGTCCAACTGAGGGACTGTACTCAGTGTCTCCCTTGTGTTGAAGGAAAGACTAGTTGGGAGCTGAGTGTTGTATGTTTATTGGGGAGACTATACCCCTAAGTTAGTGAAATCCCAAGAGTTTGCTCAGAAACTGGACGTAGGACTTCCATTTGAGGGAAGTGTGGAATCAGGATAAATCCTTGTGTCCTTTTATGTGATTGTCCTTGTGATTGTCTACTGCTTATTTTGTTCATTGCACTTATTTTCTAACTAATGCTTACGCATAAAAGTTTTTATTTTTAAGTGTTAATTTTTGCAGTACTCATTCACCCCACCCCCCCCCCCCTTGTTGTGCTGCCATGGGCCACTAGGCCTACCCATGGGATGGCCCAGATGGACCAGAGTGTAGGGACTATATAGTCCGGGGGGCTAAGAAGGATGATGAGGTGGAGGTGGTAATGGCATGGACGCCGAAATGCACAATCTCAGGTGCCGAGGAGATGGCATAGCCCCCAGAGAAGAAGGGGAAACGTCCTCAACCAAAGACTGAATGACCTGAAGTTGTTGAGGGGTGAGTTGGTTCAAAGCGTCCAGGATATTTGATAAATTGGATTTGTGGGGAGACCGCGGCTCCTTGAGGGCAGTGGCTCAAGTTGAAGGAGTTGAGGGGGTATATGATCGGTTAATGCCCAAGGTGTGGACATAACCATAAGAGGTTGAAGGATATCCCTTATGATGGTAAGAAGGATGGACTTGAGGATGGTGACATTGACCACTTAAACTATCCTCATAGTCACCATTAATGTAAGCATAATTATGTAGCATGTCCATTTCAAATCAAGGCAAAACAATCACATAATGAAACAATATCAACAATAAGTGCAATCCTTGCAAGATTAAGCAATCAAGTTGTGATGTTAACGCCTTTTTTTAGGGGTTTGCTTTTATGGATTAAATGGATTTGGACAGTTAAGTTCCACTCAAGGGAGGTGTAACGTCGCGCATTTTTCGGATCCTTGTGGATCGTCCTTCGGATCTTTACAGATCCTTTGTTTGGCAGTTGTGGCAGCCAGTGTGTGGCCAATGTGACATGTTTTAGGTGTGTGAGCAGGTTTGGGGTGTTTGTGGGCTGGTAGGCTGGGCCCAAAACACCAACCCGTTCACTGTTTATGAACGCGACAGCGAGGGATGTCGCGATCAGAACGCTACGGTCCTGCATGTCGTGTTCCTGTTGCTATCGCTGAGTGGTCATCATCTACATGCGCGCCGCGTGTCGCGCGATGGGCAACATGCAGACGTCAGCCCTGGGAAGGTGACGCCGTACCCCGACGCGTTCAGATAGTGACAGGGGGGTACGTCGCATTCCCAACCGCTGTGCGTTTTTAAGTTGCCCTGGCCAAGCAGAGCTGCAGCCAGTTCTGCTCGGTCAGGGGAGGGTGTTGTGGCATTTTTGCTGGGCGATTTAACCGGTTTAGGGTGTGTTTGGCGTGTTCTCACCGCGAGGATCCTGCGTGGAATGGGGGAAACGCCGGGATAGTCTTGTTCTTCGCGTTCTTCACGAAGGTAGGGGAATTCTTCCCATTTTACACCGTGTGATTACGTGGGATGCATGTATGTTTGGTTTTTGATATTTAGAACAGTAGTTACCATGCTAGGATATCCATTAAAGCATGAAAAATGAGAACTAAACAGGGTTTGCATGGCTTGGGATGGTAATCCGGAGAGGGTTCCCTGGATTAGGTTTTTGCCTGTGAAGGCGACTGAGCCCCCTATCGCGTTCTGAACGCGACAGGCCGACCCGTCGCGTTCATGTTATGAACGCGACATATCGGGGTGTCGCATTCTTAAGGCGACACTAGCCTATGTCGCGACCTCAGCTGAGTACTTAGGGTGCACTGTTTTAATGGTGAAATTATCTGTTTATTAATATTTCTTGTACATGGCAAGTATATGCAGTGAATTGGCACCTATCACGCTCCGAGTGCATGTTTCTGAAGTTAACAAGTGGTACACGTGACTGGCGTGTTGTTCACGCAGTCAGTGTACGGTGTTCACAGGGTTTACATGAGGTTTCACGTGGTTTGTGCGATATGCACGTGGTTTGTGTGTACGTGGCAAGTAGTACAATGCCTACCGTGGTTACCTCTTCAGTTGGGTGCCCCAGGTTCTGTGTGAGCCAGGCTTCTTCTCGAGACTTGTCCCGGTACTCGTGTTGTACCGTCGAGGTCTGTGTCGTCTGTCCTAGACACCCTCACTCCTTAGCTTGAGTTGTACATCTGGCTGAGGGAAAGACGACAGTGGGATAGCGACTTGTGTGAGTTTGTTGTTTTGTCGCTTGTAGTGCACTCGTAGTTGGGGGTACGGACACCAGTAGACGTCACTGGTCCCCAACTAGTCCTGTTACCAGTGCCTCACTCTAGGGAGCTGAGGCCAGAGTCCCTAAAGGTGCCGACATGGGCCCGCGATAGTGTGGTCCGCGGTTGTGGTGTTGGTTGGTCTCCACAGTTGTTTGTCTTGTTCCCGTGGAGCTGTAGCTGGACCTTTCGTCCGTGGCTGTGAGCCTGAGAGGTAAACCTGTGTGGTTTGTCTGAGTCAATTGCTGGTGTCATGAACCAGTCTACGTGGCTTGAGTGTGACAGTCTCTACTTTACCCCGTACACCGTGCTGTTCTTTTGCCGTTTACTTAATTTAATTGGTTTGTGTTAACGGCAAGTGGTAAGTGGTATTTACAGCTTTAATATCCTACTTAGTTTACTCTATAAAATTGCTGGCATAGCTTCCTGTTTACGTACTTGAGTTAGTTTACTCGGTTTTGGGGGAGTTACCCTACTGAGCCAGTGACTTGCGAGTCTCACCCCTACTCCCTACAGGTGAAGGAGAGCAGGAGGTTTTTCTACCATCTTCTAGTTCAGAGCCGCGTCGCAACGGTGTTGGGCTGACACCTCTAGCAGTGTAGATTTTCTTTTGTTGTACCTCGGGGTATGCCCCAGGCTTGTGTATCTTCCGTTGAATTTTGTTGAAATTTGTCTATGTAAATCTTATGTGAATATGTATGAGAGTGTGAATCTTTTATATATATCAGTGTGTTCTTTTGTGTTTCCACGGACATGTGCATGATATCCCTTGCGAGGCTACGGCTTGTTCACGGGAGACGGAGTCGGGTCAAGCTCGTTAATGGGTTAACAGGTTTGAACAAAGTGGCCCATTACACTTGGTATCAGAGCAAGGTCCATGTAAATATAAAGGAACTAGGAAATTACATAGCCTTATTTCTACATTAGTCCATTGCTGGTAGCTGGCCATGGTTTTGTAATGATTTGCTTTCGTGTATGCGGGTTGGAATGTGTTTGTGCAGGAATTTGAGATGGCTGATAGGAGGGATTGGGGTGGTGGAGGAGATGAGCCTGAGGAGTCTACTCAGCGCATGATAGAAAGAATATGGGAGAGTCTTACGGAGATTCAGATGAGAATGGACCAGCAGGCACCGGTACCGCCAGCAGCAGTACCACCAGTTGCAGGAGGGGCCGTACCAATGGCGCCAGTTTCACTACCACCCGGTGTGGAGGTACCTTTTGTAGTACCTGCACCACCGCCACCGCCTGTGAGGGCAACAGAGGAAACAATGATGCAGGTTGAAAAAAAATTTAGATTGCAGCCGCCAACATATACGGGAGGACCTAATCTAGACACAGCGGAGCACTGGATTCATGAAGTTGAAAGAGTATTTGTGACGATGAGATGTCCACCAGCAGATAGAGTTGTGTTAGCTGCATATCAGTTGAGGGGTTTTGCCCAAGAATGGTGGAGGTTAAAAATGCAGACTACTTTTGCGGGCAGGACAAAGGAGACCATCACCTGGTCAGAATTTCTCGAGGTATTTAATGACACATTCTTTCCAGTATAAGTACATCAGGCAAAAAGGGAGCAATTCCGGACACTTCAACAAGGGAATTCTTCTGTTCTGGAGTACCAGATGAGGTTTATGGCACATAGTCTATATGCACCCTATGTTGTATCAGATAATGCTATGATGGTCGAGTATTTTATCCGAGGCTTGAGAGCAGAATTGCAGAATGCGGTGATACCGCTGATGTGTAGAACTATAGAGGAGGTAGCCCAGAGAACAGCTACATTAGAATGTCCATTCGGACTCGACAGGCAGGAGAGTCAGGTTCAGGTAGTTTTCGGTTACCGCAGCAGTCTACGGGAATTAGCAAAGGAAAGGCCAGTGGGAGCATCTTCCTCAGGTTTGAGTAAGTGGGGAAAAAAGTTGAAGAAGGTATTCCAAGGTCGAGGAGGAAGAGGAGGTCATCAGCAAATGTTTCAGCAGGGGCGTGGCTAGAGGCCAGAGGTGGAGGAGTCACAGTAGAGTACCGCCAGGCAGCCTACTCTTCCACCAGGGTACAGGTGTTATAATTGTGATCAGCTGGGGCATTTGATTCGCAATTGCCCCTATCCTCGAGAATATGGATACGGAAGAGGAGTTCAGCAGCAGCAGCAGCAGCCCCAGTAGTCACCAGTAGGTCGTGGTAGGGGAGCACCGCACCAGCGAGGGAGAGGTCGGGTTATGGCTATCACCCGAGCCTAGGCAAAGGCGTCAAATCTAATAGAAGGTATATTACCTATCTATGATTTTTTAGCAAGAGTTTTATTTGATCCGGGTGCTTTGCATTCTTTTATTTCCAAGGAGTTTTTGGATTGTATGGTGCATCCACTAGAGGAGAAATTGTGAGAGTTGGTAGTAGAGGTTCCCTCGGGTGAGTTTATGCTCACTTCCTGTTATATAGATGAGGCTCCTATTGTGATTCAAGGAAATCAGATGCCAGGTAGATTATATGCTTTGCAATTGAGAGATTATGATATTTCCTCCAGATACTGTTCCATTTCTCCTCCTGTCTGCAGGCTGTGCTGAGGGCCTCGTCTAGCGTGCGGTGGTCGAACGCCACGAGCCTCGTCCTCAGTGATGGTTTGAGACCCATCACGAACTTCTTGGTCTTCCTGCGCTCATCCTCTACTATATGCGGTGCGTATTTAGAAAGTTCAAAAAACCTTGCCTCGTATTCCAGGACGGTCATTGATCCTTGCGTCAGGGAAAGGAATTCTTGCTCCATCTTGTCCTGGATGTGCTCTGGGACGAACTTGGCTCGGAAGAGCCTCACGAACACGTCCCATGCCACATCTACTGCTCCGTCCTCGAAGCGCGTACGCAGTAGGGAGGACCACCATACATCAGCTCTCTCCTGCAATACACCTTCATAAGCACTAACCAACAATTAACAACCAACATTCAAGCATAAACTAAAGCATACCTGTAGCATGTAGGTGGCTAAGGTCACCTTGTCCTCGTCAGGACACCTGATAGCTCGGAAGATTTTCTCGATCTCCCTCATCCAGCTTTCTGCTAATAGCGGATCACTCTCCCCCTTAAAAGAGGGTGGGGTCATCCTCTTGAATCGCTCCATGATGGAAGGTCCACCATGGTCCTGAGCTGGGGCCTGAGCCTGCTACATTAAACAACAAGCAATATACAATAAACACAATATCATACAATTCAAATAGCAGACTACTTATTTTTATCATTTTACCTGGGCCTCCAACTGGGCCTGGAGTGCTGCCTGAGTGTGTGCCTGGGTCTGCATGGCCTGCACCAGACCTTGCATGAACACTCCATAATCCACAGGCGGCGGTGGGGGAAGCACGGGCCCTCGTGGTGCTGGGGCCTGTTGCTCTGCCTGATCATCACGCCTCTGCTCGTCGTCGCGAGCTGGCGCACCTCCACGTCGTCCACGGGAAGCCATGGCTGTCATAAAATTTCAGCCACCATTAGAGCTAGGTTACTAAGTTTTCTAACCATTTTATTATCTTTTTCACTTCTTATTAGAGTTTTCTACACATGTAGACATACTTAGCATGCAATGGGGATGATGACTTAGTTATATTCATGTGTAATCTCAACCGGTCGCTCTGATACCAATCTCTGTGACGGCCCTCATTATACCGGTACGGTTATACCAACCCACGTCGGTATAGCGAGTGCTGCCAGCCACAGTGGGACATTTACCCAACGGTACAAACAACTGAGATACACGCGAATATATATAACAAAGTAGCGGAAGTAAAAGAGAACTATCTCCATTCATTCATCATCCACATTAAACATACATGCAGTTTACAATTTGCAAAAAGGAACTAAAGTTCACATGAATTAAATTGCTGAAATAGAAATACAAAATGTCCACATATTACATTCTTTTAATGATAACTCTAATACAATGTTCAAGTACATACTATGAAGTACACAATCACAAAGAACTCAAAAACTGGCTAGTCTCCACGCTCGGAGTCCGTCTCTGCTGCCTCCTCCGAGGGTACTGTGTCACCAACTATACCTGTACGCCGAAGCAAGGAGTGAGTCCAGGGACTCAGCAAGTAACACTATGCATGATATACACGTACAAGTCCTAGTGGTTTCTACACACACATTACAATTAGCAACACATAGCATGCTAGTCCATTTAAGTTTTCAACCTATCATGAAAGTTCTACAATTTTATACATAACGCATGCTTTCAGATTTCAAACATAACATTCACCTATCACATGGTCTCTATTCAATTCACTCATGAGACTTTAATCAAAACATGAGAGCTATTGACATGAACAATTTACATACATGAACGGGGAACATAATTAGCATGGATTCCACATGTTCTTAAGTACATACATAACTTTTTCACATGCTTTAGGTTGCTGATTTCACATGGTTCAATGACTATAAACCTACACATGAAAGCTACAACGTTGCTTAAACATAACATATGAACAATCCATCATGCCATTCTGCTCACATACTCATTTGTTGTCCCTAACATGGATTCTAAACACTTTTACACACATAACCATGAGTATGATAACATACATTTTCTGAATTCACATGGTTTCAGATTTAGTCTCACATGTGTTTCAATGGCACATTTACATATCTAGGATTTCACATTTTTCTTTACACTAGTTTCCTCTTTTCACATGTTTACACTTTACACATACACATTCACATGTCACTTACACATGGTCACATACACTTTACACATTTCACTTTACACATATTTTAGGTGCCGTGACACATAGTCCAAACCACCAAAGAAGGACACAAACACATCACATCACATAGACGCCATCTAGGCAATACAATGGCGACTCTTGGACTGCGCAGACCGGGAGAACAAGTCTCCACCCTAACCAGTGGTACTTGTCCACCTCCAGGATTTCCCCCTAATGCCCTTAGGGTCACTTAACACAATGAACTTTCTCAGGGGGACTTTTCCCTGATACGGCTCCACTGCCTTCTCGGAAGCAGTATCACATTGGCACAGTTTACACTTTTACACATTTACCATTTTACACATGGTTTTACACTTGACACTCTTTATCTCATTCACTTTCTCTCTCACATTAATATCTCTACTTTCCTAACATGATACTACAAATTTCAAGGTTTAACACACAGTAAACACATTAATCATGCTGGGTTTAAACCAAATCTAATCACATTTCGATCATATGCACGAATTATCACATTTCACATGAAAACACATAACTTTTTATTTACGGTTCCAATTGACCTGAAATTTTAACCACATGCTGTTTTCGGGTTCCAAATCATACCCTCAATTTTTCAGATTTTGCTGAGCTAAATAGGATTTACAGAAAATCAAAACCTAATTAGCATATTATTCACAACTTAAGCTAACATGGGTCTAACACAATTTGAAATTTATCCACTTACTGTTTTGCACAGAGACCACTAATGCATGATTTTAGAATACAACATCATCCTAATTCATACATCTATAAATCAATTACCACAACCATTTTACATGTTCTCTTTTTTTTTCCGAACCGAGCTTATTTACAAATTTCACAAGCATGGGTAATTTACTAAAATCTGCAAACACATATACTGACCCACTATTTTTCATGATCAAACTGAAACTAAGGCATTCTCATTAATCTAAATCATAAATCATGGATTTTGCAAAACGGCCTACAAGTCATGCTCACAAGTTTGCAAGACATCATTACCCCACATACACCACATTCATCCACAACCACAATGCACAATATACGTAGAGTATAAGGTGTACAATATATCCTCATCGCATAAAACATACCGAAATTAATGTACAAGGGGGACAGAATAGCTCACTGTTCTGTCTAGAAGAACTAGACGGCGGTCTCTGGCCGCTGACTCAGAGTCAGAGGCATGGTCGATGGACGCCAAGGATGAACTGGGCGTCCAGGGACCTTGCCGTCTACTCAGGTCTGCGCAGAAACACAGACCCGAGCTCTAAATCTTGGGTGAATTGGAGGGTCTAGGACTCGAGGAAAAATCCTTAAAAATCACAAAAACCACCTAGACTCATACGGGGACACCATAGATAGGTCACTTGCCTCTCTAAAATTCCTCCAAGAGATTTATGGCTCGAAGAAGACCTCCTTGGGCAGTTCCAAGAAGTTGCAGAAGTGCCTCCAAGATCACCTTCCTCCGGGCTCCTGGGTGATCTCCACGCCGAGGGGATGATGTGGAATCCTTCCCCTTTGCTTCAGCTTCCTCCTTGATGCAGAAGATCTCCAAATCCAGCTCTCAAGGGATCGGATTTGAGGGTTCTAAAATGGGGTTTTCTCACAGAATGCTCTAGGGTTTTCATCTCTTCTTCTCTCCTCTTGCAAGGGTGAAAATGAGAAGTGGGGAGAGGCCAACTCGGGTTCAGGGTGTAGGAGAGCCCCTCACCCACTCACCATGCCGATTAGACAGCCTTAGAGCCGTTGGGGGACATCCCCCCAATGGTTGCCATGCCTTGCTTCAGAAGTTTGCAGCTCTGCTGCGCATGCAGGCCAGAGAAGTTGACGTCCAGATCGCTGGACGCCGGAATTAGGGTTGGCGTCCAGGGCTGGACGCTAACACCACCTCAACGGCCAGGGGATTGATGCCAATAGGGCCTTCGGCCAGAACCCTAATTTATGCAGAAACCATGCATACCAAGCTTCTATACATGCAATATGTACGTGGTATTATATTCATACTATCACCATGCAATACATACATTATTTACGTTTAATATAAACACATGTACACGTAATTATACTATTTTAATACCTACGTAAATACGTACATACATACTCAAACACAATATACACACATGAATACGAAAAAAAAATACGACGGAAATTCGAGGGTCTTACAGAAACAGTTGCAGGAATTGTTGGAAAAAGGATTCATCAGGCCAAGTCATTCTCCATGGGGAGCTCCAATGTTATTTGTAAGAAAGAAGGATGGCAGCTTTAGAATGTGTATTGACTACAGAAAATTGAATGATGTCACAATAAAGAATAAGTATCCACTGTCGAGAATTGATGATCTGTTTGATCAGCTCCAGTCTGCTAAATTGTTCTCCAAAATTGACTTGAGGTCAAGGTACCATCAGTTAAGAATAAGAGAGGAAGATATTGATAAGACAACATTTAGAACCAGATATGGGCATTACGAGTTTGTGGTTATGCCGTTTGGGCTAACCAATACGCCAGCAGCATTTATGAATCTGATGAATAGAATTTTTCATCCATACTTGGATCAGTTTATCGTGGTCTTCATTGATGATATACTGATTTATTCAACATCTGAAGATGAGTATGCAACATATTTGAGACTTACTTTGCAGATTTTGCGGGATAATCAATTGTATGCTAAATTCAGTAAATGTGAATTTTGGTTGAAAGAAATTCAGTTTCTAGGTCATGTTATTTCAGCAGAGGGAGTTGCAGTTGATCCAGCTAAAGTTGAGGTAGTTATGAAATGGGAAGCACCAAAAACAATCACAGAAATTAGGAGTTTCTTGGGCTTGGCAGGGTATTACAGGCGTTTCATTCAGGACTTCTCCATAATTGCAGCACCTATGACTAAATTAACCAGAAAAGATGTGCCATTTGTGTGATCAAATGAATGTCAGAAAAGTTTCATGGAATTGAAAAAGAGGCTTACAGCAGCTCCCATATTGACATTACCAGTAGGCAGTGGTGGTTTTGTGGTCTATACTGATGCATCGAGAAGAGGGCTTGGAGCAGTATTTATGCAACATGGTAAGGTGATAGCTTTTGCATCCAGGCAATTGAAGCCAGTAGAGGAGAACTACCCAACGCATGATTTGGAGTTAGCAGCATTTGTTTTTGCTTTAAAAATGTGGAGGCATTACCTTTATGGTGAAAGATTTGAAATATTTACATATCATAAAAGTTTGAAATATATCTTTTCTCAAAAAAAATTGAATCTCCGTTAGCGTAGATGGGTAGAATATTTGAAAGATTATGATTTCAGTTTGGCTTACCATCTGGGTAAGGCCAATGTGGTAGCTGATGCATTGAGCAGAAAAGCATATATGAGTCATATGATGATAAAATAATAGAAATTATATGAGGAAATAGCATAGAATTCACTGTATGTTCCGAGCAGTCAGCGGCGAGCAGTACTAGCCAGTAGTGCTGTAGAGCCATCTTTGTATAGGCAGATCATTGAAGCCCAGAGAACCAATGGAAGTTTAGCAGAAATTGTGAAAATGGAAGATGTTACCATTGATGATAATTGTGTAGTCAGGCTCAGAGGCAGGTTATATGTACCCGCAGAAAGAGAAGTCAAGCAAAGAGTTATTGAAGAGGCACATAAATCCAGATATACAATTCATCCAGGTAGCACTAAAATGTATCAAGATCTGAAAAAGTACTTTTGGTGGCCACACATGAGAAGAGAAATAGTGGAATTTATTGCAAAATGCACAGTTTGTCAACAAATAAAGGCAGAGCATCAGAAACCTGGAGGTTTATTACAGCCGTTACCCATTCCACAGTGGAAATGGGACGACATTGCTATGGATTTTGTGGCAGGGTTACCAAAAACAACTACAACGCATAATGGAATCTGGGTATTTATTGACAGATTAACTAAAGTATGTAGATTAATAGCAGTAAGTATGTCTTGGACAGTAGACAGGTTAGCAAGGATTTATGTCGACATAATTGTTTAGTTGCATGGCATCCCGAAGACAATTGTTTCAGATAGGGATCCAAGATTTACTTCTGGTTTCTGGAGAAGCCTACAAAGAGTAATTGGTACGGAATTGAGATACAATTCAGCCTATCACTCACAAATAGATGGTCAGACAGAAAGAACAATACAAACAATTGAAGACATGTTACGAGCTTGTTGCTTAGTGTGGGGAGGCAGTTGGGAGCACCATTTAGGCATGGTCGAGTTTGCTTATAACAATAGTTATCATACCAATATTGGAATAGCACCGTATGAAGCATTATATGGCAGGCCGTGCAGAACTCCATTAATTGGCATGAAGTGGGAGAGAGGCAGGTAATGGGTCCTGAATTGATTCAGCAAACAACAGAAATGGTCAGATTTATCAATAAAAAATTACAGGCAGCCCAGAGCCGCCAGAAAAGTTATGCAGATAATCGTCGCAGTCCGCTTCAGTTTGAAGTTGGAGACTTTGTCTTTCTAAGATTTTCTTCTACTAAAGGTGTTTTGAGGTTTAGTAAGAAGGGGAAGTTAAGCCCAAGATATATGGGGCCCTTCCAAGTGCTGGAAAGAATTGGAGAGACAGCCTACAGAATTGATTTGCCAGTTGATTTCACTTATGCCCATGATGTGTTCCATGTGTCTATATTGAGAAAATGTATTGAAGATCCAGCACATATAGTCAATTATCAGCAGGATGATTTGAAACCAGATATGTCTATGCTAGAATACCCAGTGCAGATCACTGGTCGCAGAACACAGAAGCTGAGAAATAAGGAAATTGAACTGGTAAAAGTCAGATGGGAAAATAGGCAGGGAGGAGAGGATACCTGGGAATTAGCCGACGAAATGGTTAAAGCGTATCCTTATTTGTTTAAGTAAGTTTTTAAATCTTTGTAGATGATAGTACTTATTGTGGTATTTAAGCTTTAATTCATGAATTGTGTTTTGAATTTCGAGGTCAAAATTTCTTTTTAGATGATAGTAATGTAACGTCGCGCATTTTTCGAATCCTTGTGGATCGTCCTTCGGATCTTTACGGATCCTTTGTTTGGTAGTTGTGGCAGCCAGTGTGTGGCCAATGTGACATGCTTCGGGTGTGTGAGTAGGTTTGGGGTGTTTGTGGGCTGGTAGGCTGGGCCCAAAACACCAGCCCGTTCACTGTTTGTGAATGCGACAGCGAGGGATGTCGCGATCAGAATGCGACGGTCATGCATGTCATGTTCTTATTACCGTCGCTGAGTGGTCGTCGTCTGCATGCGCGCCGCATGTCGCGTGCTGGGCAACATGCAGACGTCAGCCCTGGGAAGGCGACGCCTTTCCCCGTCACGTTCAGGTAGCGACAGGGGGGTACATTGCGTTCCCAACCGCTGTGCGTTTTTAAGTTGCCCTGGCCAAGCAGAGCTACAGTCAGTTCTGCTCGGCCAGGGGAGGGTGCTGTGGCATTTTTGCTGGGTGATTTAACCGTTTTGGGGTGTGTTTGGCGTGTTCTCGCCGCGAGGATCCTGCGTGGAGCGGGGGAAACGCTGAGATAGTCTCATTCTTCGTGTTCTTCACGAAGGTAGGGGAATTCTTCCCATTTTACACCGTGTGATTGCGTGCGATGCATGTATGTTTGGTTTTTTATGTTTAGAACAGTAGTTACCATGCTAGGATATCCATTAAAGCATGAAAAATGAGGATTAAACAGGGTTTGCATGGCTTGGGCTGGTAATCTGGAGAGGGTTCCCTGGATTAGGGCTTTTGCCTGTGAAGGCGACTGAGCCCCCTATCGCGTTCTGAATGCGACAGGCCGACCCGTCGCGTTCATGTTATGAACGCGACATATCGGGGTGTCGCATTCTTAAGGCGACACTAGCCTATGTCACAACCTCAGACGAGAGGTCTTAGGATGCACTGTTTTAATGGTGAAATTATCTATTATTACTATTTCTTGTACATGGCGAGTATACGCGGTGCATTGGCACCTGTCGTGCTCCGAGTGCGTGTTTCTGAGGTTAGCAAGTGGTACACGTGACCGGCGTGTTGTTCACGCGGTCAATGTACGGTGTTCACGTGGTTGACATGAGGTTTCACGTGGTTTGTGCGGTATGCACGTGGTTTGTGTGTACGTGGCAAGTAGTACGACGCCTACCGTGGTTACCTCTTCAGTTGGGTGCCCCAGGTTCTGTGTGAGCCAGGCTTGTGCTCGGGGCTTGTCCCGGTACTCGTGTTGTACCGTCGAGGTCTGTGTCGTCTATCCTGGACACCCTCACTCCTTAGCTTGAGTTGTACGTCTGGCTGAGGGAAAGACGATAGTGGGACAACGACTTGTGTGAGTTTGTTGTTTTGTCGCTTGTAGCGCACTCGTAGTTGGGGGTACGGACACCAGTAGATGTCACTGGTCCCCAACTAGTCCTATTACTAGTGCCTCACTCTAGGGAGCTCAGGCCAGAGTCCCTAAAGGTGCCAGGCATGGGCCCGCGACAGTGTGGTCCATGGTTGTGGTGTTGGTTGGTCTCCATAGTTATTTGTCTTGTTCCCGTGGAGCGGCAGTTGGACCTTTCGTCCGTGGCTGCGAGCCTGAGAGGTAAACCTGTGTGGTTTGTCCAAGTCAGTTGCTGGTGTCGTGAACCAGTCTACGTGGCTTGAGTGTGGCGGTCTCTACTTTACCCTGTACACCGTGCTGTTGTTTTGCCATTTACTTATTTTAATTGGTTTGTGTTAACGACAAGTGGTAAGTGGTATTTATAGCTTTAATGTCCTGCTTAGTTTACTCTATAAAATTGCTGGCATAGCTTCCTATTTACGTACTTGAGTTAGTTTACTCAGTTTTGGTGGTATTACCCTACTGAGCCAGTGACTTGCGAGGCTCACCCTACTCCCTACAGGTGAAGGAGAGCAGGAGGTTTCCCTACCATCTTCCAGTTCAGAGCCGTGTCGCAGCGGTGTTGGGCTGACACCTCCAGCAGTGTAGATTTTCTTTTGTTGTACCTCGGGGTATGCCCCAGGCTTGTGTATCTTCCGTTGACTTTTGTTGAAATTTGGCTATGTGAATATGTATGAGAGTGTGAATCTTTTATATATATCAGTGTGTTCTTTTGTGTTTCCACGGACATGTGCATGATATCCCTTGCGAGGCTACGACTTGTTCGCGGGAGACGGAGTTGGGTCAAGCTCGTTAATGGGTTAACGGGTTTGAACGACGTGGTCCGTTACAAGAGGAGTCCTAGTTTGATATGGATTTCACTTCAGGGACAACTAGGATTAAATCTCACCACGTTATTCGGCCAACTATCTGGCTCTTCAATGGTACAACCTGCATAGTCCTTGTGAGGGAATCCACGAGGTACAGAGGCTCATAGAGGTCTTGGATGAGGGTCTCTTTGTCCATTGAGGTGGAGTGCCCGAGGGTGAGGTCGCCTTTACCAAGAAAGTTGTAGAGCCTAGGATATGGAGAGAGGAGGTCTCCCTGACCAATGGATGCTCTGGATGCAAGAACTAATTCAAAATATCCCTAGAACAGCGAAGGGAGATGGCTTCTGTCAACAGTCAAAACCACGTCCACTATAGTGGCCATGGATATGAAAAAATAATTACATCCCTTCATGCGGACGCAGATCTGAAAGTCCATCAAACTGTCAAAACTACGTCCAGTCCCTCGGAAGGGGACTGGACAGCAGCAAGCATGCCAAGCAATGTTGACGCGAAAAAGAACAAAAACCATGTTGACTGTGTTGGAAGTAGATTCAAAAGGTAACCAAGCACACAAAAATAAGCAGGATATCAACACACCACAAGCATGGAAGAGCAAAATGTCACGCCCCAAACATGGTAGTAGAAGAAAATAGAGACGTGTGTAGAGACCCAATTATGGCCCATGAGTCGAACCATATTTTTTACTCTCTTAATGTGCCCCAAGTTGGTCAATCATCTTGAGCCCATTTGTTAGCCTTTTCTTGAGCCCATTTAAGCCCAACTACCAGCTTACCTCGTCCAAATATCACTTCAGAGTCTTTGTTCTAGGGTGTCAACCATAAGTTCTTAACGCGACAATCATGGGCCTCACGTTAGTATCAAATTATTGACTATAATCCTTAAATGATCGATTATCCTTAAAGCAATTGGTTGTAGCGTCGTGATAGTATCCTTGTCGCGTCCAACAAGGCCATCGCGACAGTCCATGCATATCCATTCACGTGCCTTCATGGTCGCGACCACCTTGGCCGTCGAGACAAGCCATGTCGCGCCCCCATGATCCATCGCGACATGCTTCTGCATGGCTAGCTCCACAACCACCTCCTTTCTATCCTTTTTTGGGTTCTATCTTCATCTCCAACAGCTCTCCAACGCCAGCCGCAGTTTGAGGTTCTATCCTACCTTAGAACTCTCCTAGGACTCTTTCCATGGAGATTTACTTGGATTTTTCACATTTTCATGGGCCATTATCACTTAAAGATGAGGTATCTCTTTCCTCCCTATATAAGAGACCCATCCCCTTCTAAACAAAGTAAGGACCCCATACTACCACGAAGTGCTGCCAAAATATCACTAGAGCATCCCTTAGTCCACAATCCTCTCATTTCCACCCATTTTCCTCTCATTCTCTTCATCAAGTAACACCATCTTCTTCCACATCTGGAGCTTGGTGGCCAAGAGATGATCTCCCACGTACACAAGAGTTGTTGCACTACCTGAAGGACATCTTCCTTAGCCAAGGAGTCACCCCTTTGGGGCTCTTCTACCCTCTTTCCCTCTCATTTTCCTTCATGCATTTTGTTATTTCTTTTAGATAGTTGCACTGTTACACACCCACATTTTTTACAACCCCAGGAGTTTCCAAAACACCCCCAGGTTCGTTCCCTCAATGCTTCCTCTTTTCTTTTTCATGTTTTGTAGATACTCCACTTGAAGGTTGTCTAATAGGGTTTCTTCTTCTTGTTTCTTTGTTTTGGCAGGTTTATTAAGAAGAGCAAATGAGGGGCTCTCCTCCTCTGGTTGGCCAGAAGACGGGAAGGAGGTCCAACCATACTCCCACATTGCTACTAAGAAGGCGTCGGAAACTGTAGCACCCCGGAAAATTTAATAAGTAAAAAATTAAAATAAATGGAAATAAATAATTTCCATAATATCATATTATTTAAAACATACGTACCACTATTGTACGTACAAGAACACATCGGAAAATTTCGTAAAAATTATAAATCAACCCCACACATTATCCATAAAGGTTCCACGAAGAAATTTGTGCGACAAAAATCCGATTAATCAAGTGTACGTCACATGGTGACCGATTATCTAAATAAGGAAACAAGTCGGAAAACTGTTAACACGGAAATACGACGCAATCAAAAATTAAATAAAATGTTGGAGAGACTTCCAACATTATATATTAATGACCTAATAACATAATTGAGTCAATGGACAACATTTAGCCATAAAATCAAATGAAGCAAGAAATTGCATGGAAATTCGTAGCTTAAATAAGCCGAAATTAGAAAGAGGTAATTAAAGTTGAATTGGGATGAGAACATGCTTTCTTGGAAACCCAAATTCGTGCTTAACCATGTGGGAGGTTTCCTAAATCCTCACACACTCTAATGGAGGAAGAAATCCTCAAATTAGGAAAGTGATATGTCAAAACTGCAACTTGGCTTTCCTTGTTGCATTAGGACTCCTAAAACCCATGGATGCTTAAATACTCTTCACCCAAACCCTAGGGACAAGTTCTATAACTTGCTGGGGTCGTGTGGAGGAGCTCTTGGTGGCTGGAGAGTAGGAGATCAAGCATACCAAGCTCATCTTCTTCCTTGGTTCGTCTGCTAAGACCTATGTAAATCGTCCACTTGGAGTTGACAAAAGGTTGGTCAAACCTAAATCCCATCATGCAAGGCTTATACCCCTGGCAAGAGGGTCAAGTCTACTTCCTAACCCAACTGGAATGCACAATTTTCATGCAGTATACATGGAGTATTAAGCATTCTTCAAATAGTGGTCTGAACAAGGGATTTCTGAAGAACGAGACTTCATCAACCCAGAAGGTAGGTTTTCTCAAGCCAAACATTAACAAATCATATACCAATGTGTAGAGCACCAAGTCTAGTTTCATGTCCAATCGGTTTCATCGAATTCCAATGAGTAGATTTTGAATTATAGGCATTTTTCCAAAGTCGCGCTTGTCAGGGACTTTTTGTGTGCATGTCGATTTATCGCAGATCTCAAGGCTGTTTAAAATTATTTAAAAATCATATTTCTCTCCTCTGTCATGTTCCCAACAACTTTAATGTTGAGACTTTTGTCCGAAAAGTCCTAGTTTAGGAGATATAAGCATTGCATGAGTTGGACCCCTATGTTCCTGCGTTTTGGACGATTTCGGTCTGCTCCTTGAAACGCGTCCGGTCCCGAGGATGCGTTTCAAGCCTCTGGTATCGCGACACTGCTGGGCAACGCGACCATCTGAAAGGCATCTGGGAGACCCGACGCGTTTAAGGCGTTGACGGGTCAACGGCCCACATAGGTCTGCGCACCGCCTAGGAGTCAGCGCCCTTCTGAACCGCGGCGGCTGGCCCAGACGCATTTCATAAAGATTTCCCACCCAGAGTTTTTATTAAACGATTTCCGTAGACACGTCTGTGTCCCCCGACACGATTCGAACCTTAAAGTGGCCAGGCATGTGGACGCGATTTGGCTTCTTCAAGGTTTCGACTGTTTTGACTGTACAGTACGTTTTTAACTGTGTCCACTGTGCAGGCCACGTATTTATATGCTTACCCGAGGTCAGTTTAACATGTTTACAAGTGTATAATTTGTATGTCTTGGGTCTGATCATTACATGATATCTGTTTAATGGCTTAAAAGTGTTTAACCCATTTAAACAGCTTTAATTACACGAAGATTATTATAATTGCTTTCTTAATGACATGACCATTCATGAAACTTGTGATTCGCTCTTGTTACTGTTCTAGCTTGATTAAAATGATGATTATTATCTTAAAATCTTGCAAACCCATGTGTAGTTAAATGCATTGTTCATTGCATGCCATCATGTTAAGTGCTTTCTGCGAGTTTGAAACCGATGGATAGTGGATTGAGATGCGTACATCACTACACACTTGCACATCTAGGCAGCCCTTTCTTGGGGATTTGGAAGCTCTCTATCGGTCATTCCGAATCGATAAGGCTAGCGACCTTTTCTCTAAGACCTCCGTAAATCTCCACTCTCCGTGGATTCCCACATGGAGGCCGAGTTGGTTGTACCATTGAAGTTCTCTGGAGATAGCGTGCACTTCCTCTCTCATCATGTTCTCGTGAGTGTGATTTACAATCTAGACTAAAGCCATTAATGTAAAGATTGAATTAAAGTATAAATCATACCGTTATGCTGTCAAATTTATCTCTTGACCATTGTTCTCATGAAATCATGTTCAATTTACTTATTACTTGTTCTTACCATCATCATGAACATGACATTACACATGCTTACTTATTGAAACTCTCATTGGCCATTATTAATGACTGTGGATATCTACATTTAAATTTAAGTGAGATGCTGACCGGGCACGGCGAGTGTCCAAGGGCTCCAGTCTAGCCCCAATGATGGAGAGTCATAAATATACTGTTAACCATGGGGTATAATGATTACTGGCGTTGCATCTGCGCTGGGAGTCGTGCGTGCATGTTGAATGATAGATACAATAACCACTTACATGTGTCCTAGTGTACATTCTTGATGGATCTTTTCTTGGTGTACATTAGTGTCTACGTGCCTGATTAGTGTTACATTATCGTGATCGTGCGTTCTTGTGTGCTTGCTTGCGTGATATGGCCATCTTGCATTTATTGCAATTAGTGATATCTTGCGTTCTTGAAAGCTATTGACATCAAGTGAAATCTTGCGTGCTTGTACAAAGTGATCTATTAATAGTTCTATCTTGTCACCTTGTTCAAAAATCTTGTTCTATCGTGATCACTCTATCTGGCTTGTCCATGTATCATGTTTTAATGAGTTTTATTCGTATATACATATCATAACATTCATCGTGCTTACCTAGTTCTAAACTGTTAATCACTTATATCATTGCCCGCACATTGAGATATAAATCCTACTGGGCTAGTTTGCTCATTCCCTACTTTAACCATTCTAGGTGATTATGACATTCAAGAGGAAGAGCAAGTCGAGGATGGGAATGCATCCGAGTGATGAGCGTTCCAAATATGAGTCTATCTATAGTTAGTTTATTTTGAGTGTTAGAATGTGTAGTAGGAAGTGAGGAATAAAATGTACTTTTCTTTTTATTGAGTCTTAGTCCTATAATAGTTCCCATTTGGAATACAATGAGTTGAGATTTGAATACAAGTTTAGTTGAGTTCAATATTTGGGCCCTATGATGATGTATGTTGTTATACATTTAGTGCGTGCTAGCTAGAGGCTGATTTTCCGACTGTTCACGTCTCTGGATATCGTCTCGAATGATTCCACATTATTAATATCCGCTGCGTAATTCCCGGGATGTGACAGACACCCAGGTCGCGACATCAAGAATGCGACCGGTCGTATGGTCGCAACAATATTCGGATCGCGATGGGTCTCCCCATCGCGACACCAATAAGTGGCCTTCTCACCTTCCTTTCCTAGTAAGTTAGTCTTATTCTTTGTTTATATCTTAGGCAACATGCTAGGTAGCGATCACACCCATTCTCTTCATCATATAGTGATATCTTCTTGTGTGTTTTGAGGATCGCATTTCCTCGTGATTACACCTTTTGGCGATCACGATGGGACCTTCACTGCTAGGCGATCACAATGGGACCTTCACTGCCAACCTCGTCCGTTTTGCTTTTACCTGCCATGTTTGTCAGTTTGTCCGTTCATTAGAATCCTATTAGGGTGGTTCTTTGTTTATTTTCATTTCTACTTCCTATCATTGTCACGTCGGATAGTAGGACCACGACTATATAGCATCCAAAAATGCAGGCGTGACATCAGGTGCGTACTGTTTACCTTATTCTTCATCTAGAGTTCCCGCTTAATGCCTTCTGATGTCATTTCCATGTTGTTTCATCATGTATGCCCACAATCTTCTATGTTAGAACCTTGCTAAGACTCAGGTTTTCCATTAATTTTCACTGTTGTTTCCAAGCCGTGTCACAACAGATCGAGCGAGCGTGACCTTGTCGCGGTGGACCTAGAGGACGCGATAACAGGTACGCTTTGGTTGGTGCTGCTTTCGATTCTTGGTTTCTGTTTGTGTCTGTTAGTTAGTCTTCATCTTCTATTCATTTGTTTTCATGTTGTACTATTCTTAGGATAGTCTGTTTGTCATCTGATTGTGTGAGGTCTACGATTTTTGGACAAAGCGTTTATCGTGACCGACCCCTCGGTCGCGATAAGGTCGCGGCGGACCCTGTCGTTGCGACTTTAACAGAAACATCTTAGACTACTGTTTGTTAGTTTAGGTTAGTATTTGCATACACTTAGGTGTAATTAGGTTCATGCATACACTATTTCGTGTAGATAGGACTCCTCCTTGGTAGTGGAGACCCTCTCACCCGCGAGCACTCGTGGGATGACCAGGGCCTGCTATCGAGGGCCTCCGTAAGTCCCTGTTGCCGTACGCATGTTGCGGCCGCTAGGCTAGTTGTACTTGGTGCACCCTTAGTTCAGGTCGTTTGCGAGTGAGTTGTGTGTCACCCCTTTAGTCATACTGGAGTGCTCAAGTACACACCTATTAGGGTCCCTATTTATCCGAGTGCAATTCCATTAATTAATCCATCAAAAGGCTAAGTGTAAACCCTAAAATGTTAAATATAATCATGTCAACTCGGGTGTTTGCTTGAGATTCTCCCTCTCATCCATAGTCCATTCTTGTGTGTTGGAGTCCAGGGTCTTTGTTTGCAGTCATGTCATCTCCCCTAATTGTTTAGGGGTAGTATATGTGTCAGTTTTTAGGTTTGTAGAGTCAGTCACCACCAACCATTGTGTTATATCATAATCCCCTCTTCAGTATGGACCATTTTCACATCCTCACCGGAAATTCTCTCCCTATTGGGCTCCTCGAGGATGTGGCTCAGCCATCTGCTGCCACCCTCACGAGGTAAATCCAACCCCCCACAATTGTTGACGATCGATCTCGGCCTTCTTCTCCTTCTGGGGCGGACAACCCACATGCCCAATTCAGTCAACTTCTCCCGCATCTAAGCCCTGCCCAAGCTCGAGAATTCTTGGTGGCTGCCAAACGCAAGCGCCCTCTCTCTCCACCCTCTCATTAGGCAATCTCCTCTACACCCGTTGCTTTTACGCCACGCGCACCTCTTGCCATGGTCGATCTTACTCCTCTTCATCCATGAGCTATCCATTTCTCTGAGCCCAGCTACCTTCCAGCACGGGAGGTTCGGCCTAAGTCCCCTCTGCATTCTTCCTTCTATCAGGCCGAACATAATTCTCCTCCCCATGAAAGGTCATATGCTTTGGAGCAGTCATGCTCCCTAGTCCCTGTTCCCCACGTCTCGTCCTCTTCCGAGTTTCTTGCGGAATGGACATCCATGAAAAAGGAACTACACAATCTATGAAGTTAACCCTCAGAAGGTAGCCGACATTCCCCTTCCTTGTTTCCAGCACCTCTAGGTTATGCCCCAGTCAGAGCTGCCAGTCTATAGGCGATACTCTGGGGTAGGAGACCCTTATGTACATATCAAGGATTTTGTATATGAATGTGCTCCACATAAGTATGATCGCCACCTCATGGCATATTTGTTCAAGAAGTCACTAGATGGGCCGACCCTCGAGTGGTTTTACTCTCTACCACTGGAGGAAGCCGAAGACTTCCAAATTGTACAAGAAAGATTTCTACAACAATTCCAAGATTAGGTCGCACCCAAATATTCTTTTGTGGATTTGGTGGCTGAAAAGATGAAGGCAGAAGAAGAATTTGTTGTCTATGCAGACCAGTGGCTGGCCTTGGCTACACGTATCCATTGCCCCATGCCGGAGGAGGAAAAGGTCAAGTTGTTGATAGCCAATGCCACACCCACCTACCGACCCATCTTGGCCATAAAAGATATCACCACCATGCACCAGCTATATAGCCGAGCCCGCTTCATTTAGACACAACTTAAGGACTCGCCCATTCACACCATGTTCAAAAATCCAAAATCCTATTACCCCAAGAAACCCCAAGGCCCTGTTATAGAAGGCATACAAACAAACGAACAGGTTGGTGCTGTGAATAACCCTCAGGCTCAAGTAGGTAGAACCACCTATAATCCACCATCTCAACAGCCATGGAACAATAAGCCACCACCTCCCCAAGCTTAAAACCCTCCACAGGAGCAGTGCCAATATAACCAAGTCCCTCCACCACAAAATGGCTATGCTTCTAGAAAACCAAATGGGCCCAAAAGAGCTCAATACCCTCCTTCCACTGAAAATTTATCTCACATTTTTACAGCCCCCATGTCTCTTAATGCCCTTAGGCTTCTTCCAGAAAAGGACAATTGGAACATGGCAGCAGATCAGACAAAGTACTATGTATATCATCGCCACCCAAGGCACAATGTATCAGACTGCTTTCACTTCAGGGACATGATATATGATCTTCACGAACAACAACAAATCGACTAGGCAGAAATGAGGACATTGATCCAGACCCTGAGAGATCATCAAGGGCGGAGACAGTAGTAGCAGCAACAGAGGCAACAACAGCCACCACCACCACAGCAACAACTCGAGCAACCACAGTAGCCACATCAACGAGCTCAAGATCTCGGCATAGTACAAAATCCTATGCCGCAACATCAACCCGCTCCGAACCCACAACTTGCTCCACCACCCACTCAAGTCAACCTCGTTGTCCATCATCCACCACCAGCCGCCACTTAGGCCTATGATGACGAGCATGAAGTAGGTCAATTATTGGCTATTTCCCATCACACCTACATGCCACAATCACCTCGCCACTACGCAATGCTCCCACAATACCCCCCATTCATCCATCACCCATCAACATACACTTACCCCGCGCCAGTGCCAATAATAGCCAACCCATCCATCATCAACACCGCTCCACCTCCACTTCAACACAACCTCACCCTCCAGAGTGAGCAAATGTTTCACTGGATGTATCCCCATGCATCCATGTCAATGCAGGGTCAAACGACCCACAACTCCAATCCCAACAACCAACAGAAATAGCAGGACACTGAAGAGGCAGAGCCAGTCCCAAGCACCCAATATGATAATCTGAAGCATTTAGACCAAACGCTTGCCAAAATTTCTATTCTAGAATTGATCAAGGGGTCTCAGACTCACAAGATGCTTTACGTACTTTTCTGCAGAGGGTTATGGTCATCGAAGACATGACCCCGTAGACACTACCATTGGTCCTATCCATTGTCACAAGGGGGCCAACAATTACATTTTCAGACAATGAGCTAGCTCCCCCCGAGGCGAGGAGAATGCCTATGTGCATGAATTTGATAATAAATAAAGTGGCCATTAACGCCGCTTTAGTGGACACTGGGGCATCAATTAATGTGTGTCCCCTTAGCACTCTCCGATCTTGCAATATATCTGAGCGCCGCTTGCAGCCAACTCCCACCACCATTGTGGCTTATAATAACTCCAGGCGACCCTGCCATGGTGTAGTCTCCTTACAGGCAGAATTGGGGCCACTTGTGATGACCGTAAAATTGTATGTGCTGGATATAGATCCCACCTTCAAAGCTATTCTTAGTCCATGGATTGAGGCACTAGGGGCAGTTCCCTCTATAGCTCATCAATGCTTGAAATTCTCATTCCAAGGGTGGATTGTTAAAGTAAATAGTGCAACCACTACACACACAGTTGAAGCTATTGAACAAATCATGCCAGCAATCTGACCCTCTAATAAGCTCGTTATCTCTATGCTTGATGTGAATTACCCATGGGCGTACACTTTCTCCTCCATCCGCCATATAGTGTCTCCATCAGTAGCGGCTGCCAAGAGGGCGACATCGTCAGACACGAAGGGCTGGAATATCATGCTAAAAATTGGCTACCAGCCAGGGAAAGGACTTGGAACTCAGCTTCAAGGGAGGACCCAGGTCATCACCAACTCCAAGCAGATCACCAGACACGGTCTTGGTTACAAAGAAGAGGTCCAACCATGAACCACTTTCACGTCCACACTAAAGCTAGACCGACAACTGCTGACTTGGCTGTTCTATTGTAATTTTGTCAAAGGACTCGTCTAGCTGAGGTATGACACCATTGTCATAGGGGCAGACTTCACAGATTATGACGTCCATGGATGCTATTTTGTGCTCCATATGACACAATGCTCACTTACTAAGCCCTGAAAGCACTGCGGCCCGATAAGAGGAGGAAGATCGGAGATCCTGAGGCAGAATGGCACAGATGGTTTGATCTTGAAGACCTTACAATTGCATTCAGTCACTTGTTCTAGGATGGCGATCTTACATGGCCGCCAGCAATAGCAGAACTTGTGGAACCTCCGCGTGCTATTACCTCCAAGCGACAAATGCTTGGAGACAATGAGGATATTGGAGAGCCTGATGTACCCTACGAAGACGGCAACTCTGTAGATAGGCTCTTGCCGAGGTATTCCCGGCCTCCCAAACATTTTGTATTTTCAATTCTTATTACTAAGTTCTCCTTCGTGCCTCGTTCACCTCCCCTAATCCTTCAATTCTCATCTGACACTCTTAAAGCGTTGACCATCCCTCCTTCCACTTCGCCCTTTCATTCAATGGCACAGAATTCTCCTTTTCCCGATGCCTTCAAATGTAGGTTAGTCAGTCTTTATTTGTAGGTTAGTCCTTTTCCCAATGCACCGTACCACTTTCTTTCCCTTTCGATAAACCTCTGGATCCATTCCCAAAGTGCCTGTTAGATTCTAGTTTAAGCATTAGTTCCAAGGTAGAATCTAGAAAGTCCCCGTCCCCATCTGGGAAGGGCAAGACTTGCACTGTTCCCCTCAGGTATCTGATGGATCTGGCACATAGGTGTGGCACTCTTCTAACTGTTGAAGAGTTCGTCCAAGAAGCAGTCATTCTGAAAACATGAGGAGAAGTGGCTAGAAGATGGATTTGGAGTCTATGAAATTATGAATGATGAGGACCCTATGGATGAAGAGGACAGCGAGGTGGAGGACACTGCCGAGATGTACGCTAGTGGCATGAGGAGATTCGATGAGTCTACCTCTGCAGTAGATGAACCTACCAAGGAAATCAACATTGGAACACTCGAAGAACCCAAGCTGTTAACCATAGCTGCTAGCCTCCCTCCTGAGGAAGAAGAGGAGCTCATTAAGACATTGAGGGAGTACAAAGACTCTTTTCCCTAGTCATATGAGGACATGCCCAGCATTGACCCTGCACTGGTGGAACATAGGTTAATCTTGAAACCAGAGGCAAGAGCCGTTAAGCAGAAATTGAGACGATTCCACCCCCACATTGCATTGAAGATGAAGGAGGAGATTGGCAAACTACACAAAGCCCGTTTCATCCGCTCTATTCTCTATGGGTGGCCAACATAGTCTAGGTCATGAAGAAGGATGGAAGAGTGTGAATCTACATAGACTTCTGGGGCATAAATCGTGTATGTCCCAAAGATGGTTTCCCATTGCCTCATTTGGATGTCTTAATTGATAACACCACTGGGTTTGAAACTCTCTCATTCATGGATGGATATTCAGGTTATAATCAAATTCATCTAGCCTCAGAGGACCAAGAGAAAACATCCTTCACCATGCCCTAGAGAACTTATTGCTATGTGGTTATGCCGTTTGGATTGAAGAATGCCGACACCACTTATCAAAGGGCAATGATGGCTATATTCCATGATATGATCCATGAAAGGTTGCGGAATTCCCCATATGGTAATCTAGAAGGGGGGGTTGAATAGATTACTATCAATTAAAAAGTTCTTATCACTTTCTTTTCACGAAGACACAAACTGTGAAAACTGTAACAGAGTTTAAGCTAAACTTTGATGTGTGTAACTTGACAATAGATAGAGAAACAATTTATCAGACATGTGTAGAGACACCGTGCCTACCAAACATCTAACGTAGAAACGTTCAAACCATAGGACACAGAGTTTTACGTGGTTCGGAGTACACAACTTGTGTATCCTACGTCCACGGTCCACGCACACACGCAGAAAAGACTGCTTATGAGCTAGTTCAACGACTACAACTCACACACACGAGTTGTCTGATGTGAAACCACAATCAAAACAACAGAAGCCACGTGAATCAAGCACAAGGACTGCTTGAGACACAACCACACACACACGGATATGTAAAAACTAAAACAGGGAAGAGTTCTGAATTGAAACACAAATCCTGATTAAGAACTCTTCTAATGAACGTCTGGATGGACTTCAAGTTTCATCTTGAGGGACACAACTTGATGGAGAGGCTTGAATCCACGACGATCAGACTTCAATACTACTGGATCAGCAGTTGGTTCAATCTCTGAACAGCAGGGTGAAGCAGAGCAGCAGCAACACCTCTTGTTCTTGGACTTTCTCTAGGGTTTTTGGTGGAGGCTGCTTCTGTACGAGATTACCTTCAAAAGATAGCTTATATAGTGGTGTCCATATATGGAGAGACGTGGTAGTTGGAACCACCATGTTTGGCAACTTAAAAACTTTCCGTATCTGAAGGTTTTCTTCGTCTGTCGACAGCACTGGGTGCTCCTATCGACAGATGCTGACAGGTAGAGGACTGGGAGTTCGGGAGACAGTTTCCTATCAGTGGCTGTCGACAGGCGACACTGGTGCTGTCGACAGGCACTCCTGTCCTGAGGTATGGCTTTCTGGCCTATTTGTAGCTGTCGACAGGAGCCTTTCTGGCTGTCGACAGGTACCTATTTTTCTTGCTTTTCTTGATCTTTTGAACCTTGTTTTGGTACATGTCTTGCATAGTATCTCACCTATATAAAAGAACTTAATTAGGGAGATATAATGATATATAGATGATCAATTAACATGTTTGTTTCATTTGCATTCCAAGAGTCATTATCATCAAGTTTCATTACTTAACATTCATCAATTTTGTCAATGAAATGTTCATGCTCATCATCAAAAATAAAGATGTGATTTGTTGGCTTAGCATTCTCATTAAGCATTCAACATATGAGAACTCAACATTCTCCCCCTTTTTGATGATGACAAAATTTTCAAATTGAGCCACAATTTTTCAACAATTTTAAATTCATTTCTCAATTGATTTCTCCATGTATTGCATGTATTGCTCAATTGATTTCTCCCCCTTTTGACAACATCCAAAAAAGGCATTCCATTGCATAGATCAATGTAACAGGAAGAGAAATTATGCTTTCATTAAAGGGTAGGCATTACACAATAGCACATTGGACAACATGACAAAATGCAAATCAAGTAAACAACATGACTCTGAAAGCAAAGTACAACAGAAAGACTTGGACCAAAAACATGTAAGACACCTAGACCCTCTAAGCATCATCAGGACCAGGTGGGGCAGGGGCCTGACGATTCTCTTGAACATGGTGGGAGAGCCTAGTTAGCCTGAGCTGGAGCTGAACTTGGGAGTCAGCCAGTGCTTCCAGACTTGTGTCTACTATGTCCAACCAATCATTCAATGTGGCAAAGCTGGTGGTTATCTGAACTTGCAACTGAGCAATGAGTTCTCTGATGGAGGGCTCAATAGCAATGTCACCAGTTGCTATGCGATCACCATCTCCCGGAGCATCTAATGGCTCAGACTGGGAGTCTTCAGCATCTTGCTCTTCATCTCGTCTTCATCTTCATCTTCTTCTTCGTCTTCACCATCACCCACGGCTACAGCCGATCCCTTACCCTTGAGATCACAGGTCACAACGCCATCTACCAGCTTGTAGCCCATCCGCTGTGTAGCAGTGAGGTCATAGGAGCTACGAGACTTGAGGGCAGTCATCTCTTCTTTTGGAATAGGGATATCAAGGAACAAGAAGAGGGAGGTGAGCTGACATGCGTAAGGCATGGACCTCTTTGAGCTACGGAGGCAAATGCGGAGGTTGGAGACCATGAGTTGTGGTAGGTTGATGGGTTCACAGTTCAAGAATGCATGAAACAAGGACTTGTGAGCTGCAGTCACAAGTTCGTGACTGCCATCTTTTGGAAAGATGATGGTGGTGAATATGTGGTGGATGAGACGATGAAGTGGAGGGAAGGAGTTAGCATTCAGTTGCTTACGATCTTTGGGGTCGTAAGGCTGCAAAGTTATGAGTTGATGATACTCTTCTGGGGTGGGATGATGAGACATAATATCAATCCCAGTGTTGGGGATTTCAAGGAGATAGAGAAAAGATTAGGGAAAATTCGAAAGGAAGTCCCCTTGACTCTACAATAGAGGTCACCTGCTGCAGTCTGGCGGAGGTTGTTGAAGAACTCCGTCACAGCAGTGGGTGAATATTGCTTGTGATTATAGCAAAACAGAGACCAACTCTGGACGTCGAAGAGAGGTTGTAATCCGAGAAAAAGGTCTTCCAGAGACATGAAATAGACATAGTGGGGTTGCACAAACTTTGTGAAGGTGCCATGGACATCCAGGAGGTGAAGGTTTTGAGGGATGATGAGCTCCGGCAGACGGTCTTCCCGGTGCTTCGTCCGGTGCTCGGCGGGTGCCCTGGAGCCCTGTCCAGCTTCGAGAGACTGAGGACGACGTCGGGAGGCCATCTTCTTGGTCGGTGGAGCCATCTAAAGTTGTATCTCAAAGTAGACGGTGACGGAAGGGAGGAAGGAGACAGAGGGAGGAAGAAGACACAGAGAGTAGCAAGATCTCCCCCTGGAGAAGGAAGGATTTGGGGAGAAGGAAGGAAGAGAGGCTTTTGGAAGTGAGAAAGGGAGGAAGGGTTCGTGGGGACCTTTTCAAGAAGGTTTGTGAGGATTTGAAAGGTCTGGGTCCCACGAAATATGCCCGAAAAGGGTGTCCGTCGGGTTTCCAAAAGACAGTATGCCGCCGGCCCTGTCGACAGGAGAACTGGGCCCTGTCGATAGGCACTTGCAGAAATGTGCCAGTGAAGTATTTTGACAAATTTTCAAGGTATGTGAGCATCAAATGTGTATATAATATGGAAAATGGGTAAAATCATATTATAAAATTGTTGGCCCTTTTGGTACAGCAGCAAGCTAACCTAGAGGGGGGTGAATAGGTTTTTCTGAAATCTGAAATAGAAACTTAAGCACAAGAAAATTTACACTTGAAAGTTTGGTTATTTAGTGTGATAAAGAATAGCAGTGCGGAAGCAAATAAACAATCACACAAATAACACAAGAGATTTATCCTGGTTCGGCCCTTCCCACATGGAAGTCCTATGTCCAGTCCCCAAGCAAACTCTTGGGATTTCACTAACCAAGGGTACAGTCCCCTTATGGACCTTACACCCAGCACCCCAGCTGGTCTTCTTCTCTTTCCCGGGCAAGAAGGCAGCCCACTTCTTTTACAGGTCAAGAAGCCAACCTCCTGGTACAAACCCCAGTGCGGTTCTGGTAGACACTAACCCCTAGCTAGGTTATCAACTGGCACAAACCCCAGTTTGGTTCTGCTAGACACAAATCCCTAGCTGGGTTAACTACTGTATACAGTCCTACAGCTGGACAAGATGTTTTTCTTATAAAAGAAAGAACAGACTGAGAGCTATTACAAGATGGACACAATGAACTCTAGCTCACAGTCACAGACTCTCCCCCAAGATTACAATGAGCACAGGGAGAGAATGGAAGAGAAGAAGGCTTGAAGGCGATGAAGACTTCTACTTTGAAAGACTTCTGTAGATTCTTGGCTCAAGCTCTTCTCTCTTGCTTTGAGTGTATAGTACACTCCTTCAAAGATATTCAGGAAGGCTCTCTGTGTTCTTCAACCTTGCTCCATCTTTTATATGAGCAGCTTTTTGAAAGGATCCGTTGAAAAGATCCGTTAGAGTTCTAGCCGTTGCTCATCTTCTCTTCATTTGATTAATCAGACTCTGGTGGTCTTCGAGGTCTGTAAGCATAGAAGAGAAAGTTAGCATAAAAGAGTGTTTACAAGATGATAGTGCATGCTACTGTGTTTCTGCTAACATGATAAAAATAGCAGTTCATATCTTTTTTTCTGACAAGACTCTGAAATACGCATGCAACTTTATCTTGTCGGAAAGATATTTGACTTTTCAGACGGTGCCAAAAGTACTTAAAATATAAAGGTAATCTGTGTTTGAACAGAATCCATGAAGAAATCGTTATGAGCATGACTTATGAAATCGTTATAGTTAAGACTTAACAAATCGTTATGAATGGTGAATCATTGTAAGTCTTAAAGAATCGTTATGAAACTTAACAACTCGATGTGAGAGGCAAATCGTTATGGTTCTTAACAAATCGATGTACAAATTTTTATGCAAGCAAATCGTTGTGAGGACAAATCGTTGCGCTCACTTATCAAATCGTTATAGCTATCAAATCGTTATGAGAACGAAATTGATGTGAACAAATCGTTCTGAGATCAAATCGTTATGGCTATAAAAGGAATCGTTCTGAGATCGATTTCTTAACAAATCATTATGGCCACTTAAGAAATCATTGTGAGATCGATTTCTTAACAAATCGTTATGGCTATAAAAAGAATCGTTCTGAGATCGATTTCTTAACAAATCATTATGGTCTCTTAAGAAATCGTTGTGAGATCGATTTCTTAACAAATCGTTATGGCCACTTAAGAAATCGTTGTGAGATCTATTTCTTAACAAATCGTTATGGCCATAAAAGGAATCGTTGTAACTACTAAACGAATCGTTATAGCGCTTTATAAAATCAATTAAAAACAAATCGTTGTAGCGCTTATTAATTTGGCACTTGAACTGAAATCGATGTATATAGATTAGACATCGATTTTATCATTTTAGTGCGCCATATTGCATCAATGTGAGACTTAGCATTTTGCTATGAGATTGATGCGACTCAGATGAAACAAATATTCATTTTAAGTTACATCATAAATTTTGTTTAGCCAAAATAATTATAAATAAATTTAATCATAAATTTTGTTAACACCAAAATATGAAGGTAATAAAGAGTGGTTCAACAAAAATGTCATAGCCACACATATTTTGGACACATCAAGAATCTACAATGGTTGTGAAATAATATTCCCCGATTCACAAGTGACAATAACAAGAATGCATTAAACAAAAACATGGGTTGATAAAAATACCCGCTTGAATAATGTCATTTGCAAGAGACCATTCTCCTTAGTTGGTGATGTACACAAGATTAATGAGATGTATGTCTACATGGTTAGTTAAACAAAAACCACTTAATGGCCTTGGCAGGACAAATTGGGAGGCTTCACTCTATTTCTTCTAAATTTTTTTTTGAAGCATAAGAGAAACAGTGGTAATTAGGATCACTTGACCTTTTTACGTGAAGATAGACATTTGTGGTGCCCGTATCCCCAGTTACTCGGTGAGTGACCATCAAACCATTTTACAGAGTTAATGAGTAAGCCGTTTGACGCAAAGATAGACAGTTGTGATGCCTGTATCCCCGGTTACTTAGCAATACTCAACATTGCTATGCCTTTTCTTTTTTTTTTTTTTTTTTGAACACTTGGTGTTTTGTTTTGAAATAGGTAGCTTTTCTCCCGTAATTTTGATTGACCTTCCTAGTTCATGTTGAAAATCAAGGTCAAGAAGTAGAAGGAGTTTAAAAACCAATGAAAGACATAACCCTCAATGACCTAGTAACTAATCACATGACTTTTGAAAAATGATATTTTACAAATTAGTTATTCAAGTGAGTTAATTTAAGCTCATGTGATTTTGTTTGATGTGTTCAAGTTAATGCAACTTAGACTTATAAGGAATAGTATGTCAAAATCATTGTCAGTTAGCAATATCTTTGATATCATGTGGATAGGATAAATTATAATGTTGGCATTTCCCATTTTTCACCTTAAATACTTTCAATAAGGATGCTTATGAAGAATTGTGGTCCAAAAAGTAAACTAGTTGAAGAAACTGGTCCATCTGTCGACAGCCATTAGGGTCCTGTCGACAGATGCTGACAGAGCTGAAGGATGAAGGCTCTGGAGGGGTGTTCCTGTCGACAGGCGATAGAGGGTTGTCGACAGGTACTGACAGACAGACAAAAGGTGATTTCGGGTGGACTAAAGCTGTCAGTGGCTGTCGACAGTAGCTTGGGGGCTGTCGACAGGGACTTCAGAAAAATTGTTTTTGAAGGCAGAAGTGAGAGAAACTATTGAATGTTCATTCAAGGGAAGTAAGGCAATAGCCAAGGACATGTTTCCCTCTGGAGTTTCAGTCACCTACCTTATCATAGCTCCCCCATAGTGTGTGCATGTGAAGACTTACCATTCAAGCAATTCAAAAACAATTCAACCAAGAGTTTCACACAGTTCAACATTATACCATTCAAAGATAACTTGGTGACCTTTATCACACAATTGACTTATGCTAAGCAAATCGTGATGAAGGCCATCCACCAATAGTACATTGTCAATTGAGTTGGAGACATACTTACCGACCTTACCTGAGCCGATGATCTGCCTTTGTTGTTACCTCCAAAAATGACTTGACCTTCGTCTTTTTCCACTAACAAATAGAATTTTTCTTTATCGCTCGTCATATGCCTCGAGCAGCCACTATCCAAGTACCATTTGTTTTGATTTTGGGCTTCTAGGCATTCTTGCATATGTGGATCAGACAAGAGGTTTTGGTACCCAAATTACTTTGGGTCCCACTGTATCATTCATGCCAAACAGTAAATGCTTCGGAATTCAAATTTGTTTGAGTTTTAGTTTATTTGGACTGTTCCATCATTGTTTTTCATTATGCCCGACCTTTTTACAGACATTGCATGATGAAGGTTTTTCTACAACAATGGGCTTTTTGTTTTGAGGAATATGCATGGGCATTTTACCTTTCTATAGCATGGTCAGCTTTCCTTTGGAAGCTGGTTTCCCGTCCTGTCAACAACCCTCTTTGGGGCTGTTAACAGGTTTTGCAGTTTTGTTAGCAACAGATTTGGTTTTCTTGGGTTCGTGTTTCTTGCCTTTGGCTTGACTTTTATTGTTCATTGATGGGATTTGTTTGCTTGTGCTTGGGTTGGAATCAACAAAAGATGTCAACAGATTTTTACCAATTACTTTTGGTTTAACAGGTTGATATCCAATCTCATGTTTTGCAACAAACACATTAGATCCCAAGATTGCATCAAGATTTTGTTTACCCTTGACAAACCTAGTTAGATCTTCAAATTTTCCCTTAAGTTGCTCTTCAGCCTTTTTCAACTTTTCTTTAACTTCAACAAGTTCATCTTGAACAATTTTAAGGGAATTGCTTAGATCATCTTTTTCTTTTTGAACTTCTTGCAATTTCAGTTTCATGCCATCCATTTCCTTACTATGTGCTTGTTCATCAACTTTTATCATTTCAATTTCTTTATTCAAGGATGCAATTTGTTCATTATGGTTGGTGTCATGAACAAGGGAATTGATTTTCTTTTTCAGTGCTTTATTTTCAGACATAAACTCACAGAATTTTTTGAATAAAATAGTATAAGCTTCTTCCCATTCATCAACAAAATAAGTTTCAAAGGAAGAATTTACCTCATTGGTGTCACCGCTTCTTGCCATTAGACACTGAACTTCATCATCTCCAGAGGTAGCTTGACTGTTCTCATCATCATCTTCATCACTCCAAGTTGCCAACAATGCCTTGGCTTTCTTGAAGGTGAATTTCTCCTTTTTCAGCTTCTTCTTGAGCTCGGGGCACTCTCCTCTCATGTGCCCTTGCTTCTTGCACTCATAGCACAATTTCAGATTTCTTGTTAGTCTCAAATTTATTAGCAAAATCTTTCTTTTGGAAAGGTTTAGAGTTACCTGATCCTCTCCTTTTGAATTTCAGGAACTTTTTGAATTGTCTAGTGAGCATGGCCATTTCATCATCCTCACTCTCACTAGATGATTCAAACTCCTCACTTTCCTGAGGTGCATCCTTTTTAGAACCTGAAGAACTTTTCTTGGAAGCCTTTAAAGAAATTAACTTTCTAGGATTTTCCTCAGTTTCCTTTCTTTTCACATTTATTTCGTAAGTCATTAGAGAGCCAATCAGTTCATCCAATTTCATTTTTGAGAGATCTTTAGAATCCTCAATGACAGTGGCTTTGGTGTTCCATGAGGATGGAAGAGACTGAAGTATCTTCCTCACTAAATCACTCTCTGAGTATTCCTTCTTTAGACCTTTCAGACCATTTATAATTAGCATGAATCTTACAAACATGTCAGAGATAGTTTCATCATTGTTCATTTTAAACATCTCATACTCAGAGACCAGCATGCTTACCTTTGATTCCCTTACCTGAGACATACCTTCGTATATCAATTCGAGCTTGTCCCACATTTCTTTTGCTGAGGTGCACATGGAGACTCTCGAATATTCCTTGGGATGGACGGCGCATTGCATCATGTTCAGGGCACTCCAGTTGAGTGTTCCTTTTGCAATTTGATCCTTCGTCCAGGTATCTTCATCCTCAGGAAGAGTGTATGCTCCTTTGTGGACGATCTTCCACAGCTCAAAGTTCTGTGCTCTCAGGAATACCTGTATGCGGTTTTTCCAATAAGGGTAGTCAGTTCCGTTAAAGAAGGGTGGCCTGGTCACAGAGTGTCCTTCGGCCATATACCCCTTGTTAGATTCCATGAGATCAAAGTTCTCCTGATCGTAAGATCAAACAAGTATAACAGTAAATCGGAGAAACCTTGCTCTGATACCAATTGAAAGGTTGCAGAATTCTCTATATGGTAATCTATAACGGGGGGTTGAATAGATTACTGTCAATTAAAAAGTTCTTATCACCTTCTTTTCACGAAGACACAAACTGTGAAAATTGTAACAGAGTTTAAGCTAAACTTTGATGTGTGTAACTTGACAATAGATAGAGAAACAATCTATCAGACGTGTGTAGAGACACCGTGCCTACCAAACATCTAACGTAGAAACGTTCAAACCATAGGACACAGAGTTTTATGTGGTTCGGAGTACACAACTTGTTTATCCTACGTCCACGGTCCACACACACATGCAGAAAAGACTGCTTATGAGCTAGTTCAACGACTACAACTCACACACATGAGTTGTCTGATGTGAAACCACGATCAGAACAACAGAAGCCACGTGAATCAAGCACAAGGACTGCTTGAGACACAACCACACACACACGGATATGTAAAAACTAAAATAGGGAAGAGTTCTGAGTTGATCCCGATTAAGAACTCTTCTGATGAACGTCTGGATGGACTTCAAGCTTCGTCTTGAGGGACACAACTTGATGGAGAGGCATGAATCCACGACGATCAGACTTCAATACTGCTGGATCAACAGTTGGTTCAATCTCTGAACAGCAGGGTGAAGTAGAGCAGCAGCAACACCTCTTGTTCTTGACTTTCTCTAGGGTTTTTGGTGGAGGCTGCTTCTGTACGAGATTACCTTCAAAAGATAGCTTATATAGTGGTGTCCATATATGGAGAGACGTGGTATTTGGAACCACCATGTTTGGCAACTTAAAAACTTTCCGTATCTGAAGGTTTTCTTCATATGTCGACAGCACTGGGTGCTCCTGTCGACAGATGCTGACAGGCAGAGGACTGGGAGTTCGGGAGACAGTTTCTTATCAGTGGCTATCGACAGGCGACACTGGTGCTGTCGACGGGCACTCCTGTCCTGAGGTATGGCTTTCTGGCCTATTGTAGCTGTCGACAGGGGCCTTTCTGGCTGTCGACCGGTCCTGTTTTTCTTGCTTTTCTTGATCTTTTGAACCTTGTTTTGGTACATGTCTTGCATAGTATCTCACCTATATAAAAGAACTTAGTTAGGGAGATATAATGACATATAGATGATCAATTAACATGTTTGTTTCATTTGCATTCCAAGAGTCATTATCATCAAGTTTCATTACTTAACATTCATCAATTTTGTCAATGAAATGTTCATGCTCATCATCAAAAATAAAGATGTGATTTGTTGGCTTAGCAGTCTCATTAAGCATTCAACATATGAGAACTCAACAATCCATATCCATGTCAAGGTTTACGAGGATGACATTGTGGTGAAGTCTCGGACTAGCAGCGAACACTCCTCTGTGTTAGCCAAGGTTTTTCAACGTGCATGAGAATATCAATTGAAGATGAATCCTAAGAAGTGTGTGTTTGGGGTTTCTTCAGGGAAGCTTTTGGGGTTTATAGTCAGTAAGCGGGGGATTCAAATAGACCCAAACAAGGCTAAGGCAGTAGGTGAGATGCCTCCTCCTAAGAACATATCTAAACTTTGAGGATTGATTGGTAGACTATAGTTCATAAGGAGATTTATTTCCCAACACTCCCAAAGATGTCGTCCCTTCTATGAACTATTAAAAGGAGGAGTAAAATTCGTATGGAATGTGAAATGTCAAGAAGTCTTTGATGAACTCAAGAACTATCTAATGAATCCACCCGTGTTGCAGGCTCCTATCTTAGGAAAACCGCTAATCTTATAGCTGTCAACTATTGAGGACTCCCTAGGAGTTGTCCTTACACAACATGATGAAGCTGGTAAAGAAAGGGTAGTCTACTACTTGTCTAGGTTGTTCAATCCTGCTGAGCTCAAACTCACCGCCAGGGAGAAAACTTGTGCAGCGCTAGTGTGGGTAGTGCAAAAATTGAAGCATTATTTCTTAGCCCATTAGGTGAGTTTGATTTCTAGGATGGACCCTATTAGATGCATCTTAGAGAGGCCAGTCCTCGTTGACAGATTGGCACGCTAGCAGAGCATCCTATCTCAGTTTGATATCACCTTTGTTCTTCAGAAGGCTATAAAGGGGTATGCTATTTCGACCATCTTGTTCGCCTTCCACTTCCTCACAGTGACACGGTCCAAGAAGATTTCCTTGATGAAAACCTGCCACTTATTTCTCACGATTCCTTATGGTCGCTTCATTTTGATGGGGCACAGAATTCTAGGGGACGGGGCATAGGTGATGTTCTGCTCACCCCAGAAGGAATCACCATTCCCTTGGCATATCAACTTTAGTTCCCTACCACCAACAACATTTCTGAGTATGAGGCTCTCCTAGCTGGTCTCAAACCTGCCCATCTCTTAGGCGCACGTCAACTCAATATCATAGGGGATTCTCAGCTTGTTCTTCGACAGGTCTTCTCTACTTACCACACTCATGATCCAAAACTCAAGCCTTATCAAGATTCGATCACACTCCTAGCTAAGCAATTCAGTAAATTGATCTACATTCACACTCCTCGTTCTCAGAATATCTTGGTTGACGCCTTGGCATCTCTAGCCTTCTATCTCTCCTTCCTCTTAGCCAAAGTGCCGAGACCATCATCATTCGAAGGTTACAAACACCGTCACCATAGGATCCCTAGTTCGATAACCTCAGGAGTTCAATAATTGTGAAGGCAGAGAGGAGAGAAGCGAAGGAAGTGATGCTTATGGAGCTAGGAGAAATAATGGAAGAAGAAAGGCTATGGTACCATGAGATTGAGCAATATTGCGAGGATGGTACTGTAACGTCGCGTGCTTCTCGGATCCTTTTGGATCATGTGTGTAGTGGTTGTGATGGCCATTATGAGGCCAATGTGGTTAGGACGCGTGGTGTGTGCAGGTGTGGTGCAGGTTTGGTCCTGAAATAAAATAGGACCTGCTACAGTTGAGTAGGAGTTGGCAGCCAGGTGTGGTCGTTGACTTGTAGGCGTCCATATGTGTTGACGTTTACTGTATGAACTTGGCGACAAGGGATATGGACGTCTAGCCTTGGCGGTCTGATTGGCGACAGCCATGTTGACGCCAACTTGTGCGACTTGCAGAATATAGGTCTGCCCGAGAGCAGTTCCCTCACTCCATTCTCTCCTTGCCCTATTTTCATGCCCTTGCTTCCCCAATGCTTCCAACGGTTGTAAAAGGATAATTGGAGGAACGTGGAATGCGAGACGGTGACGAATCGGCCAAGGAAACGCTGAAACGTGGTGCAATTGCCGTAGGAGCTCGCAGAGGGTTCGGTGTGAATCGGGAGAATTTAGGAGGTTTAAGCGTGTACTGAGGTAGGGAACGATCCCTTTAGTTCCTATAGGTTGTGATAATGCAATTGGAAAGCATGAATCTGCATGATAATTATGTTTTCGGGTAATGGTATCCATGCGGGGTACACGGGTGGTTTGAGCAATTTAATAATGGAAACACGTTGTTTCGAGTTGATTAGGATTCATGCATGATAGAGGAAGTATTTCCTCATGTTTTCTCGATAGTTACGGGACCAAGAATGCCTGTAGAATCGGTTTAGGGTTTCTGTAGGAACTGGAGTTGAGGAGCTTGGCGTCAACATTGTTTGACACCGGGTTCTTCAGCTGGGAGCTTAACGGCCAGATACCTTGCCGTTTATATCCCATCGACGGCAGTCGATGTTGCCGTCAGCATGCTTTTGGTTTAAATATTGAATATTTGTTGTTATCGAGCAGTGCAACGATAATCGTGATACACCCAGTGCTCGTGGTTTCTGAGACTAGCGTACTGGGTACGCAGTTGGTTGGTTCTTTACGTGTTTACGTGGTGTTCACGTGTAGTGGACTACTAGTGCACGTGGTTTACATGAGTCTTCACGTGGGTTGTGTGTGACGTGCACGTGGTTTTGTGTACGTGGCAAGTAGTATGACGCCTACCGTGGTTACCTCTCCAGTTGGGTGCCCCAGGTTCTTTGTGAGCCAGGCTGTTAGCTCGGGGCTTTGTCCCGGTACTTGTGTTGTACCGTCAAGGTCTGTGTCATCTGACCTGGACACCCTCACTCCTGTGTTTGAGTTGTACGTCCGGCTGAGGGAAAGATGACAGTGGGACAATGACACTTGTGTTTGTCTTTAGTCACTTGTAGTGCGCTTGTAGTTGGGGGTACGGACACCAGTAGTCGACACTGGTCCCCAGCTAGTCCTTTTCCAGTGCCTCACTCTAGAGGGCCCGGGCCAGGGTCTCTAGAGGTGCCAGGCATGGGCCTGCAACCGTGTGGTCCGCAGGTGGTGGTGTTTAGTTGGTCTCCACAGTTGCTTGACCTTTTCACGTGGAGCGGCAGCTGGACCTTTCGTCCATGGCTACGAGACTGAGAGGTAGACTTGTGTTAGCTTGTCCGAGTCAGTCTCTGGTGTCGCGAACCAGTTCACGTGGCTCATGTTTGGCTGTCTCTACTTTAGCTCGTACACCTGTACTGATTTTCCGTTTAATTATTACAATTGTTTTTCGTAGTCGGCAGACGGTGAGTACTTTTACAGCTTTCATATCCTGCTTAGCTGTTCTATAAATTGTTGGTACTGTTTACTGCTTTTGTACCTGTGTTTTTGGTTTGCTCGGTTTTGGGGGAGTTCCCTACTGAGCCAGTGACTAGCGAGGCTCACCCCTACCCCCACAGGTGAAAGCGAGGAGGACGTTTCTCGACCATCGTCCAGTTCAGAGCCGCGTCGTAGCGGTGCAGGGTCAGTACCATCAGCAGTGTAGTAGCAGCAGTGTGGCAGTAGTAGTGTAGTTAGTTATTTACTTTCTTTAGTTGTACCTCGGGGTATGCCCCAGGCTCTTGTACTTTCTTTCAGTTTTTGTGGAAATATGGCTATGTAAACTTGTGAAATATATATGTGAAATGGTGTGTTCCTTTGTGTTTACACGGACTGTTGTTTGGTATCTCTTGCGAGGCTTTGGCCCGTTCGCGGGAGGTGGACTCGGATCAAGTACGTTATCGATCTAACGGGCTTGAACGAGGTGTTCCGCCACAGTTGGTATCAGAGCAAGGTCCGTGTTAATATAAGGGAACTAGAAAGATACATAGTCTTATTTCGGTCCTTGTACACTGCTGGTAGGGGCCCTGGTTTCTGATAATTTGTTGTTTTGTTTTTGTTTGGTGTTTTGTTTATGTAGAAATTTGAAATGGCTGATAGAAGAGATTGGGGTGGTGGAGGAGATGATCCAGAGGAGAGTACTCAGCGTATGATAGAGAGGATCTGGGAGAGCCTCACTGATATCCAAAGGAGGATGGATCAGCAGGCGTCGGTACCACCAGTTGCAGTGCCACCTGGGGATGGAGAGACTGTACCTATTGCTCCAGTCCCGCCAGGAGTGGAGGTGCCTTTTGTAGCACCCTTGCCACCACCACCACCAGTGTTATTAGCATAGGAACCAGTGATGCAAGTTGAGAAATTTCTGAGATTGCAGCTGCCTACTTACTCAGGAGGGCCGAATCCAGATACAGCGGAACACTGGGTTCATGAGATTGAAAGAGTCTTTGCGACCATGAGATGTCCGGCAGCAGATAAAGTTGTGCTAGCTGCTTATCAGTTGAGGGGTTTTACATTAGAATGGTGGCGATTAAAGATGCAGACCACCTTCGCAGGCAGGACATAAGAGGCTATCACTTGGCCGGAGTTTCTCGATGTATTTAACGATACATTCTTTCTGATTCAAGTGCAGCAAGTGAAGAGAGAGCAGTTTCAGACACTCCAGCAAGGTAACTCTTCAGTTTTAGAGTACCAGATGAGGTTTATGGCGCTTAGCCGATATGCACCTTATGTAGTATCAGATAATAATATGATGGTTGAGTATTTCATTAGAGGTTTGAGAGTGGAGTTGCAGGATGCAATAGTACCTCTAATGTGCAAGACAGTGGAAGAAGTAGCTCAGAGGGCAGCTACGTTGGAGAGGTCTATTCGGACTCGTCAGGTGGGCGAGTCAGGCTCAGGTAGTTTTCGGCTACCGCAGCAGTCAGTGGGTGCGAGTAAGGGTAAAGCACCAGCAGGACCTTCTTCATCAGGCTTTGGTAAATGGGGTCAGAAATTGAAGCAAGCATTTAAAGGTAAAGGAAGAGGATGGGGAGGTCGTCAGCAATTTCAGCAAGGTCGTGGTAAGCCAGAGGTGGAAGAATCGCAGCAGAGTACTACCAGGCAGCCCATTACTCCACCAGGGTATAGATGTTATAATTGCAATCAGCCGGGGCATTTGATCCGCAATTGCCCCTATCCAAGAGAGTATGGGTATGGAAGAGGTGTGCAGCAGCAGCAGCCTCAGCAGTTTCAGCAGCCACAAGCAGGTCGTGGCAGAGGAGCACCGCAGTAGCGAGGAAGAGGCCAGGTTATGGCTATCACCCGAGCCCAGGCGGAGGCATCGAATATGATAGAAGGTAATTTACCTCTTTATGACTATTCAGCAAGAGTTTTATTTGATTCGGGTGCCTCTCATTCTTTCATTTTCGAAGAATTTTTGGACTGTATGACTCATCCTTTAGAGGAAAAGCCTTGTGAGTTAGTAGTGGAGGTTCCCTCGGGTGAGTTCCTGCTCACTTCGAGCTATATAGATGAAGCACCTGTTATGATTGAAGGGAACCAGATGCCGGGTCGGTTATATGCCCTGCAGTTGACAGATTATGATATTATTTTGGGTATGGATTGGCTTGAGACTTATGGAGCAATGTTAGATTGCAGAAAGAAAAGAATCGGGTTTTGTCATCCTAATGGTGCAGTATTTGAATATCAAGGTATGCCTTTTTATACCTCTAAGTTTCTAATTTCTGCAATTAGAGCTAGAAAGTTGATAAATGCTAGATGTGTGGCTTATTTAGCCTCGGTAAGTCTGGTAGAAGCTAGTCAGTCAGTTGAAGCGGTTTCCGTGGTTAGGGAATTTGCTGATGTTTTTCCTGAAGATTTGTCTGGTTTAGCTCCACATAGAGAGGTGGACTTTACCATTGAGTTGCTTCCAGGTACCATGCCGATCTCTAAAGCTCCATATCGGATGGCACCAGCAGAACTTAAAGAATTGAAAAAGCAATTAGAAGAGCTGTTGCAGAAAGGGTTTATTAGACCAAGCCATTCCCCGTGGGGAGCACCGGTATTGTTTGTGAAAAAGAAAGATGGAAGTTTTCGTATGTGTATTGATTATAGAAAGTTGAATGATGTGACCATTAAGAATAAGTACCCGTTGCCGAAGATAGATGATCTGTTTGATCAGTTGTAATCAGCAAAGGTATTTTCTAAAATTGATTTGAGGTCTGGGTACCATCAGTTGAGAATTAAAGAGGAGGATATAGATAAAACAGCTTTCAGAAACAGATATGGTCACTATGAATTTGTAGTTATGCCATTTGGGCTGACCAATCCTCCTGCAGGTTTTATGGATCTGATGAATAGAATTTTTCCTCCGTATTTAGACCAATTCATTGTGGTCTTTATCGATGATATTTTGATTTATTCAGCATCTGAAGAGGAGCATGCAGCTCATTTGAGGTTTACCCTGTAGTTGTTAAGGGATAATCAGTTGTTTGCCAAATTCAATAAGTGTGAATTTTGGTTAAAAGAAATTCAATTTCTGGGTCATGTCATCTCAGCTAAAGGAGTAGCATGGACCCGAGTAAAGTGGAAGCAGTGATGAGATGGGAAGTGCCTAAGACAATTACTGAGATTAGAAGTTTTCTGGGATTGGCAGGTTATTATAGGCGCTTCATACAAGATTTTTCTAAGATTGCGGCACCTATGACCAAGTTGACCAGAAAAGGTGTGCCATTTGTGTGGTCCGGTGAATGTCAGAAAAGTTTTATGGAATTGAAGAAAAGACTTACAACAGCACCTATATTGGCATTACCGGCAGGAAATGGTGGTTTTGTGGTATATATGGATGCTTCAAGGAGAAGACTTGGCGCAGTGCTTATGCAGCATGGCAAAGTGATAGCTTATGCGTCCAGGCAATTGAAGCCGGCAGAGGAAAATTACCCCACTCATGATTTGGAATTGGCAGCAGTTGTGTTTGCTTTGAAAATGTGGAGGCATTATTTGTATGGCGAGAGATTTGAGATCTTTACAGATCATAAAAGTTTGAAGTATATCTTCTCGCAGAAAGATTTAAATCTTCGTCAGCGCAGATGGATTGAATATTTGAAAGATTATGATTTCAGTTTGGCTTACCATCCGGGTAAGCCAATGTTGTAGCAGATGCCTTGAGCAGAAAGGCATATATAAATCTGATGATGATTAAAGAATGGAAGCTGTATGAAGAGATAGTGGAGAACTCCTTGTATGTGCCTAGTAGTCAGCGACGGGCAGTACTAGCTGCAAGTGCTGTAGAACCGTCCTGGTATTGGCAAATTATTGAGGCTCAAAAAGCAGATGTAAGTTTAGCTGAGATTGTAAAAATGGAAGGAGTTACCATTGATGATAATTATGTGATTAGGCTCAGAGGTAGGTTATTTGTTCCAGCAGAAAGAGAGGTGAAGCAGTGAGTGTTGGAAGAGGCTCATAAATCTAGGTACACTATCCATCCGGGTAGTACTAAAATGTACCACGATTTGAGGAAACATTTCTGGTGGCCTCATATGAAAAAGGAAATAGCAGAATTTGTTGCAATGTGTGTTATCTGTCAACAGATTAAAGCAGAACATCAGAAGCCTGGAGGTCTATTGCAATCGTTGCCCATTCCACAGTGGAAATGGGATGATATTGCTATGGACTTTGTGGCAGGTTTACCAAGATCGGGTTCCGGGCATAATGGAATATGGGTATTTGTTGACAGATTAACTAAGGTATGCAGATTAGTGGCAGTAAGTATGTCTTGGACAGTGACAGATTAGCAAAGGTTTATGTTGAAAGGATTGTTCCATTGCATGGTATTTCGAAGACTATTGTGTCTGACAGAGATCCAAGATTTACTTCTAGTTTTTGGAGAAGTCTGTAGAAAGTAATTGGTACTGAGCTGAGACATAGCTCCGCTTATCATCCCCAGACAGATGGTCAGACAGAGAGACTATCCAGACGATTGAAGATATGTTGCGGGCTTGTTGTTTAGTTTGGGGAGGTAACTGGGAGCATCATTTGGGAATGGTTGAATTTGCCTATAATAATAGTTATCATACCAGTCTTGGGATGGCACCGTATGAAGCTTTATATGGAAGGCCATGTAGAACCCCATTAAACTGGCATGAAGTGGGAGAAAGGCAATTAGTGGGTCCTGAATTGATTCAGCAAACCACAGAAATAGTGAAGCTTATTAAAGAAAAATTACAGGCAGCCCAAAGTAGGCAAAAGAGTTATGCAGATATCCGGAGGAGACCACTTCAGTTTGAAGTGGGAGATTTTATTTTCTTGAGAGTTTCCCCGAGTAAAGGTATTATGAGATTTGGTAAGACTGGAAAGTTGAGCCCAAGGTATGTGGGACCTTTTCAGGTGATTGAGAGGATTGGGGAAACAGCTTATAGGCTGGATTTGCCAACAGATTTTGTGAATGTTCATGATATATTTCATGTTTCTATGTTAAGAAAGTGTATTGAAGATTCAGCTCAGATAATCAGTTATCAAGGTGGTGACCTGAGGCCGGATATGACTATGCCAGAGTATCCGGTGCAGATCACGTATCGAAAGATAAAGAAGCTGAGAAATAAAGAAATTGAACTAGTTAAAGTAATATGGGAAAATAGGTTGGGTGGTGAGGATACCTGGGAGTTAGCCGAGGAGATGGCTAAGGGGTATCCCTATCTGTTTGAATAAGAATTTGTATTTCTTTTTAGATGATAGTACTTGTAAAAGTGTGTATATTTAAGTTGTTTATGTTTGAGTTATGTTATGAATTTCGAGGTCGAAATTTTCTTTTTAGATGATAGTAATGTAACGTCGCGTGCTTCTCGGATCCTTATAGATCATGTGTGTAGTGGTTGTGATGGCCATTGTGAGGCCAATGTGGTTAGGACGCGTGGTGTGTGCAGGTGTGGTGCAGGTTTGGTCCTGAAATAAAATAGGACCTGCTGCAGTTGAGTAGGAGTTGGCGGCCAGGTGTGGTCGTTGACTTGTAGGCGTCCATATGTGTTGACGTTTACTGTATGAACTTGGCGACAAGGGATATGGACGTCTAGCCTTGGCGGTCTGATTGGCGACAGCCATGTTGACGCCAACCTGTGCGACCTGCAGAATATAGGTCTGCCCGAGAGCAGTTCCCTCACTCCATTCTCCCTCTCCCTTGCCCTATTTTCATGCCCTTGCTTCCCCAATGCTTCCAACGGTTGTAAAAGGATAATTGGAGGAACGTGGAACGCGAGACGGTGACGAATCGGCCAAGGAAACGCCGGAACGTGGTGCAATTGTCGTAGGAGCTCGCGGAGGGTTCGGTGTGAACCGGGAGAATTTAGGAGGTTTAAGCGTGTACTGAGGTAGGGAACGATCCCTTTAGTTCCTATAGGTTGTGATAATGCAATTGGAAAGCATGAATCTGCATGATAATTGTGTTTTCGGGTAATGGTATCCATGCGGGGTACACGGGTGGTTTGAGCAATTTAATAATGGAAACACGTTGTTTCGAGTTGATTAGGATTCATGCATGATAGAGGAAGTATTTCCTCATGTTTTCTCGATAGTTACGGGACCAAGAATGCCTGTAGAATCGGTTTAGGGTTTCTACAGGAACTGGAGTTGAGGAGCTTGGCGTCAACATCGTTTGACGCCAAGTTCTTCAGCTGGGAGCTTAACGGCCAGATACCTTGTCGTTTATATCCCATCGACGACAGTCGATGTTGCCGTCAGCATGCTTTTGGTTTAAATATTGAATATTTTTTGTTATCGAGCAGTGCAACGATAATCGTGGTACACCCAGTGCTCGTGGTTTCTGAGACTAACATACTGGGTACGCAGTTGGTTGGTTCTTTACGTGTTTACGTGGTGTTCACGTGTAGTGGACTACTAGTGCACGTGGTTTACGTGAGTCTTCACGTGGGTTGTGTGTGACGTGCACGTGGTTTTGTGTACGTGGCAAGTAGTACGACGCCTACCGTGGTTACCTCTCCAGTTGGGTGCCCCAGGTTTTTTGTGAGCCAGGTTGTTAGCTCGGGACTTTGTCCCGGTACTTGTGTTGTACCGTCGAGGTCTTTGTCGTCTGACCTGGACACCCTCACTCCTGTGTTTGAGTTGTACGTCCGGCTGAGGGAAAGACGACAGTGGGACAGTGACACTTGTGTTTGTCTTTAGTCACTTGTAGCGCGCTCGTAGTTGGGGGTACGGACACCAGTGGTCGACAGTGGTCCCCAGCTAGTCCTTTTCCAGTGCCTCACTCTAGAGGGCCCGGGCCAGGGTCTCTAGAGGTGCCAGGCATGGGCCTGCAACCATGTGGTCCACAGGTGGTGGTGTTTAGTTGGTCTCCACAGTTGCTTGACCTTTTCACGTGGAGCGGCAGCTGGACCTTTCGTCCGTGGCTGTGAGACTGAGAGGTAGACCTGTGTTAGCTTGTCCGAGTCAGTCTCTGGTGTCGCGAACCAGTTCACGTGGCTCGTGTTTGGCTGTCTCTACTTTAGCTCGTACACCTGTATTGATTTGCTGTTTAATTATTACAGTTGTTTTTCGTAGTCGGCAGACGGTGAGTACTTTTACAGCTTTCATATCCTTCTTAGCTGTTCTATAAATTGTTAGTACTGTTTACTATTTTTGTACCTGTGTTTTTGGTTTGCTCGGTCTTGGGGGAGTTCCCTACTGAGCCAGTGACTAGCGAGGCTCACCCCTACCCCCACAGGTGAAAGCGAGGAGGACGTTTCTCGACCATCGTCCAGTTCAGAGCCGCGTCGTAGCGGTGCAGGGTCAGTACCACCAGCAGTGTAGTAGCAGCAGCGTGGCAGTAGTAGTGTAGTTATTTATTTACTTTCTTTAGTTGTACCTCGGGGTATGCCCCAGGCTCTTGTACTTTCTTTCAGTTTTTGTGGAAATATGGCTATGTAAACTTGTGAAATATATATGTGAAATGGTGTGTTCCTTTGTGTTTACACGGACTGTGGTTTGGTATCCCTTGCGAGGCTTTGGCCCGTTCGCGGGAGGCGGACTCGGATCAAGTACGTTATCGGTCTAATGGGCTTGAACGAGGTGTTCCACCACAGGTACCTTCCTAGAGGAAGCAGAATCGCAGGATAGAAGGGCCATCCGTAGGGCAGCTTTTAGGTACACTATTGTTGGAAAAGTATTGTACAGACGTGACCTAAACGGAATGCTACTCAGATGCTTGCCAAATGAAAAGGCTTGGAAAGTAGTGGAAGGAGCCCATGCCAGTGAGTGTGGAGGGCATGTGAATAGTCAGATGCTAGCTAAGAAGATCCTTAGGCAGGGCTATTAGTGGCCAACCTTAGAAGAAGATTGTGTCATCTACGTTCGTAGGAGTTGTAGCACCCCGAAAATTCAGTAATTAGAAAATTAGAAATAAATAGATAATGATAATTACAATATTCTCGAAATAGTGAAAACATACGTACCATTATCATATGTACAAGAACACATTGGAAAAGTCTTTAAAAATCATAGTTCAACTCTATACAATATTCTCAAATGACCTACGAATAAATTCATGCAACAAAAAATCCGATTGGCCAAGTTTAAGTCGTGTTGTGACTAATTATCGTAATTAGGGAATAGGTTGGAAATCCATTATCATGGGTATATAATGTGATCATAAATTAAATTAAAAATGATGGAGAGACTTCAAACAACATGTATGGATAGCCCATTATCGGATTTGGACCATTGGGCAACTTTTGGCCTAAGAAGAAAATCAAGCTAGAAATTCGTAACCCTAATTGAGCATAAAATAGGAAGAGGCAATAAGGGAAAATCTAAAAGCAATTAGCCATACTTAGCAACCCAAATTCATGCCTAACCATACTAGAGGGTTTCCTAATGGCCATTCCACTCTATTGGGGATGGGAATCCTCAAAACTTGGTAGGACAAAACCCAAAACCGCAACCCCACTTTCCTTGTTGCAATAGGACCCCTAAACAACCCTACATGTTTAAATACTCGTCAAGAAATCCTTGGCGACGAGTTACCATCTTGCTGGGGTCGTGAGGGGTAGAGCTTGAGCACTAGAGGAGGAGGAGATCGCCCCCAACCGAAGCTATCTTCCCCAGCTAGCTTTCTACATCGACCTATAGAAGTCCTCTCTAGAAAGCGATCAAAGGTAGGTTATCTCGGGCCAAACATGATCAAATCACAAACCATCGTATAGTTCATCGAGTCTACTTTCACATGCACTCGTTTTCCCCAATTTCCATGGAGCATGCATGGTGTATTAAGCATTTTCCAAGAGTCATGCATAAATAGGGCTTTTAGTGTTCTTGTCAATTTTAACGCATCCCGAGGTCAAATCATGTGAAACAAAACCCTAGTTCTCTTCTACTCATCGTACCCAACATCTTTCATGTTCACACTTTTGTTCCAGGAGCCCTAGATTTTGAGTTATAAGCGTTGCATGCATGGCTTACCCATTTTTACTGTTTTCGGGTTGAACCCCAAATCGCGACCAGACCAGACGTCGTGTTTTAGGCACTAGTATCACGACAAGGTAAACTATCGCGATTACCTTAAAGGCGACAGCCAAGACCATCACGATTTACTCCTATTCTGACAGGATCCGATAGCATCAAAGTATGTGACACATCATTTTCAGTGCGCATTAGTAACACGACCACATGTGTCGTCACGTTTATGTTATCTTCCCGCCCTCGGTTTTTGTGTCATTTACGTGTTTACGAGATTTGCATGTCTTGAATGCAACCGACTGTTCCGTTGCGATTTGAACGCGATAGATACACCCGTCGTGATTTAGACAGTCGATTGTTTACCTGCGTTAACCGATATCAAGTCTTCTTAAATAGCGACGACTGAACCCATCGCGTATTTAAGAGCCTACCCGAGATCTTTTTTTACAATATTTAGTGTTAGCCTTGCATGTTATGTTCTTAGTATACATTGTACAGTCTGTCCACTGGCTTAAAACCTATTAACCTATGAGAAAGACATAACAACATGAAAGCTTATTCTATTTGTTCTTAACTAGCTTGATCTATACTTGCAATGATTAATTGATCATCTTGTTGCTCTAGCTTATTAAAGTGAATGAATGTCATCTTAAAACACTATAAATCATGTTGAGTTAAGTGCATGTTTCAATATTATGCCATCATGTTACTTGTTTTTTGCATGTTTAAAACCGATGGATTGTGGATTGAGATACGTGCTACACTACACACTTGCACATATAGGCAGCCCTTCCTTGGGGGATTGGAAACTCTCGGCTGATCATTCCATATCGGCAGACTAGTGACCTTTCTCTTAAGACCTTCATAATTCTCCGTACTCCATGGATTCCCTCATGGAGACCGAGTTGGTTGTACCATTGAAGTTCCCTGGAGATAGAGTGCACTTCCTCTCTTATCTTGTTCTCGTGAGTGTGGATTTATAATCTTGACTTAAGCCATTAATGTAAAGAGTTAACTAAAGTATAAATCGCGTCGTTATGCTGCCAAAATTATCTCTCGACTATTGCATCTGTGCTGGGAAATAGTGTCGTGTTGAATGCTAGATACAATAAACCACATACACGTGTCCTCGTGTGCATTCCAAGGTGGCATAGATCCTTAGTGCACATTAGTGTCTTTGTGCTTGATTAAGTGTTAAGTGATAAAAGTTCGTGCTCGTACGTGCTTACTTGCGTGATATGGCCATCCTGCATTTATTGCAAATAAGTGATATCTTGCTTTCTTGCAAATTATTGACATCTCGTGTTCTTACAAACAGTGATATCTTGCGTGCATGTACAAAGTGATCTACTGCTAGTCCTATCTTGTTACCTCATCCTAAATCTTGTTCAATTACTATCGCTCAACCTATCTTGATCATGTATTGTCTACATGTGGATTTATTGTTCATGCATATCTAGTTAATCGTACTTGCCTACTTCTAAATTGCCAATCACTTATATCATTGCCCACACATCGAGATATAAATCCTACTGGGCTAGTTTGCTCATTCCCTACTTTTCCACATCATAGGTGATATTGAGGGTGAAGCAGAAGATCGAGACTATGAAGGGAATGTGTCACAGTGATGAGCGTTCCAATCATAGTTTCTATTATTAGTACTTTGAGTGTTAGATCAAGGTAGTAGGTAGTGAGGATATATGTACTTTTCTGTTTATTCAACAATGAAAGAGTTGTATTAGTTCTATTTTGAAATAAGACAAAGTGTTGAGATTTGAATACAAGTTTAGTTGAGTTTATTACTTGGGCCCTATTATTATGTTTGTGTTGATACACAACTAGTGCTTGCTAGCCAGAGGCTTATTTTTTGACTACTCACGTCTCGGAATATCGACTTTAATACACCAAATATTTTCCACTGCGTAATTCTCAGGACGTGACAGGTGTGTCAAGTGCCAGCTTCATGCCGATAAGATCCATGCTCCATCTTCCTCCTTGCATCCACTTTCATCTCCTTGGCCATTCTCCATATGGGCCTTTGATATCATTGGACCCCTTGGTGACCCTAATGCTCAAATCAAACAAAAGTCCCTCATCCTCACTACTACTGACTATTTGACCAAGTGGGCTGAAGATGAAGCACTTGCATAAATCAAAGGTTTAACCGTGTGCCAGTTCATCATGAAGAATATCATCTCGCGGTTTGGAGTGCCAAACAGCCTCGTCACCGACAATGGACCTCAGGTCATATCACAAGAGCTTCAAGACCTGTGTAAGAAATTCAACATCACTTTGCATCATTCATCTCCATATTATCCATAGGGTAACGGCCAAGCTGAAGCGACAAATAAAACACTTTTGAAAAATTTAAAGAAAATTTGTGAGTCTCACAAATTTGTTGACTGGCCTGAGAAATTGATCGAGGCACTATGGGCTTACCATACCTTTGTCTGCACACCCACAGGCAAACTCCCTTTTCACTTACTTATGGGATGGAGGCAGTAGTTCCATATGAGATACTCATTCCTTCGCTAAGAGTGCAGCTTGACAAAGAACTTGATCTCAATGAACCTCGAGAGGCGTTACATACAGAGCTAGAACTCTTAAACGAATGACGTTTGGCCACAGCTGATCATGCACTTTCATATCAACTAAGACTCTCAAGATCTTTTCAAAAGAAAGTAATTGAATGCAAATTTCAAGAAGGAGACATGGTTTTTAAGCAAATTTTTATAAAACCTGAAGGTCCTTGGTCAAAATTGCAAGCTAATTGGGAAGGTCCGTATGTAGTCAAAGAAGTGTATCTTGGGAACGCTTACAGGCTAGTGAATGCCGATGGTGAGAAGCTCTCTTACCCATGGAATGGTTTGTACCTCAAAAGATTCTACCCTTAATAAAAGAGTTACTATAGAGGCACTACCATACAAGGAGTACAAATGGCCTTGGGGTCTTTTATCCTCTCATGTTTGTTAAATAACCCCTCTGTTCAGTCAGCACACACGACACAACAACCCATGGTCAATTGTTCTCTAGACAAATGTATTCTTACTTAGCCCTTTTACTTGGATAAAGTGTAGGGGCCAAAGATCGCTCATTTGAAGACAGAAAAGGGGGGTAGGTCATGTGTGAATGAAATCTCAAATAGACATGGTCAATTAAGCTTGCAAAAGGAAGAAATGAAGAAAAACATAGAAAAAGCAAATGAGCCAGAGTGAAGAATAGGGGCATGGCAAAGAATGGCAGTATAGTTCCCCGCGGGATGCCCTTGAGCCCGATCGTACGCATGCCCCAAAATAAAAAAAATAAAAAAAATCATGACCACAAAGTCTCTGGACAACTAATGGAATCCACATGAGCTACACCCTAACCAGTCGGAAAACCAGCATCCCAAGACCTACGCTAAGTCTTACCTCGATATCTTCTTACTCCCACTAATAGCTGAATCACTCTTCCGCATGGTCTGTGTAAGAACACTAATGATTAGGGGCGGTCAACCAAGGAGTTGCTAAAATTAAATGCACACTGCACTCAGGGGATATTTGACAACAAGAGAAGGGAAATGAGACTCTTAGCTAAACACTTAAATGTAGGTATTGCCGCTCTAGAAATCTAAAAATCTAAAAAAATAGAAAATCAAAACATTTTATGGAAATCCAAAATTCAAAAAATAGAAAAACTAAAAACCCCAAAAAAATAGAAAATCCAAAAAAAATAGAACTTCCAAAAAAATAGGAAATCTATAAAATCCAAGAAAATAGACAACCCAAAAAAATAGATAGTGGTTGTACATATTGTTTTACTAGCATGCATTGTTATTTTCTATTTCTGCCTATTTAATAAGGCTCAACCCCTTGACTAACATGGAGTTAAAGTCAAGACTTGTTTAATGCAAGGGCCTGAGTCAAAGAGCATATCTAACTTGGTTTGTTGAGTGTGCAGTAACAGGAGATTTGAACAAAGCAACAAAATACTCAGTGCCTCTCTAAGATCTCACTTCACTTCCACTCGTGTCAATCACATTCCATTCAATATTTCCAACACTGACACAAAAGCAAATGAAGTGCACTAATATAAACATCATGTACATAGATAAGGGGGGAGGTGGCTCACAAGCTCCTCACTGTCCACCGCCACTCTCCCCAGATCCTTTGTGCCTCTTGGGCGAAGGTGGCATCTCACCACCGCCCCTCACACTCTGGGCACTCGTCTCTACCTCACGGCGCCTCTCCTTCTCCTTATTCCTCTGGCTGCTAGAGGAACCCACTAGATACTGCCTCACCAAGGCACCGCTCACTCCGCTCCTGCTCTGGCTCTGACTGAACATCGCCATCATGCTTCTTGTCAATACGAGCCTGCTGCAATGACGTCTCAGTGTATAGGCGAGTCAGCTCCGCCTGTTCTACTGCAGGCCCCTGCACTCACAGCGCTGCTAGCTCCCGCGACAACTCCCCCGCCTGTGCCACTGTCGTCTCCGCCTAAAGGCGCCACTGAGCTGTCACTACCGCCGCAGCATCTACCTGCTCACGCCAGTGGCGGTCCTCAGCTTCACAACCTGTGTCACATCATATCAATATGCAGTTTCTATCCAAAAAGTGATCAGGTTCAATTTCTACTTACCCACTCCTCAAATGAGGCCTCTGCCTCCTCTGCCCTCCTGAGGGCAGCTGCTAGTTGATCGGAGAAGTCAGGCTGGGGATGCCCTGCTGCTACATGAGACGAGGATGCACCTACCTGTGACTTCCACAACCTCTCCAACTCTGCACGTTGCACAAGAAGCACTTGTCAATACCTTTAAGCTAAAAGAGGTCTGGTAGTACTGAAGTCTGAGTAAGTACTCACCAGCTGGTCGGCCACTCTCCTAGCGACGTCCTAGTCCTACACGGCAGAGTGCAAGAGGGCCTGGAGCGATGCTATCTTCCCTGCCATGTCCGCCTGCAAAATGCCAAAATCATGTCACATCTAATCCAATCCAAAAGCTCACAAGGTCAAGTTTAAAATTCTACCTGTCGTCAGGCGCCCCTATAGACCTTCGCCCCATACTTCAAGGTGAAGGACTACAAGTACGCCTCGTCACTCTACGCCTCGGAGTTGACGTGTCACCCCCAGTGCTCCCAGTCTGCAATCTACTCCCGGGCCCTCTCGTGCTAGTTAGTAGTGTCGTGCAGTCCTCTGAAGCTCCAGCCAGGCCTCGGTGTCCTGCCTTGGCTAGGGAACTCCACGACACTCTTATGCAGCCCGAGTGCCCTCTGGGTCAGATGCAGATGGAGAGGAAGCACCAGGTTGAGAGCATGCACCCATGTTTCCCTACCAAAGTAGGGGCGGCCTGCTCCAACCAGGGCTGCCTATCATCTACCCCCTCCCAGTATAGTTTCCACACCACCTACAAAACAGAGAACACACCTTGTTAGTAGTCAAAACAATTAAGAAGAAATCAACTGGGAATTAGAAAAGGAGTTAGTACTTACATCAAGCTGAGGGTAGATGTCAATAGCACCTAGATGGACGTCAGCTGCTCCTCCAGTGGGTGGATGTCTCGGCAAAAACACCCACCTCCTCACCAAGGGCACCAGGCTCAGTCTTCCTGCGTCCCCCGTCCCAGGCCTAGAAGGTGGAGATAAGTCCAGACCTGGAAGAAGAAAGTCATTTCACTAGATCACATATGTCTAGATATGAAATTCACAATTAGAGGAAGAAAATAAGTGAAGTACCTGAAGGAAGGGGAAGAATCCACCAATCGTTGTCTGATGGTCGGATGTCCCCAGGCTATCGAACTGATGCGCCAAGAGAGTAGCACCCCAGGCATAGTCCCCCACCCGGTCCAGATCCTCTAGTAGTGGCAGGAACCGACAGTGGACCGTGTCGCCCCTCGTGGCAAACAAAAGTCTACCAAGAAAGAACGTAAGGAAGTGAGGCAAATCCATGTCGGCATGAGGTCCCGGCTCACTAGCTAGGGTCTCCCTACATCCCCTGACTAGTCTGTCCAGGTGCTCATCCGGGGTCTCTCCATCCTCTTGCCCGATCTGCCTAAGTCCTAGAATCTCCTACAAGTCTATCCTAGGGACCAACGACGTCGGCAACCGACAGTCAAACCTAACAGCCTTTGGGTTACCTCCCTGTAGCATGGGTAGGTGAACCAACTCATCGGGTGCCCATACACCCTCAGCCCGGTGATCCTGCTGACATTCTCTAGATCGGGGATCATACGTCCCCATGGGAACACAAAGGCAGTCGCCTCTACGTCCCATCGAATTTTCAGAGCTTGTGTTAGCGGGGCATCTGCCTTCATCCTCTCCATCCTAAGAACTTCTCCGAATGCCATCTCCTCCAGTCTCTCTGTAACGTCGCGTGCTTTTCGGATCCATGCGGATCATGTGTGTTGTGGTTGTGGCGGCCGTTGTGAGGCCAAGTGAGTTGGTTGTGTGGAATGCGTGGTATGGATGTGTGGTTTGTTCAGGTGAAGTGCAGGTTTCGTCCTGAAATGAAATAGGATCTGCTGCAGTTGAGTTGGAGTTGGCGATCAGGGGTGGTCGTTGACTTGTTGGCGTCCAGATAGGTTGCCGTTGACAGCATGAACTTGGCGGCTTAAGATGTGGACGTTTAGGGTGGCGGTTGCTATTGGCGGCAGAGGGGTTGACGCCAACCTGAGAATTTTGCAGGTTATAGGGTCACCCGAGAGCAGGTTTTTTACCTGGTTCTCATTCCCTCTTGCCCCAATTTCATGTCCTCGTATTCCTAAAGCTTCCAACAGGTACTGAAGGGTGCTTGGAGGATCGTGGGACGTGTGGCGTTGCCAAATTGCACGAGGAAATGTCGTGGCGTGGTGCAATTCCCATGGGAGCTCGCGAAGGGTTCGATGTGAACCGGGAGATTTCGGGAGGTGTAAGCGTGTTCTGTGGTAGGGAATGACCCTTGTAGTTCTTATAGGTCGTGTTGGTGTAATTAGATAACATGAATCTGCATGAAAATGGCAATTTCGGGTCATGGTATCCATACGGGGTTGATGGGTGGTTTGACGAATTTAACCAGTAAAGCATACTGTATAAGATTGTTTAGGATTCATGCATGCTAGAGGAACTGTTTCTATATGTTTTATCGTTGTTTTAGCGGTTGAAAAACCAGTAGAAATGGTTTAGGGTTTCTGCAGGAATAAAGGCCGAAGAACTTAGCGTCAACATCGCTTGTCGCCAACCTCATCAGCCAGGAGATAGACGGCCAGATTCCTTGCCGTCTACTTCCTGTAAGCGGCAGTCGATGTGGCCGCCTACTTGTATATAAGCAGAAATGACTATTTAAGGTATTTATCGATAATGCATGGTGTATTGGCACCTGTGGTGCACTGAGTGCACAAGGTTTCTGTATTTAGCATACGGAGTATGCAGTGACTACTTACTTTCGTGGCTACGCGTTGTTTACGCAAGTCCAGTTGGGTTCACGTGTAGTGGACCATTGTTACTTGAGGTTTACGTGACGTTTCACGTGGTTTGTGTGTGACGTGCACGTGGTTTTGTGTACGTGGCGAGTAGTACGACGCCTACCGTGGTTACCTCTCCAGTTGGGTGCCCCAGGTTCTTTGTGAGCCAGGCTATTAGCTAGGGGCTTTGTCCCGGTACTTGTGTTGTACCGTCGAGGTCTGTGTCGTCTGACCTGAACACCCTCACTCCTGTGTTTGAGTTGTACGTCTGGCTGAGGGAAAGATGACAGTGGGACAATGACACTTGTGCTTGTTTTTAGTTACTTGTAGCGCGCTCGTAGTTGGGGGTACGGACACCAGTAGTCGACACTGGTCCCCAGCTAGTCCTTTTCCAGTGCCTCACTCTAGAGAGCCCGGGCCAGGGTCTCCTGAGGTGTCAGGCATGGGCCTGCGACCGTGTGGTCCGCAGGTGGTGGTGTTTAGTTGGTCTCCACAGTTGCTTGACCTTTTCACGTGGAGGGGCAGCTGGACCTTTCGTCCGTGGCTGCGAGACTGAGAGGTAGACCTGTGTTAGCTTGTCCGAGTCAGTTTCTGGTGTCGCGAACCAGTTCACGTGGCTCGTGTTTGGCTGTCTCTACTTTAGCTTGTACACCTGTACTGGTTTGCCGTTTAATTATTAAAGTTGTTTCTCGTAGTCGGCAGACGGTGAGTACTTTTATAGCTTTAATATCCTGTTAGTTGTTCTATAAATTGTTGGTATTGTTTACTGCTTTCGTACTTGTGGTTCTGGTTTGCCGGTGTGTTGGGGGAGTTCCCTACTGAGCCAGTGACTAGCGAGGCTCACCCCTACCCCACAGGTGAGAGCGAGGAGAACGTTTCACGACGACGTCCAGTTCAGAGCTGCGTCGTAGCGGTGCCGGGTCGGTACCTCCAGCTGTGTAGTAGCAGCACCAGTAGTGTAGTGTAGATAGTGTTTATTTTCTTCAGTTGTACCTCGGGGTATGCCCCAGTCTCTTGTACTTTCTTTCAGTTTTGTGGAAATTTGGCTATGTAACTTGTGACATATATATAAAATGTGGTGTGTTCCTTTGTGTTTACACGGATTGTGGTTTGGTATCCCTTGCGAGGCTTCGGCCCATTCGCGGGAGGCGGACTCGGATCAAGTACGTTATCGGTTTAACGGGCTTGGCCAAGGCATTCCGCCACACTCTCCCTCTAAAATGTCAGGAAGGATAGATAAACTGCCAACACCAGCAGCCAGGAGACCCTGGCCCTCATCTCACTTTGGTCATAAAATCAAGCAATCTATAGCCCTCAGATGAGGTCACGTTGACCCTTTGCGTCACGACCTTGTCACGACACCACAACGTGTCGTGACACCTAGATAGGTCGTGACGTTGTCGCAACCCCTGACCATGCCGCGACAATGCTGTCGCGATGAGGTGGTCCATTGCGTTCTAAGTCGATGCACTGACCGGAGCGATCCTTCTCTAGAAGTGGTTTCTTGGGGATCTCACCCTACTTTTACCCTCAATAGGGCCCCATCACACACAATCCACATCAAATTGAGAGTTTTGGCTGTCGGGGGCCTACCTTCTTTATGGCTTCCTCGCATGCTTCGGCGACCGCTTCCACATCCACCACCGGTGGCCCTTCCTCTGTCATCTCCACCTCCGGCACCTCCTCGGCCGCCGAAGCTGTTTCCTCCCGGCACCGGACCCGCCTCGTTGCCGGTCGTTTCCCCCTTTCGCCGCCATGGGAGCTCTCTTCGTCGTTTCCTCCTTCCATTGGGAGTGGGGGTGAGAGAGAGTAGAAGAGGGTGGAAGAAAGAAAGAGTAAGAGAAAAGAGGGAGAGAGAGAGAGAGACTACATAGCAAGTTTTCCTGAGCAAGATCACTGAAGAGGGAGAAGTGCAAGGGCGCGGAAAGGGAGAAAGAGGGGGGCCATCGCAATTTTGAACTCTCGAGTAGAGTCGCGACCACCATAGACGACGCGTTAAGGTCGTGATGTCCTACCAGGGCACGACAAGGTCACACCCTCTGTAGGCATCATGACATAAAGGTGACGCCTATATCTGTCACGAAATTGCTCAGATGCACAGAACAGTGAACGAAATTCAATTTTATTAATTCAATGCTCCAAATACAATCTCCAACCATGGTTGTACTCAATCAAAGCTCAGATAATAGTCATACTCCCATCCTACCTACCACCTGTTACAACTCAAGTCAAACTCCTAAGCACTCAAGACTATCCTCCGGCTTGTATAGCCTCTGCCACGACGCGATCTCCTCATGGACAGATCCTCCTCAGCTCATGCAGGTAGCCCTAGTACACCTCGTCGTTTTCCGCCACCTCCGCCAAGATGAGGCCCGAGGCACACACCTCCCTGTGCACTAGAGCGCTCCTCACATCTCGCTCGTCCTTCACATAGCCAATCTTTCTTACTTGAATAGGTGGGATGTGTGAGAGAGCAGGAACGACCATACTGGGCATGATGATCTGTAGGTGGCATCGGTGCGGGTTGTAGAGGACCAGACCTTTATCCCCTATCAACCATAGGTCCAAGCCAATTCGTTGAGGCAGCCTGATGATCTTGTCATGAAGTTAGGTAGGCCGCATGTTGAATTGCTCCACCTACATCGTTTTCAAGTATAGTCTCCAGTCCTTCAAGCTCTTCACCACTGCGATCTTGTACCAGGCTTGAGTAGTGATATGTAATGGAGCCCCAACGAAGGAAAGAGGGTGATGGGTCAAGCTCAAGCACTTGACGGAGGTGTTGTCTGTCGCCTCGAAGCAGATTTTCATGCCCATCCAACACTCTAAGGTGATCACAGAGCCGTAGAGAGGTCCACTAGTGGCTGTAGAAGTAAGGCCGGCATACAGATAGCCAAGATTGGACTGGGAAATAGACATACCTTCCCATACACTACTAATGATGCTTAAATTGGTAGCTAATAGAAGGTGATCCTATGTTGGGAAGAGTATAACACCGCATATTCAGATTACGGAGGCCTTGGCAATGGCAAGATGTTTCCCACTCTTGTTCTTACAATAGGAGACAATCCACAGAGAAAGAGGGATCAAGTGAATATAGTTTGGGCTTGTCATGCATTGTAGATCTCCCATCTTGGTCGTGATCTCCCTAAGTATGACCCAGGAGTCGATGGGAGCGACAGTATGACAGATAAGGTGCTCCGACCCTTTCTTATTTTTTGGGAGGCCGAGCATAATCTCTAACTCTTCCAATAAGATGGTCACCTCAAATGTCAGGAAGATGAAGGTATGGGTCTGAGGGTGCCACAGCTTCACCAGCACCGTCAAGCTATCCCAGATGTGCATGATTTTTTGATAATTCTTGGCTAGCACCAACACAGTGGTTAAATTCCATTCACGTAGAAGGTTGATAGATGCTAGTGGAAGAGCTTTGATCATGGGTTCTAGCCAGTTGATCTTGGAGTAGCGGCTGTTGTCAGCTAGCTAGCCCAGAGGGGGGGTGAATGGGATATTAAAATTTTGATCACTTTAAAACCTGTCCACAAAAAAAAACATCACACAAGACACACTTCGATAGATGTTAGTGTTAGTGAGAGTTAACAACAAACACACACAAAGCAATCACAGTACATAAGGATTTATCCTGGTTCGGATCTCCTCTCCACAGGAGTCCTACGTCCAGTCCCTAAGCAATACCTCAGGATTTCACTACCCAGGGTATAGTCCCCCTCAAAGACACTTACACACCCAGCCGCAGCTGGTCTTCTCTTCACAACCCGAAGAGGAATTACAACACCCTGGATCTCACCAGGTCTTCCTTCTGCACGAAGGGAAACAAACACCCTGGAACCCACCAGGTCTTCCTTCAACACGAAGGGAAAATACACAGGAATGTATTCAAGGGATGATACGCCCCTGGACCAAGCTAATAGTACAATGCTTGATCCGAAGCGAAGACTGAGAGGAAGAAAATGAGCAGTAATGAACTCTCTCAGTACACAAAATGCTCTCTCTCAGATCTACACTCGATGCAGAGATCTAAGAGCTAAACAAGCAAGGGAGTGAAGCCTCGCTCTTTCAGATGCTCGTAGAAAACTTGTAAAAGATTGTCGTGAGTATTCTATATTTTTGTTCTGGAGCTTCAGTCTTCTATATATGTCTTTCATTTGAAAATTGAACGTTGAAGTGTCTGTTATCCCTAAGCTCTTATTTACGTTAGACTGCATAGCACTATAGAGCTTTCAGTCAACGGTCGTTAGCTTTCCATGCACGCAAAGAGAGAGAATCCTCTTTGATATCCTTCGACTTCTATTGTGTCCAACGTTGTATCGAGATGTGCTGTCAGCGACCTGTACGCATTAAATGCTAAACAATAGACAGCTGGGCTGTCTCTTGTTGTCAGTCAACATTAGAATGATTTATATCAAATAGAAGTCCATTTTGTTCTTTTAAAAGATGTACAGTATAAGCATGGAAATAGAAGATATCGTTTGCATGCAGGTTGTGATATGTTCAGTCATAATAAATGCATGGATGTGAGAGAAAAGGGAGGGAAGACTTTGACTTTTCAAACTATCTGAGAATAGGTTTGAATATCAAGTCGTTATAGACCATGAAATCTATATGAGCATAACTTATGAAACGGATGTGTGGATGAGTCGTTGTTCATGTGAGTCGTTACACATTCTACACACAAATCGTTGTAGAGACAAATCGTTACGACAGTGTCAGCAAGTCGTTATGAGAAAATCGTTGTTTAATGTATCGAATCGTTACGGCGACCAAGTCGTTATGTAACTTAGTGAATCGTTACAGAGACAGAGTCGTTGTGCAACTTATTGAATCGTTATGGACCAAATTGTTGTGAATGGAAAATCGTTATGAGTATAAGCAAATCGATGTGAGAGAATCGTTGTTCTCACTTATCAAATCGTTATGGAACTTAACGAGTCGTTGTGAGACCGAAATCATTGTGAGAGCAATCGTTGTTCTCACTTAAGAAATCGTTGTGAGAGCAAATCGTTGTTCTCACTTAAGAAATCGATGCGATATCCAAATCATTATGAGCTCGGAATCGATGTGCACACTTATTGAATCGTTCTGAGAGCAAATCGTTGCAATCTCTTAGAGAATCATTCTGAGATCGAAATCGATGCGATCACTTAGCAAATCGTTCTGAGATCGAAATCGATGCGATCATCAAATCATATAGAGATAAAAATCATATAAATTGCAATGACTTATGAAATCGTTATGAAATCAAAAATCGTTACAGCACATAGACAACAATGTGTACTTAGATGAATTTATGCTTTGAACTTAAAAGCTATAGGATGATAAAAAAACTTACAATTTTGCTTGTACTTCCTTGATTATTTCCTGTACTCAAATCTCATAGAGATTATGTTAGAGTAAATTATCATAGTTTTGTTAATCACCAAAATAGATATGTAATTAATTTAAATTACATTGGGGATACTCTGATCATCAATCTCCCCCTTTTAGTGATGACAAAACATATCATTAACTAAAATTGTTCTGAAATAAATCTAAATAAATTGCGGAATAAAATATCAATGAGAGATGTATTTCAGAAGACTATATTTCTCCCCCTTTTTGTCATTAAGAAAAAAAGTATCATTTGGAGACTAAAAAGAGAGATAAAAGAGAGATAAGAGCAAAGAACTTTTCTATTTATCTTGACAGGTTACATGAAGGTAGAAAGCAGAAGATAGAAGGGAGGCATGCCGCTGAATAATGCACAAAGCCTTGCATTCCTGCTCCTCAAAATAGGCCTGAAAAACCCCAAAAGCAATAGAATAAGAGGACCCCATGTCAAGAAGCATTCTCTTGATGTGAAGTTGGCGCTGATCTTCTAGAAAATTAGCATATTCATCTTTGCCAAGAGATTCTTTGAAGGAAATAAAAGATCCAAAGTTGGCAAACCGAAGAAATTGGTTGATCTTGATAGGGAGTGGATCTGATGCTGCAAAAGATCTTTCTTCAAATCCATAAAAAGCTTGTACCACGCGACCCACTGATCATAGGGTTCTTGACTAGATGGATGAATTTAAATCCAAAAAGGCTTCAGCTGTGAGAATAGGCTTGCCTGCCTTAAACAAGTAGCTGTTTAAGGCTTCCAACTGAAGGCTGACTGGTTAATAATGCTTTTCCTAGTCAGTAGGAGAAAGCCTTTCACATTCAGATAGCAAAGGAGCAAGAACTTCAGAGGAGATTGGCCTAGATGAAATTCTCTGAAGATGAATCTTTGGAAGGAGGGGAGACGACCTGCTGAGCTGAGATCCTACCGATGACACAAGCAAATCTCTCAAAAATTACATGACCAACTGAGGAGTCCATGACCAAGGAGTGTAGCTTAGGAGAAACACAGTGTCTGGAATTTGCAAGGTAGCAAAATCCACTTTGAAGGAGCAATTGACTGGATTTCAACTTTCACAAAGCAATGGCTCCCTGGAATTGACCCAACTGCACTTCAGGTAGCTTGTGAAGATACCGATAGTCATTGAAGAGCTGGAAGTACCTGATGAGCTTAACTTCCTTTTGAAATAAAAGGCGCCCAGGTAGACTAATGATGGATGACAACCACTCAGAGAGAGTGAGTGGGTGATCTCGGGGTGGAGACCGTTCAGACTTCATAAGAAGAAATTCCTGTAAAGAGCCTTATGCCCTTTAGCCCACTGATCTTCAGACTTGCATCAGCCATTTGGAAGATTTTGGATTGATGGCTTTGAGAAGTGATTATAGGGAAGGACAATATTGAGGTGATTGGTGAGGTTGAGAAAAGGAACACCAAAAAGGGTGGCAAAGATACATTTTTGGAGATATTCACAGTAGATTGGTTTCTCCGATTTCAACAGTGAGGGAAAACCAAGAGGAGGAAATTTAGGTTCGGTGGGAAGAGCAAGAGTGTTGGAGAGTTTCCTCTTTTTAGAGATGGGGACTAGAAGAGTGAGTCCTATGGACATGAGAGGCAACTACCAGAATTGAACGGATGGTGGTAATTTCCAACTCATCCTCAATTTATTGAGAAATGGACCTTCTAGTTGTGCACCTTCAGGTATAAAGGTGACAAAGGAAGGAGGAGTAGGAGGATGGAGAAATGATTATCGGGTAGAAGGAGGTATGATGGACGGTCCATCTGAAGAAGGGCCAGAGGAAGATGAGGCTCCAGCTGATGATGAGGCTGGAGGGTCTTCAAAACAAGAGGATGTGGTGGAATTGATGTAGAGGTGGCAGGAGATGGGGAGGATTCAGAAGGAAATGGAGTTGGGAAGAAATGGTGCGAGGCAGGGATTGTTTGAAGGTGATAGGTGTTGGAGGTGCTGTGGAGGAAGATGGTGGTGAAGAGGGGCTGGAGTTGCAAGAGATGAAGAATCAAGGGCTTCTGGATCAACAGCTAGCTCTTCTACTCTTGGAGGCACACCCTCGGAAACCACTGGCCCGGTTGACTCAACAACATCCTCTGATGGCCCTGGTGGCCCCGCCTTCACAACTTCAACATTAACTTCCATTTCAGTGGCTACCTCTTCATCAATCTGTGGCCCTGAAGGCCTTGCTGGCTCTTCTAAAACTGGCCCTGATGGCCCAGCTGGCTCTTCAGAAATTGAATCTGCAGGAGAGGAGCAGGAGGGGCATTTAAGGACTGCGCCCTAACCAAATCTCCAAGTGCAGCTATAGATTCCTTGATGCTTATGAGCTCACTTCGCACCCATCTCACTGCATTTCTTACTATTCCCATTTCCTTAGCTGAAGTACTTTGGCTTATGAAAATTGACTGAATATCTGATTGCACAGAGCACAAAATCTTCCTTGCTCATCCAGTCTTTTGATAATAGGCTTCATATTATCTTCAGCTTCTTCTTCTTCTGATGTGGCCGCCAGGTAAGGAGAGGAGTTTCCTGAGCCACTCTTTTCCTTGACTTCTCTTGCCCTTGTAACGGGCTCCACGGAGTCATCACTGTCATCTGAGGCACTTTCCACAATGCCTTCTCTGAACTGATCAACATGGGGACATTAGTAGTGTGCTCTCCCTGAGATGTTGCTTCCTTCTCAGTAGATTGCTCCCCCTGACTAGGAGCATCTACTATTTGCACACTTTCGGATATAATTTCCTGGTCCCCCTGAATGGGAGCATCTTCTACTTGCACATATATTTGCTCCCCCTGAATGGAAGCCTCTTCCAAAACAACATGTGCATCAGTTGTAGCCTGAACATCCCTAACCACTGGCTCCCCCTGAGTGCTAGGAAGGGAGTCCAGTACATCCCTAAGAATGGAAGCAATACGAGATGAAGGAGGCACATCATCTGCAATTTGCCCAACAGGCTCAAGCTGCTCACTAGGAATGTCCTCAATCCGATGGCTGCTAAGCACTGAGTCTTCAACTCTGATTTCTGTTGTTTCTTCTTGGATATCTGCTGTTGTTCTGGTGGTGGTGGTGCTTCTGCCCTGGTATCCACTTGCTCAATTGCCCCTTCCTAAACTGTTGTTGCTGCTACTGCTTGCTGGACCTCTTAGGCTTCGCCGATGATGGCTTCACCCTCAGCCACTGAAGTCTTGGTCCATATACCATTAACCAGAGAGAATCCGCTCTTCTTCAAATTTCTGCTGTGGATTACCTGCCCCATCTTCTCTAGCACTGCTCCAGACAAATTTATACCAAAAAGTTGAAAACCCTTGGTGAGCATGTGAGCATATGGAAGGGACACATTTAATTTATTCTTTTTGTCCCAAATCTGAGCAGATGCAAACTTCATCCTTTCCAAAATAACTTCTGCCATGTTTATTTCTTGGTTCTGGATGGTTCAGAACATCATATCTGAATCTGCCTTAGTACAAGTTGAGAAAGTGGCGCTTCTAGGGACCAGAATCTGACAAACTATAAAGTGCAGGAGGTGGTTGAAGGCATTCATCTGGTTGATATCCAACTTTCCATCCTTAAGTTTAAACTCGGGACCAATAATCCCTAATCCTTTAGCCTGGGTGTCCATAGTGTGAACCCCACTGTGACTGGTGGTGCAAACTCCAAATAGAAACTCCAAAAGAGCATATTAGATTCTAATCTAGGTTCCTTTGAAAGATGATGTCAAGGACCCGTCATCCTCAATCTTCAGGCACACATAGAAAGCTTTGACGAGATCGGTAACTTACCTGATAGAGTTGCTATCTTTAACCACTTCATCTTTTCCATTGCTGCAACTATACTACCCATTCCATATTCTGCAATTCTGCAACGTCTACAGCCTTATTTCCACAAAGCTTCGTCTTCACTGAGGTAAATCTTTCTTGCTGCTCTGTAGTGAGAAACTCAGCTCCGTAGCCCCCGACGCTGCCGGAAACACTAGAAGAGGCCATGGAATTGAATGGGAAAGTTTCTGGATGATTTGAAGGAGAGGTGAAGTAGAAACCCTCAAGAAATTTCTCACGGGAAGGAGTGAAAGCTTTGAAATTGCACGAGGTGGATGCCAGAGTCGTTAGGGTATCGTCTCAGGCAAGTCGAAAGAGATGAAGGCGAGAGGTGAATCGTTGCAACACAGATTTTGGGATATATAGAATAATTAAAAAAAGTGACTTTTGAGGTGCTAACGCCATAAGGGTAGAAAACGACAAACTAGCATGATTTTGAGACGAAAGAAAGCTTTAAAATAAACAAACCGTCCAAAAAAAAACGCAACATCTAATATTGACGAGATTTTGCTTAACTACAGGGGAGAGAATATTTATAGGGCAAATTAATTAGAAGTCCCTGACTGTAACAGGGAGGTCCTTACTGTAACAGGGCTTAACATATACTGTAACAGGTGATAACACTTACTGTAATGAGTTACAGCTCTGTTAGGGATTAACAAATAAGTCAAAAATTTGATAGGGATTCCTAATTAATTTGCCCTATTAATATTCTGAAGTAATTAGTGAACGTGGCATTGTTGATTATGCACTTCCGTTGTCTAGAGTTCTTTGCACATATCACGATGCTCACCTTCTCTAAACTGTCTCACAAAATTTAAAGTAGCAAAAATGAACTAGCAAAATGGTGAGAACATGTCATATCCACGGAGAGGCTAAATAAAGCTTGATTTAAACTACTTTGACTTGAAACAAGAAAGATCCAACATTAAAATTCGACTTAAATCCACCTAGTTCACTAAAAGCTATAGTGCGATTAGAATCCCACAATATCACATTCTATTGAACAATAACAAGATTTAAATTTTCAAAATAGTAAAATTAAACTGAGAACTCTTAATGATAGTTCAAATTAAACATTCTTTTAACTGAGAACAATGTGAACTCTGAGATGTTCAGATCACTGTACCCTCAAGCTCGAGGGATGCATTAGTAAGAAAACAATAACAAAAATATAAAGTGCAGCGTCAAACTCCTATTCTCTAATGGTCATGATCCCCAACGCCGGACAGCCCACAGAAGAGAAGAAGAAAAACCTCAAACCAATCCTCAGCAGCCGAAAACCTCATACGCTAACATCCCATCCCCATAGCAGCCGAACTGAAGAAGAAATGGACAAATCCCAAAAATCACAGCAGCAATCTCCACAGAAGAAATGAACAGAAATGGAACCTGGATCCCCAAGATAAACACAGCAAGAAGAATGGAAAATCACAGTCGCCTCCCCTGCAGCCGGACCCCTGATGCTGAGGACCTCCCGGATGTCTTCACAGACACAGAAAAAAGAAGGAACTAAATTGGATCGCTCATCAGCACGAAAGAAATGAAACAAGAAAAATTATCTACCTCTGACCCAACTCACAACACACAGAACAATCTCTCACTGCCCAACCATTAAACCAAGAAAAGAAGAAATGAACAAATGTTTTGAATCGATCTCCGGATGAACACAGAAGAAATGGACAAATCAACTCATGCGAAATGGACAAATCACACAATCTGATTTCTCTAATAGCACAGAAGAAATGGAAATTAAATGCAGTAAACTAAATTGGATCGAACTCTACTAAGCACAGAAAAAAAAAATGGAAATCAAATGCAGTAAACGCCACTGGACTGATATCTCCTAAACATAGAAGAAGTACAGAAGAACACTCGATTCCCTCACAGCAACCTCCACAGAAGTAAAGAAGAGAAGAAGACGAAGAGAACAAAATTCTAAAAATTCCAATCAAACTCCATATGAACACAGAAGAAAATGCCAGCCATCGTCCTCCTCACAGCTTGCAATACACAGAGCTCTCTCCCAGCCTAACAACTCTCAAAGAAAAGAAAAACCAAATTCTCAACAAAAATTGTCGAACCCTCCTACAGATGCTGAAAGGAGAAATATAGAAGAGAAATGGAAGAAAAAATCCCCCAATTCCAGACAGAAGAAGAAAAACCCAAAACACTAAACTAAAAACCCCAAAAATCTGAACTGGCCAACCCGTCTCCCTCCCTGCTCTATTGAAAGGAAAAATATAGAAAAAATGGCAGAAGAAATATATCAAAAATCTCACTGGCGAACCCCCAAGATCTGAGGACCTTGGGGTCCTCTTATAGGCTTCCAGATGCCTCTTCTTCCCGCCCAGATCCACACGAGCGGCCCACCTCCAGCGCTTGCCTCGCACGCCCCAGCCAGCTCACACACCTGGCCTGCGTACACACCTCAGCAGATCCGTCGCGCACAGGGCGCCTCCGCACGCAAGACCTCCGTGCACACTGCCCAGACAGCTTCTAGATGCCACTTCCGCTGTTGTGCACGAACAAGACGCCATCTGCACTGCTTCGCACCGCACGTAGCTTCCAGCTACCCAGTGCACAGCGCCATCACCTACGGCGCACGCCTCCAAGTCCGACATGCCTCCGCTTTGCACGGCGCCCAGCTCCGGAGTAGATGCCAACCGCTCGAGCTCCAGCCTGTCTCTGCTTCGCACGGCGCCTCCCCGCTGAGCATGGGATCCACACGAACTAGCACAGCTGCGCACGCCACCACGCCACACCGCCTGCACACACCTCCGTCCAGCAGCCACCCTGCACACACCTCCGCCTAGCAGCCGCCCTGCACAGGCGAGCTCCAGGCGCTTCCAGCAGCTTCTGCTGCTTGACCTGATGGGAATAAAAGAAGACAAAAAAAAAAAAGGTTAAGTGGATTGCGTGGGCTATTTAGGTTTATATGAGAGAAAGGGTAGTATGATGGGATTAGGTGGGATATATTTATTTACACTTATACCTATTTATTACTAAAAATATTTACAACAACATTATTGTAAAAATTTATTTACTTATTTACAAAAATCTTTTATTTCCAAAATGAACCTAATTAGTCAATCTATAAGAAATGACTTATTAAATGAAAATCTAACATGTTGAAAATCTTATTTATGGATGAAATGAAAATTAAAATCAAATTACACATTATTTATGGACAAAGACTGTCTAAAATTAACTATATGTGTGAACTTTAATACAAAAATTTTTGCAATTATCAATTATTATTTCAGTTATTTGCAGGTAAATCTCTCACAATTTACACATGCCTAATTCCCTTCTAAGAGATGTAAATCTCTCTTCAGGTAAGGCTTTTGTGAAGATATCTGCTAACTGATTCTGTGTATCAAAAAAGAAATTTCTATATTATCATTTGCTACATTATCACGAATGAAACGATATCTAACCTCTATGTGTTTTGTCCTTGAGTGCTGCACTGGATTTTTGGTTAGATTTATTACACTCGTGTTGTTGCACAATAATAGAATTGTCTTGATCTTGAGTCCATAATCCTAAAGTTGTTGCTTAATCCACAGGAGTTGTGAACAGCAACATCCAGAAGCCACGTACTCAGCTTCAGCTGTAGACAGTGCCACTGAATTTTGTTTCTTTGAGGACCACGAGATCAGACATCCTGCAAGAAATTGAAAACATCCATTGGTGCTCTTTCTATCTACCTTGCATCCAGCGTAATCAGCATCAGAATAACCTACTAAGTAGATTTCACATGACCTTGGATACCACAAACCTAAATCATGGGTTTTAGCTAAATATTTAAAAATTCTTTTGATACTAATTAAATAAGATCTTTAGGGTCTGTCTGATACCTAGCACATGCATACACTAACATAATTATATCAGGTCTACTTGCTATTAAATAAAGCAAAGAGGCCTATCATCACCTCTATAAAGCTTCTGATTACTACTTTCTTACCATCTTTATCACTGCCTAATCTTGTTGATGTACTCATTCGTGTTGATAGTGGCTTGGCATTTCAAAACCGAATTTCTTTAGCAGCTCTTTGCTGTATTTGGCTTGACAAATAGTGAGCCTTCTTTCCTTATTTGATTTGCAATCGAGGAAGTCGTTAAGCTCCCCCATCATGCTCATTTCAAATTCTCTCTGCATTAGCCTTCAAAATACTTACAAAGAGATTCATCAGTAGATCCAAATATTTTATCATCAACATATATTTGAACAAGTAACACAATTTTGAGTTTAGACTTAATGAATAGTGTGCTATCTACTTTTCCTCTAATAAAACCATGATCTAATATAAATGCACTTAATCATTCATATCATGCTCTAGGTGCTTGTTTTAAACCATATAAAGCTTTATGCAATTTAATATAATGATCCGAAAATCCATGTCATCAAACCATGTGGTTGTTCCACATAAACTTCTTCTTTTATAAAACCATTTAAAAATACGATTTCACACATCCATTTGAAAGAGTTTTAAATTTAATGCAAATGCATAAGCAAGTAAAATTATAATAGTCTCAAGTATAGCTATGGTGCATAGGTTTCATCAAAATCTATGTCTTCTTCTTGGGAATAGCTTGATTCTATAGTCTGGCCTTGTTCTTATGTTCACACCAGCTTCATCCAATTTGTTCATGACACCCATTTAGTGCCAATCACGGATGATCTGATGGTCTAGGAAACATGTGACCATACATGGTTTCTCTTGAACTGATTTAGTTCATCTTGCATGGCTAAAATCTAAGATTCATCAGTGAGAGCTTCGTTGACTGTCCTAGGCTCTATTTGCGAAAACAAAAGCTAAATAATCACATGGAATTACATTACCTCTTGTTCTTACCCCAACAGATGGATCACCAATGATGGTTTCTGAGGATGATCTTTCTTATATATCTCCATTCCTTTTGAAGATTTCATGTGAAATGTCCTTTTGTTGCAGATCTTCAGAGGTGGATCTTCCTTGTCTTCAATTGATTTTTCTTTAGCTTCTTGGACAAATCATCTGTATCATCAACATACTACTATCTACTTCTTTCTCAAGGATATGGTTAGTTTCATTAAAGATAATATGCACTGATTGCTCAATTAATAAAGTTCGTTTATTAAACACTCTATAACCTTTTGGGTTTGGAAGCATACCCCATGAATATATCTTCATCTGATTTGAGTGTCTAGCTTACCAATGTCTCTTTTGCCGTAGTTGTGGATGAAGCATGGACATCCAAATGTCTGAAGTGGCTGATCTTCGGCTTCTTTTGCTTGTATAACTCATACGAAGTCTTCTTCAGAATCGGCCTGATCACACCGGTTGATTATATAACATGCTGTATTGACTGCTTCAGCCCAAAAATACCTTGGAAAATCATATCCTGATAGCATCGCCCTTGCCATGTCCAATAGGGTTCTATTCTTCCTCTCAGCAACTCCATTTTGTTGTGGTGTCCTAGGCGCTGAGAAGTTGTGCTCTATCCCTTGGTCATCACAAAACTTGGCAAATTTCTCATTCTGGAATTCTCCTCCATAGTCTGATCGGATTCCAACAATGTGTATTTCTTGCCTTTTGTACTTTTTTACTGAAGCTTACAAAACTTTCAAATGTATCATCTTTGTGCTCCAAGAAGGATACCCATGTGAATCTGGAGTAATCATCTACTATGACAAATCCAAAAATTCTTCCCTCCAAGACTGGTGGTCCTCATTGGCCCAAATAAATCCATGTGAAGGAGTATAAGGGTTAGAGGTTTTACCATAGTCTTTGACTGGAAGGATGACTTGGTGGCTTTCCTTTTGCACAAGGCCACAAAAAACACCATCCATTCATATGCGACTTTCGCGGTAGACCTTCCATGTAACGCCCCAGAAAATTTAATAAATGGAGAAAATAGAAGTAATTGAGTTAAAATACCTTAGGGTTATATTAAAATGTGATAATTAGATGATAGACATAGTTAGGGGTAATGAATATTATCCCAGTGTCGCACCTCGAAATGCGTGCCTCCACAGGGCGATTCTGGAAACGATGTCAAAATAAAAATCCGGAACATCATAAATTCCAGAAAAATGTGGAGAAATTATTATGTAATTTCATGAATTTTTCGACGTACGGATTTCAACGTACAATCGACGCGACAATTTTCGGGTGATTTTCCCTATTGGCAAAAAATAAAATCTAAAAATTTATTAAAAATCACCCACAATTAGTAAAACAACCATATTAGGTCTATGGTCAAAATTTCATGGCAATCAGATATGGTTTGGATAGGATTATTTAAGGATCAAGTGGCCAGTCGATTTATGGAGGAATTACGGGAAGGAATTTTGTGGGTTTTTACCATGCACACGTGTAAGGCATCAAGGAGGCCAGCACACTTACCTGCACAGTGAACACGTTTGTTACTAACGTGTAAACTTGAGAAATGTTGCATGGGCTACGTGTTGGGGTGAAAACCAACTTGGTTTTCACCATGACACCTCAAGGACCCATGTGTTAACGTATGAGAGCCCTGCTGGTCTTATAAAAGCCTTCCATCTCCTTCGCATACACCTTTCTCCAATCTTGCTGGTGGGTGTATACTGCTTCTGAGATCATTCACTGTGGTGCTACTGAGTTGAGCTGCCAACTCTATCAGGAAAAGGCTTCAACAAATATTTCTGGGTTCCATTGCCTGGAGGATGTTGTTGAGCTGTTCTACGTTCAAGCTTTGCCTTTCTTCTTGTTTGTGGATTTCTGAAGTTAAGGATCTCATTTCACTTCAACAGGTAGGATTCTCCTCTTGATCTTTCCAATTTCTTCTACCACTCCCTTGGATTCTCTGGGTAGTGGCATGAAGAAATCTAAGTCCAATGTGAAAATCCAGACATTGTGGAAATCTGGAAACTTGATATTGATCCTATTGTTACCAAGGTTTAGAAATCATGGTCATTGATAGGAAAATCAAACATGTCATGTTTTAGCTGATCCACAAGTCATAAGTATCTATCTTGTTATCTTCAAACCATTCAACACAAATTAGAGTGTTGCTTCTATTGTGTGTAGATTAGATAGAACCTCAATGATTTTCTACTTTTAGTTAACTAATGTGTTGAGGTATGAAAAGACTCATTAGTTGGTTCAAATCATATAAGACTCACATAGATAGATGAGGAGAAAAAGAGTGTCTAAGAAGTAGTACTCCCAATTATCCTCTTTGAGTTCACTTTTAGCTAGAACACCCTTGTAAATAAGTCCCATGATCTTCAGTTTTCAGATCATGTTACCATGAGTTTTATATTTGAAACCACCTTGTATAGGGTCCAAATCATGTTAGGAACATTAGAGTAACTTTATAGATCCATTGGAGGTCAAATGGAATGGTTTTTATGCAGTTACACAGCCCTGTCGACAGACGAAGTCTGCCCTGTCGACAGGAACCCCTGGCCAGAACCAGAACTTTCAGCCTGAGTGCATCTGTCGACAGATGCATGCTATCTGTCGACAGATACAACAGAGCTGAAAACCCAGCTCTGGCAGTGCAGCCCCTGTCGACAGCAGACAAGGCCTGTCGACAGATCATGACTGAACCTTGGTTCTAGCCTTGTTTTGACCCCGTTCTTTCATGAAAATCATATCTTTGGTCTACTTGTTAGTATACCTTTAGATATGTATTTTACTACCAAAACAACCATTTAAACCAGTCAAGTTAACCTTCTTGTCACTTTGAGTATTTCTACAAGTTCCGAACAAAATGTCCTCGTGAAATTGTTAATTCTGAAATCAGTGACGGAATCAAGTCCTTTGATCTCTTGTGCAAACCTTGAGGACTTTGAGTAAAACCTTTGTACTTCCTTGATTCATTACAAAGGTAAGAGTATGGTGATGACAAATTGTGAGTCTTGGACTCAATCTAAGAGTTTATGCTGGCAAATAAGGGCTAGTCTAGTCCTGGGAGGAGCACCCAAATTCGTTTAAGTGGCCGCGCGGAACGATAAAGGATTAGTGGATGTTTGGCATAGCATCATTAAGTGTTTGATTGGTCATCATTTCATGTTTTGGGTGTGTGTTCATATGAGTTTAATACAATTCGTGAATGTACTATGAATCCTTGAATCTTGAGTTCATTGTTCCATAACTTTACTATCTAGTGTCAGATAGCAATCTCAGTTTAGTTTGCAAAAGCATGATTACATGTAAAATTCTTTGTCACTTACCTTGTATCTTGATCTCCTGATTATAGACTTGAATCCTACTGAGCTAGTTAGCTCACAGAATTCTATTTTTCAGGTAATCCAGATGGAACGAATGGTTAAGGGAATAGTGTGCTGAGTGAACTACCAACCTACAAGGAGCTAATTACGATGGTTTTCTATAGTGTTTAGCATAGTAAATGTGATGTAATAAGTTTCTGTTGACTTGTTCCTCATGAGATCTAAATGAGGAAACTTTTGTAATAAGACACTTATGAGGTTATCTTGTATGAATGGATATCGTGTCTTTTCCATGTATGTATGTTATATTCTGTCACTCCGATAAATAGTTAATTTATTAGGACGTGACATTCCACCAAGCTTCTCTTGATCAGCTTTCTCATGCCATCCAGACTGCAGTGGCCCAAATCTTCTATGCCACAGCTCAGTTGACTGCTCTTGTTTGCGGCCAGACAGATATTCTGTCTTTTAGTTCTATAGGTAAAGCACGTACAGGTTCTTTTCTTTGTTAGCTTCAAAAATGACTGCTCCATCCTTCATAAGCTGCATTTTGACTCTTGAAATCTGATTTGATGTCCTTTATCACACAACTAGCTGATACTGATGAGGGTGTGTGCTTCAGTCTTTGACACATAGTACATCTTCAAATACTGTTTTTGCCTTTGCTGCCTACTGATCCACTGCCAATTACAGTCCCTTTCCATTGTCTCCATAGGTGATTGTGCCTTCTTCAGCTTCTAAATGGGAAAATAATCTTCTGTTCCCTGACATATGCCTTGAGCATCCGCTATCCAAGTACCATTTGGATGCTTGAAGGTTTCTCTGAAATGAAAACACTAAGCTTTAGGTACCCAAGTTCTTTTGGGTCCTGGTTGGTTAGTATCATCATTTTTCCTTTTGATTATCCATATTTTATATTTGGTAGGACATGATACTTTAATGTGACCTAACTTATTGCAATGGCTACAGCAAGATATTTTAGTTACTTTTTCAGTTGGAATGTACTTAAAGTTCGCCGTATATGTTGTGTCTTGTTCAGGTACAAATTTAGGTGTAGGATATATTTTAGGATAAACTTTAGTCTCTTCATTATCAAAGGGTATATAGCCTAATCCATGTTTCCTTTTACCTGATCATCTAGCACCTTTTAGTATTAATGTTGTTTTGCCCTTAGTGAACTTTTCTAATGTACTAGATAATTTTTAATTTTCTGTTGTTAATGTGTTAATTTCATATTTTAATTTATTCACTTTCTTGGTTTTCTAAACTTGTCAATTGTTCGTTTTTATTTTTCAAATCTTCACATAACAATCCATTTCTTCTTTTTAGTTAAGTGATTTGTTTTTCCATTTGCTCATTTTCAGATTTTAGATCTGAGTTAGTATTTTCTAAAACAACCAAGGTGTTTCTTATTAACTTATAATGATTTGCATACTTCTTTGTATTTACAATATAGTTCATTGAAGTCTTCTTACAAATTATCAGAATCTGAATCATTACAAGAAGAAAAGGATGAGTCTGATGTTACCTTGTCTTCTGTGTTGGCCATGAATGCCAGGTTGGCTTTTTCTTCTTCTTCACTGCTTGAGTTTGACTCACTATCTGAGTCACTGTTGTTGTCCTAAGCTGCTGCCATGGCTTTCTTTTTGTACCTCCTGAATTTTTTGGAACTATCTTTCTTTTTGAATTCAGATTTCTTGAGCTTCGGACATTCTGCCTTGATATGTCCGGGCTTCTTACATTCATAATAGATGGGCTCAGCTCTCTTTGAGTCATTTCTTTCTGGCTTCTTATACTCTTCGTTTTTCTTGAAGTATCTCCTTCTAGGCTGGTATTTCTTTCTAGCTAGTATTCTTTGTAATCTTCTGGAAAGGAGAGCTTCTTCATCTTCACTGCTTCTCATGCTTTCATCACCATCTGAGACTTCTTCTAATGCATCTTCTTCAGTCTTGAGGGCATTGGAGTGTTTTCTTCGGCTTGATGACTCTCCCAATCTCTCCATGTTGATCTCATGGGCCATAAGGGACCCGATGAGTTTTTCCAATGACATCCTTTTCAAGCCATTGGCCTCTTCTATCGCTGTCACTTTGGGAGTCCAAGAGGCTGGTAGGGATCTAAGGATTTTTCTGACCATGTCTCCATTTCATATGTCTTCCCAAGACCTGCTAACCCATTTGTGATGTCGTGTGAACCTGACTATAACCTCTCATGTCAGTAATGGTTTCTTCTCCGACTGCATCTAGAACCTCTCGTACTGTGTCACCAGAATATCTATTCTGGTCTCTTTTACCTTGTCAGTACCTTGTATGTGATTCTTAGCTTCTCCCACATTTCCATAGCTGATTTGTAGGCAGAGATTCTGTTGAACTCCTTCTTGCTAAGAGCACAACAAAGAATGCTCTGGCTTTGCAGTTTAAGGAAATCTTCTTCTGTCATCTTCAGTCCACTGTCTCTCTCATTTGTAACCAAAAGGTCTGCTTCTTCAACTATCGACCAGATCTGATAGTCGAGTCCTTGTAGGAAGTACTCCATTCTAGTCTTCCAGTATGTGTAGTCTGCTCCATCGAACAGAGGTGGCCGATTGACTGACTGACCTTCGGAGTGACCTTGGTCTGTCATTTGATCTTTTCTCTTCAGATCGTTGGATCTTCTTCTTTGTCGAAGAGACTTGCTCTGATACCACTTGTTGCCCATCTAGCTAGTCCAGAGGGGGGTGAATGGGATATTAAAATTTTGATCACTTTAAAACTTGTCCACAAAAAAAAAAAACAATCACATAAGACACACTTCGATAGATGTTAGTGTTAGTGAGAGTTAACAACAAACACACACAAAGCAATCACACTACACAAGGATTTATCCTAGTTCGGATCTCCTCTCCACAGGAGTCCTACGTCCAATCCTTGAGCAATACCTCAGGATTTCACTACTCAGTGGTACAGTCCCCCTCAAGGACACTTACACACCCAGCCACAGCTGGTCTTCTCTTCACAACCGAAGAGGAATTACAACACCCTAGATCCCACTAGGTCTTCCTTCTGCACGAAGGGAAACAAACACCCTGGAACCCACCAGGTCTTCCTTCAACACGAAGGGAAAATACACAGGAATGTATTCAAGGGATGATACGCCCCTGGACCAAGCTAACAGCACAATGCTTGATCCGAAGTGAATATTGAGAGGAAGAAAATGAGCAGTAATGAATTATCTCAGTACACAAAATTCTCTCTCTCAGATCTACACTCGATGCAGAGAGCTAAGAGCTAAACAAGCAAGGGAGTGAAGCCTCTCTCTTTAGATGCTCATAGAAAACTTGTAAAAGATTGTCGTGAGTATTCTATATTTTTGTTCTGGAGCTTCAGTCTTCTATATATGTCTTTCATTTGAAAATTGAACGTTGAAGTGTCTGTTATCTCTAAGCTCTTTTTACATTAGACTGCATGGCATTGTAGGGCTTTCAGTCAACGGTCGTTAGCTTTCCATGCACGCAAAGAGAGAGAATCCTCTTTGATATCCTTCGGCTTCCATTGTGTCCAACGTTGTATCGAGATGTGCTGTCAGCAACCTGTATGCATTAAATGCTAAAACAATAGACAGCTAGGCTGTCTCTTATTGTCAGTCAATGTTATGAAATAGAAGATGTTTACAGTATAAGCATGGAAATAGAATCTATCGTTTGCATGCAGTGCAGTGATATGTTCAGTCATAATAAGTGAATGGATGTGAGAGAAAAGCGAGGGAAGACTTTGACTTTTCAAACTATCTGACAATAGGTTTGAATATCAGGTCGTTATAGACCATGACATTGATATGAGCATAACTTATGAAACCGATGTGTGGATGAGTCGTTGTTCATGTGAGTCGTTACACATTCATACACACAAATCGTTATGCATTAATAATCAAATTGTTGTAGAGACAAATCGTTATGACAGTGTCAGCAAGTCGTTATGAGCAAATCATTGTTTAATGTATCGAATCATTACAGCGACGAAGTCGTTATGTAACTTAGTGAATCGTTACAGAGACAAAGTCATTGTGCAACTTATCGAATCGTTATGGACCAAATCGTTGTGAATGGCAAATCGTTATGAGTATAAGCAAATCGATGTGAGAGAATTGTTGTTCTCACTTATCGAATCGTTATGGAACTTAACGAGTCATTGTGAAACCGAAATTATTGTGAGAGCAAATAGTTGTTCTCACTTAAGAAATCGTTGTTCTCACTTAAGAAATTGATGCGATAACCAAATCGTTATGAGCTCAGAATCGATGTGCACACTTATCGAATCATTCTGAGAGCAAATCGTTGCGATCTCTTAGTGAATCGTTCTGAGATTGAAATCGATGCAATCACTTAGCGAATCGTTCTGAGATCGAAATCGATGCGATCATCAAATCATTATAGAGATAAAAATCAATATAAATTGCAATGACTTATGAAATCGTTATGAAATCACAAAATCGTTATAGCACATAGACAATCGATGTGTACTTAGATGAATTTTATGCTTTGAACTTAAAAGGTACAGGATGATAAAAACACTTACTGATTTTGCTTGTACTTCTTTGATTTATTTCTTGTACTCAAATATCATAGAGATTATGTTAGAGTAAACTTTATCATAGTTTTGTTAATCACCAAAATAGATATGTAATTAATTTAAATTACATTGGGGATACTCTGATCATCAGCGGCGTGAGCCTGGGAGGATCTAAGAAGAAGAAGAAGATAATTGGTATATGAAGAAGAAGAAGAAGAGAGAAGAGAGAGAGAGAGAAGAACTAGAAGATCAACTAGAAACATATACCTGCCCATCATGCTTAGCGCTTATATGGCCCGGGACAGAAGTGAGGCGCTGTAAGTCTTCATAGGAGGTCTTGGCCGTCTGGGGACCACCATAGGGTGTTGGGTTGGCTTGGAGAGCACCAAAAGACCTCTTCATAGCTTGGAGAGAGAGAAAAGCAAGAGAGGTTGAGGAGAGAGAATGTGAACTACGAATTTGATCCCTCCACTCCTATTTATAGAGTTTTAGGAGAGGCTAATCCCACTCTAGTTCATGCTTAGGGGTCAAGTTAGCATTAGGATTAGGTTTAGGGGTCCTATTAGTGTTAGGATTGGCCTTACGATAGAGATAGGGGTTAGATTCGGGGTCCAGTGCACAGAATAGTGTCGCAACACCCTGATGCGACATAATAAGGTTGGGACCTTCGTAGGCATCACGACACTATCGCGACCCTCAGAGGTGTAGTGATAGGGTATATTGTGCTTTCTATAGTTGTGTCTATTTATCTATACTCTGCTTGTGTTGATATCTTGCTTATACATATTAGTCTTGCTTTCAATCAGTTTTTTCATCTGTCTATTTATCAGAAAATAAAAACAAAAATTCAAAATTCAAAAAAATGAAGCTTCACAGGTAAGTTCAGGTGAGTATTTCTATCTCTATCCCTCGCATTACTATACGTTAGCCTACTTATTATATCATTTCAAGGACCGGCTAGTTCTCAATGTGCTTTGGGATCTGAGTTCCCCTTCAACAAAAATAATGATGATCTAGGTGCACATTGCTAATCACTAGATAGGCCGTTGAGTTGAATAGGCTTGGGGACGATGGATTCAAGCCTGCACTGCGATTGTGGGTAGTTTCTTAACTCATTCCTATTCGGCTTAGCAATATTATCCTTGATATATTTCCTACTTTCTCCTTCTTTGCATATTGATTTTATTATTTCTTTTATTTTATCCGAGCATGCATCATGTAGGTCTTTAAGCTAGCATGACTCATCTTTGGCTGGTAATGAGTTCTCAATGAATGCCCTATTGTCCTTCATTTTCAAAACAAGAAATTTCATTCCACTCTGAATCAGAAAGTTTGCCTCCGAGCAAGTTGCCATTGCCAGTTTATCAAGTACTTCTTAAACGCAGCATTGTTGACTGTACACTTTCGTTGTCTAGAGTTCTTTGCACATGTCAAAATGCTCACATTCTCTAAACTGTCTCACAAATTTAAAATAGCAAGGATGAACTAGCAAAGTGGTGAGAACAGGTCATTTCCATAGGAAGACTGAATAAAGTTCGACTTAAGAAACTATTTTTGAAACAACTCTAACAAACACTATAACACTGTATTGGAATTAATTCTGTAAACATCACCAATCAAATCCCTCACAACTCGACAGATCAAACATAATGAAAGACCAAGCTGAATTGAAATTAGGAGAGAGTTGATATCACTGTACCCTCACATTCGAGGGATCAAACAGATGAATAGAGAATTGAACTAGAAATTCTTCAAATGATTGGACTAACAGTTTGAATAAAAGATAGACAAGAACACTATGCTCGGAATAAATTTTTGCACACATTCACCTCTCCCATTGCTCAATCCAAAACTTGAAGATTACACACAGATGCAACCTCTAATTCTAAAATAATCTGGAGCTCAAAGGAAATGAGAAGATGACAGAACAAGAATCTTAAACAGAAAATTTTCAAACCAATGTACCCCTACAGCTCAGGGGATGAACAGTCATATCTCTCCACAAACACCGAATCACTATCCTCACAGCTCAAGAATCGAACAGAAAATAAGAACAGTAGTTTATTGTTGTCAAATCGGAATTCTCATGCTATGAAGAATAGGATGAAGAACAAATTAATGACTGGAAAAAAAAACTAGGAAAAACTCCAAAATTCCTCACGAATTCAAATCTATCTCCTGCTGCAACAGGGGCCTGAACTAAGATGAATACAGCATTGAACCTGAACTCTGTAGATGTCTGGAATCCCTCTAGACGCCGTCACCCTCCCAGACGCCATAAGCCCCAGAACAAGCCAAGAATGGGGTGTTCTTGGTCGCCCTGTGCCTTCTCTGCAGCGCACACCTCCAGGACTCCTTAGACGCCACAGATGAGAGGAAGAAGCAGTCGAACCTCCCAAAAGAAAGGAAGAAGCCATCGAATTCCTCACAGCAGCCCTCAATCTCTCAATAATTTCCATAAAAGAAAAGAAAGAAATGTCGATCCCAGCAATTTGCACAGAAGAAACTAAAGAACTGTTGATCTCAGCAATTTGCACAGAAGAAAATAAAGAACTATCGATCTCAACAATTTGCACAAAAGAAAAGAAAAATGTCGATCCCAATAATTTACACAGAAGAAACTAAAGAACTATCGATCTCAACAATTTGCACAGAAGAAAAGAAAAAATGTCGATGCCAGCATCCCCTGGATTCTTGCAGCAGAAAAAATGGAACCCGTCGACTTCCCAACAGCAAAGAGGAAGAAACACAGAATAATGGAAAAGAAAATTGCTCTTGAATCGATCTCCCTATCTCTCAGAACTGAGATGCTGAACAACCAGAATGCTGAACCCAGAGAAGAAGAAAAAAATCTAATTCTCCCACCCAACAGCAGCACTCTCGGAAGAGAAGAAGAAACCCCAAGAAAAAAATGCAATTCCCAGCAGCTGAAACCCCAAAAATGCTCAACCCAAAGAAAGGAGAAAAAAACTAGTCTAACTCTCCCGCCCTCCAACCTACAGCCCAATCCCCCCCATCTGAGGACCTTGGGGTCCTTAAATAGGATCCACCGAACCTTTTAGGACGTCAGGAGTCCACACGCCTAAGCTCTGCACGCCCAGCCTCACGTCCTGCTTCCAGATCAGCACGCCCCAACTCCTCTCACACTGCCAGATCGCCGTGCCTGAACTCACACACAAGCTCCGGATGACCCAGATCCGCACGCCTCAGCTCCATCTGCCCCAAGCTCTGCACGGCAGCCCTTCTTCCCGCCTTCGCTTCGCACGGCCAGGCGCCCCATCTCCGCACCGCCTCTGCACACAAGATCCAAATGGGCAGCTTTTCTCTGCCTCTGTCAACCTGATGAGAAGAAAGGGTATGGTGTACGTGGTCAGTTATGGTGAGATGAGAGAAAGGGTGTGGCGCACTGCGCCAATGGTGGTAAAGAAGGAATTTTGGCATAATGGACTCATGAAAGGGGGTATGTGGCATGATGATATTGGGTTAGGGTTGTTTATTTATTTAAAATCTGATTTATTTACAAACTAATATTTACAAGAATTATTAGAATATAAGAAGACCAAAAATTATTTATGTACAATGTACTTGCAAAAAGAGAAAATATTTTTATTAGTCAAACTATTCAAAAAGCATTGACTTTATTAAATGAAAATCTAACTATGTGTTCCACCCAAAAAAAAATTAACTAAAATGCTCAAAATTTTATACATGAATAGAATGAAAATTAAAATCAAAATGAGCATTATTTATAGACAAAGGATGTCTAAAATTAACTATATGTATGAACTTTAACACGAAAAATTTTGTAGTAATCACTCCCCCCTACTTGAACATTGTTAATCCCTTAGCAATAAAAATTACTCCAAATGTAGCACTAGAAGATGTAATGTCTTATGCTAAATAGCCATCATGTAAAAGATTAATGTAAAGATATGTCTTTCCTAATTGTAAGGGCTTATGGCAAGAAATTAGTGCACAAATGATAGCTCATTTAAGAGTTTGCATCAGTCCTTCTGGAGCTTCTCTGTCTCAGCTAGTATTTGAGATTGGATTATTTCGAGGGAGAAGAAAAGAATTGTGGAATAAGATATTTACTCAGTCAGATTGGGTTGTTTCTCTCAGTTCCATTCTGCCCAACTTCCTTGAGGATTATTTATCTGAGCTGAGGAATTTGCTTCTTTATTTGCACTTTCTGCACTCAGAATTTTTCTTTCTTTTTCATCTATAATGCTGCACAACCCATCACTTTTTAAGAGTAGTGAGTCCAACTTTACTCAGATCCGGGGCATTTTTCATGGATATATTTTTTTCCTTTTCTTTTGCTTTTTCTTTTCTTTTCTTTTCCTCTTAAAGGAAGGATAGACAGTCAGGTTCTTTGATCACATGCCTTCACTTCCTTCGCAATTCACTTAAGGGGAAGGGAGAAAATCAATCACCTCTCTCCTACTAGCTTTAACAAATTTGCTACATTCAGGTTCAGCTAGTCTAAGTGGCTGTGTAGTGTGTGTATAAAAACTTCTTGCTAGAAATCCTTACATAAGGTAGACAGGAAGTACATGTAATCCTTTACTAGAGGCTACTTAACATGGATGTTTGCAAAGGAATGTGACAACTATAAAATTTTAATGGTTAAAGATCAGACACATAGTCTGTGTTTCCCAATGCCAAGCATTTTTTATTCAAAGATGAAAACATTGTGAAATTTTCTTTTTATTTGCACATGTATAAGCTCAATATAAAGAAAAAGAAATGAAACAATAGTTAGGGTGAGGACTATGAATGCATACTTATTGTACCCTTCCCAATTTATTTACATGAAAAGAAAGTAAGATAAAGAATTACCTGATAAAGAAAATCTGTACACCCCAAGAGCGCTAAGTTTATCGTCTTCAGCCAGACACAATTAAGCTTCATTTGGCTCAGCTAGCTTGGTAGACTCAATTTTCAAAGAAGATGGGCTTTCAAAGAAATGCTTTAACATCTGCCCATTAACAGTGAATGATTGTCCAGTTTTAGGATCAAGAATAATGACAGCAGGATTGTCACAAGCTTTGACAATAGTGTAAGGGCCATCCCATCGAGACTTCAATTTTCCCGGAAACAGACGAAGCCTAGAATTAAATTACCAAACCTTATCATGCACTTGAAAATTTTTTCTATGAATATGTTTATCATGGAATGCTTTGGCTTTGGCTTTATAAATCTTGGAACTTTCATAGGCTTCATTTCTGAGCTCTTCTAACTCATTCAGCTGTAAGGTCCTTTGTTGACCAACTTGGGCTAAATCAAGATTTACTTGTTTAATAGCCCAATAGGCTCTATGCTCAAGTTCTACCAGCAGATGACAAGATTTTCCAAAAACAAGCCGGTAAGGGGACATTCCAATGGGAGTCTTGAAAGCAGTTCGGTAGGCCCACAATGCATCATCTAACCTTTCTGACTAGTCTTTCCTATCTAGTCTTACCGACTTCTAAAGAATGTTCTTAATCTCCCTATTTGATACTTCTACTTCTACCTGGCCACTAGTTTGCGGATGGTAAGGTGTTGCCAGCTTATGGGTGATCCCATACTTCCTTAGGAGGGTCCTAAATTGAGTGTTAATGAAATGTGGTCCTCCATCACTAATGATTGCCTTGGGCCACCCAAATCTAGAAAATATATTTTTCTGAACAAATTTGATAACCACCTTATGATCATTGGTCTTTGTGGCAATGGCCTCTATCCATTTGGACACATAATCAACAGCAACTAAAATGTACGTGTATCCAAAGGATGGTGGAAAAGGTCCCATAAAGTCTATTCCCCAAACATCGAAAATTTCTACAACCAAAATGGGGTTAAGAGGCATCATATCCTTCTTAGAAATGTTTCCCATGCTTTGCAATCTAGAACAGGCCTTACAAAATTGGTGAGCATCCTTAAACAACGTGGGCCAATAGAAACCAGAGTCGAAGACCTTAGCATCGGTCTTCTTTCCTGAAAAATGCCCTCCATAAGCAAGAGAATGGCAAAACTTGAGGACACTTTTAGGCTCACTCTCACAGACACATCTTCTTATCACTTGGTCTGGTCCTATGAAAAATAGCTCCGGGTCCTCCCAAATAAAATACTTGTCCCTAGCAAAAAATCTCTCTCTTTCATTTTTGGTCCAGTCTCCACGTACTTGTCCAATGACTTTGTAATTCACAATATGTGCGTACCATGGAGATGAAATATTGGAGACAGCTAAAAGTGCTCATCTGGGAAAGCATCTCTAATAGGCATAGAGTCCGGGGCAACTATTCTGGACAGATGGTCAGCTACCACATTCTTGGACCCTTTCTTATCATGAATTTCTAAATCAAACTCCTGTAACAAAAGAATCCATCTGATCAACCTAGGCTTGGCATCCTTTTTGGCAAGTAAATGCCTTAAGGCAGCATGGTCAGTGAAAACAATGATTTTGGCTACAAAAAGGTAAGATCTGAACTTCTCTAAGGCAAAAACAACAGCTAGGAGCTCTTTCTCAGTGGTTGTGTATCGAATCTGGGTGTCATTCAATGTTCTGCTTGCATAATAAATCACTACAGATCCTTTATCAGTTTTCTGACCCAAAATGGCACCTCTTGCAAAGTCTGAAGCATCACACATTATCTTAAATGGTAATGACCAGTCTGGAGATTGTAGAATTGGAGCTCTGGTCAAAATATCTTTTAAGTCCTCAAATGCATTATTACAAGCTTCATCAAAAATGAAATGAGTGTCTTTTAACAAAGAAGTCAATGGCCTTGCAATTTTGGAAAAGCCTTTGATAAACCTCGTAGAAAATCCAGCATGACCAAGGAAGGATCAAATTTGTTTGACAGAGTTGGCAGGAGGCAATTCAGAAATGAGATTTATCTTGGCTTTATCTACCTATATCCCTCTCTCTGAGACAATATGCCCTAAGACAATCCCCTCCTTAACCATGAAGTGGCTCTTTTCCCAACTTAAAATAAGATTTGCATTAATACATCTTTTGAGCACTTCAGTCAAATGGTCCAGGCACGAATCAAAGTCACTTCCAAACACAGAAAAATCATCCATGAAGACTTCTAAGTAATCCCCAACCATGTCCGAGAAAATAGACAGCATGCAACGTTGAAAAGTTGCAGGGGCATTGCACAGCCCGAAGGGCATGCGTCTAAAGGCAAAAGTTCCAAATGGACATGTGAAAGTGGTCTTTTCTTGGTCCTCAGGGTGAATAGCCATTTGGTTATACCCTGAATATCCATCAAGGAAGCAAAAGAATTTTTGGCCTACAAGTTTCTCCAAGATTTGGTCAATAAAAGGCAAGGGGAAATGGACTTTCTTGGTCATCGCATTCAATTTGCGATAGTCAATGCACACTCTCCATCCTGTAGCCACCCTAGTGGGAATGAGCTCACCCTTTTCAGTTTGAATTACAGTTAGTCCTGACTTTTTAGGCACAACTTGAGTTGGACTAACCCACTGGCTATCAGAGATGGGATAAATGGATCCAGCATCAAGCCATTTAACAATCTCCTTCTTAACAACTTCTTTCATGTTGGGATTAAGCTTTCTTTGCATTTCTATTGAACTTTTAGCATTTTCTTCCAAGTATATGCGATGTGTGCACACTGAAGGACTTATCCCTCTCAAATCATCTATTGTCCAACCTATAGCTTTCTTGTGATTTTTCAGGACTTCAATCAATTTCTTCTCCTGCCCTTCCTCATGATCACTAGCAATTATGACGGGCCAAGTTTCATTCTCTCCTAAAAAGATGTACTTTAAACTAGCAGGGAGTGGTTTTAGCTCAACCTTAGGAGGACACTCTGATGGAATTGATGGATCATTATTCTGTAATTGGGAACTAAATTGTCCTTCCTCTCCCTCAAACCCTAGAGCACAGGGTTGCTCTACTGTTTCTTCCACACAAGATTCTTCCAAGGAGTCTACCACTAGACAACTCTCTCCTTGATCATGGTGCCGAAATGCCCTAAAAATATTGATACTAACCCGCCTATCCCCAAATGATATATTCATCATCCCAGTAGCACAATCAATGTTAGACCTAGCTGTGGCCAAAAAAGGTCTACCAAGGATGATGGTGGACTGAGTTAAATCTTGAGGAGTGTTCATGTCCAGAATGATGAAATCGGCAGGGAAGTAATAATCATTGATTTTCACAATAACATCTTCAACTAAGCCTTTAGGAGTGGTGACAGAACGATCGACTAGTTGAAGGACAACAGAAGTGGGTTTTAATTCTCCTAACTTGAATTTCTCAAAAATAGCAGAAGGTAGGAGATTGACACTGGCTCCCAAATCTAAAAGGCCGCTTTCAAAAGTGACTCCACCAATGGTGCAAGGAATTAGTGGAGTGCCTGGATCTTTGAGCTTTTTAGGGAGTTGGTTCAAGACAATGGTACTCACAATTTCTGGAAGAATGATTGTTTCAATTTTATTTCTCACTTCACGTTTTGGAGTACACATTTCCTTTAAGAATTTGGCATAGGCAGGCACATGCTTGATGGCATCAAGGAGAGGAATGTTGATGTGAACTTGTTTAAAGAGTTCCAAGAGTTCTTCATTACCAGTTGGTTTGTTTTTGGATTTTGGCTTTAAAGGTTCAGGAAAAGGGACTCTTGGAATGAAACAGCTTGGGTCTTCATTCATTTTGATTTTGTCTAGAGGTTCTTCAATCATTTTCTCTTTTCCCTTGGATTTAACATTTTCTTCAATCTCTTCTTTAATTTTAGTTTCAATTCCATTTTCTTTATCCTCATTCAATGTTGACATGTGTCGGTGAGGATTTGTTCTGATTTTTCCACTTCTTAAGGTTGACACAGTTTTAGCATTTTCTACTTGGGGGCCCCTAGCTTGGGCAAGAGGAGGATTGTAACGGAACGCCTCGGCCAAGCCTGTTAAACCGATAACGTACTTGATCCGAGTCCGCCTCCCGCGAACGGGCCGAAGCCTCGCAAGGGATACCAAACCACAGTCCGTGTAAACATAAAGGAACACACCACATTTTATATATAATTCACAAGTTTACATAGCCAAATTTTCACAAAAACTAAAAAGAAGTACAAGAGCCTGGGGCATACCCTGAGGTATAACTGAAGAAAGTAAACAACTACAAAGCTACACTGCTGGAGCTACTCTGCTAGAGGTGCTGACCCTGCACCACTACGACGCGGCCCAGAACTAGACGTCGGACGAGAGACGTCCTCCTCGCTCTCACCTGGGGGGGTAGGGGTGAGCCTCTCTAGTCACTGGCTCAGTAGGGAACTCCCCCAAAATCGAGCGAAATCAAACACCACAGGTACGAAAGCAGTAAACAATACCAACAATTAATATAACAGCTAAGCAGGTAAGTAAAGCTGTAAAAGTACTCACCGTCTGCCGACTACGAGAAACAACAATAATAATTAAACGGAAAACCAGTACAGGTGTACAAGCTAAAGTAGACACAGCCAACAGGAGCCACGTGAACTGGTTCGCGACACCAGAAACTGACTCGGACAACTAACACAGGTCTACCTCTCAGTCTCGCAGCCACGGATGAAAGGTCCAGCTGCCGCTCCACGTAAAAAGGTCAAGCAACTGTGGAGACCAACTAAACACCACCACCTGCAGACCACACGATCACCGGCCCATGCCTGGCACCTCAGGAGACCCTGGCCCGGGCTCTCTAGAGTGAGGCATTGGAAAAGGACTAGCTGGGGACCAGTGTCAACTACTGGTGTCCGTACCCCCAACTACGAGCGCGCTACAAGTGACTAAAAACAAACTCAAGTGTCACTGTCCCACTGTCGTCTTTCCCTCAGCCAGACGTACAACTCAACACAGGAGTGAGGGTGTCCAAGTCAGACGACACAGACCTCGACGGTACAGCACAAGTACCGGGACAAAGCCCCGAGCTAACAGCCTGGCTCACAAAGAACCTGGGGCACCCAACTGGAGAGGTAACCACGGTAGGCGTCGTACTACTCGCCACGTACACAGAACCACGTGCACGTCACACACAAACCACGTGAAACCTCACGTAAACCACAAGTAACCATGGTCCACTACACGTGAACCCAACTGACTCGCGTAAACAACACGCAGTCACTGAAGTAAGCAACTAACTGCATACCTTGTATGCTAAACACAAAACCAAGTGCACTCAGTGCACCTCATGCGTCAACACACATGCATTATCAATAAATATCATAATTCAGTCCTTGCTGTTCATAGCCAGTAGGCGGCAACATCGACTGCGCTTACACCCAGTCAACGGCAAGGGACCTGGCCGTTAACATCTTGGCTGAGGAGCTTGGCGACAAGTGATCTTGACGCCAAGTTCTTCGGCCATAAACCCTGCAGAAACCCTAATCCGGCTCTGCGGGTTTCCTAACCGTTCTAACTACAGAAAAACATATAAATGCAATTCCTTTAGCATGCCAGAACCCAATACAACCCATTACAACATGCTTCACGCATTAAACTACTCAAACCACTCATTATCCCCGTTTGGTGCAACTTATCCAAAAATGCATTATCATGTTAATTCCGGTGGTTATGATGTGTTTTTATGTTTCTTCGGAGTTAAACGGGTTCGTCCCCTACCTCAGAACACGCTAGAACCTCCCACGATCTCCCGGTTCACGCCGAGCCCTCCGCGAGCTCCCACAGAAATTGCACCACGCCGCGACGTTTCCTCGCGTAATTCGGCAATGCCACGCGTTCTACGATCGTCCAACTACTCCTTGGTACATGTTGGAAGCTTCAAAGACTCGGGGGCAGCAAGCTGGGGCAAGAGGGAATGAGAGTAAGCTGAGAGAGCTGCCCTCGGGTGAGCCTATAACCTGCACCATTCTCAGGTTGGCGTCAACCCCCATGCCGCCAACAGCAACCGCCACCCTCTGCGTCCACATCTACTGCCGCCAAGTTCATGCAGTAAACGTCCACTAACCTGGACGCCAACAGTCAACGACCACCCCTGGCCGCCAACTTCAACTGAACAGCAGCAGGTCCTATTTCATTTCAGGACCAACCCTGCTCTTCACCTGCTCAAACCACACATTCACATCACACATTCCGCACGACTAGCTCACACTGGCCTCACAACGGCCGCCACAACCACAATACACACGATCCGCATGGATCGAAAGGCACGCGACGTTACATTACTATCATCTAAAAAGAAAATTTCGACCTCGAAATTCATAACACAATTCAAAGTTAAACAACTCATACATACACACCTTTACAAGTACTATCATCTAAAAAGAAAATACACAAGCTTACTCAAACAGATAGGGATACCCTTTAGCCATTTCTGCGGCCAACTCCCAGGTATCCTCACCACCTAATCTATTTTCCCATCTCACTTTAACTAGCTCAATTTCTTTATTTCTTAGCTTCTTCATCTTTCGATCTGTGATCTGCACCGGATACTCTGGCATAGTCATGTCCGGCCTCAGGTCACCACCTTGATATCTAATTATTTGAGCTGGATCTTCAATACACTTTCTCAACATGGAGACATGGAAAATATCATGCACATCTGCAAAATCAGCTGGCAAATCTAGCCTATAAGCTGTTTCCCCAATTCTTTCTAACACTTGGAAAGGTCCCACATACCTTGGACTCAACTTCCCAGACTTACCAAATCTCATAATACCTTTACTCGGGGAAACTCTCAGAAAAATAAAATCTCCCACCTCAAACTGAAGTGGTCTCCTCTGCATAACTTTTCTGCCTACTTTGAGCTGCCTGCAATTTTTCTTTAATAAGCTTCACCACTTCTGTGGTTTGCTGAATCAATTCAGACCCACTAACTGCCTTTCTCCCACTTCATGCCAGTTCAATGGGGTTCTACATGGCCTTCCATATAAAGCTTCATACGGTGCCATCCCAAGACTGGTATGATAACTATTATTGTAGGCAAACTCAACCATTCCCAAATGATGCTCCCAACTGCCTCCCCAAACTAAACAACAAGCTCGCAACATATCTTCAATTGTCTGAATAGTCCTCTCTGTCTGACCATCTGTCTGGGGATGATAAGCGGAGCTATACCTCAATTCAGAACCAATCACTTTCTGCAGACTTCTCCAAAAACCAGAAGTAAATCTTGGATCTCTATCAGATACAATAGTCTTTGGAATACCATGCAGTGGAACAATTCTTTCGACATAAATATTTGCCAATCTGTCCACTGTCCAAGACATACTCACTGCCACTAATCTGCATACCTTAGTCAATCTGTCAACAAACACCCATATTCCATTATGCCCGGAACTCGACCTTGGTAAACCTGCCACAAAGTCCATTGCGATATCATCCCATTTCCACTGTGGAATAGGCAACGGTTGCAATAGACCTCCAGGCTTCTGATGCTCTGCTTTAATCTGCTGACAGATAGCACACCTTGCTACAAATTCTGCTATTTCTTTCTTCATATGAGGCCACCAAAAATGCTTCCTTAAATCATGGTACATTTTAGTACTACCCGGATGAATAGTGTACCTAGATTTATGAGCCTCTTCCAGAACTCGCTGCTTCACCTCTCTCTCTGCAGGAACAAACAACCTGCCTCGAAGCCTGACCACACAATTATCATCAATAGAAACTCCTTCCATTTTCACAATTTCAGGTAAACCTGCATCTGCTCTTTGAGCTTCAATGATCTGCCAATATAAAGACGGCTCTACAGCACTAGCAGCTAGAGTTGCCCGTCGCTGACTGCTGGGCACATACAAGGAATTCTCTGCTACTCTTCATATAACTTCCATTCTTTAATCATCATCAAATTCATATATGCCTTTCTGCTTAAGGCATCTGCTACAACATTGGCCTTACCCGGATGGTAGGCCAAACTGAAATCATAATCCTTCAAATACTCAATCCATCTGCGCTGGCGAAGATTCAAATCTTTCTGCGAGAAGATATATTTCAAACTTTTATGATCTGTAAAAATCTCAAATCTCTCGCCATACAGATAATGTCTCCACATTTTCAAGGCAAATACAACTGCAGCCAATTCCAAATTATGAGTGGGGTAATTCTCTTCTGCTGGCTTCAATTGCCTGGATGCATAGGCTATCACTTTACCATGCTGCATAAGCACTGCACCAAGTCCTCTTCTTGAAGCATCAGTATACAACACAAAACCACCACTCCCTGCCGGTAATGTCAATATAGGTGCTGATGTGAGTCTTTTCTTTAATTCCATAAAACTTCTCTGACATTCACCGGACCACACAAAAGGCACACCCTTTCTGGTCAATCTAGTCATAGGTGCTGCAATCTTAGAAAAATCTTGAATAAAGCGCCTATAATAACCTGCCAACCCCAGAAAACTTCTAATCTCGGTTATTGACTTAGGCACTCCCCACCTAGACATAGCTTTCACTTTACTCGGGTCCACTGCTACTCCCTTAGCTGAGATAACATGACCCAAAAACTGAATTTCCTTCAACCAGAATTCACACTTACTAAATTTAGCAAACAACTGGTTATCTCTTAACAACTGCAGGGTAAACCTCAAATGGCTGCATGCTCCTCTTCAGATGCTGAATAAATTAGAATATCATCAATAAAGACCACAATGAATTGATCTAAATATGGATGAAAAATTCTATTCATCAGATCCATAAAACCTGCAGGAGCATTAGTCAACCCAAAAGGCATTACCACAAACTCATAGTGACCATATCTGGTTCTGAACGCTGTCTTATCTATATCCTCCTCTTTGATTCTCAACTGATGGTACCCGGACCTCAAATCAATCTTAGAAAACACCTTTGCTGATTGCAACTGATCAAATAAATCATCTATCCTCGGCAACGGGTACTTATTCTTGATGGTCACATCATTCAATTTTCTATAATCAATGCACATCCGAAAACTTCCATCTTTCTTTTTCACAAATAAAACCGGCGCTCCCCACGGGGAATGACTCGGTCTAATAAAACCTTTTTGCAACAACTCTTCTAATTGCTTTTTCAATTCTTTAAGTTCTGCTGGTGCCATCCGATATGGAGCTTTAGAGATCGGCATGGTACCTGGCAGCAACTCAATAGAAAAGTCCACCTCTCTGTGTGGAGCTAAACCAGGCAAATCTTCCGAAAAACATCAGCAAATTCCCTAACCACGGGAACTGCTTCTATTGGCTGACTGGCCTCTACCAAACTTACCGAGGCTAAATAAGCCACACACCCATCATTTATCAACTTTCTAGCTTTAATTGCAGAAATTAGAAACTTGGAGGTATAAAAAGGCATACCTTGATATTCAAACACTGCACCATTAGGATGACAAAATCTGATCCTTTTCTTTCTGCAATCTAACATTGCTCCATACATCTCAAGCCAATCCATACCCAGAATGATATCATAATCTGACAACTGCAGGGCATATAACCGACCCGGCATCTGGTTCCCTTCAATCATAACAGGAGCTTCATCTATATAGCTCGAAGTGAGTAAGAACTCACCTGAAGGAACCTCCACCACTAACTCACAAGACTTCTCTTCTAAAGGATGAGCTATGCAATCCAGAAATTCTTCGGAAATAAAAGAATGAGAGGCACCCGAATCAAATAAGACTCTTGCTGAATATTCATAAAGAGGTAAATACCTTCTATCATATTTGATGCCTCCGCCTGGGCTCGGGTGATAGCCATAACCCGGCCTCTCCCTCGCTGCTGCGGTGCTCCTCTGCCACGACCTGCCTGTGGCTGCTGGAACTGCTGAGGCTGCTGCTGCTGCACACCTCTGCCATACCCATACTCTCTTGCATAAGGACAATTGCGGATCAAATGTCCCGGCTGATTGCAATTATAACATCTATACCCTGGAGGAACAATAGGCTGCCTGGCAGTACTCTGCTGCGACTCCTCCACCTCAGGCCTACCTCGGCCCTGCTGCAACTGCTGACGACCTCCCCATCCTCTTCCTTTTCCTTTAAGTGCTTGCTTTAATTTCTGGCCCCATTTCCCGAAACCAGATGAAGAAGGTCCTGCTGGTGCCTTGCCCTTGCTTGCACCTACTGTCTGCTGCGGTACCGGAAACTACCTGAACCTGATTCACCCGCCTGACGAGTACGGATAGACCTCTCCAAAGTAGCTGCCCTCTGCGCTGCTTCTTCCACTGTCTTGCACATAAGAGGTACTATCGCATCCTGCAATTCCACTCTCAAACCTCTGATAAAATACTCAACCATCATATTATTATCTGAAACCACATATGGCGCATAACGGCTAAGTGCCATAAATCTCATCTGGTACTCTAAGACTGAAGAGTTACCTTGCTGGAGAGTTCGGAATTGCTCTCTTTTTACTTGCTGCACTTGGATCGGAAAGAATGTATCATTGAATACATCAAGAAACTCCGGCCAAGTGATAGCTTCTTCCGTCCTTCCTGCAAAAGTGGTTTGCATCTTCAATCGCCACCATTCCAAGGCAAATCCTCTCAACTGATAAGCAGCTAATACCACTCTATCCGCTGCCGGACACCTCATAGTCGCAAAGACCCTCTCAATTTCATGAACCCAATGCTCAGCTGTATCTGGATTCGGCCCTCCTGAATAAGTAGGCGGCTGCAATCTCAGAAACTTCTCTACCTGCATCACGGGTTCTTCAGCTAATTGCACTGGCGGTGGTGGTGGCACAGGTGCTACAAAAGGTACCTCCACTCTCGGCAGAACTGGAGCAACAGGTATTGCCTCTCCATCCCCAGGTGGCACTGCAATTGGTGGTACTGGCGCCTGCTGATCCATTCTCGCCCGAATATCCGTGAGGCTCTCCCAAATTCTTTCTATCATACGCTGGGTGCTTTCCTCCGGATCATCTCCTCCACCACCCCAATCTCTTCTATCAGCCATTTTAGAAATTTCTACATACACAAAACACCAGACAAAAATCAAAACCACCAATTATCAAAAACCAGGGTCCCTACCAGCAGTGTATAATGACCGAAATAAGGCTATGTATCTTTCTAATTCCCTTATATTAACACGGACCTTGCTCTGATACCAACTGTGACGGAACGCCTCGGCCAAGCCCGTTAAACCGATAACATACTTGATCCGAGTCCGCCTCCCGCGAACGGGCCGAAGCCTCGCAAGGGATACCAAACCACAGTCCGTGTAAACATAAAGGAACACACCACATTTTTTATATAATTCACAAGTTTACATAGCCAAATTTTCACAAAAACTAAAAAGAAGTACAAGAGCCTGGGGCATACCCTGAGGTACAACTGAAGAAAGTAAACAACTACAAAGCTACACTGCTGGAGCTACTCTACTGGAGGTGCTGACCCTGCACCGCTACGACGCAGCCCAGAACTGGACGTCGGACGAGAGACGTCCTCCTCGCTCTCATCTGGGGGGGTAGGGGTGAGCCTCTCTAGTCACTGGCTCAGTAGGGAACTCCCCCAAAACCGAGCGAAACCAAACACCACAGGTACGAAAGTAGTAAACAATACCAACAATTAATATAACAGCTAAGCAGGTAAGTAAAGCTGTAAAAGTACTCACCGTCTGCCGACTACGAGAAACAACAATAATAATTAAACGGCAAACCAGTACAGGTGTACAAGATAAAGTAGAGACAGCCAACACGAGCCACGTGAACTGGTTCGCGACACCAGAAACTGACTCGGACAACTAACACAGGTCTACCTCTCAGTCTCGCAGCCACGGACGAAAGGTCCAGCTGCCACTCCACGTAAAAAGGTCAAGCAATTGTGGAGACCAACTAAACACCACCACCTGCAGACCACACGGTCACAGGCCCATCCTGGCACCTCAGAGACCCTGCCCGGGCTCTCTAGAGTGAGGCACTGGAAAAGGACTAGCTGGGGACCAGTGTTCGACTACTGGTGTCCGTACCCCCAACTACGAGCGCGCTACAAGTGACTAAAAACAAACTCAAGTGTCACTGTCCCACTGTCGTCTTTCCCTCAGCCGGACGTACAACTCAACACAGGAGTGAGGGTGTCCAGGTCAGACGACACAGACCTCGACGGTACAGCACAAGTACGGGACAAAGCCCCGAGCTAACAGCTGGCTCACAAAGAACCTGGGGCACCCAACTGGAGAGGTAACCACGGTAGGCGTCGTACTACTCGCCACGTACACAGAACCACGTGCACGTCACACACAAACCACGTGAAACCTCACGTAAACCACAAGTAACCATGGTCCACTACACGTGAACCCAACTGACTCGCGTAAACAACACGCAGTCACTGAAGTAAGCAACTAACTGCATACCTTGTATGCTAAACACGAAAACCAAGTGCACTCAGTGCACCTCATGCGTCAACACACATGCATTATCAATAAATATCATAATTCAGTCCTTGCTGTTCATAGCCAGTAGGCGGCAACATCGACTGCCGCTTACACCCAGTCAACGGCAAGGGACCTGGCCGTTAACATCTTGGCTGAGGAGCTTGGCGACAAGCGATCTTGACGCCAAGTTCTTCGGCCATAAACCCTGCAGAAACCCTAATCCAGCTCTGCGGGTTTCCTAACCGTTCTAACTACAGAAAAACATATAAATGCAATTCCTTTAGCATGCCAGAACCCAATACAACCCATTACAACATGCTTCACGCATTAAACTACTCAAACCACCCATTATCCCCGTTTGGTGCAACTTATCCGAAAATGCATTATCATGTTAATTCCGGTGGTTATGATGTGTTTTTATGTTTCTTGGGAGTTAAACGGGTTCGTCCCCTACCTCAGAACACGCTAGAACCTCCCACGATCTCCCGGTTCACGCCGAGCCCTCCGCGAGCTCCCACGGGAATTGCACCATGCCGCGACGTTTCCTCGCGTAATTCGGCAATGCCACGCATTCTACGATCGTCCAACTACTCCTTGGTACCTGTTGGAAGCTTCAAAGACTCGGGGGCAGCAAGCTGGGGCAAGAGGGAATGAGAGTGAGCTGAGAGAGCTGCCCTCGGGTGAGCCTATAACCTGCACCATTCTCAGGTTGGCGTCAACCCCCATGCCGCCAACAGCAACCGCCACCCTCTGCGTCCACATCTACTGCCGCCAAGTTCATGCAGTAAACGTCCACTAACCTGGATGCCAACAGTCAACGACCACCCCTGGCCGCCAACTTCAACTGAACAGCAGTAGGTCCTATTTCATTTCAGGACCAACCCTGCTCTTCACCTGCTCAAACCACACATTCACATCACACATTCCGCACAACTAGCTCACACTGGCCTCACAACGGCCGCCACAACCACAATACACACGATCCGCATGGATCCGAAAGGCACGCGACGTTACAAGGATGGTCCTGTTGTATAGGTTGATTCTGGTTTTGTGGTATTGGAATGTTCTGGACAAAAGCTTGTTGTGAGTTTGGTGGTGGAGGGGCATTTGGTCGAGCAAGTGGTCTGTACCCCTGGACTTGATGGTTTTACTGGTTCTGATAAAATCTGGGAGTGTTGTTCCTTGGGTTTGCTATAGCTTGACTTTGCAGCTGACCTAATTCTCTCCTATGACATACATCAGCAATTTGGGACTCAATTCTTGCCAAATTTTGTTGAAACTTTTGGTTTTGATTTTGATATTGACTTTGTTGTTCTTGCACAGTTTGGCATAGAATCACCATCATGTTTTGGAGTTGATTTATTTTATATTCCAATTGGGCTGAGGAGGTGGTGGTTGATATGAAGGTTGCTGAAAATTGGTGTAAGCAAATTGATTGGAGTTTTGATTTTCTTGGACTTGTGGAAGCTTGGAATAAGAAGATTGGCCAAATCCCGAATTCTGATTGGGATAGGATTGACCATACATGGATTTCTTAAAGGAAGGTTGAGACACTTGTTTAGATTGATTTTTCCAAGAAAAGTTCGAGTGATTTCTCTAACCAAGGTTGTATGTGTTAGAATATGGATCATGGGAGGGTTTGTAGAAACCTTGGGCAGCTTGGACTTGTTCTTGAATAAAAGGGGGTAATTGGGCAGTAGTGGGACAAGCATTCGTGGAGTGAGCTGAGCTAGCACACATAGCGCAAGTTTCAGGTGGTTGAGAAAATTTGGGTGTGGCTTGCAGTCAAAGATAGTAATTGATCGAATTTTTGTTCCAACTTCTACTCCAATCTCTGATCAAGTCTAGCTAATAGGTCTTCTACCCTAGAATCTGATTCACCTCTCTCTCTTAATTCATACAACCATGCCTTCCTTACAGGTCCTAGTGCTCTCTCATAAGAGTGGAGTGAGGCATGATTAATAGAATTCTCACTCAATGTATCAAACACATTATATGCCTCATCCTCGCTCTTAGTCATGAATGCTCCTCCACATGAGGCATCAACCATCTGCCTATTTGATTCTGTCAGTCCTTCATAAAAAGCTTGGACTATTTGCCACCTCGACAAACCATGGTGGGGGCATTTTCTAAGCAACTCTTTTAATCTCTCCCATGATTCATGCATTAACTCTCCCGGGTGTTTAGAGAATCCAGTTATTGCTCTTCTCATGGTGTTAGTGCGGCCAATGGGGTAAAACTTCTTCAAAAACTCCTGCTGCATTTCTGGCCATGTTCTGATGGTTCTCCCTATGGTTCCTAACCAATGTTTGGCCATATCTTTTAAAGAAAATGGAAATAAGGTCAGTCTCAAGGCATTTTCAGTGAAATTTTGGATTCTTACAGTGGACAAATCTCTAAGAACTCATCTATATGCTTATAAGGGTCTTCATTAGGATTGCCATCGAAGGATGGCAACATCTGAATGGTTCCTGGCTTGATTTCAAAGTGATTTGCAAGAATTTCCGGCCTGATGCAAGTAGCAGGTTGATAATTAGAAGGAATAAAGTACTCCTTCATCTGTCTGGGTGCGACCTCCTCTACATTTCTAGCAACTTGGTTCTGGTCTTGGTTGGCCATCCTATGAAAGAATCTTTCGATCTCGTCTATAGGTTGAGCCAAATCTATGTTTATGGAGCGTCTACCAAGCATGCACAGTTGAAAAGCCTTCTATTTATGATTTTTGAATTTTTAGATTTTTATTGATTTTTAAAAAAAAATATGAACAAACACAAACAAACAAACACTTTCAAAACAAATTAACATAAACACTAAGTGTTCCTTGAACCTATGTTATTTTTCTCAAAATCAGATTTATACTTGCTTAAGTCTAATCCTAACTCTTCTTGTACCGGCCAGGTAAGAGGTGGAGTAAAGGGAGGCCCCCCTTGCTCTCGCAAGGACCCAATTAAATAACATCTAGCTCACTTAAGCATAAGCTTTTTAACCTCTAACCCTAGACACCAGACTTAAAGAGAAGTTTTGAAATTAAGAAAGGATAAATCTAATTATGAACCCTAGGGCCAAGTCTACTTGTTTTTATTAAAAGTTTAGGCAAATGCAAGAATGTGAAAAAATTTTGTGATTTTTGGGCAAAGGAAAGGGTGATGAAATCCCTCACCTTATCTTTATTTTTTCTAAAGGGCGATGCCCTTAAACAGTCCCTTTTACAAATATGAAATGCAACAAATCAGGTTCAAACAATGGTTTTATAATGCTAAGTCTAATGCATGAAGCAAGCGATGGAAGTCTTACCTTTCCCCCGCACTCTTCAATACATAAAAAGAAATAGAATTCAAATGACAATTAAAATGATGAATGTCCTAAAACAAGTGATTCTAATCTTAAGAAGATGAATTTTTAATTTGCAAAACAAACGGCTTACATGAAAGAGCGATTTGGAAAGTTTTTTTAGATTTTAGATTTTTTATTTTTATTTGGTTTTTGAACTAAATGAAATAAAACATAACTAAGAAAATATAAAGTGATACTATAAACTAATTCCAAACCACTCAAACCACCAAAAGGCCAATTATTACATGCCAACTAGAAAGATATCTCTGTACATGTACAGAGTACATAAAATCCTCACTACAAGTTTCACTCACACTCTTCTATCTAAAATTCTGAATTAAAAGCAAATGTAAAAACAAATCCACAAGCTCTCCTCTCCAATGGGCTCAAATGTCAAGCCCAATCTCTAAGTTCCACTTATGTGCAAATCCTGAAATGAAAAGCCCAATAACAAGTCAATGAGAAGTCTAATGCAAATAAATCAAATCAAAATAGATTTAAATCAAACTCTAATGCCTCCCCGGCAATGGCGCCAAGATGAACGCAACATTGTTGATTGTACACTTTCGTTGTCTAGAGTTCTTTGCACACGTCAAAATGCTCACCTTCTCTAAACTGTCTCACAAATTTAAAATAGCAAAGATGAACTAGCAAAGTGGTGAGAACAGGTCATTTCCACAGGGAGACTGAATAAAGTTCGACTTAAGAAACTATTTTTCAAACAACTCTAACAAACACTATAACACTGTATTAGAATTAATTCTGTAAACATCACCAATCAAATCCCTCACAACTTGACAGATCAAACATAATGAAAGACCAAGCTGAATTGAAATTAGGAGAGAGTTGATATCACTGTACCCTCACATTCGAGGGATCAAACAGATGAACAGAGATTTGAACTAGAAATTCTTCAAATGACTGAACTAACAGTTTGAATAAAAGATAAACAAGAACACTGTGCTCGGAATAAATTTTTGCACACATTCACCTCTCCCATTGCTCAATCCAAAACTTGAAGATTACACACAGATGCAACCTCTAATTCTGAAATAATTTGGAGCTCAAAGGAAATGAGAAGATGACAATACAAGAATCTTAAACAGAAAATTTTCAAACCAATGTACCCCTACAGCTCAGGGGATGAACAGTCATATCTCTCCACAAACACCGAATCACTATCCTCACAGCTCAAGAATTGAACAAAAAATAAGAACAATAGTTTATTGTTGCCAAATCAAAATTCTCATTCTATGAAGAACAGGACGAAGAACAAATTAATGACTGAAAAAAAAACTAGGAAAAACTCCAAAATTCCTCACAAATTCAAATCTATCTCCTGCTGCAACAGGGGCCTGAACTAAGATGAATACAGCATTGAACCTGAACTCTGTAGATGTCCGGAATCCCTCTGGATGCCGTCGCCCTCCCAGACGCCAACAGCCCCAGAACAAGCCAAGAAATGGGGTGTTCTTGGTCGCCTTATGCCTTCTCTGCAGCGCACACCTCCAGCACTCCTCAGACGCCACAGATGAGAGGAAGAAGCAATCGAACCTCCTAGAAGAAAAGAAGAAGCCGTCGAATTCCTCACAGCAGCCCTCAATCTCTCAACAATTTCCACATAAGAAAAGAAAGAAATGTCGATCCCACAATTTGCACAGAAGAAACTAAAGAACTGTCGATCTCAGCAATTTTCACAGAAGAAAATAAAGAACTGTCGATCTCAACAATTTGCACAGAAGAAAAGAAAAAATGTCGATCCCAGCAGTTTGCACAGAAGTAACTAAAGAACTATCGATCTCAACAATTTGCACAGAAGAAAAGAAAATTGTCGATCCCAGCATCCCCTGGATTCTTGTAGCAGAAAAAATGGAACTCGTCGACTTCCCAACAGCAAAGAGGAAGAAACACATAAGAAATGGAAAAGAAAATTGCTATTGAATTGATCTCCCTATCTCTCAGAACTAAGATGCTGAACAACCGGAATGCTGAACCCGGAAAAGAAGAAAAAAATCTCCCACCCAACAACAGCACTCTCGGAAGAGAAGAAGAAACCCCAAGAAAAAAATGCAGTTCCCAGCAGCCGAAACCCCAAAAATGCTCAACCCAAAGAAAGGAGAAAAAAACTAGTCTAACTCTCTCGCCCTCCAACCTACAGCCCAATCCCCCCCATCTGAGGACCTTGGGGTCCTTAAATAGGATCCACCGAACCTTCCAGGACGCCAGGAGTCCACACGCCCGAGCTCTGCACGCCCAGCCTCATGTCCTGCTTCTAGATCAGCACGCCCCAACTCCTCTCACACCGCCAGATCGCCGTGCCTGACCTCACACACAAGCTCTGGATGACCCAGATCCGCACGTCTCAGCTCCATCTTCCCCGAGCTCCGCACGGCAGCCCTTCTTCCCGCCTCCGCTTCGCACGGCCAGACGCCCCATCTCCGCACCGCCTCTGCACACAAGATCAAATGGGCAGCTTTTCCCTGCCTCTGTCAACCTGATGGGAAGAAAGGGTATGGTGTACGTGGTCAGTTATGGTGAGATGAGAGAAAGGGTGTGGCGCACTGTGCCAATGGTGGTGAAGAAGGAATTCTGGCATAATGGATTCATGAAAGGGAGTATGTGGCATGATGATATTGGGTAAGGGTTGTTTATTTATTTAAAATCTGATTTATTTACAAACTAATATTTACAAGAATTATTAGAATATAAGAAGACCAAAAATTATTTATGTACAATGTACCTGCAAAAAGAGAAAATATTTTTATTAGTCAAACTATTCAAAAAGCATTGACTTTATTAAATGAAAATCTAACTATGTGTTCTACCCAAAAAATTTTAACTAAAATGCTCAAAAATTTATACATGAATAGAATGAAAATTAAAATCAAAATGCACATTATTTATAGACAAAAGATGTCTAAAATTAACTATATGTATGAACTTTAACACGAAAAATTCGTAGTTATCACTTCTCTGTCTTGATTTTCTATCCAATTTCCATCCAAATTCCTTTTGATCCATTTTGGTTGCGAACTGCTCCCAAGTTTTGAGTCATTATCACCTACCTGGCACGCACATGTACTTCCAAGGCGAAACCTGTAGGCCAATCGGCTAGGGTACCTCTCAATCGAGGGGTTGATCGTTCCTTTTACCTTCTCCTTCTCGCTTAAACTTGTGTTTTCCTTGCATTCTGCTCGAGCAGCTAACTCGGGGCTTTCAAGATGATTCCTATTACTCGTTAGTCAGATCGGGTGTCTCTTTACCTTGGCTCTCATCTTTTCAGTTCACTCCAAATCACTTTCACTCCCCTGTCATTCCATGACACCTCCACTACATTTCCACTCTGTTCCCTTGCAAAGTGGAAGCCAAGGAGGGGCAATCTATAGACACCCAATTCTGGCCCATGAGCCGAACCATATTTCTTACTCTCTTAATGTGCCCCAAGTTGGCCACTCATCTTGAGCCCATTTGTTAGCCTTTTCTTGAGCCATTTAAGCCCAACTAGCAGCTTGCCTTGTCCAAATATCACTTCAGAGTCCTTTTTCTAGGGTTTCAGCCATCAGTCCTTAACACGACGGTCATGGGTGTCGAATTAGTATCAAATGATTGACTATAATCCTTAAATGATCAATTATCATTAACACGACTGGTTGGAGCGTCGTGATAGTATCCTTGTCGCGTCCAACCAGGCCGTCGCGACAGTCCATGCATATCCATTCACGTGCCTTCATGGTCGCAACCACCTTGGCTGTCGCGACAAGCTATGTCGCTCCCCACAATCTATCGGGACATGCTTCTGCATGGCTGGCTCTGCAACCACCTCCTTTCTATCTTTTTTTGGGTTCTATCTTCATCTCCAACAGCTCTCCAACGCCCCAGCCGTGGTTTGAGGTTCTATCCTACCTTAGAACTCCCCTAAGACTCTTCACATAGAGATTTACTTGGATTTTTCACATTTTCATGGACCATTATCACTTAAGGATGAGGTAGTGTAAGACCCGGCCCTCCTGGGCCCTTGGCCTTGTCCTCAGGGTCGCGGCAGGCAGCTTGGTCGCGCCAGGGGTGCCTGTCACGACATGGTTTGTGTGGCGACACACCTGGCCGTCGTAACATGGTCGCGACGGGGGTGGGCGTCGCGTTCTTGCGGCGGTGTCTGGAGGCATCGCGACTGCTTTTCTGACAGACGTGACCGATGTCATGTCTGTCAGAATGGTCGTGTCAGGTGGTAGGTGCGTACAGTGTTGACGCGACCTGGTCAGCCGTCGCGTTTGCTTTTCTTGGTCTTCGAGGTTTGACCGCTTTTGGGGTCGCACTGGGGGTGGCATCCGCGACATGGTTATGACGCCTATGGGCGTCGCGACTTGGTTGTTGTCGCGCCTGGTCGCCCCGTCGCGTTTTGGGGGCCGTCGGTTTAAAACCCAAGGCGCGCCCCATTCTCCCCCTCTCACCCTCTCTCTTCTCTGTCTTCTCTATTCTCCCCCTCTTGAGCTCCCTTGCATTTTCTCGGTGGTTCTTCGTGCTCGGGGTGCTCGTGTTGAGGTGGTGTCGTCCCGTTCGTGCAGGGGACGTGTTCGTGTTGCTTGGAGCGAGGAGGAGGTGGTCATTCCTACGTGAAGGCCCCAATGGGTTGGCTCTTCTTGTAGAGGTAGGGACCCTGATCCTCTCACCCTAAGCATGCTCCCCTCTCCCAAGAGACGGTGTTTCCTCGTGGTCTGGGTTGTGGGAGTGTGAGGATCATGCTCGTGCTTGAGTGAGGTTTCCATTGAGCGTAGATTCTCGTGAATCCATGTTTGTGGGGTTTTAAGGGTGCTTTGGGTGATTTACAGCTTTCATACATGTTGAACATGCTCCACTCCCCCTGTGGAATGTGTATATCGTGTTTTTAGGGTGGTTCCTGGGAGGACTGCTCCGGAACCTCCCTCAGCTGAAGACGCGACCACTATAGAGGTCGCGATCTTGTCGCGACGGCCTGGCCGATCGCGACATGATCACGACGCTCTTGGGCGTCGTGACATGGTCGCATCGGCTAGGGCCGCCGCGACTTGTTGCGACGGCCCGATGCGTCGCGACTATAGTCGAGAGACAGGTTATGGTCTTGCAAAGTACCATGCTTTGTTAAGTCTTCGCCGTTTCCGCTCCTTTTACTGTACCCGTGGCACCTGTGCTAGTTCCCTAGTACGGTCCTACACTAGTCGTCGCCCGATGCTCGGAACTTGAGGTCTTGTCTCGTAGAGAGGTTGTTACCATTGCCTGGGACCCTCGTCCTCAAGAGCCTGTTGAGGGAGTACTCTGGGCTACGAGCGTGCTTGAGTTGGCAGCCGAGTAGGCGGACTCTGGAGTAGAGGGGAAAATGGTGGTTAGGACAGCGGTGTTGAGTCGTTATCAAAGCTCTCGTGGTTGGATTGGGACGCTGAGGTCAGTTTGGGAGTTCTTCCCGGCGCAGTCCAGCTAGTCCTTTCTCACTGCCTCACTCCTCGTGGCCCCAAAACCACTTGGAGAGGCCAGCCATCGGCGGTTACTATTGTGTGCTTGTGTCCTGCTCCACTCTGACGAGACGTGGAGGCTTGGACTTGGGTCGAGGATAAGATGTCAGTGAACGCACCTGATCAGTTGACTAGTGGTAGTGCTTTCCATAGCTAGTGTTTCTTGTCCAGGCAGGGTTCCCCCCGTCTGTGTTTGCCAGCCGTGTGGTGGTCACGACGAGCAGTCGTACGGAGTTTCCGACCGTGTTGTACTCCTGTACCGTTGCTTGTTAGTAGTTTTACTTCCGCACTTCCGTTTATAGGTAGAAGATAAACTATTGTTATTTAATTGATATATATATTCTTCTGCCTATTAGAGCCAGTAGGAGATTGGTAGTCCCTACTGAGCTTCTGTTGTGAAGCTCATCCCTTTCTTTCCCAGGTGAGACTTCTCAGCAGCGGCAGGGCGCGCGCCGAGCGGACGAGATGGGGTGGTAGTGGAGGTCCCCGTAGCTAGCAGTGGTTCCCCTTCTCTGTTGTACGTCACCCTCGGGGTATGCCCCTAAGGGATTTATTATTCCCCTTTGTCACTTGTACTAGTGTGTGTGCGTTGGGACTGTACTTAGAGCGGTACATAGCGGTCTCGCTCTTCTTTCTATTTCCACGTGTGCGCTTCTAGTTTATCAGTTAACGTTTACTTCTGTTACATATCCTGTTAGATTTATATTATAGCCCTTCCGGGTCCTCAGATCCATGGGTGGCGACTGCGAAAATTGAGTCCTCGGCGTAGGCCGAGGGTCGAGTTCTCGGGGTCGTTACAAGTAGTCTCTCTCCTCTCTATGTAAGCAACCCATCCCCTTTTGAACGAGATAAGGACTCCATACTACCATGAAGTGCTGCCAAAATATCACCAGAGCATCCCCTTAGTCCACATTCCTCTCATTTCCGCCCATTTTCCTCTCATTCTCTTCATAAAGTCACACCCATTTTCCTCTCATTCTCTTCACCAAGTCACGCCATCTTCTTCCACATCTAGAGCTTGGCGGCCAGGAGGTGATCTCCCACATCCACAAGAGCTGCTACACTACTTGAAAGACATCTTCCTTAGCCAGGGAGTCACCCCTTTGGGATTCTTCTTGTAGCAACCCAATATTTTTAAATAAATAAATAAATAGAAATATTGAAAGAAAATGAATTAATTAAAACCCAATAAACAACAAGAAGTAATGGGCTTGTTATAATAGCTCACCTAAAGGTTATTGGGCCAAGATTGGAGTTGGATTATGAGGTAAGAGAAAATACCCCAAGAAATTCGTAGCCATAATTGTACAGAAAATAGGAATGGGCAAATTAGGGTTTGAAACAATGGCAATTTGCCATGAATGGCAACCAAATTCGTGACCAACCATAGTGTAGACATGCGAATTTGACTCCACCGCGGGCAAATTTCATATTGCGCCATAATGCCACAAATGGCCCCCATATTGCCTTGCAAGAGTGTTTTCCCAATATTTATGGATCTCACCAATCCTTCCCCGGTGCTTCCCCTCCATTTCCACTTGTGGTGCCTTGGTTTACACGGGTTTTCTGGTTCCGCTGTGTAGCCTAGACCGACGACCGTGTAGTTTCTTTCACGCCTCCGCACTTGACTCTGTTTAATAGAATAGACTTTACTACTTTATTTAATTATTGCACTTAGTTCTATTCTGCTGTTAGAACCAGTGGGAGATTGGTAGTCCCTATTGAGCTTCTTCGTGAAGCTCACTCCCTGTTTTGTAGGTGAGACTTCACAGCAGCTCCCTCCGCGGCGGACTGAGGAGACGGGTCCGCAGTAGTCGGCGTCTCTAGTGGCAGTGTTCCCCCAGCAGTTGTACTTCACCCTCGGGGTATGCCCCTAAGGGACGTGTTCCTTCTAGGGCTGCAAATGAACCAACACACTCAACAAGTAGCTCAAAACTCGGCTCGTTTATTAGATAAACGAGCTGAGCTTGAACAAAAATATAAGCTCGATTCATAAACGAGTCGAGCTTGAACAGAGATATGCTCGACTCGAATACGTTCGCTAACAGCTCGTTAAGATACTCAATAATATGCTCGTTAAAATACTCGATTAGTTACTCGTTAAATATATTTGAATTATATTAATTTCTTATTATAAATATGAAAATATTAATATTTATTTATTTTTAAAGAATTTTTATTAAGGTAAGGAATACTTATGAATACTAAAATGTAAAAGATTAAATATGAGGGTGTAAATACACAAATTATGAAGAGAAGGGTTGTAAACAAACTAATACACTCGATAAGTAACTAGAATTCGACTCGGATGTTACTCGAATTCGGCTCATTTAATAAGGTAAATGAGTCAAGCTCAAATAAAAATTTAAGCTCGTTTCATAAACGAGCCGAGTATGAGCAAATACTTACTCGACTCTTTTAAGCTCGTAAATAAGTTCATTTAATTTTTTAATTATAAATATAGTTGTTAAATATTTTAAACATTATACTAAAATAATTAAACATGTAACTTATGAAGGATCTTGGGGTATGACTTTGAAATAAGATAAACTTGGATCTTATGAACAATTAATTTTTTACTTGTAAATTGAATTGGGCTTATATATACATATAATATAGATACATATATATATAACTCACAAATTTAATTGGGCTCGTTAAGATACTCGTTAAGGACTCGAACTCGAGAGTATTTAAATGAACCAAGCTTGAACAACCATTTTCAATACTCGAAAAAGCTCGAGCTCAACTCGAGCTCGATTAAAAATTAACGAACAGAGCTTGAGCAGCATAATACTCGGCTCGACTCGACTCGTTTGCAGCCCTAGTTCCTTCCCGTTTGTTTCAGCACTTGAACTTTATTTACTTTGGGACTGTACTAGACTGTTACTTAGTGTTGGACACTTTTCGTTCACTTGTGGTGCACTTTAGTACGTTTGTTGTTATTTATTTCTATTACATATCTTGTTAGACCGATCCGTTAGCCCTTCCGGGTCTCCGGACCTGTGGGCGGCGGTCCCGATATTCGGATTCTTGGTGGGAGCCGAGGATCCGGGCGCCGGGGTCATTACAGTGGTATCAGAGCAAGGGGTCTATCAAGACTTGTAGTGGAAATGAGTAATAACGTAAATTCCCTTAGGAAGTACATGTAACACTGCTAAGCCGCAGGTGTTTATCTGTTAACTTCTTATTGTGTCCGTTTTGCAGAACATGCCTCCACGCACTCGCAGGCAAGTTCGTGAGCTGGTGGAGCGTCAGGAGTTCGAGTCAGACGGGTCGGTTGCAGCCGAGCACGTGCCGATCGACGCTCCGCCCCAGCAATTCGAGCAGCCTGGGGACCCGTTGCCACAGGGCATTCCGTTGCAGCAGTGAGAGCCACAGTAGTAGCAGCAGCTGCGGCAGCAGTGGTTTCCGCCCTAGCCCCTGCTGGCCGTCATAGAGTAGTGGTGGAGAGCGATGTTTCAGGGTCCTTGGCAGTACCCACAGTACCTGCAGTGCCAGCAGTACCCCCAGTACCCTCAGTACCAGTCGTACCAGTAGATGCCGACAGGAGGTCAGCAGTTCGCAGAGATGGCAGCAGAGGAGCAGCCACCACCGACCCCGCAAGCAGCGCCAATCCAGCCAGAGGTACCCCCAGTGGTACGACAGCAGACTCCAGTAGCAGCAGTAGCACCTGAGGACCGCACAGCACTTCTGGAGAGGTTTCTTTGTCTTCAACCTCCTACTTTTTCTAGTGATCGTGATCCTGACAGGGCAGAGAGTTGGGTCCATAAGCTCGAGCGCACCTTCGAGGCCATGGACTATGCAGAGCAGGATCAGGTCAGGTTGGCAGTATATCAGCTGAAGGGGTCAGCCCACGAGTGGTGGAGGGCAGTGAGGCAGACCAGTTTTCAGGGCAGGAGGTTGGTTCAGATCACTTGGCAGGAGTTCCTAGTGGCCTTTCACGGTGAGTTCCTCTTCGACTACGCTTGCCGTGAGAGGAGGGACCAGTTCCACGAGTTGGTACAGGGAGACTTGACTGTGGCGCAGTACCACCAGCGTTTCCTGCAGCTTCTTCAACACGTTCCCCACGTGGTCGCTAGTGAGCAGGCTCGTACCAAGCGGTTCATTAGCGGGCTACGCTCGGACTTGAGGTGGGCCATGGCTGGTCACTCTGTGACACCTTGGCAGTGGCAGTAGCGAGAGGTACGACCTTGGAGCGGGAGTGTCATTTTCAGCCGCAACAGAGTGGAGGCTCAGGGAGGTCTTCTCTGTACCAGCGCCCCGCGGGCAGCCGAGGGAGTGTTTCTTCTTCTTCTTCTTCGGAGACAGGCAGTGCTGGCCTGACCTCGAGATTGAAGAAGTTGTTCACTCGTGGAGGCAGGCGTCACCAGCAGCAGCAGCGTCATCAGCCGGAGCAGTACCCAGTGGAGCAGTCCGTTCAGTAGGGAGCGGAGCAGAGTTAGCAGGACGCAGGTTGTTACCACTGCGGGCAGCAGGGACACTTCAAGCGAGAGTGTCCGTTGAGGCAGCAGTAGGAACAGCAGCAGTAGGCACCTCAGACTCAGTACCATCCACCCCAGCCAGCGCAGCGCCAGCAGCAGTATCAGGGTCAGTACCAGCAGCAGTGCCAGTAGCAGTACCAGGGTCAGTACCAGCAGCCGCAGCAACAGCGCCAGCAGCAGCAGCCTCAGCGAGGACGTGGACGCGGTCGGGTGATGAACATCACCAGAGAGGAGGCGGAGGCCTCTAATCTGGTCGTCGGTGTGTCCCATCCTTGGTAGAGCTGCTAGAGTTTTGATTGACCTGGGTGCCACGCACTGTTTTGCTTCTGAGGAGTTCTTTGCTTCCTTGTCTGAGTTTGCTCCGGAGCGGGCATGTGACCTTGCAGTTGAGCTCCCGATGGGTGACTTTGTGCGTACCCTTGGTTACTTGGAGGGTGTCACCGTCAAGGTTCAGGGCCACCAGTTACCAGCTAGACTGTTTGCCTTGCAGCTCCACGACTTTTATGCCATTCTTGGCATGGACTGGTTGGAGGCGCACTCTGCACTGATAGATTGTCAGCAGAAGACCGTGAGGTTCGAGATACCTGGAGCACCTGTGCTTTGCTTCCGAGGTACCCGGTTTGTCTGCCGACCCTTTGTTTCCTTCTGTCGAGCTCGGCGCCTCATCCGAGATGGTTGTGTTGCTTTTCTAGCTTTTGTGTGTCTTGGACTCTGGTGAGTTGACTGTTTCAGACGTGCCAGTTGTTTGTGAGTTTGCCGATGTGCTTCCGAGGATCTACCTGGCTTACCGCCTGAGCGGGAGGTAGATTTCTCCATTGAGTTGCTTCCGGGGACGATGCCTGCTTCCAAGGCACCGTACCGGATGGTGCCGACGGAGCTGCGGGAGTTGAAGCACCAACTATAGGAGTTGCTTGCGTTGGGCTTCATTCGTCCTAGCCGTTCGCCGTGGGGAGCGCATGTTCTTTTTGTGAGGAAGAAGGATGGCAGCCTCAAAATGTGCATTGATTATCAGCAGCTGAATCAGGTGACCGTGAAGAACAAGTACCCTTTGCCCAGGATCGATGACTTGTTTGACCAGTTGCAGTCAGCTTCAGTGTTCTCAAAGATCGAATTGAGGTCGGGTTACTACCAGTTGCAGATCCGTGAGTCAGACATCACCAGATCAGCTTTTCGCACTCGCTACGGCCACTTCGAGTTTGTCGTGATGCATTTTGGGCTCACGAATGCACCTGCAGCGTTCATGGAGCTGATGCACAGTGTTTTCTGAGAGTACCTGGACCGGTTCGTGGTGGTGTTCGTCGACGACATCCTGGTGTACTCAGCGACGGCAGAGGAGCACAAGGTTCACCTGAGGTTGGTGTTGCAGGCGTTCAGGAGTCACCAACTTTACGCCAAATTCAGCAAGTGTGAATTTTGGCTAAAGGAGGTGAACTTCTTGGGGCACGTGGTTTCTGGTGCAGGTGTGGTGGTTGATCTCGCCAAGGTTGAGGTCGTGGTTTCTTGGGGCCAGCCCACTACAGTTGCAGAGGTTCACAGCTTTTTGGGGCTGGTAGGCTACAACAGGAGGTTTGTGCAGAACTTCGCCAGAGTTGCAGAGCCTTTGACATGGTTGACCAGGCGGGAGACTCGGTTTGTGTGGACATCAGAGTGCGAGAGCAGTTTTTAGGAGCTAAAGAGCCGGCTAACTTCAGCTCCGATCCTTGTGGTACCTTCTGGCAGCGGCGGTTTTGTTGTCTACACAGATGCGTCAGGTAATGGTTTGGGTGTTGTGTTGATGCAGCACGGTCGAGTAGTTGCTTATGCTTCTCGTAAGCTAAAGAAGCATGAGCAGCACTACTCGACACACGACCTAGAACTTGCAGCGGTCATGTTCACCTTGAGGTTATGGAGACACTACTTGTATGGTGAGGTGTTCGAGGTTTTCACAGATCACCGCAGCTTACAGTACGTCTTCACGTAGAGAGATCTCAACCTCAGGCAGCGCAGGTGGCTCGAGTACTTGAAGGACTACGACTTTACTCTTTCCTATCACTCGGGAAAGGCTAATGTCATAGCGGACGCTTTGAGTAGGAGAGCCCACTTGAGTTCTTTGTTGGTTAGACACTGGAGACTTCTGGAGGACGCCACTCAGGGTGTGTTAACACCGTCTAGCCTCCGGGAGAGAGCAGTGTTGGCCAGCATGACAGTTCGTCCCTCGATATACCAGCAGGTGCTTGAGGCACAGAGTGTAGACGAGGACTTGGCGGACGTGTTGCAGTTGCCCGAGGTAGCACTGGACGAGGACAGCGAGGTTCGGTTCTGGGACAGACTCTACGTTCCAGAGGATGTCAGGGAGGAGGTACTTGCTGAGGCACACCGGTCGCGATACTCTATTCATCCTGGCTCCACCAAGATGTACCATGACTTGAGGGTACTCTTTTGGTGGCCTGGGATGAAGAGATATATCGCTGAGTTTGTTTCGCGCTGCCTTACCTGTCAGCAGGTGAAGGAGACCACCAGTGTCCTGGTGGTGAGCTATAGTCGCTTCCCATTCCTGTGTGGAAGTGGGATCACGTCACCATGGACTTTGTTTCTGGCTTATCTCACACTTCTTAGGGGCACGACAGTGTTTGGGTCATCTTCGACAGGCTGACGAAGACCGCTCGCTTCCTTCTAGTTAGAGCAGCGTGGTCAGTAGATCGACTGGCTCAATTGTTTATGGACAGGGTAGTACCTTTGCACGGGACCCCGGTCTCTATTGTCTCAGATAGAGATCCGAGGTTCACTTCTCATTTCTAGCGCAGCTTTCAGCAGGCACTTGGCACTTAGCTGAGGTTGAGTTCGGCTTACCACCCACAGATAGACGGGCAGTCAGAGCAGACCATTCAGACCCTCGAGGACTTGTTGAGAGCATGTTGCCTAGACTAGGGCGGCACGTGGGAGTCGCACCTTCCCATGGTGGAGTTTTCGTATAATAACAGCTTTCACTCCAGCATTGGGATGGCGCCCTACGAGGCTCTGTATGGTCGACCGTGTAGGACACTGTTGCACTGGCACGAGGTTGGCGAGAGGCAGTCACTGGGTCTAGAGTTGGTGCAGCAGTGTGCAGACACCGTGAGACTAGTCAGGGAGAGTTTGCAGACAGTGCAGAGCAGGCAGAAAAGCTATGCCGACATCCGCAGGAGGCCTCTTGAGTTTGAGGTCGGTGACAGTGTGTTCCTTCGGATCTCGCCCACCAAGGGCGTTCTCAAGTTTGGGAAGAGGGGCAAGCTCAGCCCGAGGTTTGTTGGCCCCTTTCCCATCCTAGAGCGGGTTGGCGAGGTCGCTTACAGGTTAGCTCTTTCGTCCGAGTTGGCAGGTGTTCACGACGTCTTCCACGTGTCGCAGCTAAGGAAGTACATGCCAGACCCGGTGCACGTACTCGACTACTCGCAGCTAGAGGTTGCCCCCGACCTGTCCGTGCCAGAGTACCCAGTCAATGTGGTAGACCGCAGGGTGCATCAGCTTTGCAGGAAGCAGATCCCACTCATCAAGGTGGTTTGGGAGCACCGCGCCGATGGCGAGGCCACTTGGGAGCGTGAGGACGAGATGCGGGAGCAGTTTCCTTACTTGTTCGAGTGACAAGTACTTTGTTTACCCTTGTTTCCCTAGTTTCGCCGTTAATTTCGAGGACGAAATTATTTTTTTGTTGGTTAGATTGTAACATCCCTGTTACCTTGTGGGTCAAGAGCTCTCGGTTGGGATCGCGACATGCAGGGCCGTCGCCTTCTGAAGGCGACGGAGGTAGCCATCGCGTTTAGGTTGGGAACGCGCCGGCCACCCCTGTCGCGATCTAGTTCTGACAGCAGACAATTCTTTTGTCATTTTGTTGTCTGGACGGTGGAGACACGTGTGGGCATGCATGCTTGAATGCGACGTACTGACCCGTCGTGATCAGGTGTCAGCATTGCATGCATACCACGTGTTGGGTCTGGCAGTCTGGGTCGCAGACTTTAAGATCGCGACGTATGAGGGTGTCGCGTTAGCGTTGCTAACGCGATGACCAGGGACATCGCGTTCTTAACGTCTGTGTTAAAACTGCTCAGCCCGAGAGCAGAAGTCCCATTTGGCCAATTTGTTGTCTTCTCCCCCTTTCTGTGGCGTTTCCCCTGTGTGGAGCTCCGTGGGGAGCTTGGATGACCATTGTGGCTTGAATTGGTAAGTTTGTATGGATTGAACCCTTCACTTTGTATTCTTCTTCTTCTTCTCCTCCTCATTCTCTGTGTTCTTCTTGCTTGGTGTGATTTCTCTCCATCGACCTGAAGGAGGAGATCGAGCTCGGTTCGTGGGACGGTTGTGGAGCATTGGAGCTCGGAGGTAGAGGGGTGCAATCCTACGAGAAGACCCTAACTGGGTGGTTCTTCAAGTTGAGGTAGGGACCCAAACCTCCACCTAGTTCTCCATGCTAGGTCCCAACCCCAATCCCAAGCCTAGAATCCTTGTTCTATGAGTTGCTTTCGTCCCATGATCCATGTGTGATGATTATGTGGTGTTGGTTTGCATGAATCTATGTTTCTTGGGTTGTGCATGTGGGGAGTATCTTATTTGCATGTGAGTGAAGTGAGTGTTTCTTTGACTTTTCATGCATGCAAGGGGTTTCCTTGGGCGGTTTGTACTATAATTGAAGTGTTTCCATCGTCTCCTTGACCCCCTCCCCTTTGTGTACCACTTTTGAGACTTTTGGGGTGTAAGGGTTGCTCTTGTTGAGCACTCGGCTGTGGTCACGACGGGTTTTCCAGTCGCGACCTGGTCGCGACGTATCGGGCGTCGCGTTCTCTTAAACGCCCCGAACCACCGCGTCTTGCTAACGCGATGGGTACGTGGCTGGCGTTCAAGTGTTCGGGGTCCTCCCAATTACGACCTCTGTCTCCGTCGCGATGAGATCATGATGAGGTGCGTGTCGCAATCAGTCGACTTGGGCTTGTTGCGGTACTCTTAGCCGTCGTGACCTTATCGCGACACGCTTACGGGTCGCCTTCTGTTTTCCTTGTCGCGACAGGCAGAACCGTCGCATTCTGGTCACGACGGGTCGATACGTCGCCTCTCTGACCGAGAGCTGGCTGTCGACCTGTTGTGTTTCCGCTTCCGCTATGACTCAGTTTTTCTTGGCACCTGTGTTGTTCCGAGTGCAGTGCTACCACTAGTCTCTCTTCACCCGGTGCTAGGCACTTGAGGGCTTGTCCACGAGACAGGTTGTTACTGTTACCTGAGACCTCTAGTCCCCGCGCGCCTATGTCAGAGGGTGTTGCTCCGGGCGGTGGGTTTGCTCGAGTCATTGACTCTGGTAGCAGTAGGGGAAAACGGTGGGACAGTGGCGTGAGTTGTTTGTAGAGCTCTCTTAGCTGAGTCTGGGACGCCAGTGGTTGGTAGCTCGTACGGCACAGATCAGGTAGTCATTTTCTCACTGCCGCACTCTACGTGGTTCCGAAACCATTTAGAGGGGTCAGGCATGGGACCGTAGTCCGGCCAGACTACGGCAGTTGTGGTTGTTCTTGTTCCGAGTCCAACTCCGACGGGAGGTGCTAGACATGGACCGTTGGTCGAGGGTAAGGCGCGTAGCGCACCTAACCGGCTGACTAGTGTAGTGTTCTGTAGCTAGTGTGTTTGTCCAGGCAGTGTCTATTGTCTGTGTTACAGCTGGGTTCTTGTGGTGCCTTAGTTTACACGGGTTTTTCGGTTCCGCTGTGTAGCCTATACCAACGACCGTGTAGTTTCTTTCACGCTTCCGCACTTGACTTTGTTTAATAGAATAGACTTTACTGCTTTATTTAATTATTGCACTTAGTTCTATTCTACTGTTAGAACCAGTGGGAGATTGGTAGTCCCTAATGGGCTTCTTCGTGAAGCTCACTCCCTATTTTGTAGGTGAGACTTCACAGTAGCTCCCACCGTGGTGGACTGAGGAGACGGGCCCGCAGTAGTCGGCGTCTCTAGTGGCAGTGTTCCCCCAGCAGTTGTACTTCACCCTCGGGCTATGCCCATAAGGGACGTGTTCCTTCCCGTTTGTTTCAGCACTTGTACTTTATTTACTTTGGGACTGTACTAGACTCTTACTTAGTGTTGGACACTTTTCGTTCACTTGTGGTGCACTTTTGTACATTTGTGGTTATTTATTTTTGTTACCTATCTTGTTAGACCGATCCGTTAGCCCTTCCGGGTCTCCGGACCCGTAGGCGGCGGTCCCGATGTTCGGATTCTTGGTGGGAGCCGGGGATCCGAGCGCCGGGGTCGTTATAGTGCCTATTACCTTGTGGGTATGGAGCTCTCAGTTAGGATCGCGACATGCAGGGCCATCGCCTTCTGAAGGCGACGGAGGTAGCCGTCGCGTTTAGGTTGGGAACGCGCCGGCCGCCCCTGTCGCGATCTAATTCTGATAGCAGACAATTCTTTTGTCATTTTGCTGTCTGGACGGTGGAGACACGTGTGGGCATGCATGCTTGAATGCGACGTACTGACCCGTCGTGATCAGGTGTCAGCATTGCATGCATACCACGTGTTGGGTCTGGCAGTCTGGGTCGCAGACTTTAAGATCGCGACATATGAGGGTGTCGCGTTAGCGTTGCTAACGCGACGACCAGGGACTTCGCGTTCTTAACGTCTGTGTTAAAATTGCACAGCCCAAGAGCAGAAGTCCCATTTGGCCAATTTGCTGTCTTCTCCCCCTTTCTGTGGCATTTCCCCTGTGTGGAGCTCCGCGGGGAGCTTGGATGACCATTGTGGCTTGAATTGGTAAGTTTGTATGGATTGAACTCTTCACTTTGTATTCTTCTTCTTCTCCTCCTCCTCCTCATTCTCTGTGTTCTTCTTGCTTGGTGTGATTTCTCTCCATCGACCTGAAGGAGGAGATCAAGCTCGGTTCATGGGACGGTTGTGGAGCATTGGAGCTCGGAGGTGGAGGGGTGCAATCCTACGAGAAGACCCTAACCGGGTGGTTCTTCAAGTTGAGGTAGGGACCCAAACCTCCACCTAGTTCTCCATGCTAGGTCCCAACCCCAATCCCAAGCCTAGAATCCTTGTTCTAGGAGTTGCTTTCATCCCATGATCCATGTGTGATTATTATGTGGTGTTGGTTTGCATGAATCTATGTTTCTTGGGTTGTGCATGTGGGGAGTATCTTATTTGCATGTGAGTGAAGTGAGTGTTTCTTTGACTTTTCATGCATGCAAGGGGTTTCCTTGGGTGGTTTGTACTATAATTGAAGTGTTTCCATCGTCTCCTTGACCCCCTCCCCTTTGTGTACCACTTTTGAGGCTTTTGGGGTGTAAGGGTTGCTCTTGTTGAGCACTCGGCTGTGGTCGCGACGGGTTTTTCAATCGCGACCAGGTCGCAATGTATCGGGGCGTCGCGTTCTCTTGAACGCGCCCCAGACCCGCCGTGTCATGCTAATGCGACGGGTACATGGCTAGCGTTCAAGTGTTCAGGGTCCTCCTGATTGCGACCTCCGTCGGGCTTGTTGCAGTACTCTTAGTCGCCGCGACCTTATCGCGATGCGCTTACGGGTCGCCTTCTGTTTTCCTTGTCGCGATAGGCAGAACCGTCACGTTCTGGTCGCGACGGATCGATACGTCACCTCTCTGATTGAGAGCTGACTATCAACCTGTTGTGTTTTTGCTTCCGCTTGGACTCTGTTTTTCTTGGCACCTGTGCTGTTCCTAGTGCAGTGCTACCACTAGTCTCTCTTCGCCCGGTGCTAGGCACTTGAGGGCATGTCCACGAGACAAGTTGTTACCGTTACGTGGGACCCCCGGTCCCCGCGCGTTTGTGTCAGAGGGTGTTGCTCCGGACGGCGGGTTTGCTCGAGTCGTTGACTCTGGTAGAAGTAGGGAAAATGGTGGGACAGCGGTGTGAGTCGTTTGTAGAGCTCTCTTAGCTGAGTCTGGGACGCTGGTGGTTGGTAGCTCATACAGCATAGATCAGCTAGTCCTTTTCTTACTGCCTCACTCTACGTGGTTCCGGAACCATTTAGAGGGGTCAGGCGTGGGACCGTAGTCTGGCCAGACTACGGTAGTTGTGGTTGTTCTTGTTCTGCGTCTCACTCCGACAGGAGGTGCTAGACATGGACCGTTGGTCGAGGGTAAGGCACGTGGCGCACCTGATCGGCTGACTAGTGTAGTGTTCTGTAGCTAGTGTGTTTGTCCAAGCGGTGTCTACTGTCTGTGTTACAGCTGGGTTCTTGTGGTGCCTTAGTTTACATGGGTTTTCTGGTTCCGCTGTGTAGCCTAGGCCGACGACCGTGTAGTTTCTTTCACGCTTCCGCACTTGACTCTGTTTAATAGAATAGATCTGCTATTAGAACCAGTGGGAGATTGGTAGTCCCTACTGGGCATCTTCGTGAAGCTCACTCCCTGTTTTGTATGTGAGACTTCACAGCAGCTCCCTCCGCGGTGGAATGAGGAGATGGGCCCACAGTAGTCGGCGTCTCTAGTGGCAGTGTTCCCCCAGCAGTTGTACTTCACCCTCGGGGTATGCCCCTAAGGGACGTGTTCCTTCCCGTTTGTTTCAGCACTTGTACTTTATTTACTTTGGGATTGTACTAGACTGTTACTTAGTGTTGGACACTTTTCGTTCACTTGTGGTGCACTTTAGTACGTTTGTTGTTATTTATTTCTGTTATATATCTTGTTAGACCGATCCGTTAGACCTTCCGGGTCTCCGGATGTAAGGCCCTCGAATTTCCGTCGCTTTATTTGTATTTATGTGTGTATGTTGGTGCTTGTGTATGTATGTACATATTTACGTACATATTAATTAGTATAATTACGTGTGCATGTGTTTATGTTAGATGTAAATAATGTACGTATTGCATGGTGATAGTATGGATATAATACCATATACATAGTGCATGTATATATGCATGGTATGCATGTTTTCTGCATATTTTAGAGTTCTGGCCGAAGGCCACCTTGGCGTCAAGCCCAGGCCGTTTAGCTGGTGTCAGCGTCCAGACATGGACGCCAACACTAATCCTGGCGTCCAGCGATATGGACGCCAATCTCTCTGGCCTGCATGCGCAGCAGAGCTGCAAGCTTCTGAAACAAGGCAAGCCAACCATTGGGGGATGTCCCCCAACGGCTCTGAAGACTGTCAAATCAGCATGGTGAGTGGGAGAGAGACCCTCCTTATGTCTGAACCCGAAATGGCCTCTCCCCACTCCTCCCTTCACCTTGCAAGAGGAGAAAAAGAGAAGAAAAACCCTAGAGAGAAAAACTGAGAGAAAACCCACTTTGGAACCCAAGAATCCATCAACCTGAGGATCTGCTCCGGAGATCTACTGCTTCAAGAAGGTAGCTGGATCAAAGGAGGAGGCTTCCCCGACATCCCCTTGGCGTGGAGATCATCCAGGAGCCCGGAGGAGAGATCTTTTGGAGGGATTTCTGCACTTCTTGGGACAGCCCAAGGAGAGCTTCACCGAGCCCTAGATCCTTTGGAAGAATTTTTGAAAGGCAAGTGACCTATCCATGATGTCCCTGTATGAGTCTAGGTTGGTTTTGAAATTTTTGTACATTTTTCCTAGAGTCCTAGACCCTCCCATTCACCAAATCTTGAGAGGTCGGGTCTGTGTTTCTGCACAGACCTGCATTGACGGCAAGGTCCCTGGACGCCCAGATCATGCTTGGCGTCCATCGGCCATGCCGCTGACCCTGAGTCAGCGGCCAAGACTGCCGCCAAGTTCCTCTGGACAGAACAGTGAACTGTTCTGCCCTTCCTTTACATTAATTTCGGTATGGTTTCTGTGATGAGGATATATGGTAATCCTATACTCTATGTATATAGTCAATTGTGGGGTGTGGATGAATGTGGTGTGTGATGGTGAATGTAGGAAATATTGTATCCCATAAACTTGTGTGCATGACTTGTTAATGATCTTGTTAAATTTATGTTTCATGAGTAGGATTAGACTGAATGCCTTGGTTTTTGTCAGTTCATGAAGATTAGTAGATCAGTAGATGTATGCCCAATTTTGGTAAATTGATCCATGCTTGCATGAGTTGCAAATGAATTCGGTTCGATAAATAGAAAGACATGCAAAAAAAATGGTTTGTGGTGATTGATCTATAGATGTATGAATTAGGGTAATTTTGTATTCTTCAATCATGCATATATTAGTAGCCTCTGTTTAAAACAGTAAGTGGCAATTTGCAAGATGTGTTAAACCCCATGTTAACTTAAGTTGTGAATAGTATGCTAAATAGGTGTTTTATTTTCTGTAAATTCTATTTAGCTCAGAAAAATCTGAAAATTTGAGTGTATGATCTTGAACCCGAAAACAGCATGTGGTTAAAATTTCAGGTCATTTGGACCAGTAAATAAGAAGTTATGTATTTTCATGTGAAATGTGATAATCTACGTGTATTATCGTAATGTGATTAGTTATTGTCTAAAAAACCAACTTGATTGGTGAAATTACTGTGTGCTAAGCTCTTGAAATTCTGTAGTACCATTTTATGAAAAACAGAGATATTCATGTGAGTAGAAAGTGAATGTGATGAAAAGTGTGAAGTGTAAAACCATGTGTAAAACGGTAAATGTGTAAATGTGTAACTGTGCCAATGTGACACTGCTTCCGTAGAGGGCAGTGGAGCTGTATCAGGGAAAAGTCCCCCTGAGAAAGTTCAATGTGTAAGTGACCCTAAGGGCATTAGGGGAAATCCTGGAGGTGGACAAGTACCACTGGTTAGGGTGGAGACTTGTTCTCCCGGTCTGCGCAGTCCAAGAGTCGCCATTGGAATGCCTAGATGGCGTCTATGTGTAATGTGATGTGTATATGTCCTTCTTTGGTGGTTTGGACTATGTGTCACGGCACCTAAAATGTAATGTGAAATGTGAATGTGTATGTGTCCATGTGTAAATGTGTAAGTGACAATGTGAATGTGTATGTGTAAAGTGAACCATGTGAAAGAGAAAACTTGTGTAAAGAAAATGTGAAACTAAAGATGTGAAAATATGTTATTGAAACCATGTGAGACAAATCTGAAATCATGTGAAATCAGTGAATTTATGTTATTATCATCATGTTATTATGTGCAAAGATGTCTAGAATCCATGTTAGGGATAATCGGTGAAAACGGGTACAAGATAGCATGATTGTTTGATCACATGTTATGTTTTATGCCATATTGTAGCTTTCATGTATAGGTTTACAGCCGTTAAACCATGTGAAATCAGCAACCTAAAGCATGTGAAAAGGGTTATGTATGTACTTAAGGACATGTGAAATCCATGCTAGTTGTGTTCCCTTTCATGTATGTAAAATGTTCATGTTGGTAGCTCTCATGTTTAGCTCTTTAAAGATTAAAGTTTCATGAGTAAATTGAATAGAGAGCATGTGATAGGTGAATTTTATTTTTAGAAATCTGAAAGCATGATTCATGTATAAAATTGTAAAACTCTCATGATAGGTTGAGACTTGAATTGACTAGCATGCTATGTGTTGTAAATTGTAAATGTGCATGTAGAAACCACTAGGACTTGTACGTGTATATCATGAGTAGTGTTGCTTGCTGAGTCCTTGGACTCACTCCTTGCTTCGGCGTACAGGTATAGTTGGTGACACGGCACCGTTGGAGGAGACGGTGGAGACGGACTCCGAGCGCGGAGACTAGCTTTGGAGTTTCTTGAGATTTGTGTATTTCATAAGTATGTAATTTGAACATTGTATTAGAGTACTATGAAAAGGATGTATAAATGTGGACAATTTGTAGTTCTATTTCAGCAATTTAAATTATGTGGACCTTTAGTTCATTTATGTTAATGGCGAATTGCATGTATGTTTAATGTGGATGATGAATGAATGGAGACAGTTGTCTTTTACTTCCGCTACTCTGTTGTATATTCGCGTGTATCTCAGCTGTATGTATCGTTTGGGTAAATGTCCCACTGTGAGGACTCTTGCTATACCGACGTGGGTTGGTATAACCGTACCGGTATAATGAGGGCCGTCACACCGGACCCGTGGGCGGCGGTCCCGATGTTCGGATTCTTGGTGGGAGCCGGGGATCCGGGTGCCAGGATCGTTACAGGGAGGTTGTTGCGGCACCTCCTGTGCTGATTTTCGGCATCTGGTGGTTCGTGCGGCGCGGTGTCCATGTAAGGAACGTGTCTGGACCGTGGGTGCACCAGCGATGTGGCGGTTTCCGCGTTCTTCGGGCTTCTTCAGCTAGTAGGGAGACTACCATTGTATTGTAGTTTGTTTAAATTGGTTTAAAGGGGTGGAGGCATGTATCGGTGGTTTGCCATATCATGGTCATCACGTTTATTGCTTTGGTTTGATATTGTATCGGATAGGTGTGGGTTTTTCCTCGTGGAGAAGGTGGGTTCGGCCCGTGAGCTGAGCTCACTGTCGCAGTTGAAACGCGACGGGGTGCACCATCGTGTTCATGGTATGAACGTGACGTGCGGCATCGTCGCATTTCAGTTTTGTTCGACATGTTATGGCGGCGGTTAGGAAGCGACCACTTGACCTATCGTGTTGTTCATGAATGCAACGGTATGGTCCGTCGTGATTTAATGTAGTGAATAGTGTGGCTTGTAGCTTAGGCGACTAGTTATTGTAGTAGTTTGCCTGTGAGACTGTGGCCTAGGCATTTCAGTTGTTGGGCGGACTAGTAGTGCTGTGCTAGTTCTGTTGTTCCTCTTTCCTTCCAAGGACTATGTGTTTGTCGGTGTGTTTATGTTTCAGTTGTTTTTTATCATGATTGTTGTGAGCATGATATGGACCCTCTGGGGTTGAGGTCTCTTTAGTTTTGTGTGTTGTTTTTTAGAAGTCCCTACTGAGCCTGTGACTTGTTGAGGCTCACTCCCTTACAGCTCTTTTTAGGTGTTAGCCGATTTTGTGTGGCTCGAGGAGGTGTTGCGACAGACTTGTACCACCAGCAGTAGAGTTAGCTGTGTTGTGTGATCTTGTGCTCCCTCGGGGTATGCCCCAGGTAGTTGTACTATTTTATTGGACATGTAATGATGTATTGGGATAGTTGTACATTGTTGCATACAGGTATGAGCACATGTACTTTCTTGTCTCTTATACTGTTGTCGTTGTCTTTTATATTCTTACTGGACACTTGTGTGTGATATCCCTTACGAGTCTTCGGTCCGATCGCGGTAGGCGAACTTGGATATGGAGCCTTATTGGGTATAAGTATTCAGGGCTGTTACAGTTGGCATCAGAGCATGGTCCAGTTGGAATATGAAAAGACATTGAGGTTACAATGTCCTAGGACATGGTTTAATGACCACTACTGGTAGTAAGTCTGCGGTTTTATGTGGTTTAAAGTGGTTTTCACGTGAGTTTTTGATATGTGAAATGTGTATGGTTGTTTTCGAACCTGACAGTTGTTAGTAATGGCAGAGAAATGGTATGGTTTGTGGTGTAAGTTGAGTGGTCATACCAGTGTTCCAGTTTGCAGCTAAAGTATAGTTGTTTAAAGGTTCTTAGTTACAGAAATTGAAGTGATTAGTGAATTCAGATATGGAATTCAGTAAAGGTGCTTTAGTGAGGTACAGAGTTGGCAGAGACAGGTATAAGGTAATGATATGATAGAGTGTCAGTGAGAACAGTGTTATAATGAGGAATAGTGTGTGTTAAGGATTGATAAACATATGAATTGTGGTTAAGAACCTTAGTAGAGGTAACGGTTGTGTCTGAGATTTGTGTTAGGAGTGCAAAGAAGTAGCCTGAATAATAAAATGATTAGTGAAAAGGATGGTTTGAAATGATTGAGTGAGGCAGATCAGCTTGAGACGAGGTACTGGTAAACAGAGGAGCAGTGATTTGTGGTAGTCGGATTAAGGGTGTTCTGTGATTAAAGATGAGTGTAGTAAAGAGCTTGAGAATAGTGTTGTTGTGAATAATGGTGGTAATAGGAAGTTTGATGAAAAGATCAGTATAAGTATGTGCCGAGGTGATCAGTTGGGTAAAGAGAGAGTAAATGAGGATTAGTGTGCAGTTGGATTTTCTGGGAATTTTGCAAGAAAGATATTTAATTGGCAAGTAGCACATTGTGAAGATTCCACAGAATGAGTTATTGAAGATTGTAGTGATAGAGATAAGATCAGTGAGATTTAACAATTGTGTATAGTTTGGGAAAGATTGAGGTTGAAGTTAAGAATGTTTGGAGTAAGGTAGAGCTATGTGAGTCAGAGTAGAAAGAAATGAATCAATTGAGTAGTAGTTAAATATATATATATATATATATATATTGAACAATAAGGTAGATTGTGAAAGGATATTAATGAGTATGTTGTATCAGTGGTATTTTGTTATTTGAGAATAAAGCAGCAATGTGGAATAAAGGAATCAGGCAGAGCAAGTTATTGTAATTAAAGGGATCGGCTTCAGGTTCTAGCTTTGGCAGTTTGTTAATAAAGAATGCTTATATATTAGCAAGAATTGCGGAATGAATAATACAGTGAAGCAGGATAAGTAAGATAAATACTTTGCAGAGATGTTATTATGTTTAATGTGTTTGGCAGGTTATTGACCAGAAAAGGAAATAGTATAGCAGATTAGGAAATAGATATAATCAGATGGTTCAGAAAGTACACAGTAAGAGCTTGCATGGTAGTGCACAGAAGTGATTTAGTTAAGCAGTGGTATTCTTCTATAGAGGTATTTTAGAGTTTGATGTAAGAATAAAAGGCAGATCAGCTAAAGAATAGTAAGCAGATTAGAGTAAGGTAGAATAGAACAAAAAGAGCAAAAACAAATGTAAGGAAATTGGAATTGTTAAGTACATAAAGAAAAAGTGTGAATAGGTAAACATTGAAAAGCTTGGGGTCAGGTGACACCTGATTGAGAGAGAGTTTGGTGAAGTTGAAGGTAGAATATGTGCAGAATTAGTTGAGCAGTTTTATTTTCCCGATAAGAGAGTGCAGTGTCACAATAGTAAGAATGGATATTTTGAAATATGGTGGATATAATGTGATTAGTCAGCCAGAGAATGTTATTTAGAGCAAGGAAGGTATATGAAGAGCAAAATATGCCAGTAGCGGTATGGCAAGATTCCGAATTTAAGCATGTGGCACAACTAGGATTGAAGTAGTAGAAAAAGCAGTTCAGAAATTTCAGTATTTTCGTCCAGTGTTAATTGATTGAGTAAAGCGATTTGAGAAGCAAGTAAAGTTAGAATTGAATCCAGCTGGAGTTAGAGTAATAGTGAAAGTGGAAAGTAATTGAAAGCAATAATGGGAGCAGAGTTTATGGGATATTTTGCCAAGTATTAGGTGTAATCAGAATAGCGCAATGGAGTCGCGAAAGATTTAATATTCACAGGTTATTCAAGGTTTGTTTGATTAAAGAAAAATCAGAGGTTTTTGCATAGTTAGGCAAAGAGGCAAAGGTTTTTAGTCAGAAATGCGTTAAGGCAACATGAGCAGAACGGTATGAAGAGGCAGAAAATTTAAAGATGGTAATTTGATTTTCTTTGTGAAACTGGCAGTTGAGAATGTAAATAAAGATGAGGTAGAATAACAGTTGGCAGTGATAGACAGATAATGGAAAGGTACCGAGAAATTTGAGAATTTAAAGTGGGTTTAGCATGGCAGAGCACTTCAAAGTGGCAGTGTATAGTGAAAGGTTTTGAGCAAGTGAGGTGGCACAGAAATAAACGTTGTAAGCACAACCAGGAAAATTGTGGGAGCAGGTCGAGTCCAAGTAGATAAAGCGCCAACAGTAAGATAGAATCGCTTATAGTTGAAAGATAGAGAAAGATCATATTGCAGCAATCAGGCAGAGCAGCTATGAAAGGAATTAAAGAGAAAGGAAAAGTGGAACAGGCACAAAAATGAGCAGATTGAGTCAGTGCAAGATGGTTTGAAAGGCAAGTGCAGAGAAAGTGTATCCTACTTGTTCTATATATGGCTTTATTTCTTTTTAGGTGTTAGTCTGGCTTGCCGTGGTTTCGTCCTGAATGTCGAGGATGACATTTCTTTTTAGGTGTTATTAATGTGATGACACGATCTTTTCAGATCCGTGTTTATTGGTTTTGGAGTGGTGCTCATGACCAAGAGTTGGTCATTGGGCCTTAGACGTGGTTTCCGTGCGTTGTGTGGGCGTTGTGGGCCGAAAGTTCTTGCCCAAAATGCCTGTTGGTTCACTGGTTGTGAACACGACGGAGGAAGTCGTCGTGATTTGAAATACGACGGCTTACTACATCGCGATTCACAGAACTGCCTTTGTGTTGAGTGGCATGTTGATTTTCGAAAGGCGACAGTTAGGGTCATCGCGTTTAGAAGTTAAATGCGACGTCTGCCTACGTCGCGATTTTGAATGTGACTTAAATGCTTTGTTTTGCCTAGACAGAGTAGAGGAGCTCTGTCCAGGCAAAGGGGAGGTTGCTGCGGCGCCTCCTGTGCTGATTTCCGGCATCTGGTGGTCCGTGCGACGCAGTGTCCATGCAAGGAACATGTCTGGAGTGTGGGTGCGCCGGCGATGTGGTGGTTTCCACGTTCTTTGGGCTTCTTCAGCTGATAGGGAGACTACTCTTGTATTGTAGTTTGTTTAAATTGGTTTAAAGGGGTGGAAGCATGTATGGGTGGTTTTCCATATCATGGTTATCACATTTATTGCTTTGGTTTGACACTGTATTGGGTAGGTGTGGGTTTTTCCACGTGGAGAAGGTCGGTTCGGCCCGTGAACTGAACTCACTGTCACCGTTGAAACGCGACGAGCTGCACCGTCAAGTTCATGGTTTGAACGCGACGTGCGGCATCGTCACATTTTGGTTTTGTCCGATGTGTTATGGCGGCGGTTAGGATGCGACCACTTGACCTGTCGTGTTCTTCATGAACGCAACGGTGTGGTCCGTCGCGATTTAATGTAGTGAATAGTGTGGTCCTTACCGCAACATATTGTTCCATCACGATTTGGATGTTGACTGTCATGTTTGACCGATCAAGCCTAAAGGCGACGTATCGGGCCGTCGTGATATGGTCGCAACACTGGGCCCTGTCGCGTTAAGGTTTTGAATGGCAACTGGATAGGCCGTCGCGATTTAAAGGTGGCGCATGTGTCCGTCACATTTCAGCTTCTATGGTTTGTTTGTGGTGGTTGGACAGTGAGGTTCCGATGTGAACCTAGCTTTAGTCCTTACTGTCTCTTAAAGACTATTTAAGATAGATAAGTTAGTTAAGCATGTGTGGGATTGATATATGTATAATTAGTGAATCATGTACTCTATGTCGTGTTCATTATTGTATTGGGATAAGGGAAGGTGTTGTGTGTTGCCATGGAGGTCACAGGGTGACCTATGATAGGCAAGGTTATTATAGGATATTGTGGTTTCGAGTATGTATCGGTGTAGGTTGTCTTGTAGGTCACACGGTGACCGATGACAAGCTATACCTGACACTTGTATCGTGGTCTGTAATAAAGGTTGTATATGTATGTATGATGGTTTGTGTGTTGCTGAGTCTGGTGGTCCGGCGCCTATTCTAGAATACCTCTTCAGTCGGGTACCCCAGGTTCTGTGTGAGCCAGGCACGTGTGTTTATTGTGCGTGTCCCAGTACGGTGTGTACCACTGAGGTCTGAGTCGTCTTCCTGGAAACCCTCACTCCTGTGTTTGAGTTGTACGTCTGGCTGAGGGAAAGATGACTAGGGCAGCGACTTGTGTTTGTGGGTGTGCAGTCACTTGTAGCGCGCTTGTGGTTGGGAGTACGGACACCAGTAGACGTACTGGTCCCTAGCTAGTCCTATGTTTCCAGTGCCTCACTTTAGGGAGCTTGGGCCGGAGTCCCTAAAGGTGTCAGGCATGGACCTGCAGCTGTGTGGTCTGCAGGCGTGGTGTTGGTTGGTCTCCACTGCTCTTTGGCTTGTGGTTGTGGAGCTGCAGTTGGACCTTTTGTCCATGACTGCGAGACTGAGAGGTAGTTCTTGTGCTATGTTGTTCGGGTTGGATACTGGCGTCATGAACCAGTAGTCCGTTCCCATGTGGTGGCGTCGTTCTCTCCGGCTCGTGCTTTGCCACTGGTTGTGGCTTGTGTGTTGTGACTCATTGGTTAAGGTTAGTGTGTGCCATGGTAATGGCACAATTGTGGTTGTGGTTATGGTTTTGTGGTGGTACCTCATGGTGGTAGGTACTTGTACCCTTCGTTCGTATCCATTTCTCATGGTACGTTGTGTACCAGCCTTTTCAGGTGTTGAGGTGGAGCTGTACTCCGTGGAGGTCGTGAGGTGAGACCTTCCACCCGTTGTGTTTTACCCTTCTTCGGGTAAGCTTACGATTATGGATTAGTGTGTGATGGATTGGCTTGCAGTTGCCAATCCAGCTACCCTACGTGGGTGGGTTGCCAGTGAAGCTTGTGGCCTAGGAAGTGGTTTGCCTGTGTGGCTTGTAGCTTAGGCGATCAGTTGTTGTAGTAGTTTGCCTGTGAAGCTGTGGCATAGGCATTTCAGTTGTTGGGCAGACTAGTGGTGTTGTGCTAGTCCTGTTGTTCCTCTTTCCTTCCGAGGACTATGTGTTTATCAGTGTGTTTATGTTATAATTGTTGTTTATCATGATTGTTATGAGCATGATATGGTTTGGCTATTGGTGTTGCCAGTGAGACCCTCTGGGGTTGAGGTCTCTTTAGTTTCGTGTGTTGTTTTTGGGAGGTCCCTACTGAGCCTGTGACTTGTTGAGGCTCACTCCCTTATAGCTCTTTTCAGGTGTTAGCCTATTTGGTGTGGCTCGAGGAGGTGTTGCGACAAACTTGTACCACCAGCAGTAGAGTTAGCTGTGTTTTGTGAGCTTGTGCTCCCTCGGGGTATGCCCCAAGTAGTTGTACTCTTTTATTGGACATGTAATGATGTATTGGGACAGTTGTACATTGTTGTATACAGGTATGAGCACATGTACTTTCTTGTGTCTTATACTATTGTCGTTGTCTTTTATATTCTTATTGGACACTTGTGTGAGATATCCCTAGCAAAACTTCGGTCCGATCGCAGGAGGCGGACTTGGATATGGAGCCTTATTAGGCATAAGTATCCAGGGCCATTACAATGGGCAACCCAAACTCCACCCGATATTGTCCATGCTCCAACCAAAGGCCTCAACAACCACAGTACCAACAACAACAACAACAACCACGGTTCAGGCCAAATAACCCACCCATGCTGCGTACCCCAGCGCCACAGCCTCAACAGCCTCCTCCACCACCCCACTACCAACAATACCAGCAAGCTCCACCTCAATACCAACAATAGTCACCATCTCCTCAACGCCCACAGCAATATAATCAAGTACCTCCCCATGGGAACTATGATCCTCAGCAGCCTAGAAGACCCGTTGGCCCCAGAAGAGCTCAGTACCCACCATTGCCGGAGACTCTCCCCGACATATTCAATGCTCTCATGGCTGCCAATGCACTCACTCTACCAAGGGAACGACTACAATGGCCTCTCAATGTTGATACCTCTCGCTACTGTGCATTCCACAAGGGACCTGGTCATACATTAGAGGGATGCTTCCACTTCAAAGATTACATTTACGGTCTGAATGACCAGGGAGGAATTGATTGGGATGAAATGAGGAAGTACATTATGGAAATGAAGGCAAGGACACCACCTAGACAGAATGTACAGCCACAGCAGCAACAGCCCAGCAACCTACACAACAGCCCCAAGTTCCCCAGCAACAATTTAGGCACAGCTACACGTGGCGGGGGGGGGGGGGGGGGTGAAGAGACAGCGAACAGAGGGGAGAGAGAGGGCGGCGGGAGGAAGAAGAACAGGGTATGGGGATTCCACCCCTAGGGAATCCACCCCGCTGGAGGAGACAATAATGGCGGCGCACCAAACTGTCTCAAATCTTAATTAATCCCTCAAACAGTCCATTACACTTTATTTATAGTGATGCAGCCCTAATGGCCCTCACTAAACATCCAAAGACCAAAATAACCCCAAGCCTAAAAATAGATCCAAAATCGGACCCGAAAATACAAATAAAAATAAAAAGAGCTCAATAGGGCCTCAAATGTGCCTTATTACATCACTAAAGGCTCAAACTCATAAAAGAAATAAACTAGTGGCCGACGGCCAGTCGCCAAGCCAAATGGACGTCGTCGTCGCTGCCCGTCGCCTCCGCCTGTGGTAAACTTGGACCCTGTCGGCCCGGTCCAGTGCTCGGGTGTCCCCACCAATACCCCCCGCCTGAGAAGAACTCGACCCCATCGAGTAAGGGTCCTGACGGCTCTGGTGACGCTCCAAAAGGTCAGGGTCAATCTGCTATAGCTCCAAGCGGTTGATCCACGCATCATCAGTGGACGGTCGACCCTTCCAGCGAACCAGGTAGCGCTGACAGTCTCCGCTCTGGGTGGTGACTACCTGCTCATCAAGTATATGGTCAATCTGCTCATGTCGTGTAGGAGTCATGGCTAGAGGTGGACACTCTGGGGTGGGATCGCTCACAAGGGGGGGTGAAGGCTCGAATGGATCACTGGGAATTACTGCGGGCTCTCTATAAGCTACCAGATCTGAAACATTAAAAGTGGAACTCATACCATAATTAGGTGGTAGCAATGACATATGCGTTGGATCCAATTCGTTTTAGAACTTTAAAGGGTCCCGCTCCCCGGGATTGTAGCTTCTTCACGATTCCTGAGGGAAACCGTTCAGGTCTGACCCTGTTCATAACGTAATCACCCTCATGGAAATCGTGGAAACGACGATGTAAATTAGCTGCTGCCTGATATTTCTCATTGCTGATCTCAATGTGGTGACGGATACTATCATGCAAACATCTAATGTGTTCAGCTAATGACTGTGCAGACTCAAAGACTCGAGACTGATGAGACATGGGGACAAGATCTACAGGACTCCTAGGCCTATACCCCGTGACTATCTCAAAAGGACTCATGCCAGTGGACCTGTTGACCGAGTTGTTGTAGGCAAATTCAGCTTGAGGTAAGACTAGATCACAATTCCGAGCATTCTCACCCACTAGACAACGTAACAAATCCCCAAGACTCCTGTTGACTACTTCTATTTGACCATCTGTCTGGGGGTGATAGGCGGTAGAGAATTTGAGCTTAGTGCCCAAAAGGTGCCACAGGGTCTTCCAAAAATAGCTAACAAACCACACATCCCTATCCGACACGATGGATTTGGGAAGCCCAAGGAGGCGTACGACCTCAGAGAGGAAAAGACGGGCCACCCTAGAAGCATCAGAGGTCTTGGCACAAGGAATGAAATGGGTCGTTTTGGAGAACCTGTCCACGACCACCATGATGGAGTCATGTCGGCGAACCGTGCGTGGCAATCCCAGAACAAAATCCATACTCACGTCCTGCCACGGACGATCGGGCACAGGAAGGGGAGTATACAAACCGGTGTTCTGCTTCCGTTGCTTGGCCAAAGCACAAGTGCGACATTGGGCCACAATTCGGGCCACATCACGTTTTAAACTAGGCCAATAGAACTGGTACTCCACTAACTCAATGGTCTTATTGCGACCGAAATGTCCGGCCAAACCTCCCGCATGCACTTCCCACACAAGAAAATCACGCACAGAGGTACAGGGAATGCAAAGCTTATGTTCCCGAAAAAGATACCCGTCCTGAAGGACGAAGTCATTATATAACTAGGAGGGGCCAGATTGGAGGGATGAGAGGATGGGACCAAAATCCGAGCAGTTATGGTAGTCATCTCGCAATTTCTCAAATGTCGTGACTTCCGAAGAGACGACTACTAGCAAAGAGGCACGACGACTCAGCACATCAGCCACTCGATTCTCCACCCCAGCCTTATGTTTGAGGACAAATGTGTAGGCTTGGAGATACTCCACCCAACGACTATGCCGCGGGTTAAGTTTCTTTTGGGCGTGGAGGAATCGAAGAGCTTCGTGGTCCGAAAACAGCACGAACTCATGAGGAAGAAGGTAGTGCCTCCAGTACCTCAGGGCCTGGACTACCGCATAGAATTCTTTGTCATATGTGGAATACTTTAATTTGGCATCGCTTAACTTCTCACTGAAGAAAGCGACGGGGTGACTCTCCTGGCTCAGTACTCCACCTATGCCAACACCAGAGGCATCACAAGCTACCTCAAACACCTTGAAGAATTCTGGAAATCTAAGCACAAGTGCTTGGGTCATAAGCTCCTTAAGGTCGTGAAAGGCTGAAGCAGCTGCCTTAGTTCAGACAAAGGTTCCCTTTCGCATGCAGTCAGTAATGGGAGCTGTGACGGTGCTGAACCCTCTAATGAATCGACGGTAGAAAGTGGCAAGACCGTGGAAACTACGAACGTCATGAAGGTTCTGCGGTTTTGTCCACTCCACAATCGCTTTGACCTTATCCGGGTCAGCTGAAACGCTCATACTAGAGACAATAAACCCCAAGAAAGTAACTTGAGAAGTCACGAATGCGCACTTCTTGAGGTTTCCATAAAGGCTCTCACGGTGCAAGGTGGTGCAGACTTGCCTCAAGTGCTCCAAATGGTCAATCCTCGTACGACTATAAATAAGAATGTCATCAAAGTACACTACGAGGAACACCCCGATAAATGGATGCAACACCTGATTCATGAGTCGCATGAAGGTGCTCGGGGCGTTTGAAAGACCAAATGGCATTACCAACCACTCGTAGAGTCCGTCCTTCGTCTTGAAGGCGGTCTTCCATTCATCACCAGGTCGAATCCTCACCTGGTGGTAACCACTCCTTAGATCGATCTTGGAAAATAGGGTGGCTCCCGCCATCATATCCAACATGTCATCCAGGCGGGGAATGGGAAACCGATACATCACCGTAATGCGATTGATCTCATGACTATCAACACACATTCTCCAAGTCCCATCTTTTTTTGGAGCCAATAGTGCGGGAACGGCGCAAGGACTCATACTCGCTCTCACACGACCCTGCCTTAGGTACTCTTCAACTTGCCTTTGCAGTTCAGCATGCTTAGTGGGGTTCATGCGATAATGGGGAAGGTTGGGCAAAGAAGAGCCCAGGATCAGATCGATGGCGTGCTGGAGGTCACGCATTGGAGGTAAACCTTCAGGAAGATCGCTAGGGAAGACGTCCGAGAATTCCTAGAGGAGACTGGCGACATCCTCGGGCTGCTCATTCGGTGTGTCTTCGACACCTTCATCATCAATTTCCCTAACCATCAGAGCATATATGACGTCATAATCAAAGAGCTCATGCTCGAACTCTCTGGAAGTGATCAACTGTAACGTCATAGAGGTCGGAGTGCTCGTTTTAGGGGTACGAGCAGGAGGGGGCTTCCCGGCAAGGGGTGCCATAGCACTAGCACTAGCGCTTGGCTGAGAAGAGCTCGGGTCGCCAGGGGCAACCACCGGAGGAGTGGCTGCAACGGAAGGGGAGGTGGGAGCTGGGGGCTCCCGAGAGGGGACAGTACGAGGTCGGGAGGGATGGATAGTGATACGGTGACCGCCATGCTTGAAGACACAAGTGTTGGACCGCCCATAAAGAGCCGCATCCATATCAAAAATCCATGGCCGTCCAAGGATAACACTCCCGACCTCCATAGGCAGGACATCACACCAAATCTGAGCCTCATATGATTGAAGTCGAATGGGTACGAGGCATCTCAGACGAACAGGAATTGACGTGGTGTCCACCCAAGAGACTTGATAGGGGCGAGGATGATCCTCTGTCGTAAGACCCAAATGGGAAATCCTGCTGATGGAAATAGCATTAATGCAGCTCCCACTATTAATGATGACACGACAGACTCTCCCACCCAAGCGGCAGTAGGTCTGTAAAATGGCTGTACAGCGCCAATCTTCAGTTTCTTTGGGATGGGCAAGGATACATCGGACCACTCCTAGCCTATTTTCTTCGGGCGCATCCACCAAGTCGGCAGGTTCGCCGACGCCCACAAACTCGCCCGCATACTCATCGGCTAGGTCATCACCCTCATAATCAACATCCACAAGGGGCTGCTCCTGCTCGGAAGACTCGCCATTACTAATAGCTAGGGCCCACTGGGGGCAATCAATCGCATGATGCCCTAGCCCCTGACAATGATAACAACGATCACGGGATTTATCACCCGAACACGTGGTCTCCCTCATTGGCGCCTTCCCTCTATCATCGCGCCTGGTAGGTGGTAAGGCAGGAGGGACCTCCCCCAGACATTGTCCTTCTGGAACCCGGCTAGAAGGGACACGCGGGGTGGGGCCCGGGGCAGCTCTCGGATCCAGAGGGCGCTGATAGGTAGACCTAACACGAGAAGACTCCCACTCTTGCTCAAATTGCTCCATTTCATGCACAACCTGGTAAGCTTGATCAAGAGTGGTCACATGCTGACGGAAGAGCTCTTGCTGGTAAGCTCGATGCAAGCCCCTCTGGAAGCGAGAAAGGGTCAAGGCACCCTCCTCACGGGCTCCACACCTTAATAACAGGTCATCAAATTCATCAATATACTCTGACACTTTCCTAGAGCCCTACGAGATGCTCTGCCATCTATCAATCAAACGGTGACAATACGTCACAGGGACGTACTTCTCATGAAGTCTGGCCTTTATCTCATCCCACGTGTCAATCGGCTCCTCAAACCTCTGAGCAAGGCGCTCCTCGAGGTTGGTCCAATAAGTTAACGCACGACCCCTTAACATGGTCTTGGGGAAGAAAGCTCGCCGAGGGTCTGACATTCCCAACCAATCAAAATAGCGATTCATCCTAGCCTCCCAGTCCAGGTAATCTTGAGGTTCCAAAGAACCGTCAAAACTGGGAGCCTCGATGCGGGCATTCCGGATGTCATGGTCCCAATCCCGATATGCCCATCGCTCTTCCTCATCAAACTCCCGGTCATGCCTCCTACCATATCTCCCATACCTACGACCAACAGGTACCCTGGGGTTTTCATCAATTTCCTCTTCAAAATTATCCAAGTCGTAGTCAATGTACCGACCACGCCCATCACCAGCTAGGGCTGCCCTAGGCTGAGGGTGCCGAGGGGCAGCAGGGGAAAGGGGGCACTGGTGCTGGGGTCTCTCGACGGTTTGATCTCTCCTCGGCTCACGCACAACCCCTTCCAAGGCCGCAATGCGACCCACCATCCCTTGCACAGTACGGTCCGACCCAGTGACTCTCTCATCAAGACTGACAAGATCCTCTCTCATCCCACGGATGTCCTCTCTAAGTTGTAACACCAGATCGGTCAAGTTCAGGTCTCCAGGAGGGTTGGCATGAGTGCCATGAGGGGGAAGGTGGTTTCCCGACATAGCTTGTTGTGGTCCAGACATCGGCACTGAAGTGTGGTAATCAGTACCGCTACGTGTGGGCATGAGACACAACTAACATGCAACAACTAACAATGACGCCACTTTTTTTTTTGAATATCAGAAATTGAGAAACAAGCGACTCGTAACTCTATAACCTACGACAACAACTATGACACGATGACATACCACGAGTGAGATCAGCAGTGCGAACTAATCAAGTTGCAGCAATTTACGTGTCGTGCACGTGTCCAGGAAAGTGAGTGCGTTAAAATAGATACTAAAAATTTCAGATTTTGGGCAACTTCGCAGTTCTATTTTTTTTTTTTTTTTTGTTCCAAGCAATCAAAGATTTTCCACCTTTATTAATGATATTCCACAATTAATGTAACAGATTGATGCTCAAGAGATGGTCATAGCTAATCTCACAAAATTCCGCAATAATAAATTTAAACTGGCTAGATGTTCCTACCACACATTCACGGCGGCAAATTTAACCAGATACAGGACGAGCAAGAGATGAGAGCGGGCTGTAAATGCTAACTGACTCGCTGTAGAGCGAGGTGCCACCGATAAACATGTCCACATGCATGTCGCAGTCACGAAGCCGAAGTGAACACCCGCTGTCGTGGGGACGAGGTCCTCTGTCCCGGTCCGGTTCGATACTCAACGTAGCAAGCAAACGTTGTACGGACGCCACGTCTTGTCCGGTCGTAGGAGATACAACCGGTCTCTTGGGATGCTTATGTGGGGGCGTATGCGAACGACGTGGTTGAAAGATCTCGTGTGGCAGTGCTGGGAAGTGGATGGGCACTGGAGGTTCTCCGTTCACGTTTGGCTCGCCGTGCTGGTTCATCCGACACAGTAAGGCGCCGCCTGGTGGCTCGAACAGTTGTGTGAGAAGCGTCAAACGTCGAGGACGGCTGCACTGGGGCGGTGTGGGCTGAGGGTGTCGGCCCCCAGTTGGTGAAACCCGCTGGCCGACCCCTCACTGCTCCTGTGCATGGCTCCAAAGATAGGAGAATGGAACGATGGCGAGGACGCCAGAGCAGTCACTGGAGAAGACCGGAGCAGCCATGGAGCGACGCGGTGAAGGCGCCGGTGTTGGCTCGGGGCGAAGGCGGGTGCACACGTGGGTGACAGCGCGGGCGCGAGGTGGCCTGGGCGCTCACGGGGGGCCCGCGGCGCTGGCGAGGCAGGGCGGCCAGGAGAGGGCGCGGGCGCGTGGGAGGGTGCGGGCGCGAGGAAACATGGACGCGTGGGGGCGCGGACGTGTGGGGGCGTGGACGGGAGGGCACGGGCGCATGGGCGCCGGGGTTGCTGGGGTGGGGCGACTGCAAACGACCGAGCGACCGGGGACAGCCAGGCACCGGGCGACCGGGGTCGCGGGGGCGTGGAGCAGCCCCCCTCGACTCGTGCGTGGACGTAGGGGTGACCCCTTCGACGTGGCTCTCTGGTGGAGGTTGCAGCAGAACAATCGTGACTTCATGCGAAGGGGAGGAAGAAGACGACGACCGGACTGACTTCTAAGAAGAAGCCGACCGGCTCTGATACCACTTTGATGAGGCACAGCTACGCGTGGGGGGGGTGAAGAGACAGCGAATAGAGGGGAGAGAGAGGGCGGCGGGAGGAAGAAGAACAGGGTCTGGGGATTCCACCCTTTGGGAATCCACCCCGCTGGAGGAGACAATAATGGCGGCGCACCAAACTGTCTCAAATCTTCATTAATCCCTCAAACAGTCCATTACACTTTATTTATAGTGATGGAGCCCTAATGGCCTTCACTAAACATCCAAAGACCAAAATAACCCCAAGCCTAAAAATAGGTCCAAAATCGGACCCGAAAATACAAAGAAAAATAAAAAGAGCTCAATTGGGCCTCAAATGGGCCTTATTACATCACTAAAGGCTCAAACTCATAAAAGAAATAAACTAGTGGCCGACGGTCAGTCGCCAAGCCAAATGGACGTCGTCGTCGCTGCCCGTCGCCTCCGCCTGCGGTAAACCTAGACCCTATCGGCCCGGTCCAGTGCTCGGGTGTCCCCACCAGGCATTATGTAGAACCCACTTCCAGAGCACCCTGCTCCAAATCACCAAGTCAATGCTATTGGGTCATCTCCCCAGGAAGATAGAAGGCCAGGCAAGCATATGGAAGCACCCTCCACCATCACACCACAATCCACCTACACACTACCGCCTTTCATTCGAATTCCTACACCTTCCAACCCACTCCCGCCTTTCCTCTGCATTCACCCATCATTACCCCCAACCCACAAGCTCCCTTCCTACGCACCACCACCCTCACGCCAAGTCCTATACCATCCACCTTCTCCCTGCCACCCCCAATGTGGTGAACATCAAACCGCCACATCAGATGTTCAACACTAAACACTCCACCATCCATCCACCTTCCAATATTCCAACTAAGCCATTGGTGCAAGAAGTACATATAGTGGGAAATGAGATTGAGGAAACTTTGGTGCTCTGGAGTGGGCGCATATTCAACAGGCTGTTCCCTCAGCATCAGGATCAGGCACCCAGCCGCAAGAAGAAGAAGCCCCAGTAGAAGAGTCCATCCCTGGGACTCAATATGATTTGTTAAAACATTTAGACAAAATGTCAGCCAGAATTTCCATTCTAGAATTGATCAAAAGGTCATCGGTACATCAAGAAGCCCTTATGCAGTACTTACAGAAAGTAATGGTAAATGAAGACCTGCCAGTCAATCAAATCAGCTCGATCTTAACCACCACAAGTTGGCATCCGGCCATGGAATTCCACGAACATGAGTTAGCACCTGTGGAAGCCCAACGGTATGCCTTATGCCTAACGGTCAAAATCAACGGGACCCATGTGACACAATGTTTAGTGGACATCGGAGCTTCCATTAATGTGGTCTCCTTGGACACATTGAACTTGTGTGGGGTAGCATTAGAGTCTATTCTCCCTCCTTAATCACTGTCACCGCCTACGACAACACTAGTAGGCTGCCAAAAGGAGTGATCACACTAAAGGTGGGTTTGGGTTCCTTTGTAACAGAGATTGATTTCCACATTCTAGACATGAACCCAAGCTTCTGAATGATACTGGGCAGACCATACATTCAAGCACTTGGCGTCGTCACCTCCACTATTCATCAATGTCTCAAATTTCCATACAAGGGATGGGTCGTCAAGGTAACAAGCAAACCAATGATATTAGAAGTGGACGTTGTGTCTAATAATTTTGTCCCTTCCATATGGCCAAGCAACCAACCGCTCATGTCGGTGCTAGACATGTACGGCATACAACAAAAACCTAGTACATTCACCTACACCATCAACTACTGCATAGAAAAGAAGTAAGAAAATGACTGACAAGGGCTGGCAAATCATGCTAAAGATGGGCTACCAGCCAGGCAAAGGGCTGGGTGCATATTTACAGGGTAGGATCAAGGCAGTGTCAGATAGAAAGACAAGACCCAAGGTAGGACTGGGATACAAACCAAAGAAAGAGAACTATGAGAAGAGGGCAGTGTTAGCTAAACCTTGGGCAACTATGATGTCAACCATGAAGATTGATAGACAGCCACTCACATGGTCTCTCTACCACCACTTCAAGAAAGGAGCTCTACAGCCAGGGGACGAACAACACACTTCGATCATCACATCAGAGCTCTCATATCAAGACGTGCATGCTCGTCAGTTTGCACGCCACATTACTCCACTAGCTACATACAAAGCCTTAGAATACCTCAGGCCCCAGAAACTAAGAAAAATGAGCAACCCTGAGTGTGAATGGTATCGTTGGTTCAACATGAAAAACATTGCTATATCTCTTAGTCAAATATTCATGACAATGAATCTAGAATGGCCGCCACTTATACATGACCTCTTGGAGAACCCAGTAGCAATCACAACCAAGAGGCAATTGTTGAATGATTGGACAGATGTCCCCTTGGAAGAGGGATTTACAGTAGACAAGCTCTGGGTGGGCCTCTTCTCTTTGGGCATCGCGCCCACTTTACTTTTGGCCACCACATGGCCTCTCTTCCTTTCCCTCAGCATCCCAGAGGCACCAACACCCTTTTTCACAATTTCCTTACACTCACCTAAGCAGACGCTCACTCTTCAACTCCCTTTTTCCAACAATCTCCCTTCAACTGAGCATACACTCATTTCCCAATTTTTCAATCTTACAATTTCACCTCATTCCCTATTCATGATAAACAAAAACCATAAAAATTGGAATAATGTTGAAAACCAAAAAAAGAATGCCAATTTTCAATTGCTTGATTCAATCGTCTCCATCGAGGAGAATTCTTACCTCTCCTTCGAGTGTGCCTCAACCTACGGGCCACTCCTCCCTAGTTCAATGACCGGCCTCCTCTTTCCCTCCACACAGGGACTCCCACCTCCCTCCACGCAAGGACCTTTATTTACTACTTTTCCTCCCCCTCCTATAGATTCTAGTAGTTGTAGTCGGAGTCTGGGGGTACTACCGAAGAAGAAGTCCAAGGGGAAGAGGGTTCCTCATCGTTTCTTAGCGGACCTAGCCCATAGATGCAAGGCATGTCTAGCAATTCCTGAATTCATTGAAGAACCCTTGTTGTTGTCGGATATAGGATGTGAGGAGTCTTTATGCTTTATTGATTATGGGTTTGGCGTCTATGAAATCATGGATGACAATTACCAAATTGAAGAAGGGGATGAAGAGTTTGAGGATGAGGCTGACGCATTCGCAAGTGGAGTCATAAGATTTGATGAACCGTCAGCTATGGTAGAAGAAACTACCAAAGAGATTAATCTAGGAACCGAGGAAGACCTTAGGACCGTCCTCATTAGCAGCAACATGTCATCAGTTGAAGAGGAGGCAATTATTGAGGTTCTTAAAGAATATAAGGACACATTCGCTTGGAGCTATGAGGATATGCCAGGACTGGACCCCGCGCTTATTGAATATCATCTTACACTTAAGTCGGGGTCCGTCGCCATTAAGCAACGGTTAAGATGTTTCCACCCACAAATGGCTTTGAAAATGAAAGATGAGGTCGACAAGCTCCACAAAGCCAAGTTCATTAGAGTCATACTTTATCCCAATTGGGTGGAAAACATTGTCCCAGTCATGAAAAAGGATGGAAGAGTTAGAATTTGCATTGACTTCCAGGATCTTAACCGTGCGTGTTCGAAAGATGATTTCCCCTTGCCTCGCATTGATGTGCTTATTGATTATACGGCCGGGTATGAAACCCTCTCCTTTATGGATGGATTCTCATGGTACAATCAAATCAAACTAGCTGAGGAGGACCAAGAGAAGACATCGTTCACTACACCTTGGGGCACATATTGCTATGTGGTCATGCCATTTGGACTCAAAAATGCTGGAGCTACTTACCAAAGAGCAATGATGGCCATCTTTCATGACATGATTCACATCTATATTGAGGTGTAAGTGGAGGACTTGGTCGTTAAATTTAAGACTTTGGCTGAGCATCCTGGGCTTCTAACTAAAGTATTGCAAAGATCAAGAGAATTTCAATTGAAAATAAACCCCAAGAAATGTGTGTTTGATGTGTCATCGGGTAAACTCCTAGGGTTCATCGTGAGCAAGAGGGGTATCGAGATTGATCCCAATAAGGCGAAGGCAATAAAGGAAATGCCACCTCCTAAGAACTTGAAGGAAGTTCGAGGATTAATTGGGAGGTTGCAATTTATTCGCTGGTTTGTCTTCCAACATTCACAGAGGTGTAGACCCTTCTACGACCTAACTAAGCCGGGAGTCAAATTCTATTGGGATGAGAAGTGTCAGCAGCCTTTGATAGATTAAAGGAGTATCTTGCTAATCCTCCTGTCTTGAGGCCACCGACTCTGAGCAAACTATTAATTTTCTATGTCTCTATCCTGGAAGACTCTGTAGGAGCTATCCTTGAACAAGTGGATGAAGAAGGTAAAAAAAGGGAAACTTACTACTTGTCTAAGCTTCTCAGCCCTATGAGCAGAGGTACACAACTATGGAGAAAATGTGTGCCGCTCTTATCTGGGTAGTGCAAAAACTGAAGCACTACTTCCTTGCTCACGAAGTCCATCTCTTAGCATATATGAATCCTACCAAGTTCCTCCTTGAAAAATCTACTCTTACTGATAGGTTAGCACTATGGCAAAGTTTTCTCTCTCAGTTCGATATCACCTACATTCAACAAAAATCAATCAAAGGCTATGCCATAGTAGAACATCTCGCTCATCACCCCATCCCTCGATTTGATCTTGTACGTTCGGAGTTTCTAGATAAGGAACTAATGTCCCTTAGCAGATCTGATCCCATGTGGACATTACATTTTGATGGAGCTCTGAACTCTCATGGTAAGGGTATCGAGATTGTTCTTCTATCACCTAAAGGGGTCACCATTCTGCAGGCTTTTCAGCTAGCATTCCCTGTCACTAACAATATAGTTGAATATAAAGCTCTGCTGGCCGGACTTGAGGCCGCACACTTTCATGGTGTTACCCATTTATGGATTGTAGGTGATAGTCAACTGATCCTTCACCAAGTGCTCACCAAGTATCGCACACGCGATCCCAAGCTTAAGCCATACCAAGAACTCTCCTCAGCCTATGCTAAGCTATTCTCCAAATTAATCTTGTCCATGTTCCTCACAACCAAAATATTCCAGCCGATGCTCTTGCTTCCCTTGCTTCATCCCTAGAGTTTCCTCCTAGCAGAAGCTTTGAATCTATTCTTATTCATCGGTGTTTTGCCCCTGCTACTCAAGATCCTACTTTCCTTAGGGTCAAAGAGGAGGTGTCTAGGAAGATGGAGAGAGTCAAGAAGAAAGAGATCATGCTACTGGAATTAGAAGAAGAGTTGGATGATGAGGAGAAACCATAGATCTATGAGATAGCTAAGTATTGTCAAGATCAGTCATACCCTGAGGAAGCCACTAGTGAAGAAAAAAGAACCATAAAGAGAATATCCCAAAAATACACCATGTTTGGCAATGTGCTTTACAGGAGAGGCCTCAATGGAGCTTTACTAAGTTCTCTGGATGATGATGAAATCTAGGAAGTTGTTGAGGAAGCTCATTCGGGTGTGTGTGGTGGTCATGTAAATAGCCAAATGCTTGCCAAGAAAATCCTTAGGCAAGGCTTTTACTAGCCTACTCTAGAGGAGGACTATTCTATCTATGTCCACCGGTGTGTTAAGTGTCAATTGCACATCAACAAAATTCATTATCCATCCTCGTCACTCCACCCTATGTCCTCCCCATGGACTTTCGCTATGTGGGCCTCCGACATCATTGGTCCCCTTGGTGATCCGAACTCCCAAAATAAGTCGAAATCATACATACTCACTGCAACGGAGTACTTCACCAAGTGGGCGAAAGCTGAAGCTTATGCTGAAGCTAAGGCAACAACACTATGCAAGTTCATCATCAAGAACATCATCATCAGATTCGGAACCCCTAGTACCATCATCACCGACAATGGGCCTCAATTTATCTCTCAGGAACTTCAGGACCTCTGCAACATGTATAACATTGCATTGCATCATTCCTCTCCCTATTATTCATAAGGCAATGGCCAAGTAAAGGCCACAAATAAAACCTTAATCAAAATCATAAAAAAGATGTGTGAGGCTAACAAGTTCTTAGACTGGCCAGACAAGCTTGTAGAAGCTCTATGGGCCTACCACACTTCAATTCGTACTCCTACAGGACAAACACCATTCGCCCTCACCTATGGAATGGAGGTTGTAGTCCCATATGAGATTCTCATCCCTTCACTAAGAGTACAACTTGACAAGGACTTGTCAATTGATGAGCGTCGTGAGTCACTCCTTGCACAACTGGAGCTCTTAGATGAGAAGCATCTAGCCGCCGCAAAACACACAAAAGCATATCAAAATAGACTCACTCATTTTTATCAAAAGAAAGTGATTGAGAGAAAATTCAAAGTCGATGAAATGGTCATTGAAAGAATATTTGTAAGACTTGGTGGTCCTTGTACAAAACTCCAACCAAATTGGGAAGGGTCGTACGTAGTAAAGGAAGCATATCCAGGCAATGCGTATAGGCTAGTGAACGCTCAGGGTGAGGAACTCTCCCACCTTTGGAATGGGCTTTATCTTAAAAAGTACTACCCTTAGATAGGTGTTCGGAATTACATGGTACACGGGCCCTAAAATGAAAACATCATCATTTTTAATTCATTCTTCATTCTTGGTGAGCTAACCATAGGTATCGACACTTACACACACTTACACGCCCCACCCTTGAGATCTAGAAGCACGGAATCTAAAGAAGATTAATGCTTAGCTAAGAGTCTAGGACACCACCGTTTCTTTTTCTTTGGGTCCGCCAATAGGGATGGGAACCTGTGGGATTGACCTTCGAATCTGTCCAACGCTTTAATGGGTAAAGGTCATGGCCCAATAAGGGGGAAAAAAAATAAAACAAGTCAAATCAAAATCAAAAAAGCCAAAACAAGGCAAATCATAGGTAAAAAAGCACGTGAAGAGTGGCAAATTCTCCGCAGAGATTCAAATGAACCTGGTCGTAAGCATGCCATAAGAACCCCACATGCTAAAGATTGAACCCCAACAAGTATAGGGCAGAGGAATGAGTGTCTCCCCGGTCATCCAAACCGTTGGCAGACTTTCTAAATCATACCTCCCCTTCTCCCTTATCGGTATGTCTCAGGTTCAAGGCAAGGCAACGATCAACTAAAGAGGACGTCGCCAAGGCTACCCTTGTTTAACACACCTAAGAATCATTAATGAATTTTAAATGATGATTGAGTAGTTGTAGGGTCCGAGTATCATGTTTTTCTACTTAGAGCAGATCTCCTTCATTCTGCACGTCTTTTTTAAGAAGGGACCACGCCGGGTTGCAGCCCATTTTCAAAATCCCAAAAAAAAATAATTATTTTCAAAAGTAAAAAATATCAAATATTTCAAAATCTAAAAAATTGAATACTTTCAAAAGTCAAAAACATCAAATATTTCAAAATAAAAAAAAATGAATATTTCAAAAGCCAAAAGAAATTGAACATCTCAACATCAAAAAAAATGAATATGCAAAAATAAAAAAAAATGATGAGCTTATCTCTTCTCATTCGCATGAATGCATTGATTGCTTTTCATCTTTTAACTTCCTGCTAGCATGTGTGTGATTGCTTGTGGCATTTTTAATTGTGTCATTTCTTTATTTTATGCCTTATTTGAATAAAGGCTCAGCCCATTGACAAATCACGAAGTCTGACTCACTTAATATGCAAGGGGCTAAGTCAGAACAATTTACTAATCTACTTTTCAAGTGATCCTCAGGCACAAGTAGAAGAGAGACAAAGGCACATTCCTGTTGAGTTGTGCTTGCATGAACATTCATATGATTGTATGTTTTTGATGATGACACAATACACAATGACAAAATGACATACACAATGCCTACATGATATCTAAATTGAAGCTTCTTTCTTGTAGGAGATTACATGAAAAAAAGGAAGTGCACAACTTGAAGAAACTTTAAGCCAAAAAGCTTCTAGATGGATGATCCCAAGCAGTAGTAGTGTCGACAGCATCCTTGCATCTGTCGACAACTAGTGAAGACCATCCAACAACCAGGTTCTGGAAAGCCAAAGAAAATAGTAGTTGTCGACAGGCCAGGACTCACTTGTCAACAACCACTGAAGAATTCCATCAATGAGGTTCTGGAAAAATAAAGCAAGCAGCAGTTGTCGACAGTCAAGATGTGTCTGTCAACAACGCAGCCCATGCTTCAGAAATTCAGTTCTAGAAGGCAAACCTGCTGCAGTAGCTGTCGACAGCCAATGTGCATCTGTCGACAGTCGTTGGTTTAGTTGCAACACGTGAGCAACATGTGCTCTTTATTAGGGCATCCTTTTCTCATACACGTGAATCCCAAGGGCTGTGTGAGAATAGGACACACCTATATAAAGACCTCTTAGCCTCCTTTTTGCACCAAGGAGCCTCCACACCAATTCCAAAGCTCAGAAGAACCAGAGGAAGGTTCCCAGTGCCCTGCTCTAAGCTCCAAGCATCAACAACAAGAAGATCTGTCTCAGAAGACCAAATTGGAGCAAATTCATCCTCAAGGGTCAAGTACCAACATCAGATCATCTACAACTCGAAGTCTGAAGAGCATCTGGACGAAGGATCTGAAGAATTCAACCATTCCATTTGTTTCTCTTACACTCTGAATTCTTCCTGCACTTCAATTCTTCAATTCATGTGTGTGATGCTAAATTGAGCAATCCTTGTGCTCAATTCGCATGTGTGTGGTCTGATCTGAGATCTTGTTCATCTCAGATCTTTTGTGTGTGTGGTTGTATGTGTTGAACTTGCTTTATAAGCAATTAGGCATGTGTGTGTGGCCGGTGGATGTAGGATACACAAGTTGTGTAATCCGAACCATCGTAAATCATCGTGTCTTGTGGTTTGCTTTGATCTACCGTTGGATGTTTGATAGGCACGATTACTTGATCTCACATATTCCATACTGCTAATCTTGTATACACTGGTGTAAACAATCCGAGTCGAGCCAAGTTGTAGTCTGTTCAAACTCGAGCTCGTTTATTTTTGACGAGCTCAAACTCGGCTCGAAACTCGTCGAGCTTTTGCAACCGACGTTCGAACTCGACTCAATTTAAATTTTTAGAACTCGAACTCGGCTCGATGAACAACTCGTTTACACAGTCGATCTCGTAAACAAGTTCGAACTCGAGTTTTCAAACTCGAAACCACACTTAAAAATTAATATTTAAATAAAATTTATTTTTTAACGAGTTCAAACTTTGGGTTTTGAACCTCGAAATCAAACTTAAATTTTAATATTTAAATAAATTTTATTTTTTAAAAAACGAGATCAATCGGGAGCCAAATAACAAAGAGAGAATTTTTTTATTACTAAATGGCCGAAGAACTACACGTTTTAGAGGGAGAAGGGCTATTTTATAACCTTCCCAGTCGGCCAGCACTTTGTGCTGGCCGATATGGGACTAAACAGGGGGGGTCCAACAGGGAGTGGGCGGGGTGGGCATTGCCAGGAGTGGACGGGGTGGCCTGGGTGTGTGGCTGGACGCCGGAGAATGCCACCGCGAGCACCGCGGTGGCGTCCGGTACAACTGGGAAGCGCTGGGATCCAGGGAGGCCGCGGTGTTCACCGGAAAAGCTGGAACGACCTCCGCCGCTGTCGTCGGCCCGCACCCTGCCCGTGGGAAGCTCGAATGACCTCGCCGCTGCCGCCGGCACCGGGAGGAGCATCTGGCATTGGTCAAGTGCCCACAACGGAGGCAGTTGCCATCTGGTGCGGTCGCGAAGGGTCGCTTGGAAGCTCATGGTGCGGCCGGTGCCCCGGGTGGAAGCTTGAACCGCCGCCGAAGCTGTCGTCGGGACCTCCGTCCGGCACTGGCGGAGGGTTCACGTGGGGGGAGTGGGGGGAGGTAGCGGCCAACGGGGGGAGGCAGGGGCCAGCAGGGGAGGAAGTCGCACCTGCACTGCACATGCGCCCTGTCGCGGGCCTCGCGGCGTCAAGAAGAAGAAGATAAAGCCTTGTCAACCTTGGAAAACTTGTTTTTATACATATACCCTTATTCAGTTGATATTATTATAATCAGATTTTATAAATACTTTATGTTATATAATTTGTACATGTACCTCTAATATTTAGTCTTTTATATTTAATCCTCAAAACATTATAATTAATAATAACTCTATAAAAATAACAAGTTAACATTTATTTTAACAATAAATGTTTAAACAAATTATTAACGAGTATTTAAAGAATTCTTATCGAGTATTTAATCGAGTTTCTTAACGAGTATTAAACGAGTTGTTCATGAGCATAATCGAGTCAAGCTCACATGTGTTCAGAGTCGGCTCGTTTATGAACCGAGCTTTTTTTTGTTCAAACTCGACTCGTTAATTAAATAAACGAGCCGAACCGAACTTTTATCGAGCCGAATATCGAGCTACTCGTCGAACGTATCAGCTCGTTTACACCCCTATGTACACACTTTGCACACACAATTAGACTCGAATTTGATCTAAATTCTCACAAGTTTTTCAAAATCTATTTTAATCTCGAAATTAAGGTCCATTTGCTAAAAATTGGTAGTAATCTATTCAACCCCCCTTCTAGATTCCCGTTAAAACTAATTTCGCAAACTCTTCAATTGGTATCAGAGTGAGTTTCTCTGGTTTCATAGCTTAAATTGCTTGATCTAACGATCAGGAGAGATTCAGCATGATGAACTCTAGCAAGGGATTTTTAGTTGAAGGACACTCAGTAACTAGGCATCCCTTCTTTGACGGAACTGACTATACCTATTGTAAAAATCGAATGCAGGTATTTTTGAGAGCTCAAGTGTCACGTCCCGTCATTTAATATGACTATAATGTCGGAACGTGAACGAACGATAGATCAAGAGTAAAATTTAAACTAATTGAGCAAAAAATTGCTCGGGAGCTCTATTAAATAAAAACTAATAACTGTCATTCTATAAATGTTACAAGATTCCCAATTCACAATCTCAAAAGTAAAATGCCGTCAAGGTTGGTCTCTCCACACACATATCCCGATGTCCTGCCTTCTAGAATTGTAGATACCTAAAAAAGTGGGATTTGGTGAGCTAACTAGCCCAGTAGGATTCAATTTCTCAAATCAAAAGGATTATGATAATCAGAAATAGACAAGGAATTTAACGGTTTGTACAGTTGGATATCAAAGATGACAGAATGACCGAGTTTATAGATAACAAGTGTAAACAGGATTACTGAACAAGATTGCATGATAAAGAATTCAGGATAACATTTCATGTTCTGGTTTAAATACACATCCAACTCATAATAAAGTAACATGATGACTAATCAAGCTTATATTGATGCAATGCCAAACATCCACAGATCCTTTATCGTTCCACGCGGCCACTAAACGAATTCGGGTGCTCCTCCCAGGACTGGACCAGCCCTATTTGCACAGGCATATTAATCATGTGGGGTTCAGGGACCTAATAATTGTCATCATAATTCCTTTCTGGTAAACATTCACGTGTGGTACACAGGTGTTCAAAATCTCACATGTATCAAAGGTTTATGATCCAAGGCCAATAATTTCAAAAGATTGGAATCACATAAGAATCACTTAAACTTGAAGAGTTTAAGTATAAACCCAAGTAGGATATGGAAGACAAATAAATGATCTCTATGGAGACAAATGAAATGATCCATCTTAGTAACAGGGTGCTTGGAATCCAAGAAGATGAAGATCCACAAATTGATGTTATAATTCATGCTTGTAAATGATTCAAGTGAGGGTACACAAATGTTCACATATCTCATGTAACTAAAGAAGATGGATTAAGGTCACTGAACACAAGGAGATGTAGTCAACTAGAACTCTTTGTACTTAAGGACTTCAAGATAATCCAACCCTCATGTCATCAGGTTTATGAACTCAGTTACTGAACATAGGGAGTTTAACCAACTAGACGGTACATGCATTTGGAAACTCAAGAGTAATTCAAAGAAGGGTAAAGGACACAATGTGGATGATCTCTATAGTGATATAACAGTAAAAACTCAAAGGAATGAAGATGGTAGTACTAGACATATAGCATGAAGTATTAGCAAGAGACTGAGCAAAGGAAGGTGATGGAACACTGGCCAGAACAGTGGTTGTCGACAGCTAGGAGGTGGTTGTCGATAGGTACAAGCATTCAGAAGTCAATTTATGGTTCGGGGACAGTGCCTGTCGACAGGTAAGGTCTATCTGTCGACAGGGCAGTGTGTCTATCGACAGACAGGGACCATCTGTCGACAGCTACTGCTGTTTACAACAACCTGGAGTTCTGGAAGCCTGGGCCTATCGACAGGTACATCCTATCTGTCGACAACCGTTGGTTCCACTTCCAGAAATGACTCTATGATCATTCCAAAAACTTTAACCATGAAACCTATGGATCAAAGTATGGATAACACCAAATAGAAGAACCTATTTCTAGCCCTCACTACTGATTTATATACTGGGCAAGATGAAATATGAGGATACAACCTTCACGAGACTATCTACAAACTCTACACACCGTGGTACTGGGAGAGTATCCTTACCAACCAGTGATTATTTGAACTCAAGGAACAACTTCTACATGACATATATACGATGCTAGAGGTACTTATGGAACTAAAATAAGAGCTTGAACATCTAAATAGTAGGTTCAATAGCATGTTCAAGAGTAGAAGTGAGAGCGGAAGGAAGAGGAGATAGAATCCTACTAGTACATGAATCTACACCTAAAGACATAAGTGTCAATTTAGAGACAAGAACCCCAAGGAAAAGAAGTAATCAAAAGAGCTCACTGAACCTCATAACAACGTAAGATCAAAATAGATACTTGAACTCCAAGACTTTAAAGGTAGGAGAAGCAAGAGAGGAAGACAAGAAGAAAGAGTGAATCCTGTTGGGTTGAGTGTGGTTTTAGTATCCCTCTCTCCCTAGTTTTGATGATGACACTTTGTGATTTTGTGCTTGTTGGGTTGAACATGGTACATGCCTTATTTATATAATAATAATGCCCAAACAACATGTCTTGAACATTTTACATTTCATACTTTGATGATAATGCCTTGTGCTAATGGCTTATGTGTTAAATTTTCAGGACTATACAGTGTTTGTCATGATGGTGTCGACACATCCCTTGGTGGTGTCGACACTGGAACATTGTCCCAGAAGCTATCTTTGAAGACAGGGTCAAGTTGTGTCGACACACTCAATGGTGGTGTCGACACTAGTCCCAGCTTCAAGGAGATCATTTTGTTGCCTGGGACAGGGTGTCGACACACTCCGGTTGAAGTTTCAACATCTGATTTCTATAGACACGTGGCTGCTTGGGGATCAAGGGAAGTTTCCTTGGATCGTGTGCCCACTCACCCCAAGGTACAATTGGACTTATGGGGCTATATATACCCCCCCCCCCAATTGGGCCCCCAAGACATAGGAGACCTCCAGAAGATTCCAGCAAAAAAAGCTTTTGGCGGCAAAAGGAGGAATCTCCCTCCTCGCTCTTCTCGTTGCTGTGGTGATCCATCTACTTCCTTGGAAAGCACGAGGGAGTGAAGGAGAGCTCTGGAGAAGAAGTTGAAGCACTTCTCAGGGAGCAGATCCAACAGATTCAGAAGCAATTGAAGAGAATTTTATGGTGATTCAGAGGCAATTGAAGCAGAGCATCGCAAGTGATTGAAAGCATCACCAGATCTCTTCAATTCAACCTTCTGCAAGGAATCTTCATCGAAGAACACAAATACTATATCTATTTCTTACAATTCTGAAGTTGTTCTTAGATTCATCCATGAGATTTGTGCATGAAGTGTTGCACAAGTTCTGTGAATGAATTTGCCTTGGATCAGATCATTGCTAGAGGATCTGATTTATGTTGATCTTGATCTAGCTTGTGTTTTGTGAGCCATTGAGCTCATTTTGGTGAGTTGAACACTCAGTATGGTTTGAGCAAGTGTGCTCAGTTTCTGGAGCAGTTGTGCTCTGGAATTTGTGTGTGAGTTGTCTAACTCAAGTGTGTAGGAGTCGTCGTGCTCCAGTGTGAGTTGTACTCGAATTTTGAGTTGAGTGTCCTCACTGTGTGAGGGGTGGACGTAGGGATCACAGGTGTGATTTCCGAACCACCTAAAAAATCCTATGTGCAATGGTTTGAATTGTTGATCTGCGCTAGATGATTGCATAGGATTGTGTTTCACACTAATTGCCTAATTGTATCAACACCTCCTCTTATGCAACCACACTTAGATCTGAAAGTAGTTTTAATTTTCTTAAGCTTCCGCAAGAATTGGCAACAGATCTATTCAACCCCCCCCCCTTTAGATCTGTTTACCTAATCACTCGATCCTACAATGGTATCAGAGAGGGTTCACAATGTTCTGATCTGATTTGAGTGTTTTTGTCTGATCTTTGTATGACACTTGCTTGAATTGGTGATTGTTTTGTTACTGCTTTGCTTCCTACTTAATGGATTCTCGAGGTTTTGTTGCTGAAGGTCATTCCATTAATAGGCCACCATTTTCAATGGGTCTGATTACTCTTATTGGAAAAATCGCATGCAAGTTTTCTTAGGACTCAAAACTATGAAATCTGGAAGGTAGTTGAAGTGGGTCCTTATGAAAATCAAGGAGATGAAGAGAATTGGACTAGAGAACAGATTAGGAGGGCCACTCTTAACTATAGTGCCATGAACATGCTTCAGTGTGCAGTCCACCCTAAAGAATATTCAAGAATATCCATGTGTAAATTTGCTAAAGAGATGTGGGATAAACTTGAATTAATGTATGACGGAACATCTCAAGTTAGAAGAAACCAAAGCAAACATACTTGTTTCTGAATATGAATTGTTTATGATAATCTGATGAATCAATTTCTGAAATGTTTGCTAGGTTTATGACAATGTCAATGGACTGAAGGCACTAGGTAAAGAGTACACTGATGCTGATTGGTAAGAAAGATTTTGCGCTCTCTATCATCTATGGCATACTAAGGCCACTGTGATTGAAGATTCTAAGGATTTGTCCAAAATCTCTTTGGATGAACTCATAGGATCTTTAATGACGTATGAAATAAATTTGAAAAGAAGTGAAGACCATATGCTTAAAGCCAAACCAATAGCACTTAAAGCCTCATCAAGTAACAAAGAGAAAAGTCAAGAAAAATCAAGTTCTGAAGAGTCTGAGTCCAATGAGGATGAACTTGCCCTCATGACTAGGCAATTCAGAAAATTTTTTAAATCAAGAAAAGGGAAATTACTGGAAAGAAGAAATTCTCTTCTGGTAAGGAATATTTCTTCTGCTTCAAATGCAATTCCAGTAGAAATCAAAAAATGATGAGATTATTATTTGCTACAGTGCAACAAGGCAAGACATATGAAAGGGAATGTCCTGAAAATAAAAGGACAAGTACAAAAAGAACAACAATTGAAGAAGCCTAAAGCTATGGTAGCAACTTGGTCAGATGATGACCAAAGTGAGGATGAAGAAGAAAAGTCCTCAAGTTCAGGGAATGAGGAGCTATGTTTTATGGCCAACAGCAGCAGCGATGGAAAGGTAGGTAATTCCTTTGAACAATACACTATTGAAGATTGGCAAGATGCATATGCTGAGTTGGTTGAAAAAGTTTCTGAAATAGGAAGGAAAACAAACATTTGAAAAAGAAATTTGAAAATGCCATGCATGATACTTCATTGAATAGAAGAATTTCTGAACTTGAAAATGAAGTATATGAACTCAATGAAGAAAAAGAAAGAACTTTTGAACGAAATTGATGAACTAAAATTGCATCTCAAAAGGCCAATAATGACTTTGAGAAACTTTCTGAAAAAAATGGAATTGCAACAAAGGGAAAAGCAACAAGATATTGATGAAATCAGAAACTTAAGAATTTGTTGGAAGAAAAGGACAAGTAATTGAAACCTTCACAAAAGGAAAAGAAAATTTGATGCATTGTTAGGAGCAAGAATGAGATCTGAGAAACATGGACTAGGATTCACCACAAAAAATCTTGAAGAATAAATCTGGTGAAAAGAAGAAAAATCTTCAAAAACTCCCTTGATAAAATTTGTTAAAAGTGCTAGTCCAGAAAAAAACAATAAACAAGTGTCAAATAACACATCTGAAATTTTCAAGAATCAGAACAAAAAGAATGTCTCTAACCAAAGAAAAACAAAATAGGTTCGACACCAGTCCAACACAGGTCGACTGTTCCAACTCTGAAAATCAACAATCAGTTAAACAAAAAATCAAACAAAAATTTGAAAAATAATCAAAACACAAAAGGAAACTTCATGATAATTCTTGGAGATCCAAGACACACACATCAATCTGATTGGATCAACTCTTGGAATCAATGGTATCATAATCCTTATTGGTACCATTCACAATTCTTTTATCCAAAATCCCAAGATACCAACAGAATCCGTTTGAATTTCCATACATGAATGATTATGCCCAATTGCATAACCTCCATGCTCATGAAAGAAAGAACACTGGGTTTTCATTCCAAAAGAAATGTTAAGTTGGCAAAAAGAGAAATCACTTCTGAAACAAATCAAATGCCAAAAACAACTCAAATATGGATTAGAAAAGATCTATTGTCTCTGCTCAAACACACTGATGGTCCCAACAATGTTTGGGTACCAAAATCTTCTCTTCTCTGATTTGATTTTTGCAGGAAGGTCGTGCACCCAACTCCAATGTATGTTTCTTGATAGTGGGTGTTCACGACACATGACAGGAGACAGAACAAAGTTCTCATTTCTGATTGAAAGGAGGGAGGATCTGTCACATTTGGAGGTAAAAATAAAGGGAAAATCATTGGATCTGGAAAGGTTGGTAAATCCTCCTCAAACTCAATTGAAAATGTTCTGTTAGTTGATGGTTTGAACTATAATTTGTTAAGCATAAGCCAACTGTGTGACAAAGGTCACAAGGTTGTGTTTGAATCAGATTTTTGCAAAATAATTGACTCTTCAACTGAAAAAATAAAATTCTTGGCAAGAGAGAAATAATGTCTACATGATCAATCTTGATAAAAACTTTGCTGAAAACATTTGTTTAGTTGCAAATAAAGATGAAGTTGCATGGATAAGGCATAAAAGACTTGGTCATGCAAGTTTCAACACAATCAATAAACTTTTAAGGCTAAATCTGGTTAAAGGACTTCCTGAATCTTTTCCAAACATTGAGAATCAACTTTGTGGGATATGTGCTCAAGGAAAACAAACCAGAAAATCTTTTAAAACCTTCAATGATGTACTCACATCTAAGCCACTAGAATTGCTTCATATGGACCTTTTTGGGCCAACAAGGATTCTTAGTCTTAGTGGCAAAAGATATGGTTTTGTCATCATTGATGATTTTACTAGATATACATGGGTTATTTTCCTATCCCACAAGAGTGATGCTTGTCTAGAATTCAGGAACTTCTGCACCTGCCTTAACAGGTTTCTCACATAAAATCAAATCCATTTAACTGATCATGGGGGTGAATTTGAGAACAAAACTTTTTCTGATTTGTGTGCTGAACTAAACATTTTCCACAAATTCTCTTCTTCAAGAACTCCAGAACAAAATGGAGTTGTGGAAAGGAAGAATAGAACACTTGTGGAAATGGCTAGATCTATGCTCTTGGAAAGCAAACTGCCCAAATCCTTCTGGGCTGAAGCTGTAAACACAGCAAATCACATTCTAAATAGAGCATTGGTCAGACCAAAAATCAGAAAAACCCCCTATGAACTGTTGAAAAACAAAAAGCCAACTTTATCTTACTTTAAAGTTTTTGGTTGCAAATACTTTGTACATAATAACAATAAGAAAAATCTTGATAAATTTGATGCTAAAAGTCATGAAGCCATTTTCCTTGGTTATTCAGAAATCTCTAGAGCTTTTAGAGTGTACATTCTCAAAAATAAAACTGTGGAAGAATCTCCACATGTAGTCTTTGATGAAAACTCATTTTCAACTGATGATTCTACATCTTGCAGGGTTCCTCAAAATAAGGAAGAGGATGATTTCATTGTTGAGTCTTCACCAACCATTGAGGAAATAAAGACTCACTTGAAAGTCTGGACAACCATTCACCTACCACAAGTGGATCAGGTAATATTGTTCCAGACTTGAATGCATCTCAAGAGGTAATTCCTGAAAATAGATTTTTGAGAGATCATCCAATTGAGAATGTAGTTGGCAATGTGCATGATAGAGTTAGAACTAGATCATCTTTTTGAATGCAATAAATGAAGACCCACTAGCACTAATTTCCCAAATTGAACCCAAGTCAATTGATGAAGCTCTAATGAGTGAAGATTGGATCAATGCAATGCATGATGAACTTCATCAATTTGACAGAAATCAAGTGTGGGAATTAGTACCTAGACCTAGTGACCAATCTGTTATTGGCACTAGATGGGTATTTAGAAATAAATTGAATGAATGAAAATGGACAGTTGTTAGGAATAAAGCTAGACTAGTTGCCAAGGGGTACAATCAAGAGTTTGGCATTGATTTTGAAGAGTCATATGCCCCTGTAGCTAGACTAGAAGCTGTGAGAATATTTCTTGCCTTGCATCTTCATTGAAATTCAAAGTTTATCAAATGGATGTAAAGAGTGCCTTTTTAAATGGTTACATCAAAGAAAGTGTTTTGTAGAACAACCTCCAGGCTTTGAAAATGAAAAATTTCCTGATCATTTTTCAAACTTCATAAGGCTCTTTATGGTCTCAAGCAAGCTCCAAGAGCTTGGTATGACCGTTTGAGTTCATTTTTATTGGATAAGGGATACACTCGAGGTAATGTTGATCAAACCTGTTTACAAAAACGTAAGTAAACAAATAATGTGTCCAATTTATGTTGATGACATAATTTTTGGATCCACAAATAAAGATTTGTGCACTGAATTTGCTAACCAAATGAAAACTGAATTTGAAATGAGCTTAATGGGTGATTTACAATTCTTTTGGGATTGCAGGTTAACCAAACCAGTGAAGGGATCTTTATAAGTCAAACAAAGTATGTCAAAGAACCTTGAAAAGGTTTGACTTTCAGAACCTCAAGCACTCAAGCACACCAATTGCAGTAAATGTAAAACTAGAAGAAGACTCACTTGGTAAGTCAGTAGACCAAAGACATACAGAGGTATGATTGATCTCTACTTTATCTCACTACTTCTAGACCTGATATTCAATTAGTGTGTGCTTGTGTGCAAGGTTTCAAGCTAATCCTAAAGAAAGTCACATGTTAGCTGTCAAAAGAATTTTTAAATATCTTGTTGGAACATGTGAACTTGGCATTTGGTATCCTGCTGGTTGTAAATTATTTGATTGCTTATTGTGATGCTGATTATGCGGGTTGTAAGCTTGATAGAAAAAGTACTAGTGGCTTGTGCTTATATCTAGGTGGATGCTTGATTTCTTGGGCTTCCAAAAAGCAACACTCAGTTGCTCTATCCACTGCAGAGGCTGAGTATGTTGCGGCTGGTTGTTGTGGCACACAAATTCTTTGGGTGAAACACCAGCTCCTAGACTATAATCATAAGTTAGGATGCATTCATTTTATGTGACAACACTAGTGCTATTAATTTGTCTAAAAACCCAGCAATTCACGCACAAAACACATTGATATTAGGCATCATTTCTTGAGGGATGAGTTGCTAAGAAATCTCTTGAACTTCATTTCATTGAAACTAAAAATCAAATTGCTGATATTTTCACTAACCTCTTCCAGAAAAAGATTCTCATCTCTAAGAAGAGAGCTTGGATTATGCAAATGTCCACATTCTTCTTGACCTCTCCATCATTGGGTTGAGTGTTGTGTCTTTGTTAGGCACATTCTGAGGGGGAGTAATTGCTTCATGCTGTAAATATTTCTTGCATTCTTCTATCTATTTTTGCATTTACAACACTCTCAACTCTTGCAAATAAGTTCTCACTCACATTGCATTGGCATTCTTGGTATATCAAATAGTGATTTGAAGAAAGACAAGTCAGGCTTGTCTGGACACTTTCACTATGCGTGAGTATATGTCTCCGCCAAGTATCAAGAGTCTTGTATGCAATTGTTGAGGGGAGTCTCTGTCCTTCAATAAAAATATTTCTGCTCATCTTAATTTTTTATTCAAATCTTTTGATTCTCTTTATCTTAATGAAAGACTTCTGGAATCAACACAAGCAGGGGAGCTAAAGAATTCATACTTTTCTACATAAACTCAGAATTAATTCATTGTGTTGATACAATTCCTATTCATGAGATGTTCATTAATCTTATCAAAAGAAACCAAAGAATGGCTTTTTGACTGATCTATTACATTTTTACAGTCAATCTTCAATTATATTCTGAACTCCTAAAGTAATCTAATTTCTTTAAAGACATGAAGATCACTTGTGCATTGAATTTAGACATCTCTTTTACAACTGATGAGGAAGAAGGTTGAATTTTTTTTTTCATTCACTTTCCATCTTTCTTTCAACAGAGCAATGGCACTAATGCTGAGAAACTACAAACCTTCACAAAGAATGAAGTGCCATGTATGTCATGAAGCGTTTTTGTTGCTATCTCTGTTCAAGGGGTAAAACAAGTAAAAAAAAAAAAAATCTTTAAATATTGATGATAACTGAGTAACTGGAAATATTTGCTTCATAAACGTATATTTTCATGTCAAAAGGTTATCATTTGCCCCTTTGAAACTGATAATGAGTAATCTTTAGTAACAGGGACTATGGTGTGTAAAAACATTAGTTCTTGTGTGAACAAGATTTAATACATTTGAAAGTTTGTTTTTAAAAAAAAAAATGTCCACAAAATTCAGTCACAAAACAAACAACCTTACTCCAAATCAGATTGATTAAGACTGTTTCACTTCATCACAATTGACTTCATTCAAAAAGAAATTTTCATTACCTTGGATTAGAAGAATATGAAAGATTGCCATTGACTGTATTGAATGTTCTATATCATTCAAAATGTCATTTCAGTGTTTCATTATAATCCATGAACATATCTTGTAAGTTGTTGTTTAACCCTTGGATTAACAATGGGTTTTTGTTAAGAAATGACAAATGGATTCTTCAACATATTAAAAATCCTTGACAAGTTGATTTCATACCTCTTTCATTATCATAAAGACCCCATCCCAGTTTTTTCTTGATCATATCATCTGTTTTTTGCCCAGTCAGGTCGACACAGTCCTCTTCAGGCGTCGACACCATCACTGGTCAGGTCGACACAGTCCCTTCTGTGTCGACACCATTGCTTCTCCAGGCAGATTTTTTTTTCAGTCACTGTTTAGGGTAAGGAGCACTGGCGGCTCATCTTACCTCTTCATCTCTTGCATCGAGCCTTTCTCTATACCCTCATTTGCAGGTTGACCCACCACCTCTTTTCATCTCAAAAGAAACAGGAGATTTCTCTCTTGTTCCCGCCATCTCCTCCTCTTCCACATCATCTTCCTCTCATCTCTGCTTGCTGCGATGCCTCCCAAGCAGACACCTAGGAGGGGTACGAGGTCTAGGGCTACTGCTCGTGGGGTTGTAATTGAAGAGCCCCCAACCGAACGCAGGAGCAAGCGTCGCCATGATCCGACGCAGCAACTGGATGCGTCTTCACCCTCTGCAACTCCCTCCAAGTGAGGTAGATTGCCATCCTCTGGTCATGGCAAATCCCCCAAAGTGCCTCGTCATCCCCGAAGGAAGCTTTTCTCCAGTTCTTCTGAAACCAGTGCCTCAGGTTCAGGGGAATCTTCCTCCACCTCACCTGGTTCTTCTAATCCCTCTAAAGCTACACCTTCCAAGATAGTCTCTGAAGGAAAACCCATTCTTAAGCCCCGAGCAGTTGATTTGCAAGATGAGGACTTTGCCAGTGCATTTCCTGATTTCATCAAGTTTCAAGGCTGGCTGCCCTTTATTTCTGAATTTCGCACTTTCTACCCTAGGCTGGTGCAAGAATTTTACATGAATTTGACTGATGTACCAGAGGGTTTTCAATCTGAAGTGAAAGGGGTTTCTATTCTCTTATCAACTGATCTGGCTTCTACACTCTTCAAGATTCCTGATGAAGGGGAAGATTACCATGAATTTGAATTTGATTTGCATGAAGCATACACCTTGCTAACTGGTCTCCCTCATGATGAAACAGACTCCAGGCAAACCTATGTCACTAAGTTCAATACAAACACATTTCCACCTGTCCTTCAGCTAATTCATCACATTCTCACTACAATTATCACACCACAAGGTGGTGGAAGGGACAGGCTCACAGATATTCAGAGGTTTGTCATGTATTGCATGAAGAAAGATATCAAAGTCAATCTGCATCTTATCGTGACACAAATTTTGTCTGAAACAACCAGAAAGGACCTTCATAGGTCACTGCCATATGCTGCTCATCTCACTGTTGTGTTCAATCATTTTGGTGTTTTTCTTTGTAAATGAAAAGTTCAATCCATTCCACAAAACAATATTTATTGTTTGAAACATTTGCAAAAATTTATGGGCTTTCGGATTGAGGGTGCTCAAGTTTGTCGAGGGCCAATTGTTGAGCCACCTGCTGCACCTGAAGGAGAGGCACATCCTTCTTTGTTCAGTCACCACAGCTTGATCAAGATGTTCAGCCCCCATCTGAGGTTGAGGTCCAAGTTCCACAGGATACACACAATTCACCTACATTTCATGGTTCCTCACCTCTAACTCATGATGTGGATCCTCCATCCTTCTTTCACCAATTTCCTGGTTCAGCATCCACTTCTACTGGTGGACTTTCTGTTCCTCCAGAGTTGTATAATTTTCTTGAAGAGAAATTTGCCACTCTCAATTCTTCTATACAACAACTGGCCGACAGATTTGAGCTTCGAATTCAAAGGTTGGAAAATACAGTTAATGGTCAGTTCATTAGACAGCAAGAGCTGGCAGAACATGCAACTCATAGATTCAACAGACTTATTGGCACCTTGGGAGATGCTTGTGTCCAACTGAAAGAACTTCAAGACAAGCTTGAAGTAGTTCTCCAAGAATTTTAGCTAACACTCAGCGAGATCTTTTCAACAGTCAAGAGACTGTCTCACTTGTGTCTAAGACTCGACTGTCGTTTGCTCACTTAGTTGATGATATGGATAGAATGAAGGCATTCTTAGCTCACATTGATGAGGAGATGAAAGAACTCAAGGGTGAGCTCCAGAATATCCAACCATCCAGCAATGTGCCAAGATCATCTTCAACTTCATCCCAAGTTCCAGCTAATATCAGTACACTTCAAGAGCACATTCATGATAATCATCAACGAATGGAAGAATTGTTGCATACTCGTTTGTCCACCATGCAAACTCAGTTGAAGATAAACTTATCTGCTTTGGACACCAGAATGTAGTCTATTGAGTCTATCTTACTCCCTCTCCCTCCTCCACCTCCATCCTCTTGATGGATTTTCTTGTTTTGATGATGTCAAAGGGGGAGAAGGGTTGGTTCATGGGTTGATTCATGTTGTGAAAGGGATGCTTGTTAGCAAAACTTTTTGGATGTGATTGTCATATTTTGTATGGTTCATTTTGAAAAGGGATGCTTGTCAGTAAAATCGTTTGGTTGTGACAACTCTCATATTTTGTAGAAATTCTCTTTCAATGACAAATGATGGAGTAAATGAAAATGTTGAATATCACTGTCATATCTTGTATGTTTGAGATTTTGTGAAAGAATGGCTCAAAATCACATTTGTAAGAAAATCAAATTTTCATGTTGATTCAATGTTGCCATCATCAAAAAGGGGGAGAATGTTGGGTTGAGTGTGGTTTTAGTATCCCTCTCTCCCTAGTTTGATGATGACACTTTGTGATTTTGTGCTTGTTGGGTTGAACATGGTACATGCCTCATTTATATAATAATAATGCCCAAACAACATGTCTTGAACATTTTACATTTCATACTTTGATGATAATGCCTTGTGCTAATTGCTTATGTGTTAAATTTTTAGCACTATACAATGTTTGTCATGATGGTGTCGACACATCCCTTGGTGGTGTCGACACTGGATCATTGTCCCAGAAGCTATCTTTGAAGATAGGGTCAAGTTGTGTCGACACACTCAATGGTGGTGTCGACACTAGTCCCAGCTTCCAGGAGATCATTTTGCCTGCCTGGGATAGGGTGTCGACACACTCAGTGGTGGTGTCGACACACTCCGGTTGAAGTTTCAACATCTGATTCCTATAGACACGTGGCTGCTTGGGGATCAAAGGAAGTTGCCTTGGATCGTGTGCCCACGCACCCCAAGGGTACAATTGGACTTATGGGGATATATATACCCCCCGCCCCCAATTGTTGGCCCCCAAGACATAGAAGACCTCCAGAAGATTCCAGCAAAAAAAAGCTTTTGGCGGCTAAAGGAGGAATCTCCCCCTCCTGCTCTTCTCGTTGTTGTGGTGATCCATCTACTTCCTTGGAAAGCACGAGGGAGTGAAGGAGAGCTCTGGAGAAGAAGTTGAAGCACTTCTCAAGGGAGCAGATCCAACAGATTCAGAAGCAATTGAAGAGAATTTTATGGTGATTCAGAGGCAATTGAAGCAGAGCATCGCAAAGTGATTGAAAGCATCACCAGATCTCTTCAATTCAACCTTCTGCAAGGAATCTTCATCGAAGAACACAAATACTGTATCTATTTCTTACAATTCTGAAGTTGTTCTTCTGATTCATTCATGAGATTTGTGCATGAAGTGTTGCACAAGTTTCTGTGAATGAATTTGCCTTGGATCAGATCATTGCTAGAGGATCTGATTTATGTTGGTCTTGATCTAGCTTGTGTTTTGTGAGCCATTGAGCTCAGTTTTGGTGAGTTAAGTGTGCTCAATTTCTGGAGCGGTTGTGCTCTGGAATTGGTGTGTGAGTTGTCTAACTCAAGTGTGTTGGAGTCGTCGTGCTCCAGTGTGAGTTGTACTCAAATTTTGAGTAGAGTGTCCTCACTGTGTGAGGGGTGGACGTAGGGATCACAGGTGTGATTTTCGAACCACCTAAAAAATCCTATGTGCAATGGTTTGAATTGTTGATCTGCGCTAGATGATGCATAGGATTGCGGTTTCACACTAATTGCCTAATTGTCTCACACCTCCTCTTAACACTCACACTTCAGATCTGAAAATTGTTTTTGTGATTAGATCTCTGAGTCAAAGTAGTTTTAATTTTCTTAAGCTTCCGCAAGAATTGGCAACAGATCTATTCAACCCCCCTTCTAGATCTGTTTTACCTAATCACTCGATCCTACAATCCTACCTGATTTAAGAAGATGAAAACCTTCACTTTCCCTTAATAAAAGAACCCACAACTAGTAGGAGGAAGAAAATGATGAATTTGTAACTGTAGCAGCCCAACAGCAGCTACAGCAGGGTAATAGAAGCAGCAGCTCCAACAGCAACAGTAGGAGCAGCTACAGCAAGAAGAGTAGAAGCAGCTCCTATAGCTCCAACAGTAGCACACCAACTGCAAGGAGACTGGCAAGCACAGCAGCAACTCAGCAGGAAAGGCTTGCACGATGAGTGTTGGGAGGCTTTTATAACCCTCCAAACATCTCATGCACGATGGCACGTTAGCCATCGATGTGTCGCAATAAAACCACTTGGTTTTTATTGCCTACATGTATCCCATGCAAGCCCCAAAGCTTTACACATAAGGTATAAGCGTGTAAGCTTCTACCCCATGTGTTGTGGCCTACCCAGCATCCTCCACGTAGCCAACTTAATTCCCAGAAAAATCATTACCGTAATTAGCCCATAATTCAGCTGGCCCAAAGATCCTCATGTAAACATATTCAAATGATGTCCATTTGTGTTAAAATTTCAACCATAGGCTAATGTAATGATTTTACAAATTATGGTGATTTTATTTCAATTTTTAGAATTTATTTTTCACTGGGTGAAAAATCGTCCGAAAATAGTTACGTCGGCTTAATCTCGATATTCGTACGTCAACAATTCTTGATATTTATATTTCTGATATCACCACATTTTTCTAAGAATTATGGTGTTCTCGGATTTCATTTTAGTTACAGAATTCCAGTGTCGCCCTGTCAGAGCGTGCACCTCTAAGTAAATAAACTTTTCACAGAATTATGGTGTTCTCGGATTTCAAATTATTCACATTTTCCTTGTAAATAAAATTTTTGGGGTGTTACAATTCTCCCCCTCTAAGAAAAGAGTTTGGTCCTCCAAACTCCTTGACTAGTTTGGATGGATCACAAAGATTTAAGTTTTCAGCCTTTTAAATTTTATCTAATCCATATTAGTCTCACCAATCTTGTCATGATTATCATGTCATACTATGTATACACTCTTTATATAACTTGTTATCATGATATCATTAGTTGATGGGAATCTGAATATTAATTAGCATTTTTAGATCTTATGAAACCATGTTGTGATCATGGGTTCAATTAAATGCATTCTCTACTATGTTACTTATTTCTGGCAGTAGTATATTACTCTTAAGATCTCCCCCACCAAAGAATAACTAACTCTCAGAGAGTTATATAACCTATTCCCTTGGAAAGGGTTGTAAGATATGACGAGAAATGATGAGCATTAAGAATATGAAGATAGACAACAAGGATTTTATTTACCATATAAAATTTCTATTACAGAACTCCATAATCAACCTTACAAAGTTACATTGATTGGCAAAACTTACCAAGTGTTGACATACTATAACAACTAAATTCAAGCACTTCTTACTATACTCTGATCCTATTGACTTATACATAAAAATTACTTCTAATAACTTCAGTCAATTCTCCTTATGGCTTAAGGTCTTCCTGAACTCTTGTCTTTGTCCTGAGGGGATATGGACAATTGGAGATCCGATGCTATAGACTACCACACCTCAAGCATGCTCCTAGTCTCCACCAACAGTTCTCTTTGGCATGGCCTGGTTTGTGACAACACGCACAAGCTTCCTTAAGTTGAGTCTTAACGTTCTCTTGCTTGTTGGCCTTCTTAATCTTTTTTCTCTTTTGCTCCGCTTCATCCTCTGTTTGCCAGCTATTTCTCTATTATTGGGGAGAACTATCTTCTTCCGTATAGACAATGTAATACTTACTGTTTCTTGGGAGTTTGGACTACTAATGTTTTTATGCAGTTTCATTTTTCCTTGATTATCGACGGGAACTACCCACTCTAAAGACTGAGCAAGGTTGTCCATTGCATGTTGAACCTCTTTCCAATGTGTTTCTTCTCCCATTACGCTGGCTGAGCAAACAAATTTAAGTTTAGTTAGTCAATCATGTGATTTAAAACTCAGCTTTTCTAATTCATACTATTAATACAACTATTACTGTATGTATCTAGTTATTTGATACATTAACCTTCGTGAGTAATTGATGTCTTTTCCTTATAGGACTTTAAGATATGACAGATGATTGATGTTGTGTTCCTGGTTTTGATATATCAAGCAAAATGTAATAAATATCTAGCACAAGTCTTTTATACCATAAGAGAATTCATAAAGTCAAAAGGTCTGTTAAGTGTGTTGACCTTGATTACTTCTTAGGTTGACACCCAAATAATAATGAGTGAGTTATTGAAACTGAAATTCGATGATGCATATAAGTCGATTTTATTCAAAGGTTAGGTCGATGCTTGATGGATTTCCTATAGCGCAGAAGTTCAAAGCATGATCTTAGGTTCACACTACATGGAGATCAGGTTAACACTAGTCAAGTTTCTAATTAATGCTTAGAGAAAGATACGGCTTGAGGTTAACTCCAAATGGAGGTTAGGTTGACTCTACCCATATGTGAGGTTGACACAAAGATATTACAAGATCAACTCTACGTGATGGACAGTTAGTCAAAACTGCAATCACCTGATTGAGGTCAACTCTAGAAAACATGGAGTTGTTTCTTCTAGAACTTCCCACTGACCCAAGTCAAATTGTCTGTGCAAGTTGACACACCATGCTACTGATCAATTGAAGCAAAACTTTAGGATTTAACTCAACTTAAAGACAATTGATCCTTTTGTTATAGTTAGAAGAGAATTTGATAAGTTCAAGCCTAAAGAAGATGTAATTAAGAGTTCAAGAAATTATCTGACCAAAGCCAGACTTTGGTGCAAAGTATTCGCATTTTTCTGCATTTCTTCAGAAATCTCCCTAGCTGGATATATATTTTTTTCCTATTTCTTTTCTTCACTAATTTGTTTGGTTGTCTACTCCCGTAGAAGTAAACAGATCCAATCCTACACTATGTGTGTATGGTTTGTGAGATTTAAAACAATCCTGAAATTTTGAGTCATCAATTGTGTGAGTGTTTCCCATATTTGAGTTATTAAAGAGCTTTACTTGATTTAGTGAGGAATGGAGGTAGGTTTCCACATAGGAATTGAACTATCTTAAAATTTTTGCTTGCTTTAGATGGTTTGATGTACTCCGACGACATTGCTTCATCTAATTTGATCATAGTCTTGACCCCTTAAGTTTTAAATGATCAATATCTATTCACCTATCTCTAGATGCTCATTTCATACACAACATAAGCTATATCCAATTTTACTTATCTAACTTAACCTCAGGCTTTCTACCCATCCTCACAGGTCACTACAGGATGTTGAAGACCAATAATTATTTGAATCCTCAACCAATGCTCTGATACCATTCTGTCACGTCCCGTCATTTAATATGACTATAAATGCCGGAACGTGAACGAACGATAAATCAAGAGTAAAATTTAAACTAATTGATCAGAAAATTGCTCGGGAGCTCTATTAAATAAAAACTAATAACTGTCATTCTATGAATGTTACAAGAATTCCAATTCACAATCTCAAAAATAAAATGTCGTCAAGGTTGGTCTCTCCACACACATATCTCGATGTCCTACCTTCTAGAATTGTAGATACCTAAAAAAGTAGGATTTGGTGAGCTAACTAGCTCAGTAGGATTTAATTTCTCAAATCAAAAGGATTATGATAATCAGAAATAGACAAAGAATTTAACGGTTTGTACAGTTGGATATCAAAGATGACAGAATGACCGAGTTTATAGATAACAAGTGTAAAACAGGATTACTGAACAAGATTGCATGATAAAGAATTCAGGAAAACATTTCACGTTCTAGTTTAAATACACATCCAACTCATAATAAAGTAACATGATGACTAATCAAGCTTATATTGATGCAATGCCAAACATCCACAGCTCCTTTATCGTTCCACGCGGCCACTAAACGAATTCGGGTGCTCCTCCCAGGACTGGACCAGCCCTATTTGCACAGGCATATTAATCATGTGGGGTCCAGGGACCCAATAATTGTCATCATAATTCCTTTCTGGTAAACATTCACGTGTGGTACACAGGTGTTCAAAATCTCACATGTATCAAAGGTTTATGATCCAAGGCCAATAATTTCAAAAGATTGGAATCACATAAGAATCACTTAAACTTGAAGAGTTTAAGTATAAACCCAAGTAGGATATGGAAGACAAATAAATGATCTCTATGGAAGACAAATGAAATGATCCATCTTAGTAACAGGGTGCTTGGAATCCAAGAAGATGAAGATCCACAAATTGATGTCATAATTCATGCTTGTAAATGATTCAAGTGAGGGTACACAAATGTTCAACATATCTCATGTAACAAAGAAGATGGACTAAGGTCACTGAACACAAGGAGATGTAGTCAACTAGAACTCTTTGTACTTAAGGACCCTCATGTCATCAGGTTTATGAACTCAAGTTACTGAACATAGGGAGTTTTAACCAACTAGACGGTACATGTATTTGGAAAACTCAAGAGTAATTCAAAGAAGGGTAAAGGACACAATGTGGATGATCTCTATAGTGATATAATAGTAAAAACTCAAAGGAATGAAGATGGTAGCTTACTAGACATATAGCATGAAGTATTAGCAAGAGACTGAGCAAAGGAAGGTGCTAGAACACTGGCCAGAACAGTGGTTGTCGACAGCTAAGAGGTGGTTGTCGATAGGTACAAGCATCCAGAAGTCAATTTCTGGTTCTGGGACAGTGCCTGTCGACAGGTAAGGTCTATCTGTCGACAGGGCAGTGTGTCTGTCGACAGACAGGGACCATCTGTCGACAGCTACTGCTGTTTCCAGCAACCTGGAGTTCTGGAAGCCTGGGCCTGTCGACAGGTACATCCTATCTGTCGACAGTCGCTGGTTCCACTTCCAGAAATGACTCTATGATCATTCTAAAAACTTTAACCATGAAACCTATGGATCAAAGTATGGATAACACCAAATAGAAGAACCTATTTTTAGCCCTCACTACTGATTTATATACTGGGCAAGATGAAATATGAGGATACAACCTTCACAAGACTATTTAGAAACTCCACACACCGCGGTACTGGGAGAGTATCCTTACCAACCAGTGATTATTTGAACTCAAGGAACAACTTCTACATGACATACATACGATGCTAGAGGTACTTATGGAACTAAAATAAGAGCTTAAACATCTAAACAGTAGGTTCAATAGCATGTTCAAGAGTAGAAGTGAGAGTGGAAGGAAGAGGAGATAGAATCCTACCAGTACATGAATCTACACCTAAAGACATAAGTGTCAATTTAGAGACAAGAACCCCAAGGAAAAGAAGTATCAAAAGAGCTTAATGAACCTCATAACAACGTAAGATCAAAATAGATACTTGAACTCCAAGACTTAAAGGTAGGAGAAGCAAGAGAGGAAGACAAGAAGAAAGAGTGAATCCTACCTGATTTAGAAGATGAAACCTTCACTTCCCCTTAACAAAAGAACCCACAACTAGCAGGAGGAAGAAAATGATGAATTGTAACCGTAGAGCCCAACAGCAGCTACAGCAGGGTAATAGAAGCAGCAGCTCCAACAGCAACAGTAGAAGCAGCTACAACAAAAGAGTAGAAGCAGCTCATATAGCTCCAGCAGTAGCACCACCCACTGCAAGGAGACTGGCAAGCACAGCAGCAACTCGGTAGGAAAGGCTTGCACGATGGGTGTTGGGAGGCTTTTATAACCCTCCAAACATCCCATGCACGATGGCACGTTAGCCATCGATGTGTCGCAATAAAACCACTTGGTTTTTACTGCCTACACGTATCCCATGCAAGCCCCAAAGCTTTACACATAAGGTATAAGCGTGTAAGCTTCTACCCCATGTGTTGTGGCCTACCCAGCATCCTCCACGTAGCCAACTTAATTACTAGAAAAATCCTTACCGTAATTAGCCCATAATTCAGCTGGCCCAAAGATCCTCATGTAAACATATTCAAATGATGTCTATTTATGTTACAATTTCAACCATAGGCTAATGTAATGATTTTACAAATTATGGTGATTTTAGTTCAATTTTTAGAATTTATTTTCCACTAGGTGAAAATCGCCCGGAAAATAGTTACGTCGGCTTAATCTCGATATCCGTACGTCAAAAATTCTGGATATTTATATTTCTGATATCACCATATTTTTCTAAGAATTATGGTGTTCTCGAATTTCATTTTCCTTACAGAATTCCGGTGTCGCCTGTCGAAGCGCGCACCTCTAAGTACGACACTTGAAATATCCTTTATTATCTCTAATAAATCCTAAATTAAGATTAATTACATCTCATGATAATAGTTATGTTTAATCATCAAAGTATTCATTTTTCTAGTAAATAAATTTTTCGGGGTGTTACATCAAGACTATGAGCTATGGAAGATAATAAGCAAAGGATCCTATGAGCTACCTGCTGATGAGGCACCTGAACAAGGTTACATCTCATGATAATAGTTATGTTTAATCATCAAAGTATTCATATTGTTTTCTAGTAAATAAAATTTTCGGGTGTTACATCAGACTATGAGCTATGGAAGATAATAAGCAAAGGATCCTATGAGCTACCTGCTGATGAGGCACCTGAACAAGGGAGCAAATCAAAGGGCAACTTGAATTGGAGTGCCATGAATATGATGCTGTGCTGTGCATCCAAAGGAATACTCAAGAGTCTCCACATCTCATCTGCAAAGGAGATGTGGGACAAATTGGAACTCCTATGAAGGTACGGTCTGAGGTAAGGGAAACCAAAGCTAGCATGCTCTTTTCCTGATATGAAATGTTTAAATGACAATGAAGAAACAATCTTAGACAGTTTGCACACTTCATGATTATTATCATGGGTTGAAAGGTCTTAAGAAAGAGTACAGTGAAAGTGACTTAGTGAGGAAGATACTTCGGTCTCTTCCATCCTCTTGCCACACTAAGGCCACTGTCATTGAGGACTCTAAAGACTTGTCCACAATGCAACTAGATGAATTGATAGGATCATTGATGACCATGAAATAAATTTAAAAGAAAAGATTTGAGGTCACTCCAGAAAATCAATTGCATTGAAAGCTTCTAGTAAAGCCTCATCAAGTTCTAAGAAATAAATTGAACAAGAAAAGGATGAAAGTGAAACGTCTAGTGAAAGCGAAAATGATGAGATGGCCATGCTGACTAGACAATTCAGGAATTTCTCAAGTTCAAAAAGAAGGGGCAAGGTAACTTCAAAACCCCTCTTAAAGAGATTTTTCAACAAGTTTGATACAAATAAGAAAAATGACATAGTTGTTTGCTATGAATGCAAAAACAGGCACATAGGATGAATGCCCGGAGCTCAAAAGGAAGTGATAAAGAGAAAATGCATACAAGAAGCTTAGAGCCATGATGGCAACATGGAGTGATGAAGATGATGATGAACGTGATCAAGACGATTCTGATGATGAGGATGAGGAAATCAAGTGCTTGATGGCAAGGATTGATGACTCTAATGAGTAAACTCTCCTTGAAAGTTCACAGTTGAAAATGGGAAGAGACTTCACCATGTTATTTGAAAATTCTATGAATATAGATCTAAAACACAAAACCTTGAAAAGAAAATCAATAACCTGGTGCATAACCCAAGTATTGATGAACAAGTTGCAATTCTGAACAGAGAAATAGAGTTACTGAAAGATGAAAAAGAAAATTACCATGTTGAAATGGACTGCATGAAGAAAATTTTCAAGAGAATGAAAAAGAAAACCAAAAATCTAAATGAATCTGTTGAAAACTTCAAATGAGAATCAAAATATTCAGAAGAAAATGGAAAAAGTTCAAAAGGAACTAAAAGACAAGAATGAAGATTTGTCAAGATTGTTAGGGAAAGGAAAATCTTGATGTTGTCCTAGGAGTAAATCAAATACAACTAGACATGGACTTGGATTTCAAAGTGAAAATCAAAAGAAATTTGGACAAACAATGATCACATCCTTTATTCAGCACAATCCAAGTGTAAATAAACAAGTTCATGTTAAAAACAAAAATCAGAATGAAAAGAAAAACAAACAAAAGAACTGGACTGGTCACAAGTGAGAGCACCTGTCAATAGATACACATATCAGAAGCTGAACTGTCGACAGATCCAAACCATCAAAGCTACATAAAGGACAAAAGAATTCACATGTTCAAAGCAACAACAAAAGAATCTCAAAAATTCAAACTCCATCATGTAACTTTTGTAAAAATTTTAGCACTACTAAGTTACAATGTTGGAACATAATGGACATGATGAAATGCAAACAATTGTGGATTCCTAAGCATTTACTTTCTGGCATGAATGAAATGGGACCCAAAGTAATTTGGGTACCAAAACTCTTCTTCTGATTTGTCCTTGCAAGAATGTATAAGGCCAAATAATTGACACAGGTAAGGTAGGTAAGAATGCTTCTAACTCCATTGAAAATGGTGTTACTTGTTGATGGTCTTAATCATAATCTGCTGAGTATTAGTCAATTGTGTGATAAATACTACACAGTTATTTTTGATTCAGAAGCATGTCAAATCAATGATAAAAAATCTGGTAGTGTTAAATTTTCTGGAAAAAAAGAGTCAATAACATTTATCTAGTTGATCTAGATGAACCAAAAAATAATAACTTGTGTCTTGTTGCAAACAAAAAGGATCAACTTTCTTTATGGCATCGTAGGCTAGGACATGCAAGCTTCAATGTTTTGAACAAAATCATGAGAAGGAAATTGGTAAATGGACTTCCTAAAATTCACTTTAACAAAGAATTGAGTTTTTGTGATGCATGTGCATAGGGTAAACAAACTAGAAAATCCTTCAAATCTAATACACCTATAATCACTTCAAAACCATTTGAACTGCTGCACATAGACCTTTTTGGACCTACAAGAGCACATAGTCTAAATGGCAAACGTTTTGGCTTTGTCATGGTAGATGATTTCTCTAGGTTCACTTGGTTGGGTCAAATTTCTAGCTCATAAAAATGAAACTCTGAAAAACTTTGAAGATTTCTTTAACAAGATTGAGCATGGAAACACAACAAAATATGCTCAATCTTACTGATCATGGGGGAGTTTGATAACAATCTATTTTTTGACTTCTACAGGAACCAAGGCATTGAACATAAATTCTCCTCTTCAAGAACTCCAGAACAAAATGTAGTTGAGAGAAAGAACAGAACCTTGGTGGAAATGGCTCGCACACTTCTGGTGGAAAGTTAACTCTCAAGGAGAATTTGGGCAGAAGCTGTGAACACGTCATGCTACATATTGAATAGAGCCATGGTAAGACCTGTCATGAAGAAAACCCCATATAAACTACTAACAGGTAAGAGTCCTAACATTGGGTACTTCAGAGTTTTTGGTTCCAAAGTCTTCATTCATAATAATGACAAAATTGATCTAGACAAAATTGAAGCTAAAAGTGGTCTGTCGATAGACCACACAGAGGCTGTCGACAGACCTGAAGAAAATCAACAGAGTGAATCAACAATAACAAATGACAAGTATTCAAAAGATCACCCACTTGAAAATGTCATTGGAAATGTGAATGATAGAGTTCAAACTAGATCACACTTTAGAAATATTGTTGAACAAGATCATTTAGCATTTATTTTCAAGTGGAACCTAAAAACATTGAAGAAGCTCTAAAAGACAATTCTTGGATAGATGTCATGTATGAAGAACTTAGTCAATTTCATCAAAGATCACCCACTTGAAAATGTCATTGGAAATGTGAATGATAGAGTTCAAACTAGATCACACTTTAGAAATATTGTGTGAACAAGATCATTTAGCATTTTTTCTCAATGGAACTAAAAACATTGAAGAAGCCTAAAAGACAATTCTTGATAGATGTCATGTATGAAGAACTTAGTCAATTTCAAAGGACAATGTATGGATCTTAGTCCCTAACCCAAGAAATTTCAATAATTGGAACAAGGTGGGTGTTTAGGAATAAGCTAAATGAAGAAAGAAAGTTGTTAGGAATAAAGCTAGATTGTTGCAAAATGGTACAATCAAGAATTTGGGATAGATTTTGAAAGAATCCTTTGCACCAGTAGCTATACTAGAGGCAGTAAGAATTTTGTTAGCATATGCATGTTCCAACAAATTCAAACTATTTCAAATGGATGTCAAAACTGTCTTTCTAAATTGTTACATCAAGAAGAAGTCTTTGTTTCACATCCACCTAGATTTGAAATTCCTGATAAACCTAAACACATTTTCAAATTGCACAAAGCTCTCTATGGTTTGAAACATGCACCAAGAGCATGATATGATAGATTGAACAACTTTTTGGTTAGTAAAAACTACTCCAGAGATAAGGTGGACCAAACTCTCTTTACAAAATGTGTTGACAATCATATAATTGTTGTTCAAGTATATATGGATGACATTATCTTTGGTTCCACTATCCTTTCACTGTGTGAAGAATTTTCACAACACATGCATAGTGAGTTTGAGATGAGTCTAATGGGAAAGCTACAATTTTTTCCTTGGCTTGCAGGTTAAACAATATGAATATGGATTCTTCATCAATCAAGAGAAGTATGTCAAGGAGCTACTGAAGAGGTTTCAGTTCGAACAAGCTAAGCCAGCATCTACACCTATGAGCACAAGTGTAAAACTGGAAAATGATGAAAAGGTAAACTGGTAGATGTAAAACATACAGATGTATGATTGGCTCTCTCCTATATCTTACTGCAATAGACCAGACATTCAATTCAGTGTTTGTCTTTGTGCTAGATATCATCTAGTCCTAGAGAAGCCTTTTCTTGCAGTTGAGGATTTTAGATATATCTCATGTTCGTTTGATTTGGTTTATGGTACCTAGCTTTTGTAATGTTGATTGATTTTCATATTCTGATGTTGACTATGTTGGTTGCAAATTGATAGGAAAAAGTACTCGTGGATATTGTCAATTTCTAGGAGGTTGCATAGTGTCGTGGGCATCCAGAAGCAACATTTGGTTACACTCTCCCTGCAGAGCAGAATATGTTGCTGCAGGGCTGTGTACTCAAGTGTTGTGGATAAGAGTCAGTTGTGTGATTACAATATTGACATCGGATGCACACCTATCTTATGTGACAACACTAGTGCCATCAATCTTTCAAAAAATCCATTCAACATTCTAGAATAAAACACATTGAAATAAGACATCATTTTCTGAGAGATGAGGTTGCCAACAAGAACATTGAACTAACTTCATTCCAACTGAAAAACAAGTGGCTAATATTTTCACAATACCATTAGCAGAACCGATTCACATCATTGAGAAGGGAACTAGGCTTATGCAAAATTCAATGAATTCCATGCTAAAACTCAGGAATAATTGACCTTTTATGTAGTGACTATGTGGTATATCAAATGGTGAAATGTGGAAGGACAAGTTAGGCTTGTCTGAAAACTATCATTATGCGTGAGGAATATTCTCCGCCAAGTATCAATAGCCTTCTCTGCATAAAGGTCATTAAGAAAAATTAAAATCTCAAAATTTTCAATTGGCATGATGATTTATGCTTGACCATATTCATACTCTTTTTGTGCAAACTGCTTGATATGAATATATCTGAAGTGCTTGAATGATCATTTTACATCATGCATACATTATGGGGGAGTGAGTCAAAAAGAACTTTTGAGTGAAATGCTTGAGGGACATTCCTTCATATCTATCTTGTCAACAACTCCCATTCAGCTTGTCGACAAATGATCCTTCTTCAAGAGATTCAACTCTGCCATTTAAGCAGTTGTCGACAGGTTTGTATCTTGCTGTTGACAGATATCTATTCCCAGAACTCTTTGCTTGTTGTATCTCAGTGATTGTTGACACACACACCCTTCCTGTAGATAGATGCATTCTTTTGAGTTCTCCTCAGCTGAGTTCAACTTTGATGATATCTTGTTCATTTTTTTATTAAAGGGAGAATTTGGAACTTATGCTTCATTACAACCTTTCATAATCACATAGTATAAAAGGCATTGAGTTAATCACACATGATTTTAAATAATAACTGTGAATGAGTCTAGGTTTGTTCATCCCAGAACACATTGAACAAATCTAATTTCTTTAAAATGACTCTATTGAAACCCTTGTGGATGCTCTTATTTCTGAAATGGTTTGATAAGTAAGAAGTTTCTTGAACTTAACATTCTACATTAGCCTTTGACCTCAAACATTCATTGAACTTGATATGTAAATCAAAAGAGGAGAAAAGCTACCTATTTCTTCAACAAAAAAAGGAAAAGGTAGAGCAATGATGGTTTACATACTGAGTAACCGGGGACATTGTCATCACAAATGTTTGTCTTCGTCAAAAAGTCAAACTATCAACTCTGTACAATGGTATGATGGTTAACTACACTAAGTAACTGTGAGTATTGGCATTACAAATGTCTATCTTCACGTCAAAAGGTGTATGTAAAACTAAATTACCACCTACCCCAGAGAAATATGAAAAATTTCATGAAAAACTGAAATAGAGTGAAGTCTCCATGAATTCAATCAAGATCACTCTTCATGTTTTCTGGCACATGTTAATTTGAATATTCACTTCAAGCATCAACTGAACATCACACCACAAAGACATAAGTAACTCTTCAACAAAGATTTTATTCAATGAGTTATCTTATAAAAATCTACTTTGTAAGGTGTATTCCATGTGTTACATTAATCAAGATTCTCATAATATTATCTCCAAACCATTGTGCAAAATGAAATGCATTAATATTATTGTTTATGACATCTTGTAATGAGTGTATCTCACAATTCTCACTCTTCAAATTTGTTCTGAACACTCATTCTTAACTCATACTTGTCAAAATCCCTTTCTGGATAATTTGTCTCAGTGGCTATCGACAGATGGATTGTGCCTGTCAACAACCAGAATTCTGTCATGTCCAGAACTTGAACCGGTTCACATTCTGTCCTGTTCTGGCGTGTCATTTACATTTCAAAAAGGGTTTTAAATAACCCTAAAGGCTGGCACACGACCCTTCACCCCCTCACCTTCCTCTAACAGTTGCCTCCTTTCTATTTTAACCCAAACCCTCCTTTCTCTCAACCGCACCATCTCCATCCTCTCCCTCTGCTGCTACCCTTCTTCTTTCTTCCTCCTTCTCATCCATCTGCTCCACTGCTCCTTCTTCTTCAATCTCCCATGTCTACCTGGCAGAAGATGATCGCCTCACGTAAAAGAAGATCTTCGCACGCAGCTGGCAATAGTTCTAGGGCTCCGGCAGAGCGACGAAGCAAGTGCAGGGCAGACCGCAACCCAGAGCTCAACGTACCATAGAATTTGGATCTATGCAGGGTTCGTGGAGTCTTCAAGAAGATCATGTAGCCTAGATATGTGGAACTTCCCTTCTCTTGAAGACATGTTCGATGGCATGGAACCTCTCTTCGAAAACAAGGTTGGATTCCTTTTTTGAAGTCTCAGAAGAAGTATTCCCCAACGGCTGTCACAGAGTTCTTCAACAACCTGGGGATGTCATATCAATAGGATTTCTACTCTACTGTCAAGGGGATTACTTTTCAACCCACCCCCAATCTTTTCAGCCGTGCCTTGCAAATACCCAACATGGGGGCTGATATTCTTCTAACACATCTAAATCCTTCTGAGTACCATACCCTCATTACTCAATAGCCCTATGACTCCACCAAAGCCATTGCAAAGCTGAATGCCAACACATTTCCACCCCTCCATCAGATGATCCATCACATCTTCACTACCCTCATTGCTCCAAAGGATGGTAGTAGAGAACTTGTCACAGAAGTCCACAAAAATCTTTTCTACTACTTCCTTCAAGGTCAACAAATCAATTTTCCAAACCTCATGTTTGACCTCATCAAACAATGCTACAATAATCCCAAACGCTCAATGCCTTACGCTTGTACCATCACTTCTATCATCTCCTTTGTTGGCATTCCACTTACTGCGGGTGACATTGTCACCCTCAAGACAAGGAGTGCCTATGACATCACCACTGCTTATAGGATGGGATACAAGATGATTGATGGCAGAGTCATAAGGACTCTAAAAGGGCAAGAAGCTGAAGAGATTTAGATTCAGAGGAAGAAGGACAGTGAAGAGGAACAACCGCAAGAGCACATGAACATCTCTGTGGTGATGAGGATGTACCACACTTTCCCATTGAGCCAATACTCAGTATGCACCTCAAGTTCCAGTACCTAAGGACTTGAAGCAATTCTTTGCTGATCAACTGCTCCAATTCCAGACATCCATCACACAACATATCAACAATCAATTTGATCAGCTGACGCAGCATGTCAACACTAGAATGGATGCTATTGAAGAAAATCAAGCTCACAGGCAGAGGCATCTAGACAACATTTCTTCTTTTAGTGCTCAAGGTCCACGTCGTCCCACTCCTCCTGGGGATGACAATCCTTAGAAATGTATAGGGTCAAATTTCTTTTTGAAAGGACAATGGAAATGTTGGATTGAAACTTCAAGTTTTCATCTTTTGAATTGCATATGTATGCTCTATGCCAAATGTAATGCTTGACAATCAATGTTTTGAATGAATCAGCTTTTGTCTTATCTATGGTCTCTTGCACCTTCTATCTTTTTGAATGTTGTCAAAAAGGGGAGACAATGATTGTATTTTTCATCATCAAAAAGGGGGAGAATGTTGAGTTGTGATTGCATGAACATTCATACAGGCCAGGACTCACCTGTCGACAACCACTGGAAGAGTTCCATCAATGAGGTTCTGGAAAAACAAAGCAAGCAGCAGTTGTCGACAGCTAGGATGTGTCTGTCGACAACGTAGCCCAATTCGAAATTCAGTTCTGGAAGGCAGATCTGCTGCAGTAGCTGTCGACAGTCGATGTGCATCTGTCGACAGCCGCCGGTTTAGTTTCAACACGTGAGCAACATGTGCTCTTTATTAGGGAGTCCTTTTCTCGTACACACGAATCCCAAGGGCTGTGTAAGAATAGGACACACCTATATAAAAACCTCTTAGCCTCCTTTTTGCACCAAGGAGCCTCCACACCAATTCCAAAGCTCAGAAGAACCAGAGGAAGGCTCCCAGTGCTCTGCTCCAAGCTCCAAGCATCAACAACAAGAAGATCTGTCTCAGAAGACCAAATTGGAGCAAATTCATTCTCAAGGCTCAAGTACCAACATCAGATCATCTACAACTCGAAGTCTGAAGAGCATCTGGACAAAGGATTTGAAGAATTCAACCATTCCATTTGTTTCTCTTCTACTCTGAATTCTTCCTGCACTTCAATTCTTCAATTCATGTGTGTGATGCTGAATTAAGCAATCCTTGTGCTCAATTCGCATGTGTGTGGTTTGATCTGAGATCTTGTTCATCTCAGATCTTGTGTGTGTGGTTGTATGTGTTGAACTTACTTTATAAGCAGTTTGGTGTGTGTGTGTGGCCGGTGGATGTAGGATACACAAGTTGTGTAATCCGAACCAACGTAAATCATCGTGTCCTGTGGTCTACTTTGATCTACCATTAGATGTTTGATAGGCACGATTACTTGATCTCACATATTCCATACTGCTAATCTTGTGTACACACTTTGCACACATAATTAGACTCAAATTTGATCTAAATTCTCACAAGTTTTTCATAATCTTTTTTAATCTTAAAATTAAGGTCCATTTGCTAAAAATTGGTGGTAATCTATTCAGCCCCCCTTCTAGATTCTCGTTAGAACTAATTCCACACACTCTTCAATTCCACTATATATCATGGCCAAAAGGGGCATATCATGTACATCACATGCATAAAGACTACCCCACCGGGTATACATCATCATAAGAAAAACAAAAGTACAAATCATGCTAGTGGCCAAGCTCTTGCCACCACTCTCTGCTGGCCGGGGATGTCGGCTGCTCTCGGCCTCACCTAGGTCAGCCATCGTGCGAGGAGGCAGTGGCCTCATGGAGGCGTAGGATTCGGCCAACCTTTGGGCACCACCTTCCTCATGGACGTTCCTTTGGTACTCAAAGGACGTCGCAATGAAGCTCGCGAAATAGGCATTGGCTCGCCCCTCTCTCACGGTGCACTCCCTGCCGCGCTGGTACTGGTCTTTGGCCTCACGAAGAAGCCACTCAGAGACACCCAGACTAGTGCAGTCATCTACCACCTGCTGGGAGAGGCACTCTCGCTCCATCTCCCACCTAGGTGCTCCTACTCCCACCGGCTGCGGTCGCGCTCCCAGTCGACGTGGTCGTGCTCTGCTCCCTCTACTCCATGGCGAGCAACACGCACAGCTCCTCAGCCTCATGAGGAAGGTCGGAGTCGCTCTGGGAGGCCTGAGTCTACAACTCGGACAACTGCTCCATCAACTCTGCCACCTCCGCTCTTGCTAGGGTCACCTGGGTGATGGCGCCCTAGAGCTCAATAGTTTGCACACAAAGCAACACGTGTAAGTTACAAGCAATTCATTTCATATGAGTATTATTGTCAGAACTTGCTCGTGTAGCTAGCTCGCGCTCCGCACCCTCCACACGAGCCACTGCCGCAGCCAACTGCTCCTGGAGGAAGGCCATCTGGGGATCTGGTGTACTCGTACTCATGTAGACACACGCCGTGTCAGTGCACTCCACGGCCGCCTGCTTAGCACGTTGGACAAAGAAAGCAAGGTCATCACATGCTAAGGTAAGAAAATCAAAGGTAAAATCATTCATACTTACCAGAGTCGTCAGGGCCTCCCGTGCCTCGGCCAGCTAAGCCTCTGTGCTTGCCCGTTGGACACGAAGGGTCTCGATCATGCCATCCTGAGCATCCTGCACATGCACACATTCATGAGTCAATCATACATATCATATGAGCAAGGCAAAGTTTAGAAGTGTATACCCTAGCTGGCCTCATGAAGTCTCTATCTCTATACGCCTCCTAGTAGCACTGGAGGTATGCGTGGCTATCCTCGACATCAAACTCTACCATGGTACCCCCTCGCCACCAGTCACCGTACTAGTCGGGGAAGTGAAGGCGCCATTCCACCCTCTTCGCCTTCCCCCAAGTCTTCCTACTGACACCCCTCGGATCCACCTCCTCGGGCCACACCTGGTGCAGCCCCAACGGCCTCATGGCGAGCCTCAGGCGGAGAGGCTCGATCTCGTTCAGGCAATGGACCCAAAGGTCCCACCCGAAACGAGGTCGACCACCCTCCACCCAAGGTTGGCCATCATCCGTCATGCCCAGGTAGGGCTGCCACGCCACCTACATCCATGCACACATAATGTCACATGTCATATCATAGAGAAGTCATAAGAGAAATGCATGATAGCAAATAAGTCACGATACGTACCAGGAGGGCCAGGAAGTCCCAGATGTCACGTCGCAGCGTGTCTAGATGCAAGGAGAAGGAGGCGGTCGTCACCACTAGCAGCCACCGTAGGGCGAGGGGGAGTGCATCGGGTCGCACCTCCGTGGCCCTCCCCAGGGGGAAGTAATAGTGTAGCTCCACACCTACATGAGCATATTGATTAATTGACTAACAAGTGTAATGCAGGAAAATGAGAAAGCTATAAGGAAAATCATGTACCTAGAGGAAAGGGCGAACCTGCCCACTATGGTCTCTCAACTGGTGCCGCTGGAGAGGTCGGCAAACGTGTGGGCCAGGAGAAGGAGGCGGTCGTCACCACTAGCAGCCACTGTAGGGCGAGGGGGAGTGCATCGGGTCGCACCTCCGTGGCCCTCCCCAGGGGGAAGTAATAGTGTAGCTCCACACCTACATACATGAGCATATTGATTAATTGACTAACAAGTGTAATGCAGGAAAAATGAGAAAGCTATAAGGAAAATCATGTACCTAGAGGAAAGGGGCGAACCTGCCCACTATGGTCTCTCAACTGGTGCCGCTGGAGAGGTCGGCAAACGTGTGGGCCAAGAAGGCCGCACCCCTTGCATAGTCTCCAACCTTCTCCAAGTCTGCTAAAATCTCCAAGAATTGGCAGTGGATGTCGTCCCTGTTGAGAAACTATCCCTTAAGAAAATTGTTTAAGACTTTAAACTATTTTAACATGGTGATTTTGCTATGACAAAATATTTTAAAGACTTTCTACAAACAAATCTATTGAAAAATATCTCAAAGAACAAAACTTGAATAATACTATGTATCAACACTATCTTGAAATTTCTTAACTCCACAGAGTATACTATGGACCATACTAACTCCGACTGTGGACTCTGACTCCAGAAAAGTCGAAGTGTTGAACCATCTTTGTACTGGACTCCAACTCTTTGGAAGTCGAAGTCTGGACTCCAACTCTTTAAAAGTCGAAGCCTAGACTCTGACTCTTCTAAAGTCGAAGTAAGGTGTCGATTGATAAACACTTCAGAGAAGTCGAAGTCCTCACTCCAACTCCTGAGAAGTCGAAGTCTCTGTATTGTATTCCAACTCTCTGAAAGTCGAAGTTTTCACTCGACTCCCCAAGAAGTCGAAGTATGACCGATTGATGCTTATCACTCCGACTTTACAAAAGTTGAATTCTATGATCAGTCTCACTGCGACTTCTATGGAGTCGAAGTTTAGTTTGTATCTCTTGTACTTGACTCTGACTCTGAGAGAGTCAAAGTACATGTCTTTCTGACTCCGACTTCCTGACAACTTCTGTACTTAATATTTTGCTAAAAATTATTATATTCAAAATATCCATGAAATCTTGATTGTATTTTTTTAAATGTGATGTTATCCCTATGGAATCTTTTATAGAACATATAATACTTGTTTACCCTACAGAATAATGCCTTGTCTTGTTACTATTATTTAATGTATTCTGACAAGTAGGATATATTATATTCAAAATGACCACACAAAAATTATCCTTGAAAAGATCTGAATTAATTATACAAATTGGTCTCTTACTTTTTTTTCAGAAGTTTAGGTCTTATTTATTCAGCAGTTGTCTTGCAGTTAATGCCATCAGGCGCATGGGGTATCTGACAGAGGCTCACCTACCACTGTCAAAACCTCACCTTACTTCTGATGCACCTGTCTGTCTGTTTTATTGCACTGAACATCTATCTATCTGAGGTTTTATACTTTACACATATTTCTGACTCACCTACCTCAGAAAGTATGGAGGCATCTTTTCTTTTGTCTTGTCCTTTGTTGCAGAACATTTATTAAGCACGTTTCCAGCATGGAGTTTCACAGAACATTAAATATAGTCTGTCCTTCAAGCTGTAAAGCCTCAAACATAGCCTGAAGTCGTTGGAAAACCAAAAAGGTGAAGAACTGTTGGATAACAAGGATCTCAACGGCACCCACATCTAAAGGATCAACGGCTACTTCTCAAATGGCTAGTTCTCCAACGGATAGCTTCAAACGGAAACTTAAAGAATTCTGAAGCATATATAGAAGCCAAAGTTTGAACAAGACACACACTTGGACAGTTAGACCAATTAGCAACACATTCAATTCACATATGCATTCTGCTAGCAAGAGCCTTCTCAAGCCTTCTACTGAGTTGAAAGATAGAGAGCTTCCACAGTCTAAAAACTTTTAGGCTCTACATTTCTTAGAAGTCTTGTTTCTGTTGGGTGGCATTTGTAATCCTTGATCTTTTCTTCAGCCCACCCTTGTTTGATTCAGAAAGTGTTAGAGCTGAAAGTCCTTTTGCAATCCTTTCTGAATCCTCTGTGTTTGCTCATTCTTGTGAGCAGGCACACTAGTCTTTCATTTCTGTTTGTGCAACCCACAGGAGGCTTGTTCCTGTTGTGCCCCTCTTGTGAAGGGAAGACCTTATTGAAGGTAGTCTTTGTACCCCTGTTAAGGGAAGACTTGTTTGGGAGCAAGTGGGCTTGTAATTCCTATCAAAGGTGAGAGAAGGCCAAGTATTCTTCGTAGTTAGTGAAATCTCAAGTGGTTTGCTTAAGGACTGGATGGACTTCATGTAGGCCATGGTAAGGTCCGAACTAGGATAAAATTTCTTGTGCATTTGTGTGATTGTTTCCGCCAACTTACGCTTGTTTCACACACTACACTAAACACTAACAATTCTATTTAGTGTTGTCTAATTTCAGATAAAAATTTTAAAGTGCAAGAAGTCCTATTCACCCCCCTCTAGGACATTATTAGTGTCATCTCGATCCAACAAGTGGTAGCAGAGCAGGTCTTCTCAGAAGGATCGAAAGATTTGAGAAGACATGGCAGCTGAAGGTCACAACTATGAAGGTCAGTCTGTTACAAGGCCACCATTCTTCGATGGTGAGGACTATCAGTACTGGAAGATACGGATGGAATGCTTCATCTGAAGCACAGATTTTGATCTGTGGTAGGTAATAGAATAAGGTGATTTTACTATACTTGGTGAAACTACCTCTGCTCTCTCTATAGCTGATAAGAGAAACATGTCCCTGAACTACAAAGCTAAGAATTATCTATGTTGTGCTCTATCTAAAAGAGAATTTAATAGACTATCTGCTTGTAGAACAGCTAAAGAAATGTGGGATAAACTACAAGTCACATATGAAGGAACTGATAGAGTAAAACAAACTAGGATAGATATTCTTGTATCTTAGTATGAACAATTTAAAATGCTTCCTAATGAAAATATAACTCAAATATATAATCATTTTTCAAATATAATAGTAGGACTGAATTCACTAGGAAAGATTCTTACAAATGAAGAATTGTAAGAAAAATCTTAAGGTCATTAACTAATGTCTGGACTCCCAAGGTCACTACCATTGAAGAAGCACATGATTTACCTCAACTTTCTATTGATAAATTAATTGGCTCCTTAATGGTTCACGAAATCAACATGGAAAGATTTTCTAAAAGCTCATCGAAAAAGAAAATGCTAAATGCTTTAAAAGTTGCATATTCTTCTTCCTTTGAAGACTCAAAGGAGAAATCAGATCACAGTGATGATGAAGCCATGCTGTCAAGAAAACTGCAAAGGATCCTTGCTAAGAAGAAGAAGTTTGGTTCAAAGAGATTCTTCAAAAAGGATAAGAAGAAGGAACCAACTTGCTACGAATGCAATCAACTAGGACGTTACAAATCTGAATGACCTAAGCTGAAGAAGAAGGATCAAGCAGAAAGATCTGAGATGAAGAAAGGCAAAGAAAAGAAATTCAGAAGGTACAAGAAAAAGGCAATGGCAGCAGCAGGGGATAATGAAGAAGGTACAAGTTCAGACTCCTCAAGCTCGGAATTTGAAGAAGAAGAAAAAGAAAATCTAGTCCTCATGGCAAGACTGGATCAGGTAAATTCCAAAACCTCTTTTACATCATATTCTGAGTCAGATTCTGACAGTCTTGAAGATGCTTTCAATGAATTGTATGAAAAATACAAAACATTAGTTAAACAAATGAAAATAGTTAAGCTAAACTTGCTTACTCAAGAAAAATCTAATACTTTCTGAAAAATGAAGTAGAAAGATTAGGGCAAAACCTGAATGAAACTAAAAGTGTAAATGAACTACTGTGTGAAGACTTAAAAATAAAAATAGTAAAATAATGGAAATAGAATCAAACCTAAAAGAACTAAAAGATGAAGAAAAGTTAAGAGAAGAAAATAACTACTTAAGAGCTACCATAGAGAAATTTTCTAACTGTAAAATCTCTATTTGTAAGACTAAAAGGTGCTAGGTCTGGTAAAAAGAATATGGAGTAGGATATACACCCTCAACCAATGAAGAAAATATCATCTATCCTGAAAAATATCCAACTCCCAAATTTGTAAAGGAAAAGGAAATAAAAAATCACAAAAAAGTAAATCAGTATGTTTATAAGCAGAAATTGAACTCTAGAAACACTACACATGTAAAAAATGCTTTTAATTTATGTTGTAGTCACTGTAACCAGCTAGGACACACTATCAGCACATGCACAACTAGACACCTGTGTTGGATTCCTAAGACTAACCATTAAGGACCCAAGAAAATTTGGGTACCAAAAGTTACAACTTAAATTTGTTTGCAGGGTCGCCTGAGAGCATCCAAATGGTATTTGGATAGTGGGTGCTCAAGACATATGACAAGTGACAGAAAATTATTTACAAGTTTTAGAGATGAGATTGGTCAAGTCACCTATAGAGATAATGGAAAAGACAAGGTGTTAGGATGTGGAATAGTAGGAACAAAAAAAAAAATCTAATAGAGGATGTCATGTATATAGAAGGATTGAAGCACAATCTTATTAGCATCAGTCAACTATGTGACAAGGGTCACTTAGTGAAATTTCATAATGATAAGTGCATTATTCAAAAGGATGGAAAAACAGTATTTGAAGCTCAAAGAGTCAAAAATCTATATATCTTACAATTAGCAGAATTAAAAAAAGTAAACTTATGTCTTGCAACCACCAAGAGTGAAGAAACTGATTTATGGCACATAAGACTAGGACATGCAAGCACTTCAGTAATCAAGAAATTAATCAAGCATGATCTAGTTGAAGGTCTTCCGAAGCTGAAACTGAAAAAGTCTGGAATTTGTACAGCCTGTGTAAAAGGAAAGCAAACCAAGACATCATTTCAGTCCAAAACAGTGGTTACAACTTCCAAGCCTTTGGAACTCATTCACATGGACTTTGGACCTATAAGAACAGTAAGTCTTGGAGGAAAAGTGTATGGCTATGTAATTTTAGAGATACTCAAGGTACACTTGGGTATCCTTTTTGGAAGTCAAATCAGAAACATTTTCAGCTTTTTGAAAGTTCAGCTAATTAGTACAGAAGAACCAAAAATTTCAGGTAATCAGATTAGATCTGATCATGGTGGAGAATTCAAGAATGAAGATTTTGTAAAGTTCTGTGAAGAAAATGAAATAGAACACAATTTCTCTGCACCAAGAACACATCAACAGAATGGAGTAGCAGAAAGGAAGAACAGAACACTACTGGACATGGCCAGAACTATGCTTACAGAGTATAATCTACCAAGATATTTCTGGGCAGAAGCATTCAACATAGCCTGCTACATCATCAACAAGTGCATGATCAGACCAATCCTAAAGAAGACACCTTATGAGCTGTACAAGGAGAAAAAGGCAAACATCAGTCATCTTCGACCTTTTGGTTGTAAGTGTTTTATTTTAAATAACGGTAAAGATAACTTAGGAAAGTTAGATGCTAAAAGTGATGAAGGTTTTCTGTTAGGATATATTTCAAAACCTAGAGGATATAAAGTGTTTAATAGAAGAACCTTAACTGTAGAACAAATAGTACATATTTTATTTGATGAGACTAACCCTTCTATTAAGAGAATAGAAGAAGAAGAAGATTGTGTTGAAGATCTATGCAGGGATCTGGAACAGACATCTCTTGAAGAAGGAGAGAAAGAAGAAGAAAAGGAAGATCCACAGATCCACCACTTGAGGAACTTCAACAACTAGAAGAACCACCGGAAGGACTGCCTAGAGAATTGAGGTATCACAGAGATCATCCAAGAGAAAACATTATAGGTGATCCTCAAGATAGGGTAAGAACAAGAGGTATGAACATTCCTTGTGATTTTTTTGCATTTGTCTCTCAAATTGAGCCTAGGACAATCAATGATGCACTGGCTGATGAATCTTAGATCCGTGCTATGCAAAAGGAACTTAACTAGTTCCAACGCAACCAGGTTTAGACTCTTGTCCCTAGACCTTCTGACCATCCAGTTATTGGGACCAGATGGGTCTTCAGAAACAAAATGGATGAATCAAGAGTGATCACCAGGAACAAGGCCAGACTGGTAGCACAAGGATATTCCCAAGAGGAAGGCATTGATTTTGATGAAACTTATGCTCCAGTTGCTAGATTAGAGGTAATTAGAATTCTTTTAGCATATGCATGTTCTCTCAACATGAATTTATTTCAAATGAATGTTAAAAGTGCTTTTCTGAATGGTTTATAAACGTCCTCCAAGATGGGCACCATATGCCCCCAGGGGATCAGGAACGCCCTGCTCGTCCAGTCCCAGTGCTCCCTCAGAGCCTGGACGAGGGGGTTTTCCACGTAGAAGGGCTCGATATCCAATATGGACCCGAACCCCATGCTCCTCACACGCTCCCTCTGAAAGTATGGCAACCCCCGGTACGCTACGTTCACTAGCAGCCAGTGGATCCGAGACCTCATGATCCTCTACATGTAAGAAAACCAAAAGCACAAGTCAGTACAAGGCTAGCACAGTCAAAACAACTAAAATAGCTCAAAACAAGCCAAAAATCCAGCCCTTAGGTGGCCCAGTTGAATCGCGACTGGTTCAGACGTCACGGTTCAGTTTGAATTATATTCTAATCAATTGGGATTCCACCTACATACATTAGTCAACTCCAACTTTTAATTTATAACGCTCTTACATTATTAACATAGCCTCTCGTACTCTTTTCAGATGTGCGTACTCCAATGGGACACCAAACTTGAGTAACAAAACTAGATCCAAAACTGTCATAATTCTCAGAAAAATGTGTTGATTAGATATATGGATATCGAGAATTAGTGGTGCACAGATAATGAGATCAATTCGATTTATTAATTTTTGAGTAATTTTCACTCGATTAAATTTTATTCCAAAAAAAAACTAAAATCATCTTAAATTTTATTATATTCTAATTAATATGTGTTTACATTTCACCTTAATTGGGCATCGTTTAGATATAAAATTAAAGCCTCAAATAAATCTAAATGAATTAATCTGATTTTATTTAAATAGTTATGATATATTTTACTGTGTATGTTTCGGTTAACATGTTGAATTTTAAAATATATATATAATTTATATTGAAAATTTATCATTATTTTAATATATAAATAGTAATAAATTATACATAAATATACTAACATAAAGAAGAAAAAAGTGGTATAAAAAAGGAAGAAAAATAGAGAGACCGATTTGCTCTAATCTCAACATATTTTTTTTTAATATATTAAAAAAATTAGGAACGGTGGTGATAGAAAGCGGGAAAATATGAGAGTGGAGGAACCCATGGTGACCTGTTTATCCGGGAGTTGAGAGAACTTTCTAATTTTTCAAAAATTTTCTACACGTGGCGCAATCTATTTAGTGACTGTCTGAGTTCAGTCCTCCAAAACTGAGAGGATCCACACTTCATTTCAAAGCTCTCCAAACATGGCAGGGATGCGTTAGTTTCTGCGCTTAGGCCTTCAATTGCATGTCAGTAATGGATTCATTTACGACATGAAAGTGTGCAGGCTTTCATGCAGAGAATGAATGGCTTTCTCCTAATAGCAAGATGGGGCGTGGAACTTCTACTGCAACGTGCACGGACGGTGCAGCTTCTCTTCCAGCAAACGACCCTCCTCTCACGGACCCTCGAGAAGAACGAGTATGAGGCATTAGGGAGAGACAAAGAGCTCTTCAGCATTAGTCTGCTCAAAGGGGGCGATGACAGGTAAATATAGGGGCAGGTGACCATCCAGAGGTTTCAAAAACAGTAGGATTGAGAGATTTGATCCGGATCTCAAGATTGATAGGAGAGAAAAATCATGTCCACCTAGTTGACGGCTTTTAAAATCGGGTCTTGATGATCAAACATCTATCAGATAGTTTTTTTAGGAAAAAAAAAATAGTTCCCAAAAAATTTGTCCAAAAATCTCGTCAGACCAACCCAATGCGAATTATAATGGTCCAATGGAAATTGCAAAAAATCGATTTTAGAAAATTTTAAAATCAGGTCAACTTAAAACCCAGGTTGAAGAAGCAAGCTGGAAGTAGGGGCAGCTTGAACCAGACTGGTATTATGGGGGACTCCAACCCTGGCCGAAACAAAGGTGTCCACCAGAAAATTTTCACCGTCTGGCCTAACAGGATCCAACTCTCCCTTGTCCAAGAACGAATGAAATTCTCATAAGCGAAAAATCTCACCAGGCGGCAATAAAAGTGAGACAAAGAGTTCGATACACCCACTTCTCCTTGAGAGCCTTTTTGATATCGTCGAACTTGGCTTTATAGAACTTAAAAATCAGGCATAGCTTGAAGGTAGAAGAGACCTTATCAATTTCTTCCTTTGAGAAACCACAGCTGGAATCGGCTTCTGTGACTGTGGGCATAGGTGAGGTAGTAGTCCTGAAAGGAAGGTCCACAACCAGATCTTATAGCGTGTCTCTTGTCGAAACTGCCTGTGCAAACGTCTTGGAGGTGTTAGTAATTTCCTTGAAAAAGTCTCTGTAGGACGGTATGGGAGGAGGAGAGGAAGGAAGCGCAGACGGAAGGGAATTGATGAACGAGCCTATAAGCTTGTGTGACACATTCTAGAAAGGATTTTAACTTCATTTTTAACAACCGTCATTTCTTTTGAAAGGGATCAAAATCACGTCAGATTATTGCGACCGTTATTTATAGATTTTTGCCCCATTTTCTACAAAGTTCTTAAAAATGTCACAAATAAAGTCAGAAAAAATATTTAAAATCTCAAAAAAATGGGGGAATGAGAAAATGATAAAAATAAGGAAAATCACTTAAGGATTTTAATTTGGAGGGCCACTTGGGGCATTATAGTGTAACATGAGATTTACTCAATATAGTGTCATTTTTGGTATGTGTCGTCTTCCTAAACACCCTCACTCATTTGTCGAGTTGTATGTCCAGTTGAGGGAAAGATGACAGTGGGACAACGACTTGTGGTGCAGTAGACTTTCAGTTCAATCACTTGTAGTGTGCTCGTGGTTAGGGGACAGACACCAGTAGACGTACTGAACCCCACTTAGAACTGTGTTCTACGGCCTCACTCTAGGGACTCTGAAACCCCTAGAGGTGTGTCAGGTGTGGGTCTACAGCGTGGTTGGGTTGCAAATCATGTTGGTTGGACTCTACAGTTTTCTTGTGCTTGTAGAGGTGGAGCCGCAGTTTGACTTTTCATACGTGGCTGCGTGACTCGAGTGTAGCGTTTTTTCTCGTTAGCTCGTGCACCTGTATGTGACTTTCCATTTATTTATTTACAGCATTTAAACTTTTGTATATTTAATTTTGTTATCTAAATTACTTGCTAGTTGTGTATTCCTGCTACTCATGTTATTTTTGTTACTCTAGTTTTGGGGAGTTTCTTTACTAAGCCAGTGGCTTGTGAGACTCACACCCCTACTTCCTCCTTTCAGGTGAAGGAGAGCATGAGTGTTCCTGTCCCTCATCTAGTTCTGAGTCACGTCGTAGCAGAGGTGGGCCTACCCCACCAGCAGTATAATCTCTCTTTTATTCTTCACATCGGGGTATGCCTCAAGATGTTGTACTTTTACTTTTTATTGGTATGAGTTGAGACATGACTATGTAAACTTAATGTAAATATACATTTAGACTATGTAATTATGTGCAAGCTTATGTATAATTAGTTATTCCTTTTATATTCTCACAGATAATTGTGATGGTATCCCTAGCGAGATTTCGGACGGTTCATGGGAGGCGTAGTCGGGTCGGGCTCGTTATTGAGTTAATGGGTTCAAACGAAGACCTCTACACCTTCAACAGTAACATCTGCTTTAATTTTTTGTTATGTGAAGATATATAATTTTACATGTTATAATTCTACTTTTTTTCTATTAAAAAAAGATCGAGAATCATTTAAGCTCAAGGATAAGCCATTTTCTTTCAAACTCCAACTAGAAGAAATGTGTGGCTCTAATACAACGAATGGCCAAGTATCCTGAGGTTCAGTTTCTAATAAAAAATTTGTCACACCCCAATTAACAGAAGAATAAATCGGGTGCCTGAGGATCACATGCGAATCACGCAGTTGAGTAAATTAGAGCAAAACTAAGTAATTTAGACAGACGAGACAATATTGGTATAAATCAAAATATCAACTCTTTATTCCATTAATTTATAATGTCAAATTACAACATCTAAAACTTAGATCCAAAACATAGGGCCCATTTATTAAAAAGTAAAATTACATTTGACTCAATCAAATTGAACTAAACTATTACAGGTTTCATTGATGCCTAAGCACATTCTAAGATAAACTCTGGGGTAATCTCTTCACTCGAGCCCGTCCCCATCAGTTTCAATATCCAGTTTCTCATCACCTAAAAATGGTTAAACAACTGTATGAGTTAACATCTAGTAGGATTCCAGTAGGATTTATATCTCATAGTGCAAACATACTTTAAGTAAATTAACATTTTATCATGAAGGATACTATCATGCAATACTCATGGAACAAAGACGATCATAATATCGATGTAAATCAATTTTCAGAGGTATGACATGTACTTGACAAGAGAGCGGTTCAGCAAACAATATTCAATGACATTTACCAAATGATAGAAGACGATTACCAATAGTGCTGATGACAGTAAGATCATTTATCAAATGGAAGAGATGTTGGAAATCGACTTGGGGCATCACATGCGTAGCGGAAGTAAAACAAAACAAAAATCAATTTCCATCCATGTACTTGGCATGAGACTATCTCACCTAGGGGAGATCGTATATCCCTTGAAGCGCAGAACTAGTCCTTGATTTGAAGGAGCTCTCGCGAGACTCCCTCTAATAGTATCCACACAGTGGATGATCGGCAATGACAATGACCCCTCCTTCGCCGATGGTGCCACTCCCCCATGTTGTGCAACACCACACAGCAGCCAACAGCAGCAAGTAGCAACAACAACAAGAGGGAGCGGCCCTTCTAGTTCTCCTCTTGCCTAGGGAGAGCACTGGAGGGAGAGATGGGAAGGAGGATGAAGAAGGTGGCTTCTCCTCTCCCCTAATGTGTGTGACCCTCTAGGCCCAATATCGAGCTGGCTGTGAGTTACACCCGTTAGAACGCCTTCTGACTTAGTGAATTATTATCTCCATTATAATTCACTCAACTCATCGATTATGAACATATTAATCCACTGTGCCATAATCCCCAGATGATACGAGTGATCAAATCCATTGGACCTGTCTACTCACAGTTACTGTGTACCTGTAGTCCCTCATCCATTTATTATCCCAGAGACCGTATATTAGGTATGGTGTTGTCAGGCCTATACAGAATCTGTTAAAGTCAAACTCTTATCTAATTCTCTCAGAGAACTCCTTCTCTCTAAATCTGATCGACCCTGGCCAGGGATTTGCCTGAGTAAGACAATATAGGATATTCCTCTCATGATACCGAGAGTGGATGATCCTCTATTGACATACAATTGCCTTCGTAAGGTTGACTGCCATTCCTAATGACTGGCTATACTAGACCTGGAACATCCAGACCTATAAATCCAGTATCAAAGAATTGAGTACTCAAACAAGACATCTTTGGTGTCTCAAGTCTAAGGACCATTACATAAATGAGACTACGGAATCGCTATCTGACAATTAGGTATCATTAACCATACAACATTCTGAGAACAGATCATTCAGTTAACTCATTCTCCAATGAGCACCTACAACATATCCCTAGTGTCTCCACACAAGCAGTTATGAGACCAACTGCCTCCATCACATGGACGGGTATATGGCACACCGGTCTGTCCAGTCATCTTAATATCCTTCTTGAGTAACCTATGACTAGGAATATTTCCCATTGCACAGACCCATGAACATCACAGTATACATACGTATGGAATATACAGTGAGAAAATATCATTATAATATTACCAAAAGAGATTGTACATAATTACAATTGCCATCACTCACGTGAATTGGCTTGTAGGGCACCTATAGCCAGCAATCTCCCACTTGACCTAAAATCAATTACCTACATGTCTGATTCCCATCAGACCTCGGTGTCACTCAAAAACAATTTGAGTCAGTGGCTTTGTCAGTGGATCTGCAATGTTATCGTCGAATGAAATTCTTTTTACTACTACATCACCACGGGCCACTATCTCTCTGATCAAGTGGAACCTCCTTAGAACGTGCTTAGACTTCTGATGAGACATGGTTTGTTTGCTTGACCAATCGCCCCGTTGTTGTCGCAGAGTAATGAAATGGCTCTCCATGGCCAGACACCACTCCTAAATTTGTGATGAACTTTTTCATCCAGATAGCTTCATTTGCTGCTTCTGAAGCAGCAATGTACTTCGCCTCGGTAGTCGAGTCAGTAATTGTCTCTTGCTTTGAACTCTTCCAGCTTACTGCTACTCCATTCAGGGTAAAAACATACCCTGAGTTAGACTTTCTATCATCGATATCAGACTAGAAAGTTGAGTCCGTGTAGCCTTCAACCTTGAGGCTACCTCTTCCATATACTAGTAAAAGATCCTTAGTCCTTCTCAAGTACTTAAGGATACACTTTACTGCCTTCCAGTGTTCCAAACCCGGATCTGCCTGATACATGCTCGTCACTTACAGCATGCGCTATATCAGGTCTAGTATATAACATTGCATACATAATAGATCATATAGCTGACGCATAGGGTATTCTATCCATATGTGCCCTTTCTTCTAGAGTCTTTAGGACATACTCTTAGAAAGAGAAATTCCATGTCTCAGTGGTATGAGACCTCTTTTGGAATTTTCCATGCCAAATCTTTTGACTATGGTGTCTATGTACATGGACTGGGACAAGCCAAGCATCCTCTTACATCTATCTTTATAGATCTGAATCCCCAAAATGTAAGATGCTTCCCCTAAGTCCTTCATGGAGAAGTTCTTTGATAACCAAGTCTTAACTATGGATAACATTCCAACATCATTCCCAATGATGAGGATGTCATCCACATACAACACCAAGAAAATGATAACACTCCCACTTACCTTCCTGTATACACAAGGCTCATCTTCGTTCTTAACGAAGTCATAAGATCTGATTACCTCATCAAACCTTATGTTCCAACTTCGGTAATCTTACTTTAGTCCATAAATGGACTTAAGCAACCTACACACCTTATCTGGACTTTTCTTGGAAACGAATTCCTCAAGTTGTATCATATACACCTCTTCCTCGAGGTTGCCATTGAGGAATGCAGTTTTTACATCCATCTGCCAGATCTCATAGTCATGGTATGCTGCAATGGCCAATAAAATTCTGATAGATTTTAGCATGGTGATGAGCGAGAAGGTTTCGTCATAGTCAACACCTTGTCTTTAACAATATCCTTTTGCCACAAGCCTTGCCTTAAAGGTCTCTACCTTTCCATCTACTCCAATCTTCTTCTTGAAGATCCATTTGCACCCAATGGGTACAATACCCTCAGGTGCATCAACTAGGTTCCAAACCTGGTTGGAGTACATGGAATCCATCTCAGAATTCATGGCCTCTTGCCATTTCCTGGAGTCTATGCTCGTAATAGCCTTCTCGTAGGTTTGAGGATCACTATCCTCAGAGTCATATCCTTTGATATGTCCCACATATCTTTCAGGAGGGATAGGAACTCTACTTGACCTACACAAAATTGGATTTTGTGTGATAGGTACCTGAACATACTCTTCTTGCATATTGGTGTTTTAGCTAGGTTCTCCAACCTCGCTCAATTCTATCATGCTCCCACTGTTTCCACCAAGAATGTGTTCCTTCTCAAGAAACACTGCTCTCTCGACAATAAAGACCTTTTGGTCCTCAGGGTGATAGAACTAATACCCACAAGTTTCCTTGGGATATCCTACGAATATGCACCGTTCTGATCTTGATTCCAACTTATCGAGATTGTGTCTCTTAACGTGGGCAGGGCAGCCCCAAATCATAATAACTTTAAGATAGGGCTTCTTCCCTTTCCATATCTCATATGGAGTAGACACTACCGTCTTAGTTGGAACTTTATTCAGAAGGTAAGAGAAGTCATCAATGAATGTAATGAAGTAAGAATATCCGCCTCCGGCTTGTATGGACATTGGTCCATATACATCAGTATGTATGAGTTCTAGCAACTCAGAAGCTCTCTCTCCAGTTCCACTAAATGAAAAGTTGGTCAATTTTTCTTGAAGGCAAGATTCACAAGTTGCATATGATTCATAATCAAATGGATCTAAATATCCATCATTTAGCAACCTTTGAATTCTACCATCATGGATATGACACTACAGGAAAACCAGGCTTTACTTACATCCAAACACTGTAAGTAGATATCCGAAAATCGTAAGCATAGCCTTTGCTTACGGTGTTACCCTACGATAGGGTTTCGTCGGCTAAAGTCCGACGGCAAAGGCCTAAGGCTACGGTGTTTTAAACTCCGTAAGTATATAGCTATAGTGACGGTGTTGGTAGCCGTAAGTAACACCATAAGGATATCCTTTTTTGGCTACGACAATGTTAACCGTAGTCCTATTTTTTTGTAAGGATAGACTCAGTGACGGCAAATATCCCTACGACATTTTAAACCGTAAGCATATGTCTCTACGGCCATGTACACCATAAGCAAGTATGTTTCCCTATGGCCAAACACACCATAAGGAAGTATGTTTACCTACGGCCACGTACACCATAACCAAGTATGTTTCCCTACGGCCACATACACCAAAAGCATTTTTTTCAGCAAAAAAAAATATTAATATATTTAAATGGATCCACATTCACCTACATTTATAGATCCACATTCACAAACAATTGGATCAACACGTACACATCCACAATTAAATCCACACATTCACATTTGGATCGATCAACACATACATCCACATTTAGTTCCACACATACACATCCACATTTAGATCCATATTCCACATTTAGATCCACACACATTCACACCCACTCATTCACAATGCACAACACATTAATAATATAAAACACATTAAAGTTAACAACAATAATGTTAAAAAAGATTACATCAAACATCATTGTTCACATTCACATACTAGTGCTAAGTCTGTTCAAAAGAGCAAGTTTAATGTTAGTAAATGAAATTGTTCATGTGTGTGAGAGGACATGTGATTTCTCCAGAGGAGATTTGTGATTTCTCCAAATGAGCTTGCTTTCTCCTTGGACGAAGATAGGTTTCAGCAGACAAACTGCAAGAGCAACAATATGTGGTCAATAAGTATTGTGTGAGGATAACAAAAGAAACAATATGCCTAATAAACAGTAATGCAAGAAATATGTCATCAAACCGTTACACTTGTATCAAATAACTCAAGGAAAAGAAGAAGCATTTCCCCTGTCTTTTGTAGAATTTTGTAAGTCATAAAAGTATATTTTGTAAACAAGCCCAGCCTACTACCCAGCACAGTTTTCTGACTGGCCAGGTTGGGTAGTCAGTCAATTCAGACAATCCCAGCCCAACTATACCTCACATCATTGTAATTAATCAACACAAAACCAAGCAAAGTAAATCCTTATATAGTAGGTAAATGAACATGAATCTTAGTAGATATTTGACTGAGAATTGTTCATTACTAGCATTCTGCAGCTTCTGAACTTCTTGATTAGAAAGTATGGCAACCTATTTAAGTAACTGGAATAGAGGCAAACACTCCTGTTATTCCTGCTCCTTCAAATCTTTATGTAGAATGATATACCACTGAGTGCTAGACCTATGTGATAATGTTCCTTCATAGTAACCTATTCTCCCACTGCCAAAACAGGAAATCTGTGGAAACAAGACTCTTTCTGAAAAGCACCCAACAATTATCGTACCTGAAATAAATTGATGCACCATAGTCAGCTTTGAAAGGTACTACCGAATCCATTTCCTTGCACAGACAACAACTAAAGAGCCCTCATGTCTAATTTTGTGTAAGCAAGTAGAATTTCTTTTGTATGTCTCTTGTATGACCTTCCTCCAGAGAGCCCCATTTTGTGTTAAGAATTCAGGTCTTTAACAAGCCTATAAGGTGAAGTTGACTAGTGTTATAAGCTAGTTGTTTTTATAATTTTTTTATCAATCTATTGGTGCATCCATATCACTTAATCTATGCATATATAATGCTCAACTTCCTTTGATAGCAGAAATCCCCTTCTGATTTTTTGATAGAGAGAATCAAAATCCTAGTATCATGAAAGTTGTACCAAACATTAGCATTTAAGCTTTAGAAAAAGTTGGATGATCTACTTTAGAAAAAGTTGGAGAAGCATCAAAGAATGAAACTTCACTTGTTCAAGACACAATTAATAGCAGAGAAGTCCAAAGGAGTCACTGATTTTCCTAGTTTTAACTTACTCTACTTCGTGAGTCATTTTAGAGCATAATAGCTTTACTAACCTTTTGTTGTTCCTTTTATAACTGAGATGTCCTGTTATTCCAGTGAATCTTAGTGCATTGTTCATAGAACAGACTGATAGAATGTAAATTTCTCTTTTCTATGTTGCTGCATGCAGATAGTTGACCAGGCAACACTAACTGGTGCATGTGTAATTAAGAATATGATCCAGTGCAACTTAGAACATAAAAATTTGGATACTTACCAAATAGGGTGGAGGTGAAGATCAATTATCCTCAAGCTCAACCTATTACATGTAAAAAAGTAAAGAACATCAGAGTTGAGAATTAGCAACATATAAATAAGAATGAGATAAATATAAATAAACTTACATGTTCTCTGAACCATATTATGTGACTCCCAACAGCATCATTCATATTTTTTCTATCTGCATCTTTGATAAACAAAGATGCAGTCGGGTCATGGGCTATAAGTATAGAAACCTCATAGTACTCACCACCTAACTTCTTCCCCATGACCACATTATCATCATCATCAGACATTAGAATGCCGCTGGCAACTACTTGTCTAGAGAAATTTAGGATCCTCACCCTTCTCCCAGCCAATGAATCCTGTTAAAAATTTTGGATATAGATGTCAGATATACATGCATTCCAACATATTAGGACGGTTAGATTTCATTTACCTTTTTCTTTGAGCATGACAAACACTTGCAGAACTCTGCACAAGTATATGTAGATTGTCAACATTAAGCAATGTTAATATTGAAATATGTCAACAGAAACTCATTACCTCATTATTGCCACGAGACTCAATTTTTTTCATTCTTTCTTCGAGAGCATCAATTTTTTCTTTTAGGCTTTCATTGTCCTGACGCAGCTTTTGTTCACTTCTTGAACCCCACAAGCTCTTTGGGGTAGGGCCCGTGCCTATGCCCCGGATTCTTTCAGTTCTGTCCCGTCCCATAACTTGCTCATAAGCGTCCCCCACGCTTGCAATTGAGCTTGATGTACTTGATTGCTGCGTCAGCTTAATGTCTCAAATTTTATCCTACAATTTGAATGAAAAAACATGAATTTGCAGCACTATGGTAAAGAGAATTATGTCAACAAAGAGCCTCCATACATAATGAGAATAATGTGAACAATTAACAAAGCTAATTAATTATACAATCATTGCAGCACTCTCTTCATTAACTGGATCGCCAGCTTTCTTCATACAGGTCCTTATGAATAAGTCCCCACGATCAAGAGTGGCCTCAGTTTTTATAAACTACAACATTGTACAGAAGATAACTTAGAAATAAACAAAATTATTTTAAATACATCAACTGAGATGCAGATAATACAGTATATATGTTACCTCCTCGTGGTATATGTCAGCAAAACTTTTACTCCCAGCGCAGTGAAAAATTGTGTGTTTGAACTTATTTTGCTTGTTTGTTTCACTGCGTTTCTACAAATCAAAATGATAACTATTAGAATAATTATGGAGTATCACTATATTTAGATTAATTGTAATCCAATTCCAATTACCTTGAATTCCTCTGAAGACCATATCTGAACAAGATTTTTCCATTGATCTTCAACTACTCTTGTGTCTAAACATGCAAAGTGTTGTTGCGCTTTTTGATGTGGAGTGAAGAACTTCGTCCTCAAGTCATACTTCCAAGACCTCCATTTCTGATCTAGATCATTTATTACAAAGTGACACAACTGATGGGAACATCAAATTTTCTCTGCATTTTTAAAATAAATAGTTAAATGCAATCAAGTGGAATAGAAAATTAAACAAACACATGTATTACATCACCTGGATAAAATCCCAAACATCGTCCTTGTTAGACGATGGCATTACCCTCCAAGAAATACAATCGATCGGTAGTTTATCCCCCATCCTTGCCACAGTGCCCAAAAATTGTTTCAGTAGTTGCCCCCCCCCCTCCTAGTGGCTGCCCCAACTAATTAACATTCACTGGTATGCGTTCATTACTTTGCAATCCATATACAGATCTTAACAATGTTGGACCTCTCTTAACCTTCATAGATGTGGAGGCAGACTGAGCATCTATGTGAATTCTTTTCCCTTGCAAGTCCTCTCTAAATTTCTCATACTCTTCTCTTGAGAACCAATCAGCTGTGAGCTGCAAAAAAATTAAAAACAAAAACATTGAACATATTCAACCAATGAACATAAGTACATATATAGTGTGACAAAAGAACTATTAACATTATTCAACTTACAAAAGATGGGTAGTCATTTCTGCCAAAGGATGTAGGAGCAGCGAGTATGAAACAGAATATGAAATAAAGAACCATGAATCCACATTTTGTGCTCCCCTTTTGTTAGGGCACCTACAACATGAAAGATATTAATGATACTTTTAAACATTGAAGATATACAATTCAAACACTCCAAATTTAAAAGATTACCTTCGGCACGTGTAGATCAATTACTTTCAGTTCATCGGCCACTGCTCTCATCTCTTTCCCTTCATATGCAATCTTTAAGAAACTGCACCATCATACCAAATATACTTTTTATACATATATATGTTTTTATATATATATATATAATAGAAGATATTACTTTTTCAACTCATTTTCGATCCTAGTTGGTTCCCCCATGTGAAGGGAGTTAAGGAGCATAAGGAAAGGCATGTCATTATCCCCTTTGTTACATATGACAACAACCTGCCAATGATTCCTACAAATTAACAAAAAAATAAACAATGATGATTTGTTACTGAATCAGTATTGGATACTTAATACATAAAACAGTTTAGGCATACCATATACAGATTGGAAGTAGAGAGTATGACTTCTCCAGCAAAGAATTTTTCTGTACAATTGATTTAATTCTATTGACACCATTAGAAGTCAATCTACAAAAGTTAAACCACAAAATGTCGAATATCTCAAAATGCTTTAAAAGTGTTGATGGAATCACACCCCACAAATACCTGCAAGTTTAAAAGAAATTAAAACACAACAGACAAACTATATTGGTGACTCATGCTAGCCTTGGAAAAATATTAAAGAAAACTAAAAACACACAAATACTCACTCAACATGTTCTTGAAATATTAGTGTGTGCAACATCTCGGGCTCCCAATCATAGACTTCTTTCATTGTTTTCTTTTTAGCCTTTTTTGCATCGATATCGCATGATGGCCCCGTTTTCTTCTTCGGCGAGTCTTCTCTGTCTTCCTTGGAATCTACCACCGTAAATCTCTTCCTTCAGCCCCTTCAAATTGCAAATAACATGTTAAGAACATCAACCAACAAAATCAAAACACACTTAACATATTCAGTTAGAAAAATTAAACATAGGCTTACATTTTGATGTTGTAGCCTTCCTTGGCAACTTGTAAACTGTAATATTAAGAAGAAATTGACAAATGAGAGGGTAAAACACAAGTTCACAATAACAAGAATCAAAAACCATATTCTGCACCAGCAAGGCCAAAATACCAGGTGGACAAGATAACTTCAAAAATAATCAAATAACAATCTACAATTTCATGTACATACGGATGGTGAAATACCCGGCAGGATAGTTGTTCTTTAACACTAGAATCTCAAGAGAGAGAACAACCATGGAACCAAGTCAACAACCGACCATGCAAGGCCTGCATACTGGATAAATCTAATTCCAGTATCAACATCATAAGATTCCTGCGGTACAAAGGCTTGTCCTTGTTGTTCTCCAAAAAACACATTAAGTCTTGTACAAGAACAATTTGCGAAAACATGTTGAAGCACAAGCTGTAAGCCTTAACACAGTAAATATTGACAAAAAATGGCAGACATTTATGTGTTAGGGGAAGGCTCATTGACATATGTCTTCAAATTGGGATTTCTACACCATCAATGTCGTCTCTCTTCTATGTGATGTTTATGTCATCAAAAAAAGCAACATCATCATCAATGTTTACATCTTTTGCATCATTTTCAGTAACTTCTTCACTTTGCATGTCAAAGTAATTTCTCGGCTTTGTTTTCCTCACAACAGACCATCCTTCCATTTAGGATCCTCTACATACCATACTTGTTCCACTTGAGAGGCCAAAACATATGGTTCACTTGTACGTAATTTATAGTTTAGGTTGACCAATGTGAAACCTTCATCTTTAATTACCCCTCGCTGAATATCAACCCAGTCACACTTGAAAAGTAATACCTTTCTTTGATCGTAATAGTTCAACTCTAATATTTCTTGAAGAACATCGTAATATGTCACCTCATCTCGAATAGGAGCCTTGTCTTTAACACTGGAAAAACTTGAAGTTTTTGCAGACATAACAACCCCACTATTATGTGTCTTCCTATGAAGTTCAATATGCTGAGTCTGAAAACGGAACCCATTTACTAAACATATGTTAAACTTCTTCCCCACATTCAATGGTCGATCTTTCAGCACAATTGTGTTTGCATGTAGCCCATTATTGTACTTCCCTTGTAAAGAGTTAACCTAAAAAAAAAAGGGTTACATGTTGGTTATCATTAAAACACAGGTGATGTGGACTAAAAAAGGTTACATATGTTTACTTACTTTACACTTAAACCAATCTGGAAACTGTAATGTATGACATCGCTCAATTTCCATTTCACTTGCTCGTGGTCTTGTTTTCCTTATTTCTTCAAGATGCATACTACATACAAAATGTGGACAATACATTAACGGTATGGTATTGAGAAACAATACATTAATGGTTTGTCATTTGACTTACCTTCTATAAGGAGATATGTCCTCACAATTAAATAGTATATAGAGATGAGCTTGGTTCAACTCGTCATTCCTAAGATGACAAACAGTTCCACCACCTAAACATCGACCATTTGTTGAAAAAATATCCCATCCTTTTTGTGTCAATTCTTCAGCCCCTTCATCTTCATTTCTTAAAGGTTGGTTAACCCATGTCTCAACATCATCATCTAGATATCTCGAAGAAAAGATAAGAGTCTCCTCTGCTATATACCCTTCTGACATTGACCCCTCTGGACGTGCCCTATTCCGTACATAGGACTTAAGTTTCACCAGATACCTAGTGGAGATTCAAAAAAAATTCAAGTATTATTAGCAATAATGTATAACGGTTAGGCACAAGTATAAGATTAATGCAAACCTTTCAATGGGGTACATCCATCTATACTGAACTAGGCCAGCAAGCCTTGCTTCGTCAGGTAAGTGGATGAGAAGATGTACCATTATATCAAAAAAGTTTGGCAGGAAGATCATCTCCAATCGACACAATATGTTTGCAATTTCTTGTCTAAGCTTATAGAAATCACTTGACGATGAAGTCTTGGAACATATTAGAGAAAAAAAATTACATACATCATTAATTGCAGATCTCAGCTCCTTCTGTGTCACTCCCCTCATTGCTACTGGAAGCAATTGTTGCATGAGGACATGACAATCATGACTTTTTAAACCCCAGATTTTCTTAGGATCATTGGGATTTACATGCCTTGATATGTTTGATGCATAGCCATCTGGAACTTTCACACTTTTCAAAACCTTGCAAATCGTATCCTTCTCCATCTTGCTCAAAGTGAACATGGTAGGTGGCAATAACAATCTGTTAGAATCCAGAGTTTGAGGTTGAAGAGTGGCCCTTATACCCAAATGTTGGAGATCATGTCGAGCTTTCAAACCATCTTTTGTTTTAGCATCAATTCATCTAACAAAGTTCCAATAATACTATCACAAACATTCTTCTCGATATGCATGACATCGAGATTATGTCTCAATAGTAAAGACTTCCAATATGGTAAGTCAAAAAATGTTTTTCTTCTTCCAATTGGTATGACACTCAAGAGTGGATGATGATGTTGCAGCTTCCTTTCGTTTTCTTCTCACCCCCACTTTAAATTTGGGAACTTTCCCAAAAGTAAATTTAAGTGGATGCAACTGCTTAAGTATATCAACCCCATATAACACACTTGGTCTGCCTCTCATTTCTTCTTTTCCATCAAACCTTCGTTTCATAGAACGAAACTTATGACCCACACCTAACCATCGACGATGATTAGTGTAACAGAATTTTTTACTACCTTTTAACCATAATGATGATGTATCTTCAATACATGTAGCGCATGCTAACCGGCCCTTAGTGCTCCAACCAGACAGATAACCATATGCAGGAAAATCATTAATTGTCCAAAGTAGTGCAGCACGCATAGAAAATATTTCACCCTTATAAGCATCGAATGTTTCAACTCCGTGCCAAAGAATTTGTAATTCTTCATTAAGTGGCTAAAGGTAGATATCAATATCATTTCCCGGACCTTTAGGACTCGGAATGAGTAACAACAAAAAAATATTTCGTGGCTTCATACACAACCATGGAGGTAAGTTGTATGGTGTCAACAACACAGGCCATGTACTATGACTCGTACTCATTATCCCAAAGGGGTTAAACCATCACTTGCCAAGCCTAGGCGCACATTACGAGGTTCTAAACCAAAACCATCAATCGCATCTAACGCTTTCCAACAAGGGGAATCAGCTGGGTGCCTTAGAATGCCATCTTCTTGGCGTTCATCACTATGCCAACACATGGTTGCAGATGATTTACTGCAAGTGTATACTCTTTGCAGTCTTGGAATCAATGGAAAATGCCGAAGAACTTTCTTTGCAACCTTAATCTTCTTATTATGACCACTTCTTTCAGTTCCTTTCGTCCATCTACATTCTCCACATTTAGGACAATGATCATAAGACTCATACTCTTTCCGATATAAAATACAATCATTAGGACATGCATCAATTTTGTGATAGTCATATCCCACTTTACCAATGATTTTTTTCAATTCATAGAAAGTAGTTGGCAACACATCACCTTCTGGAAGAGCCTCTTTCAACAACTTCAAAAGCATGTCAAAAGATTTGTTGCTCATTTTGCCTCTGCATTTTATGTTGAACAATCTGACTATAAATGAAAGCTTGTTGAATATCTTGCAACCAGGGTACAAAGGTCGTTCAACATCTGCCAACAACTGTTGAAATTCACCATATTCTCCTTTATTATCATCCATTGACTTCACTTCTGCATGTTTCGAATTTTTCTCACCAATAACATCCTCCAACATCAAATGTAGACCAACATCCTTCGGAAGTGTTGTACGTGTAAAATCCGTAGACATGTGCCTGGAAGAAGAACTACTCCCGTGGAACTTCCAAAATTGTTTGTCTTTAATGACTCCATATTGAAACAAATGTTGTCTTACTATTTCCTTTTCATGTTTCAAGAGGCATACACACTCCAAACAAGGACACTTAATCTTTGTTGATGGAGCAAAGTGAGCAGAAGTAAATTGAATGTATGTGTCAACTCCATCCATATATTCCCTTGTATTCTTCAATTTATCCATCCAACTCCAATCCATAACATCTAACTACAAAAAAAAAAATCATTTACATTATATTCATCATACTATAAATGTTGCAAGATGTCCAATGAATTGTCTAACGATAGGACAAGGTAGAGTACGTGGGAAAGAACATGCCAAAAAGCTGAAAATAGAGTGTCTCAAGGCATGACTCAACTACGGTATGATATATCACTGTTATAGTTTTGATATAATTAGCACATGACACTAAGATTAATAGGACAATAAAAAAGGAGTGCCAAAGCACAAAACAAACAATGAGAATCTCAAGACCTGTGTATAAGGAGAAGCCAAGATACATTTGTCCTCTCCTGCCATGCCATATATGCTAAAAGTTGTCTTTAGACATAGAACAGCAGTACCCAAATGTGTTGTGCATTAAGTGCATATTGGGTATTAAAATAGATCGAAGATAAAGTGAAAATATCAAAATATCTCCAAATATGTTATGCATTATTAATGAGACATGGTCTAATGGGTTCTAATACCAAGCATGGTCAGATACGGCAAATTTTAAAAAAGATGGGACATAAGGACACTGGAAGAATATAATATCCTATTTTGTATATATGTACAATTATACATGCTCTTTATTAAATACAAAACAAATAATCACATAATGCATAAAAAATAAGATGATATAAATATGTCAACATATTAGTTTTGAAGTCGAACAACCATGACATAGGTCTATAGTCTGTTATGCAATGCTTACAAAGAATGTAGAATCTATCATTGGAGGATCTAATACATTCCTATTTCAGAGATTTAAATTAAAATTTGAATACATAGAATATTTCTGATGGTACTTTGGTGACTAGTCTTGTGCCATTCTCCATCCTCCCAATGACATTGTTCCTTTCAGTTCTCTCCCCTGGACTTGGCAATGGAATACGAAACTAGGCAAAAGGTGGGAAACTCTTTGGGCGCTATGGTAACAGGGTAATGCATCGGATAAGCCCTTATTCATCCAGATAATGCATAATCATCTCTCGACCATTGGATATACTTGCAAGACAAATGATGGAACCAAAATCCAAAGAAACCATACATTAAAAGAGAGAGGTATCCCAGGCGGAACCCGCAAGTACAAGAGGAAGGCGTGCTAAACTTCTCAGTCACGATAAAGAAACAAGAGAACTACCTTCTACTCATTTCGAAAGGCCCTACCCCACCCTCTGTACACAGACATGAGCGGGTATTAAAATATTAATCATTTCTAGAAACAAAAGAGCCCACCAGCAACCACGTCTCGGCATCCATCCAAGATGGCATCTCCCTCAGGTGGGCAAATAAAGGGAATTCGAAGTCACCATCTCCAGTTCACCACTTGACATCTTCTTCACGACACCCCCACATTTGGGAAAGAAATATCTTGGGAATTTAGAACCAGGATTTTGGCATGCTTCGTGGCCGCATTGGACCCAAATACATAGGTGGAGGCTAAGCTAGAGCCACGTCGTGGCGTGGGCAAACACAGATGGGCTAAATTTGGATTCTAAAATTGGGGTTCCCATCAAGGCGGTCGTCATCAGTATACACACATTCAACCTAACCCAACCATGAGGGAGACAAAGAAGCAAAGAAAACGGAAAAAAGTACTCACCTTCGCCGCGACGGACTCACCTTTGGCGATCAGTTGGCCCACAACTTAGCAAAAAACATACCACGGCAGCACAGCCTTCGTGAGAACGGGCAGCGGGGGGACGCGCAGCGGGAGAGGCCAATCGCCCGCTACGAAGCGGAGGAGGAAGAAGGCGATGGGGTCGGCAGAAGACACCCGGCGGCGTGAAGGACACGCTGAGGAATAGGGGAAGGAGGAAGGGGTGGCCAGAGTGTCCTTCCCCTGCTGTCGCCGCAAGTTCGCCGCCTGCGTCCGCTGCAAATGTTAGGCACGGGCCGTTGCTTGCCCTAAACCACTGACGGCGCTTCCTGCTACCACCTTCTCCGCAAGTTCCGCCGCGACTCTTCTCCCGTGCGGACGCTGCCTACCTGCCGACGCCACTGCTTGCCCTTTCGTCGCTGCTGCCCTATCGCCGCTGCTTGCCCTTTTTCACTGCAAGGGGTCTAAGGAGGGGGGTTTTTTTCCCTTCAATCGGGGCGCGGGAGGCCAAAATTCAATGGGCGCCCAATTAAAACTTTGTAGGTAAATGATAACGTTATGTGCTTACGATATTACACCATAGCGGTAGGCATATCTTAAAAGTTTAAGAACAAAGTTAGTCTGATATACTTACGACACGTACAATCCGTAAGTATAGATATGTCTATCCATACGAATAGCTTACGAATATACTAAACTGTAAGCAACTTTTGTAGGTAGAGCTAGGATTTCTTGTAGTGTGACCTAGCCTACAGTGCCATAGGTAAGCCTCGTTCACCTCATCTCTCTTTCTTTTAGACATACCAACATTCATGACATGCGAAGCAACATCTAATGTAAATAAACCATTGACCAATGTTCCTTTACTAATGATCTCATCATCCAAAATCAGTGAACAACCATTTGTTCTCAAAAACAAACTTATATCCATTTTTAGTCAAACATGAAATGGAAATGATGTTTTTGATGATAGTATGAAAAAAGTAACATGTATCCAATACAAGTGCGGCTCCACGAGGTAGTAGCAGGTTGACTTCTTCGACAGCAGCAATAGCAACTTTGGCGTCGTTCCCCATTCTTAAGTCAACCTCGCCCTTGCCAGTCTCCTACACTTTGTCAGAACCTGCAAAGAATTACAACTATGAGATGCACATGCAGTATCTAATACCCATGCATTATCATAATTTTCTGACAATTGGAGATCAATCATGAATATACCTGAAGCTTCTCCAAGCTTCTGCTTTGCCTTTTCTGCAAGGTATTCCTTGCAGTTCCTCTTCCAATGTCCATCCTTGTCGTAGTGGAAGCACTTTCCTTTATTATTGGCCAGGTCTTTCTTGGCAACCTTTGCCTTGCCCGATTTGTTTCCTTTGCCTTCGCCCTTCCTAAGGGTTTTCCATGCCTTCCTCTTCTTGTTGATCTCATCAACATGGAGAACTAGCTTCTCCTTCTTGATGGAACCCTCAGCTTCCCTCAACATATTAAGGAGCTCAGGTAGGGTTGCCACTATCTTATTCATATTGAAATTCATAATGAATTGTGAAAAGGAATCTTGAAGGGATTGAAGTATGAGATCTATGCAGAGGTCATCCTCTAGGACAAGTCCTAGACCTATGAGCTTCTCGATCCACTCAATCATCTTCAGGACATGGTTCTGAACCAATGCCCCTTCTGCCATCCTCATCCTGAACAGACTCTTTGATATCTTGTATCTTTGAGTCCGTTCTTGCTCCTCAAACAAGGTGCGGAGATGCAGCATGATGGATTGAGCATCCATCTTTTCATGGTCTTTGCAGCTCGGGAGTCATGGAGGCTAACATATAACATTGAGCAAAAACTGAGTCCTCCTTATACTTCTTGTAGTGAGAAACATCTTCTCATGCACGTTGTTCATCCTCCTCTTCATTATTAGCTCCGCCGGTAATTCCACACTTCCGCCATGCCTCCGAGAGTGATTTTAAATAATTACAATAATTATAAATGACTATAGGCACGTAGGCCCAAAAATGTACATTTAATCAATTAAGAAACCTTGATCATATCAAGGGGAATTACACCATTGGGAGAGGTAGAAATACACAACAATTTTAATGAGAAAGAGAAGGGGGCTCGCAGACCCCAATGAATCACCATCCACACACATAGGTCCATGATCATCCGCCCATAACATACAATCACATGAATATATATAAGGTACTAGAAATTAATTAAACACTTTAACTAATAAAACTATTAGATTAACTCTTAATCTAATACAGGGATTAACTCTTAATCTATTTGAATTGATCAAAATATCAAAACCCGAACATCATAGCATAACCTGGCTCTGATACCACTACTGAAAATCGACTTCGGGCATCACATGCGCAGTGGAAGTAAAACAAAACAATAATCGATCTCCATCCATGTACTTGATCGGGCTATGATGTACGGTGCATGTAAACATACATACAAACAAGGCGTGAGACCATCTCACCTAGGAGAGGTTGTATATCCCCTGAAGCGTAGAACTAGTCCTTGGTTTGAAGGAGCTCTCGCGAGACTCCCTCTAGCGGTATCCACACAGTGGATGATCGACGATGACGATGACTCCTCCTTCGCCGGTGGTGCCACTCCTCCACGTCGTGCAATACTACACAACAGCCAACAACAGCAAGTAGTAGCAACAACAAGAGGGGCTGGCCCTCCTAATTCTCCTCTTGACTAGGGAGAGAACTGAAGGGAGAGATGGGAAAGAGGATGAAGAAGATGGCTTCTCCTCTTGCCTAATGTGTGTGACCTTCTAGGCCCAAGATCGAGCTAGTCGTGAGTTACACCCGTCAGAACGCCTTCTGACTTAGTGAATTATTATCTCTATAATAATTCACTCAACTCATCGATTATGAATATACTAGGCCACTATGTCATAATCCCCAGACGATACGAGTGATCAAATCCATTGGACCTGTCAGCCCACAGTTACCGTGTACATGTAGTCCCTCATCCATTTATTATCCCAGAGACCGTATATTAGGCATGGTGTTGTCAAGTTTATACGACATATGTTAAAGTCAAACTCATATCGGATTCTCTCGGAGAACTCCTTCTCTCTAAATCCGATCGACCTTGGCTAGGGATTTGCCTGAGTAAGACAATATGGGATATTCCTCTCATGATACCGAGAGTGGATGATCATCTATTGACACACAATTGCCTTCGTAAGGTTGGATACCATTCCCAATGACTAGCTATACTAGACCTGGAACATCTAGACCTATAAATCCAGTATTAAATAATAGAGTACTCAAACAAGACATCTTTAGTGTCTCAAGTCTAAGGACCAATTACACAACTGAGACTAAGGAATCGCTATCTGACAATCATGTATCATTAACCATACAACATTCCGAGAATGGATCATTCAGTGAACTCATTCTCCAATGAGTACCTGCACCATATCCCTAGTGTCTCCACACAAGCAGCTATGAGACCAGCTACCTCCATCACATGGACGGGTATATGGCACACCGGTCTGTCCGGTCATCTAAATGTCCTTCTTGAGTAACCTATGACTAGGAATATTTAGGATTTGTGTTTAAAGATGATCGGCCTCATTATTATGATCTCATCATGATCCAATTCCCATTGCACAGACCCATGAACATCACAGTATACATACGTATGGAATATACAGTGAGAAAATACCATTATAATATTACCAAAAGAGATTGTACATAATTACAAGTGTCATCACTCACGTGAATTGGCTTGCAGGGCACCTATAACCAGCAAGAGATTCAAGAAATTTAGTATTCAATAGCATGTACAGTGAATAGTACGAGTGGAATTCCATCGAATTCCAGTGAACATTGTTAAATACTATAGGATTGGCCAATTCCACATGTAACAATTCAATCATATCAATAAATCAACCTATCATTCAATAACAATTCGGAATTAACCAGACCAATCTTTCATTTCAATCAGGTGCTATGCCAGACACCCCAATGGATAATATACTTCCGCGGTTATAAGTACTTCCAGTGCTTCTCCCAGGACCAGACATATGGCTCTATTTGCATAGGCATTTAGTCAAAAAATGAAGTTTCATTTAATTTTTGGTAATTCCATTTCATTTATGGCCAATAAGATTTCCAAGAACAAGCTTATTGTACAATGACTTAAGATTATTCAAGAAAAAGAGAACATGACATGGATGATATAGAGATGATGATAGGACAATGACATGTGCAATCAGTGTGACACTATCAAGGGTAAGACACTTGTTTGCCCAGTCAGATCAGTTCACTGGTAGAGTTTTGGTAAAACATACTCTTGTCAAGCAATACATTTACCATTGCGCACTAAGGTACAACGCGTTTACAATTGAGTTAAACACAAGCACAAGCCAAGTAAAACAGGTCATAAGTCTGACATGTTTCATGATAATGGGTTCAGGGTTTTAAATCTGTGGTCAGAGGAGACTTATGGAGGTCTCTCATAAAGATGTTCTAGTCAGATAATAAGAAGACCCGACAGAGAGTCCATCAGTCACGGAGGAGTGTTCCTATTCTACACATGTGAAGATTTCTGATGTGGCAAGTACAATCGTGTACTCAAGTTTCCAAATCATTTATAATCATTTAAAATGCAATAGCCTTGGATGCATGTCCAGATTTAGCAAGTAGCAAGTTATCATTTTCGGCAAGTTGATGATTGAATCAAATCGGAAAAGTTAAGTCATTATTGTCAATTAGAATCATGTTCAAGTCATTAACCCTTTTTATGTGGGTTTATTAATGCATGATAAGATATTTTAGAACATTCCTAGAATAGATCAAACTCACACATGTGAATAAACAATGCAAAATGACGGAAACTAAGACGTATGTCCCTTAGAAGGCAAATGCAGTTCCATCCCTTCAACTCCTCGGGTCATAACTCACTGATTTTCTGTTCATATCTCACACATGAATATAACATCTTGAAGCCCTTTGAATAAGGAATCCAACAACAAAAAATGGCTCGTCATTCCGAGATCTATAGGAAAAGTTATAGTCATTTAAGCGAACACTGTGCAGAGGGAAAGTAGCAACAGTCTTCCTGTCGCATTCAGAACATGACAGCTCAACTCGTTGGGTTCTAGATGGGTGTTTTGGGTTGCGAAATGCACCTAGTTCGACTCCTACTTGGACTGGGGTGACCTAGGACACTTCCAGGGCTTATAATGCACAATATATAGCATGAAAAATTGTGAAACTAAGTTCATTGGATTCCTAGCTCAGTAAGCTATCTACTATAATGATAAATTAGAAAACAATGACTGTTCAACATGGTAATAAGACATAGTGGAACTATCTACATAAAACTGACCCACTCGACTTGTCCGGGCCAATTCTCTCAGTATACTCAATAAAAATTGGGCAAAAAGATGTCAACAAAAACTAAACTCAAAGGAGAACAATATTCATGTTGAGTGCTCGGTCTAAAAATGACTCACATAAGAGCAAGAAACTTCGTAATACAGGTCAAGGGTTTAACAAGATAGAAATAATGTTATGAAGATGTGAATTTAATTTGATGAAACAACAAGATAAAAATTAGGGAAAATAATATGAGCATGATTTAGACATGTGTATGCAAGCATGTACGAGTTTAATTAGAGTTTGGCCTAGAGAAAACTTACCTTTTAAGTGAAAACTTCCAACGTCCCTTAAGAAACCCTAAGTTGACAATCGTTTAAAACTCCTCTTAATACTCACGAACTATTGTATAGAAATTGGGAAAATACTCTTAAAAGAAACTAGACTCGAAGTGCTTTATATTAGTATATGGTATTCCAGATATGGTCGTGGTTTCACTAACCTTTGATTGCTATCAAGACTCATCTTAACTTCTACTCGCAACAGCAACTAGTTGGAGGAGAGGAAGAAGCCCACAAGTTCCAAGCCTTCTCCCTCATTTTCCAGTCTCTAAAAGTCTCCAACAACGTCCCAAGAAAACCCTAGGGGCATCCCATGACAGAGAGGGGCTCAATTTATAGAGATATGTGTATTTAGTAGTCCAATTGGGATTAGGAAACTAGGGCTACGAATTTTTGGAGTTGTAGCTATCTTTTTGAGATTTCTCTCCCAATAGTGATGGAAACATAATAGGAAACCTTCCTTCAAGTTGTACCCACGAATTGGGCTCATTTGGTGGCCCACTAATAATGTATTGGGTGAGAATTCATTTAAATAACCTCACTTAGTTAAGATTTTTGAATTTCAGGGTAATTTTCTATTTGGAATTTACTCATGGCCCAAGAGATATTTTTTGGCCTGATTCTCTCATTGGGTTGTTAATGCCTATCATTTAGAGTCTACCCATAATTTTTATGTTGGTTTTTTGACCCCTTTTAATACATATGATAATGGGTTTCCGACTTATTTCTTAATTACGATAATAAATCGTAATAATTCTTAAACTTAGTCCAAGATATTTTTCTTGGCCAAAATTTCTTTATGGGTCATTAGGGGATATTACTTAAAGTCTAACTATGATTTTTACGTAATTTTTATATGCGTTATTGCATATGCGATCATAGTGCATATGTTTTAGCTAATTTAAATAGTCATTTTCTGATTTATATCCTATTTTTTAATTATTGAAATTTCGAGGTGCTACAAATTCAGAACTCATGAAAGATAAAGTACAACAATCACCTATAAACTTAGATGTAGAAAGTGAGGACATCTTGACACTTCTCTGAAATGATTCTATTTTTCCAGAAGTGGATCCTATTTGCGAAGAGAATGAGGATGAAAGAGAATATTTTCTTCAAGAAAGGAGCCAAAAGTTACAACCAAAGCAAAAGTCCCTTGATTCATCTAATTCTACAATATCAAAATGATGTCGAGGAAGTGATGGGGCTTAACAATTTGGCAAAGGTGAATTGTGAGAGCACGGAGTTAAACCACAAATCAGTTGAGTTAAAGAAAAAATCATTGGCTTTAAAGGAAAGATTTCTCAACAAAGACGAGAGCCAATATGAAGACTGCATGGAAATACTAAAAAAATTCACTAATATTTCTGAGATTCAACTAATGGAAGCATGTAATGTTTTAAAGATGAAAGCAATAGGCTTGCCTTTCTAAATATGCTTCCAGCACTTAGACTTCCATGGTTACTTATCACTATAGGATAGTTTAGTTCCCTTATGTCAGTTGATGTTCAAAGAAACACAATCTAATTATTTGTTTTTGTATTGGTGAACTTATTTTTAAGTGTTTTTATTATGAACACTTTGTTTTTCATGTGAAGTGATTGTTAATGCTCATTATTTATCTTGTGATATACATTTAGTTTGAAAATAATATATTGTTCCAATAGTTATAAAAAAAAAAAATTTGTCAGATACAACAAGTGAATCTTCAAGTTTAGATGACAATGAGTTGGCTTCCACTATTATTACACATTTGTATTGAGACGAACATAATTTGAGTTTTCAAAGTAAAACTCCATATCATACTTCAACTCTATATGGAGCTGCATATGTTGAAGAATCGATCAATGGACATGAAGATCAATGCTACTCCCAACTTCGTATGTTCATAGAAAATTACAAAAAGTTAGTCGACATTTTACATGTGTAACACCCCATATAAGAATATGTTAAATGGACTAAATCAGTAGACTACCAACAACCCGGACTAGTCATTTTCAGAGCTCGAGCAGGAAAAGAACTCTGAAGTTAAGCGTGCTCAATTGGGAGTAGTCCCAGGATGGGTGACCTTCCTGAGAAGTCTACCAACTGGCACGGTTGTTGGGCCAGTTTGCTGGTTGGGTCATCACAAATGGTATCAGAGCCTTACCCAGCCGGAAGTGCAGGAACTAAGTGCCACACAGGGCAAAGTGCTACGCTATGGGAGCTACCTCTTGAAGCCATAATGGCGCAAAGTGCTACATAGTGGGAGCCACCTCTTGAACCTGTGGGGGCCACCTCTAGAATCTTGCCTGCCTGGGGTTTGATTGTGTGCTATATGTGAGCAGCGACGAGGACGTCGCTTATATAAGAGGGGTAGATTGTAACACCCCATATAAGAATATCTTAAATGGACTAAATCAGTAGACTACCAACAACCCGGACTAGTCATTTTCAGAGCTCGAGTAGGAAAAGAACTCTGAAGTTAAGCGTGCTCAATTGGGAGTAGTCCCAGGATGGGTGACCTTCCTGGGAAGTCTACCAACTGACACGGTTGTTGGGCCAGTTTGCTGGTTGGGTCGTCACAACATGAAAATGGATTATTGAAGGACTCACCTTGCATAAGAATAGAAGAGCATTTGGCAATATTTTTATATACTATTGGGCATAATGTTCGTAATTGTTGTGAACAAGATCGATGTCAACATTATGGAGAAACCATAAGTTGATATTTTGATAAAGTTTTGAATGCAATAATTGCATTATGGGAGGAGTTTGTTCAGTTACTTAATCATCTTTCTACTTACCCACACATTCTTCATGACATAAGATTTTATCCATTTTTTAAGGTAGTATTTCTTTGTTCCATATTTCTTATTTTTTTGTAAAATATTATGCAATACTTACATCTCTTTTTTCGAATTGTATCGGAGCTTTAGGTGGGACACACATCGATGCCATTGTAAATAAAAGTGATGGAGCTTGATTTCGCAATCGCAAGCATATGACGTCCCAAAATATTTTAAGTGTTGTAACATTTGACCTTTTATTTGCATATTTCAGAGTTGGATGGGAAGGATCTGCTCAAGAGTTTTGAAATGGGATTTGAATAAAGGAGGATTTTCAGTGCCCGAAGGTAATTTTTAATATTTTAAATCTTTTAGAATTATATTATATTCATTTTATTTGTTTTGTTGTAGGAAAATATTACCTAGTTGATTCAGGCTACTCCAATGCTCCAAGTTTCCTAGCTCCATTTCGATTAGATCGTTATCATTTGAAGTATTATCATAATATTTGATCATATTGGGATTTCAAAGATATTTATAATTATCAGCATGTGCAACTGCGTAATATGGTAGAAAGAGTTTTTGGAATTCTAAAAACTCATTTTCCTATTCTAAAATACATGTCGCCATATTCATTTGAGAAACAAACTAAATTGTGATGGCTTGTTATATCATTCACAATTACTTACGGCGTCAAGAAATTTCAGATCATCTCTTCCAATTATTACAAGATCAAGAAAGATATACTTATCAAAGGAATCAAGCACAAAATGAACAAGAATCTACATATTTTACTTCACAAGAAAGAGAAGCTAGAAAAAACATTGAGGAAAAAATATTGCAGAAGCACTTTGGGCATCGTACCAAGAGATATCTTAGTTTTGAATTTTTATTTTTTATTAAACATTTGTAGACAAATACTTCATAAGAAGTTTTTGGACATCCGTATGATTGTGTGATTTAGATCAATAATATTAAATTATGTGTATATTTATTTTTTATTTTACTAATAATTAAGAGAGAGAAAGTTTGAATACTAAAGTAAGGGAGAAGTGGGAATACTAAAATAAAGTGGTAACTTCACAATGGTTACCATAACTAATAAGTTTATGTCTATTCAGTGTCAACCAAATAGAGATTATAATAAACCTAATTTAGTTTATGCACATGAACCAAACATGAGTTATTAAAAACACATTTGTCATAAACTAGTTTATGGTAAATGTATTTATAATAATTCTATTTGAGTTTATGAATAGTTGCATCCCAATAGACCCTTAGCCCAAGAGATCACCTAATTTTTTTTATGTTTTAAGAAGAAGATGATGTAGAACACCAAAGAAGAACATTGAAGAACTCACAAGTTCCTCTGATCTCCTCCTCCACACCTCCCTTGCCCACATCCAACCGCCTCCAAGAATAATTAAGTCAGCCAAGAAAGGGTTTAGAGGTGTATTTAAAGGGCTAGGGTTGTAAGAGTCCATATTGAACTCCTTCCTCAGGTGTAGGGTTTTCAATCTGATTCTAACTCAAATTGAGGTCAATTTCCTTCCATTAAATTCTATTTTGTGTAGAATTTTGGCATAAATTCGAGTTCCTCATATTGGGCTAGTGTTTAGGCTCATAAACATAGCCCATTTGGCTTATGTTTAAACTCATTTGACACATTTTATTAATGGTTGTTGGGTATTACGAATTTTAATGGTTATTTTTTGTAGCACCCTGTAAAATTATAACAATTTAAAATCAAAGATAAATCAAAATCTAGCAATTAATAAGAATAAACTGGCTAAATACATACACCCTATCATCACATGTACTAAAAGTATTCTAAAAGTTAAATAAAAATCATAGTTATACTTAAACAATGTTTCCTAATGACCACCGTGATATTTTAGCCAATAAAAATCTTTTGGGCCAAATTTAAGATAAATTGCAACTCATTGTCACAAATTGGAAAGAAGTCGAAAAGGTAGTATCACATGTATGAAAATGGATAAAAAAATTAAAATAAAAATTATGGGTAGACTTTAAATAATGTGCATTAACAACTTAATGAGAGAAACGGGCCAATAGATGTATCTTGGACTATAAATAAATTTATGATAGGAAAATAACATGAAATTTGCAATACTCAAATAGATATAAATAAAGGGGTTAAATAAAGCTAATTACACCATTAGTGGGCTCTTTAATTGTTCCAAATCCATGTATCACCATGAGGGAAGGTTTCCTAATGATTTTCAAACTCTAACAAGGATGAGAATCCTCAAAATAAGGGAAGGATGGACATAAACTCGGAACCCCCAAGTCCTAGTCACAATAGAACTCCTAAACAACCCTAGATCTATAGAAACTCACCTAAAACCCCTTGGGGTCGATTTAGCAAATAGTTGGGGTCGTGTGGAGATGAGCTAGGGCTTCAGAGGAGGAGGATTTTGCCCCCAACCCAAGGCTTCTTCCTCAACTCGTGCTCTGCTCCATCCTGTGTAGAAGATTTCTCTTATGAGAGATCAAAGATAGGTAATCTCGGGCACAAACTAAGCAAACTATATACCATCTGGAAGTCCTTCGAGTCTACTTTCATATGCATCACTTTTACCCAATTTTCATGGAGTATGTTGCATGTATTAAGAATTTTGTGTTTATCGTGCGTTTTTTAGGTTTTTCATGTTCATCTCTTAAAGCATGCATCCCTAGGTCGTTTTGATCCAAACCAAAGCCATAGTGTGGTTCTACTTGGTGCTTCCAACAACTTTTATGTTATGAGTTTTGTAAAAAAAAACCCTAGAAATCCATGTATAAGTCAAAACCTGATCATAGGACGTTTTTGCATGTTTTTGAGTTGGTTCGCTAATTCACATCCAGTCCAGTTGACACGAATAAGAGCGACCATAACGCATCCTTAAGACCAGACGCGACCATACTGCAACGCATCGCAATGACCTGATGCAATTCAGACCGAGCATGTTTACTGATATGCTTCAAACTGTGTGCCTTCTTGAATTCAAGGTCTAGGTAATACGCGTCTAGTATACCTGACGCAATTTACTTCTTTTCCCGCCCCTCAGTTTTCATGCTTGGTTTGAACAGAGAGTCACAATAATGTGTTGTACCTACATGACGCAATTCTACAATCCATTTGAATGCATCATATTGACCTAATGTGATTCATCTAATAACATGTCTCCTACCCATGACGCGATTTAAACACGTCTACATACCTTAATGTGATTTGGCCATAGTCTGTTTTACCTCCCGGTGCCTATTTTCCATGTTTTTAATGTTGTAGAAAGGTGTCATCTATTCCTGACGCGATTTAGAAGCCTTCCAGAGACCAGTTCATGTCATGTCAGTCTTACTATTGTGATGTTACAGTTAGTCTAAGTTGTCCAATGCTACCAACCCATGTAAAAACTTTAATAACTTGAATGTTATTCTATATTCTCTTAATTGTCTTGATTGATTTCTCTATTATGTGATGGTTAAATTCTATCTTGATGATCTAACTTGTTACTTAAACTGAAATCTCATGCCTTTAATATGTACAACTCATGTTATTATCATCTTGCTTATTGTTCTATCCCATGCTAGCATGTTATTGCTCTCCGTTATGTTTTAAATCGATGGCTATTGTGGATATAGCGAGACACATCTTTTCACTCACACACATGCATGATAGGTAGCCCTTTCTTAATGATTTGGAACCTCTCCTGTCGAATATTCCTTCTGGCAAACTATGGACCTCATTGTTAAGACCTCTGTAAGTCTCCATACTCCATGTATTTTCTCATGGAGACCGAGCTGGTTGTACCATTGAAGTTCTCAAAAGATAGCGTGCACTTTCTTTCTCATCTACCTTCCCGTAGAGCATGATTTTGTACACATGCAACCAAGTCACTAAAGTAAAGATTGAACTAAATGAAATTAAGCCTTTATGTTGCTAAATTTCTCTCTTGACATATTACCCTCTTGAAATCATGTTCCCTCGACTTATTATTCTTGAATCCATGACATGATAATGTACTATAGACTTCTTGGGATTCCTATAATTGGCCATGCTTGATTGTGGATATCTACATTTAAAATTACTTCATATGCGGGATCGGGCACAGCCAGTGTCTAGGGGCTACAATCTAGTCCTCATAGTAGAGTCGAAACATACTGTTAACCGTGGGGTATAATGATACTAGTGTTGCATATGCGCTGGGAGTACTTACGTGTGTGAATGCTAGATACATAACCACATTACACGTGTTCATGGTGTGCATTCCAAGATGGCATAGATCTTTAATGTACATTATGACTCGTGACTGATTATTGTTACATGTTAAAAGTTCTTGCTCGTTATGTGCTTGCTTGCTTGCCTAATATGGCCTTCTAGCGTTCTTGTAAACTATTGATGTCTTAATTATTCTTGCTCATATATCATGCTTAACCTCAATACTTGAGTATTCTTACCACTTGTTCACTCACTTGTTACAACGACTCTCTTCCTAGTTATGTTTTACAGGATTTATCATGCATGTCAGTACATTTAGTTTTACTTGTGCCTACCTAGATCTTAAAATGCTAATCACTTATACATGCCAAGAGATGTAAATTCTACTGGGCAAGTACGCTCATTACCTTCTTTCTTAACATTTTAGGTAATACAAATATTGAAGAAGAGAACAAAACTAGCGACGAGAGCACATCTGAGTGAAGAGTGTGGTTCAACCTTAGTACTGCTATTGTCTTAGTATGAGAGAGATTGATACATTAGGTGGTAAAGAGTGAAAAGTGTAGGATCGAATATGTGGTGATGGCAAAATCTAGAAGAGGGGGTTGAATAGATTTGCAGCGGAAACCTAAGTAATTAAAATTACTTCGAAATTAAGAGATCTATCCAATTAAACCCCACAGATCTGATACACTGTGTGATTAAAATGTGTAAAACATTTTATCAAACAGTGTGTGTGTGTGAACAATTTAATAAGTAGTGTGAAGCGAAATCCCTATGCAATCATCTAGCGCAGCAAAATCAAACCACAAATCAACCACAGTGCACATGAGATTTTTAAGGTGGTTCGGAGAACACAAACTGTGTCTCCTACGTCCACCTCCCCACGACGGAGGAACACACTACTCAAAACCTTAAGTACCATAAGCACGACAGCTCACAAACACCAGAGCACGATGGTTCCCATACATACACCAGAGCACGACGGCTCTAACACACCTTTGAGCACGATGACTCAAAGCACCTGAGCACGATGGCTCAAACACACACACTAGAGCACGACGACTCCAACACACCTAAGAAAGGTTCAGCATAGTTGTGTGAAAATTTCACACAAACAAATAAATGTTGTGACCTACACAATCACACATCCACACACAACAAATGGATCAGAAGAATAAGATGTGTAAATGATAAAGATGGATCAATTCTCCTAGAATTGATCTGTCTTCAAGACTCTTCTTGAAGATCACAGATCTTGAGCATCTTCTGCCTTGAACTGCTCCTTCTCTTCTTCTTCCTTTTCTTCTACTACTCTGCTTCTTCTTCTTCCTTTTCCGATCAGCAATGCATTTGCTGCTCCTGCTTGCTCTGCTGCTCCTTCTTCTCCTTCTTCTTCTTCGCGGCGCTGCTCTTTTCTTCTTTCTGAGCTTTCCTCTTTCCCTCTTCGTTCCGCACACACTTTTTGGCCGCGCCTTCTGGATACTTTTTCACAAAGGACAATGGCATATTTATAGCCAGATGCCCAAACCTCATACCTAGGGTTTTATGTACCCCAATCCCTTAAGTGAAACACGTGCCAATCACATGACTATAATCACAGGGATTGGCTTCCCCTCGACACGCGAAAGTGTACTAAAACTAGTAGCATAAAAATGATGTGTGATCGCCACCTAGATAAGTTGCCTAGTGATATGGAAAGACAATGGCTAACTTAAACTAGGAAAAGGAAGAGAACAGGAAACTGACCTGGTGTCGCGGTCGCCATGGCCGCCGCGTTTCTAGTATCGCGTCAGTGAAAGTCGACGCGTCTATTGTCGCGTCACCCTAGGCCGTCGCGTTCTCTGAATGCGGGAGAATTGTTGTTGTGACCTTCTTCTAGTCCTCCAGCCGGCCAGAGCACCAGAGCTTCTCGTAGATTTCGCTTGCTTGCCTGCCAATCAAAAGAAAACGCAAGGAGAAGACCCCATTAGAACATGTAAAGTGTAGTATCTATTCTAAAAGACGAAGTGAGATGGGAAACCATGGTGGGAACGCACCTGGGGTGGTTTTAAACCCCTGTGGGTGTGGGAAAACGTGGGTGGATGGTGGATATGCTCTATTTAAAAAGGACAAAAATGCATGTAGAAATAGAAAAGAGAAAGGGTAGAGAGAATGAGCCCCATTAGGGCGACTTCCTGGCGTGGATGCAGCTCCGATGATGTGCAAAGAGATCCAGGAGATTGCTAGAGTCGCCCTCTTCACGTTCCTTGCTCCATTAATGATGAAATGAGTGAGTTGTGGGGAGTGGAATGTGAAGGGAATGAAGGGAATGAGTGGCTGCGTGGCTAAGTCTAGTTCAGAGGGAATTTTGGCAGCCCTTCGGGGTGTCATGAGGCTCTCTTCGTCCATGAGGAGGGGCCTTCCTTATATAGAGCTTGGAGTGAGAATATTAGGCATTATCTCCTCAAAAAGGTTTAGAAATTAAAAGTGGGGGATAAAGCTCTATCAAAATCAGGTGTAGAGTCCTTAGGGGAGCTTAGGAGAGTCCTTAGGGCCAAAAATCCGCCCAAGGGGTCGGGATAACCCTCTTAGACAAGTGCATGGGAGGATAAATAGGGTGTGGTTATGGAGGCCAGAGATCTCGGTCCTTGTCGCGTCAGATCGTAGGGTCGCGATTAGAAACGCGACGGTGCGGGGGTCGCGACAGCATTTCCCACGTGCATGTATAATGCATGGGCTGTCGCGGCGGCCCAACCAGTCGCGACTATAGTCGCGGCGCCACGATGCGTCGCGACAAGGAACCCGAATTATCTTGTATTATCCTCCTATCCACATGATAAAATAGGAGTTATATTCTTCTAAGGACTCTTTCAAATGATAGATTTCGGGATTTCAAGGTATTTTAATGGATTAAAGGGCTCAAATCAAGGCAAATGATGGGCTCAAGGTGAGTGACCAATTAGGGGCCCACTAAGGTAGCAAGAAATGTGGTTCAACCCATTAGTCATAATCGGGTGTCTACAGATTGCCCCTCCTTGGCTTCTACTTTGCAGGGGAGCGAAGCGGAAGTGGCGTGGAGATGTCATGAAGTGACGGTGGAACGGAGATGACGCGGAGTGGACTGAAAAGTGGAGGCCAAGGTAAAGAGACACCCGATGTTAACTAACAGGCAATTGGAATCCTTGTGAAAGCCCCGAGTCGGTTGTTCGAGTAGAATGCAAAGAAGAGCACAGGTCTGGACGAGAGAGAGAAAAAAAAAAGAAAATAAGACGATCAACCCCTCGATTGAGAGGTACCCTAGCCGATTGGCCTGCAGGTTTCGTTTTGGAAGGACATGTGCGTGCCAGGCAGGTAACTCATGACTCTGTCCTGGGAGCGGTTCGCAACCAAAACGGATCGAAGGAAAAGGATGAATATTTGGATGGAGAATCCAGACAGGGAAATTCTTGTCAATCTGACGGGAACAACTTGCTCGGAGGCAAACCTTTCCGATTCGGAGTGGAATTGGATTTCTTGTTTGGAACATGAAGGATGATATGGGCACTCAACATGAGCTCATCAATGGTCAAGAATGAGTCAGGAAAGTTCAAAGTCCTACATGATGCATGCTGGGCCAAAATAAAAGAAATTATTAAAACAAATGCAAAGGAAATGAGAAAATATAAGATATATCAAGGATAATATTGTTAAGTCAAGTAAGAACGGGTCAAGAGACTACCCACAACCGCGGTGTAGGCCTGAATCTATCGTCCCCGTGCTTAACTAACTCAACGGCCTATCCAATGATTAACAATGTGTACCTAGATTATCACTGTTTTTGGTAAAGGGGAACTCAAATCCCAGAACACATTGAGAACCAGTCGGTCCTTGAAAAGATATAATAAGTAGAATACCATATAGTAATGCGAGGAATAGGGACAGAAATACGATACCTGACTTACCTGGGACGACATTTCCTCATTTTTTAATTTTTTTTTTTGAATCATTCAGCATAATAATCACAAGATGATAAATGAATTTAATGAACATAGTCAAAGAAACACATATACAAAGCACAGGTAAGGGAAATGAACATTCGGGTCTAGACGCGACACACCCATCGACCGCGACCTTGTCGCGTCGCAGCGCCCTGTCGCGACATAGTCGCGTCGGATCGCGGCGTCGCGACTCGGACAGAGTCCTGAAAATGCAGAAAAACGGGACTTAGACTTATCCTAAGACATCTAGACTAACACTAGGACTCCTAAACCTTTCCTAGACTTATCCTAACTCCTAGTTGCGGGATTAGAGTGGGTTTCTAACTCCCTAAAGCTTATAAATAAAGGGTTTGGGCTGTTAATCCCGCAGCTAAACTCCTGTGCTACAAAATCTTCAAGTTCTTCATCTTTCTTCATCTTTGCAGTCATGAAGAGGAAGCTTTCGGCGTTTGCAGAGGTCATCCCTCCTTACTCCGGCCCAAAGGCTGCTAGGAGTCTCATGCCGACCTTCAGCACCTTTCAGATATCCCAAAGCATATCTACTCTCGCCCGGATCTTCAAGTAAGTGGCTCTATTTCTGCACTTTTGCTCTGTTTTGCTCTGTTTTTTTTTCTTTTTTTCCTCTTCCCCTTCTCATCTTAGATCTCCTCCTTCTTCTTTCTCTCAGATCCTCCCTGGTCATAGGCGGTTCTCTAGATTACCATGGCTGCTTCCAATGCTCGACATGCTGCCGCCTGCCTCAATCTCCCTCCTAAAAGAGTGGGGATTGTCTACAGTGCTTGTACTCGCCAAGAAGTACGACAAGATCGTCCATGTGTGGGATAGCATCACCGCACTTACCGAGCTGTGGCATACTCAGACACACTCTTTTATCTTCCCGGTTTTGAAGCCACCATACTCTTGGAAGAATTAGAGATCATGCTCGGTCTCCCACGTTACCATCGGGGTGAAGAGATAGAAATATCATATACTGTGGAGCAGATCAACTCCTGGAGCATTCTGGCCAAGTTCACCTCCATGAAGAACGACCTACGCTCCATGACCAGTGGCATGCACGTCCACCTACTCCCCATCGCACAGTGGGTCGTCTCACAATGCAAGCGGAAAACCGGGAGATACGGCGCCATTGCCAAGGCGGCTGCCATCTGCATCTGCGGGATCATACTTTTCCCGGCTGAAGACGGGACCATCTCCTTCGCCAATTTGAGCATCATCGATTCTATCTCAGAAGGTTTGACTATTGGCCAAGCAGTTTTGAGCTATCTATATGCCGGTCTGTCTTCTGCAGCACTTGGAGGACCCTTCTACGGATCGGTGATTGCCCTCGAACTATGGATGGGGATGCACATCCAATTTCGGGCGGTGGAGGACTTGACCGTGGAGTGCAAGACGATGCGGAACCACCCATTGGCGCACGTGGGCGGGCCACTCCACATGAGCACCCGAGCTTGGTGCAAGACGGCCCAAGTGAAAGGCATTCAAGCATGGCGCAGGTATCTCCGAGGTATGACTGTGGCGGACTTCGACACGCGCCCCCGATTCATGCACGGCAAGATGATCCATCTCTCTCAACGCACCGGGCTTGCCCTGAGGTTGTTGGGCAATGAGGCACTCGTTTCTTACAACCCGGACCGTTGCTACCTCCAGTGCGGTGCGGCCCGGACGGTGGTTCCAATCCTCTCACACTTCCCGCCTATCCAAGAGAGGAAGAGGGGCGACGCGCAGGACGAGCGTGACATGCGTAGCGCCGTCGTCCATTGGGAAGGATGTGCCATGAGTGTGATCCAAGCGGAGGTGGAGGAAGATGATGAAACGGTTAAAGAGTACATTGAAGATTTGAAGAAGCTCCAGCCAGCGGGAGGAAATATTTGATCTGTTTGATTTGATTTGTAGGCCAGATGGTAGCTAGGAAAGGTTTTAAAAGCATTGATTGGTTGTTTTAGAATGAATTAGGGAGTGTAAAGACTTTGCATATGAATAAGAATGAATTTTCTGCGCACGCAAAAATGCTCTGTTGATGACGCGACAGTTAGGGGTGTCGCCTTTATGTCGCGGCCAGGCGGCGCGTCGCGACTAAGTCGCGACGACCCTTCTCGACGCGACATGAACGCGACCGCGCGCTGCGTCGCGTCACGAACCGAGTCATTCAAAAACAAAACGGCTCCTTCTTTCCCTCTTTCTGCTTTTTCAAAAACCAAAAGCATCCAAAGCTCCCGAATCTCCGAACTTCCTGCAACCCGTGCAAACCTTTGCCCCAAGATCTTCCTTCAACCTCAATCAAGCCCGAAATGGAAGGAAAGGGGACCGCGGGTGAGGGCTCTTCCCGGAGGAAGCGCCAAGCGGAACGCCGGAGCTCCCGGCGCCGAGCCGAGGATCCTCCCGTCGAGGAGGAGGTGCCCGAGGTAGAGATGGAGGAGGAGGAGGAGGAGGAAACGGCCCCGGCGGTGGATGTGAAGGAGGAACGGAAGAAAAGGGCCAAAGCTATGAAATCGGTAAGTAACATCGACCCTAAACCTTGTATGAGCATGCGAATGTGGTAAACGGAGCCCCTAGAGGGCCGAATGTAGGGTGAAAAGCCCAGAGAAAAGGGGTCAAACAAAGAAGGCTCCGGCTGGGTTTGATCCTGATAACGCGTCAGCACGACCTGCCGCGACATGCTATCGCGGCGGGGCGGGGCGTCGCGACATTGTCGCGGCGTTCAGGGCTGACGCGACCTTATCGCGACCTAGAAAGGTGACGCGGTAGAGTCGCGGAGCCCTGCTTTGTCGCGACAAGGTCGCGACGGCTAGCGCTGCCGCGACATGAACTGAAACACAGAAACACAGGAATTTAAATCTGACTTGAATGGGTCTTGCAGGGTGAGATGAGGGCTCGAGTGTCGTGGACACTGGTGTTGGCTGCCTTCCTGGCCCTTCCCCCTTTCCAGAGAGATCGGGTAGAGGAGATGGGATTCGGGGAGATTTTTAGGATAGAGAGGATGAGGGTGGATCCGGCCCTCACTCAGGCCTTGCGGAGCAGATGGGATACGGAGGCGAATGCCTTCGTATTCCCTTGGGGGCATATGATCCCCAGCCTAGAGGATGTGAGCCGGATCACAGGGCTCAGTGTGTATGGGAGAGCGGTGAGTGGCTATACCTACCCCTGCTACCACGACCTAGCCGAGCGACTCTTAGACCTCCCCGTGGAGCGTAGGTCTTCCCTAGTGCCCAGGATAGCCTTGCAGGAGAGTCTAGGTCTGTTTGAGGCGGGGAAGAACGCAGGGGAGAGTGAGGATGAGTACTTGGAGAGGCTGGCTAGAGTTAGTAGGAGGGAGCTAGCGAGTGAGCCTGGGCCGCAGGCGGACTTGGACTTGCGCCGCTTCCTCGTCCTCTTTCTTGGTAGACTTTTGTTTGCCACGAGGGGCGACGCAGTCCACTGCCGCTTCCTGCCCTTGCTGGCGGATTTAGGTGAGGTAGGGGGGTATGCTTGGGGGGCAGCCTTCCTAGCGCACCAGTTCGACTGTCTGAGCGCCTCAGATCGGCAGACATCCACGAGCGGTTTCTACCCCTTTCTCCAGGTACACCCTCTCCTCTACCCCTTCTAAAATTACACTGCACTTTCCTTAAATTGCTCTTTGACTTGTCTTCTATCTTGCAGGTTTGGGCCTATCTACACCTTCCTGCCCTGGGGAGAGGGGAGCTCACACGGCCGGGCCTAGTGCCCATTGCACGCCGCTGGGAGTCCCGCCGAGACACTCGCCACCTTGCCGACCAGTTGGAGCGCCTCCAGGAGGCGATTGACAGCTACCCCTACCTGGATGTGAGTACTAAAAACTTCCCTCCTGATATACCCGTTGATTTGACTAATAACTGGCTAACTCTGTTTTGCAGGTGGTTTGGCAGCCGTATCTGGGGGAGGGTGATGAGGGACAGCCTTGGTTGGTGCAGGCCCGCCCCTACTTCGGTAGGTCGGTGTGGTTGCATGCGCTAAACCTCGTGCTACCTCTGAACCTATTCCTGACCCAGCGCTCCCTGGGCTTCAGGCAGAGTGTTGTGGAGTTCCCCGTCCGGGACCGGTTTCGCCGGCCGGGTCGGAGTTTCCGGGGACTCCACGACACTACTGACTGGCGTGAGCGGGCGCGGGAGCAGATAGAAAACTGGGAGCGCAAGGGCAAGTCGGTGAAGTCCACGGCGACTACAGACGATGCATACCTCCGGCATATGCCTTGAAGTACGGGGGTAAGGTGTACAAGAGTGCTCGCCATCAGGTAAAGTGTTCTAAACTAGCACTTGTGAATTTTGAAATGGTGAACTGTGCTGATCAAATGACTGCAGGTGGACGTGGCTGGCGAGGTGGCGTCGCTTCGAGCTCTCCTTCTCTCGGCGACGCATGATCGGGAGGCGGCTCGGAGGGAGACTGAGGAGTTGGTGAGTACTTACTCAGACTTCAGTACTAAATCCATGTTTTGATTTGAAAACTAATGTGTGCTTCTGTGTGCAGCGGAGAGAGTTGGAGAGTGTGAGGAGAGGAGCAGGCGGTGCTTCCTCCTCGAGAGGCGGAGAGAGTGACCGGGCGTCGTTGCAGGCTCAGTTGACTGCAGCGATCTCGAGGGCAGAGGAGGCTGAGAGGCATCTGGAGGACCGGGTAAGTATGATCTGAAGACTTGATTAGGTTGACATTGATTTGATTGATGTTGATTGATTGCTTGTTGTGCAGGAGAGAGATCTGCGGTTCACAAATGAGCACGCCATGGATCTGCAGGCTCAGCGCGACCAGTACCAGGGGGAGCTCCAGACTACTCGGGGCGACAGAGACCAGCTGCGTATCCGAGCGGAGGTAGCTGAGACCCGGGCGACGGAGGTGACCGGCGAGCGCGACCAGCTGCGCACCCAGATGGAGGCAGCTGAGGCTCGAGTGGCAGCGATGACTACAGAGCTGGCGGCACTGCGAGTGGGGAGGTCACCAGCTGATCGAGAGGAGCTAGAGCGACTGCGAGCAGAGCTACGACTGCAGGAGAGCTTAGCGCAGAGGCTTCAGCAGATCGTGACGGACATAGGCCGTTCACGGAGCAGGAGCAGGAGTGCAGCCAGTGCCAGCAGGGCGACAGGAGGCACAGTGGGACAGTACTTAGCGAGTTCCTCCAGTCGCCGGAGGAACGAGGCGGAGGAGAGGCGTCGCCAGGACGAGGGGGGTGCCCAGGGCGAGGGAGGTGGTGGTGCGATGCTGCCACCACCTGACAGACAGGAGGGATCCGGGGAGTGTGGCGGTGGAGAGTGAGGAGACTTGTGAGCCACCTCCCCTCATCCATGTACATATTGTTCATAGTCAGCACCGTCTCTTTACTTTTCATGTCAATATTCGTGTTTAATGAATGGTTTGTGATTGACACGAGTGAGAGGCAAGTTTCAAACAAGCGAGAGAAGAAGGGAGTCTTGAGTGCGACGTTGTACTCTGCTTTTGAAATTCCTGTTCCTGCACACACTTAGAAAAACAAGTTAGATCTGTTCTTAGGTTCGGCCCCTTGCGCTTAAAATGATAAAAATCTAACTCCGTAATTGTCAAGGGGCCGAGCCTTATTAAATAGACGAAAAGATCATGAAAACAATGCATGCTAAGGAAAAGCAATATGTACACACCCTTTTATTTTTCTGAAAACTATATATTTTTTATGATTTTGAGAATCTTTTGATTTTTTTGGATTTTTGAATTTTTTTTTTTTTTTTTGTTTTGGGGATCTTTTGATTTTTTTATTTTTTGGATTTTTTTTATCTTTTGATTTTTTGGATTTTTGGATTTTTATTTTTTTTTTTTTTATTTTTGATTTTTTTGGATTTTTGGAATTTTTTGATTTTTTTAGATAACAACACTTCTTAATGTTGAGCGATTAACCGTGAGTCTCCTTCTATCTCACTTTGGCGAGTAAGATTTATGTGCAACGCATATTCATCTTAGGTCTGCTAAGATTTCTCGCCCCTGTGACAACAATGTTCCAACACAGACCAAGCGTAGGGATTCTTTGGTCATTTTTAGGGAGGATAGGAAGAATATAAATGTGATAAGACTTAATCTCGGGGTCGGGGTTACCGACTTGTAAGACTTGCAACAAGTGAGCTACATGTGTCATCCATCTGTTGTCCAGGGACTTTAGGGCCACAGTATTTTCTCTTTTGACTGGGGCATGCGCGCGACCGGGCTCAAGGGCGTCCCGCGGGGAACTGTACTGCCACTCTTTAACATGCCCCTTCATTTTATCATTTCGTCGCTTTATTTTTGTGCTATATGCTTTTCTGCCCGTCCCTCCTTGAGACTTCAAACACATGGTTTATACTGTTGCAGGTTTACAGGTTAGTCTTCCCTTGCCCCTAGACCTTGTCCGAGTAGGGAGAGAATTGACCTTTTGTTTCCCTGAGCAAGGGCTAAGTGAGAACACTGTATATGAAGGGACAACGACCTTAGGCTACCATGTTGAGTACGTGATTGCGCATAAATATTATTTCGTCAATATGAGAGGGAGCGAGACACTTGGCAAATGGCTACTTATTAATTGGTGTTGTTATCCAAAGACTGTTAATCAGGGGTAGAATCTTTTAAGATATAATCCATTCCATGGATGAGAGAGTTCATCACCATCGGCGTTAACTAACCTATATGCGTTTCCTGGGTACACTTCTTTAATGACGTACGGTCCTTCCCAGTTTGCTGACAGTTTTGATCTTGGACCTCCAGGTTTTATGAAAATTCGCTTCAAAATCATGTCTCCTTCTTGAAATTTACGCTCAATTACTTTCTTTTGAAAAGATCTTGAGAGTCTATTTTGATATGAAGCACGTGATCGGCTGCAGCTAGACGCCGTTCGTCTAAGAGCTCTAGTTGTGTAAGTAACGCCTCCCGATGTTCATCGGGATTAAGTTCTTTGTCCAACTGAATTCTTAGCGAAGGGATGAGATCTCGTGCGGACATACCGCTTCCATCCCATATGTAAGTGAGAAAGGGGTTTGCCCCGTAGGTGTGCGGATGGAGGTGCGGTAAGCCCACAGAGCCTCAATTAACTTTTCTGGCCAATCAGCAAACTTATTAGACTCACAAGTTTTCTTTAAGATTTTCAAAAGTGTTTTGTTAGTAGCTTCGGCCTGGCCGTTGCCCTGTGGATAATAAGGAGACGAATGATGCAAAGAAATATTGAACTTCTTACAGAGATCTTGAAGGTCTTGTGATATGAACTGGGGTCCATTGTCGGTGACGAGGCTGCCAGGTACTCCAAACCGCGCGATGATGTTCTTCATGATGAACCTGCACACAGTCGAACCTTTGATTTCTGCAAATGCTTCTGCTTCGGCCCACTTGGTGAAGTACTCAGTAGCAGTGAGGATGAAGGATTTTTGTTTTATCTGAGCATTAGGATCACCAAGAGGCCCAATGATATCAAAGGCCCACATGGAGAAAGGCCAAGGAGAAGATAGTGGATGCAAAGAAGAAGACGGAGCGTGAATTTTATCGGCATGGATTTGGCATCTGACACACCTACGAACGTAGGCGGCACAGTCTTCTTCTAAGGTTGGCCAGTAGTAGCCCTGCCTAAGGATCTTTTTGGCTAACATCTGACCATTCACATGCCCTCCGCATTCACCGGAGTGAGATCCTTCCACTATCTTCCAAGCCTCTTCATCGGTCACGCATCTGAGGAGCATTCCATTTAGAGCGCGTCTGTAAAGAACTTCACCCACGAGGGTATACTTTAATGCCGCTCTACGGATAGCTCGCCTATCTTCGGCTTCGGCCTCTTCTGGGAAGGTACCGTCTCTGCAAAATTGTTCAATCTCATGGTACCACGGTCTCTCTTCTTCTATCAATTCTCCTAATTCAACAAGCAACAACTCTTTCGCTTCTTTCTTTTCTGCCTTCAACACTAGGGAGCTCCTAAGGTTTGAGAACCAAGGATCCTGAGTTGAGGGAGCTTCTAGCCTCTGAACAGTGATGGTCTCAGCGCTCCGGCTGAGAGGGAAGGAGAGAGACGAAGCTAACGATGCCAGTGCATCGGCCAGAATGTTCTGAGAGCGAGGAGTATGAATGTAGATGAGTTGACGGAATTGCTTGGCTAGGAGTGTGACCAGATCTTGATAAGGCTTGAGTTTGGGGTCACGAGTGCGATAGGTAGAGAGGACTTGCCGAAGAACGAGCTGAGAGTCTCCTATGATCTTAAGGTGACGCGCGCCTAAGAGGTAGGCGAGCTTAAGACCGGCTAGGAGAGCCTCATACTCGGAGATATTGTTGGTGGCGTAGAACTGGAGTTGATAAGCCAGAGGAATGGTGACCCCTTCTGGGGTGAGCAAAACTGCACCTATGCCCCGTCCCCTAGAATTGAGAGCTCCATCGAAATGGAGTGACCAGAAGGGATCGCGAGAAATAAGTGATAGGTTTTCGTCGGGGAATTCTTCTTGAACCATATCACTATGAGGAAGAGGGAGGTGAGCAAGGTGCTCAGCGATGGCATACCCTTTTATGGCTTTCTGAACAATAAAGGAGATCTCAAATTGAGAGAGGAAACTTTGCCAGCGTGCCAATCTGTCGGCGAGAACTGGCTTCTCCAGGAGATACCTAATAGGGTCCATTCTAGAAATCAAACTCACCTTATGAGCTAGGAAGTAGTGCTTCAATTTCTGCACTACCCAAACTAGCGCTGCACAAGTTTTCTCCATTGTGGTGAGTTTGAGCTCGGAAGGATTGAAGAGCCTAGATAGGTAGTAGACTGCCCTTTCTTTGCCGGATTCATCATGCTGAGCAAGGACAGCTCCTAGGGAGTCCTCAACAGTTGACAGATATAGGATTAGGGGTTTCCCAGGGATAGGTGCCTGAAGCACGGGCGGATTCATAAGGTAACTCTTGAGCTCGTCAAAGGCCTCTTGGCATTTATCATTCCATTCAAAATTAACCCCTCCTCTTAACAGTTCGTAGAAAGGACGACATCTTTGAGAGTGCTGAGATATGAATCTCCTTATGAACTGGAGTCGACCAATCAAACCTCGAAGCTCGGATATGTTCTTAGGAGGAGGCATCTCATTGATTGCCTTGGCCTTGTGTGGATCTATTTGAATCCCCCGTTTACTAACTATGAAGCCTAATAATTTTCCTGAGGAAACTCCAAACACGCACTTCTTTGGATTCATCTTCAATTGATACTCTTGTGCGCGACGGAAAACTTTGGCAAGCACGGAGGAATGCTCTCTTCGAGTCCGTGACTTCACCACGATATCATCCACGTAAACCTCAACATCAATATGTATCATGTCGTGGAAGATAGCTAACATTGCTCTTTGATAAGTGGCGCCGGCATTCTTCAGTCCAAACGGCATGACCACATAGCAATATGTTCCCCATGGGGTGGTGAAGGAGGTCTTTTCTTGATCCTCCGGGGCTAGACGAATTTGATTATAGCCGGAGTACCCATCCATGAACGATAGAGTTTCGAACCCTGCTGTATTATCGATCAAAACATCCAAATGAGGTAGCGGGAAATCGTCCTTTGGACATGCTTTATTCAAGTCCCGGAAGTCTATGCAGATACGCACTCTTCCGTCCTTCTTCATAACCGGGACAATGTTCGCCACCCACAAAGGATAGAGGACTACACGGATGAACTTGGCTTTGTGTAGCTTATCAATTTCCTCTTTCATCTTCAAGGCGATGTGGGGGAGGAACCTCCTTAGCTTCTGTTTAACGGCAACTGCCCCTGGCTTTAGAATCAACCTATGTTCCACCAGAGCGGGGTCAATGTCGGGCATGTCATCATAGGACCAGGCAAAGGAATCCTTGAACTCCCTTAACATTTCTATGAGCTCTTCTTCTTCTTCAGGAGGGAGACCAGAAGCTATGGTTAAGAGCCTGGGGTCCTCTTCCGTTCCCACATTAACCTCTTTGGTGGGTTCATCTACTGCCGAGGTAGGTTCATCGAATTTCCTCATGCCACTTGCATACATCTCGGCAGCATCCTCTATTTCACAATCTCCTTCATCTGATGGGTCACCTTCGGCTAGGATCTCGTATACCCCAAACCCATCGTCTAGCCTTTCCTCTATTGGTATCTCCTCTAAGTCTAAAGCCACAGCTTCTTTGACAAACTCCTCGACAGCCAGAAGAGCGCTACACCTTTGAACTAAGTCTAAGAGATACCTGCGGGGTATGCCACTACCCTTCCTTTTCCTAGACGGAGACGGGGACTTACTAGAAACTACCCCTGACTTTAAGCTAGACTCGATATTTACAGGAGACTCTGGAGACGCGTCCAGAGATTTATTGGAAAGGAAAACGAAGGGGGCGGCAGAGTCACAGAGATCCTCCGATGAGGTTGGAGGGGAAGGCGGGCCACCCGAGCTCAGGGTGCCGGCAAGAGCATCGGGGTGTAGGGGAGCAGAAGGCCCCTCACCCGAATCGTTCGAAATGGCCATGTCTTTACCACGAAGAGAACGAAAGAAGGACGACGATGGCCGTTGGGGAGCAGTCGTGACGGGGATCGCCGTCGAAAGCGGGAGCAGGAGAGGGATGACAGGGATCGCCGTCGGAAAGCAGGAGCGGGAGAGGGATGACGGGGATCGCCGTCGGAAGCAGGAGCAGGAGAGGAGTGACGGGGATCGCCGTCGGAAGCAGGAGGGAGTGAGGGGATCGGGGATCGCCGTCGGAACAGGAGGGGAGTGACGGGGATCGCCGTCGGAAACAGGAGGGGAGTGACGGGGATCGCCGTCGGAAACAGGAGGGGAGTGACGGGGATCGCCGTCGGAAAAGGAGGGGAGTGACGGGGATCGCCGTCGGAAGCAGGAGGGGAGTGACGGGGATCGCCGTCGGAAGCAGGAGGGGAGTGACGGGGATCGCCGTCGGAAGCAGGAGGGGATTTTTTTTTTTTGAATTTTTGAATTTTTATTATTATTTTTTTTATTTTTTATATTTTTTTTAACAAAATAGAACTAACCTACATGGTGAGGTTCGGGAGAAAGACAAAACCGACCCATTGAGTGAAATGATGAAGAAGATCGAAGGGTGGAGTAATGCTTTGATAGCATCGGAGGAAAGTTGGAGGATGAAGGGAGGAGATGAGGGAATGGAATTAGAATTATGGACAAAGATGGATGAGACGAAATGGCTGAGTGGTCGGGACAACCCTGGCCAGAGCTCCCTTGTCGATTTGGCTGAATTAATTATTTCGACTTCATCCCCGAACCCAAGCAACTGTCGCTTGGTGGAGGCTGCTGATGCTGCCATCGCTGTCTGTGGTGTGTCCTTCTCGACGAAAAGACGGCCGGCGGTTGAAATGAGGTCTTCTAAACCTGGCTCCTCTGCCTCTGCTTCAGATTCTTGAAATAATATACTGACTGCCGAGATTAGATCCTCGAGATCTGGTGCACATGGGTCTGTTTCGGCCTTCTTCTTCTTGCCAGGACGCTGAGCTTCTAGGACTTGATATGCTGAATTTGAAACTTCCTTTATCATGGTGTTATACCCTGGTTGCACAGGTCCTCTGACGAAGTGATCATAAAGTGTCCAAGTAAGGGGCCCTTGATCTGACTGCGAGGTGGATGCTAATGCTGCCCACATTGTGTATCCCAAGCCATGTTTTGTTGATTTTCTTGTGCCGGTGACCGTTTTGACCCTGCCTTGGAGGTGAGTACCTAGCCCCTTTCCGGTCTGATAGCCGATTCTGAACATGATATCCCATCCTTTTGCATTTGCTGATCCGTCCTTCCTGACTACTGCCACTGTCTGGGATATAACTGGGCGATTGGAGGAGAAAGTGTAGGCCCAGGGGTAGTTCACATCCAGTATAGAAATGACGGGTTTGTTGGATGGCCAAACCGAGGGCAAAACTCTCTCAACGGCTTCCACCGTGTGGGTGGTGGTCACACTCTTGACTTGACTATTCTTCCTTGAAAAGGGAACTTCAAGCATTGGTGTGCCGTGGATGGTACTGCCCCTAGTGACTCGATCCACGGGCGTCCCAAAATGGCCTTGTAAGTGTGATCTATGTCCAAAACATAAAATTCGACTGCCATGACAAGTGGCCCCAATTCTGCTTGCAATGTAATGATCCCATGACAAGCTCGTCTGGAATTGTCGTATGCGGCTATGGTAGTAGGGGTGGGTCGCAACTGACGTTCCGATATATTGCAGGCTCTTAAGGTGCTTAGTGGACACACATTGATCGAAGCTCCTGTGTCCACTAATGCCGCATCAATGGCTACCTTATTTATTGTGAGTGTAACACATAAGGGCATCTTCCTAGCCTCAGGAGCCGCTAATTCACCATCGGAGAAAGTGATTGTGGGCCCTTTGTTGACAATGGAAAGCACAGAGGGCAGATTGTCGGGGTTCATATCTTCACTGACCATGACCCTTTGTAGGAAGGCTCTCAGGGCATCTTGGTGAGTCTGCGATCTCTTGATCAGCTCCAGTATAGAAATCTTGGCAGGGGTTTGGTCCAGATGCTTCAGAATGTCATATTGGGTCCCCGGGACCGGTTCTACTTCCTGCATGTCTTGCTGCTGTTGGTTGCTGGTTTGTTGAATCGGTTGACCTGGCATGGCCACGGACGCATTAGGGTACATCCGGTGGAACATCCTTCCGCTCCGCAAGGCAAGGTTGTGGTGGAGGGGAGAAGGTGAAGTGTCCAGGATGGAGGGGTTGGCTAGTAAAGGTGCTGGTGCAGGGGATAGCGGGAAGTTATTTGGTGGGGGAGCAATGGAAGACATGGTGGGGGAGTCGTAGGGTGGTGAGGTGATGGCAGCGATTGTGGAGGAAGGAGGCTCTTTGGGTAAAGATGTGATCGTGGAAGGCATGTGGTGAGAAATGGTCAAAAGTTGACCCACTTCGTGTTCATCATCAAAGGCCCATTGAGCATCGGGTGGTGGGTGATGGACAACTGGATTGACTTGTGCGGGCGGAGGAGGTGGTGGAGCGGGTTGAGGGTTCGGAGCTACAGGATGTTGGGGCATGGGATTGCGGATTATGCCCAGGTCATTTGCTGGCTGCTGTGGCTGTTGCTGTTGCTGTTGGTGATATTGTTGTTGGAAGGGTTGGTACTGCTGTTGCTGTTGCCTTTGCTGCTGTTGCTGTTGCCTCTGACCTTGCTGGTTTCTTAATGTCTGTATCAGTCTCTTCATCTCCGCCCAATCAATCTGATTCTGCTCATGAAGATCGTATATGATATCCCTGAATTGGAAGCAATCTGATACATTGTGACCCGGATGGCGATGATACACACAGTATTTCGTCTGGTCCGCTGCCATGTTCCAATTCGGCTTCTCAGGAGGGAGTCGGAGGGCGTTCAAAGACATAAGGGCTGCGAAGACATCGGCCAAGGATTCGGCAAAGGAGGATATTGGGCTCTCTTGGGTCCATTGGGTTTTCTAGGTGCAAAACCATTCTGGGGTGGAGGGACCTGAGAGTATTGGCGTTGGTCTTGTGGAGGGTTCTGACTTTGAGGAGGAGGTTGTCTATTGTTGTTCCATGGTTGTTGGGGTTGCTGAGGCTGCTGGGACCTACCTATTAGGCCTTGGGGGTTACTCACCGCACCTACCTGTTCATTGATTTGGGTTCCCTCGGTGACAGGACCTTGGGGTTTCTTGGCATAACGAGCTTTGGGGGTTTCAAACATGGAATGTATAGGCGAGTCTTTGAGTTGAGTTTGAATAAAGCGGGCTCGACTATACAGCTGGTGCATGGTGGTAATATCGTTCATGGCTAGGACGGCTCGATAGGTAGGGGTTGCATTGGAGATCAAAATTTGACTTTCTCCCTTTCCGGCATGGGGCAGCGGACCTTGGAGGACAGTGCGCGCCACCGATCGGCATAAGCAGAGAACTCCTCATCAGGTTTCATTTTCTCGGCCACTAGATCCACAAAAGAATATTCGGGTCCAACCCGATCTTGGAACTGCTGCAGGAACCTTTCTTGAACAATCCCGAAGTCCTCCGCTTCCTCGGGAGGCAGGGAATAAAACCACTCTAAGGCTGGACCATCCAAGGATTTTCTAAACAAGTAGGCCATGAGGTGACGGTCGTACTTGTGAGGTGCTGATTCATAAACGAAATCTTTCAGATGAACATAGGGGTCTCCTACCCCGGAGTATCGCCGGTAGACAGGGAGCTCTGACTGGGGCGGCACCCGGAGATATTGAAAGGACGGAAGAGCAATGTCGGCTACCTTACGAGGATCTATCTGCCTCCTGAGGTCATGAAGCTCCTTTTTCATGACGGCCCACTCCGCTAGGAAGTCGGAGGGGGCTGGAACATGACGTGTAGAGACGATGGAGCGAGGTTGCTCGAAAGTATGAGACCCCTCGTGGGGCAGAAATGCAGGTTCAGCCGTGTAATAGTTGGAAGTTGGAGGGGATCTAGGCCGAACCTCTCGTGCCGGAAGGTAGTTTGGCTCTGAAAAGTGAATGGTGCGAGGACGGAGGGGTGTGGGATCTGCGCCTGAGGAAGGAAGGTGGGGTGCTGAAGCGATATGGATGGAAGAGTCCGTTGGCCGGACTGAGTTATGGGCAGATGGAGACAAGGGCTGCTTGCCTTTGGCAGCAGCGATGAATTCTCGCACTTGTTCTGGAGTTAAATGGGGGAGCAGCTGGCTGAATTGCGAATGGGGGTCATCCCCTTTGGAGGAGAGGGAGGACGGGATTGACCCCTAACGATAAGAGGAGACTGAATAGGGGGGGAAGTATGGCCGAGGTGGATTGGGCCACGTCTTCGAGGAGCCCTATAGGCAAGGTATCATCAGAAAGGACATGGAATTGGTCCATATCGAACAAAGGATTGTGATAAATCACAAGGATGGGAGGGGACTGACTCGATCTTCCTAGGCAACGACGCATGCACCTCCCCAATCAATTGGGAAGGTGATACAGACACACCTAGACTTTATCACAACAAGGAAAGACTGAGATGAGGAGGGAGGGATCAAAGCACTCAAGTTATCATGCTTAAGGCGCAAATTTTAAGATTTCAACTTGACCTTTTAAATGAATTGACTGGAGGGATGTCACTTGGCCAAGCGGTCTCTAGTAGGAATGGACTCAAGTGCTTCGGGGTAGCTAAGGGTGGCATACACTCACATGCGAGGGTGGCTCGAACTATGGGTGCAACGGGTACAACCTGCCCGGTGAACCGCAACGTGCGTACGGTCACGAGGACTTACGGAGGTCCTCGGAAGGCGGGTCCGAGTCAGCCTACGAGTGCTCGTAGGTGAGAGGACTCACTCAACCAAGGGGGAACCTGATCAACTGGGATGAGTAGCGTATGCAAAGGACTAAAAGTCCAAAATGTATGCAAGAGTGGGGATAGGGAGCAAACAGGGTGAAAAACCAGCCCTCGGGGGAAGTCGCGACGGCCGGGTACGCCGCGACACGATCGCGACAGCGCGAGCTGCCGCGATACGGACAGAGACCCGAGAACACAGTGGATCACCAACCCAATACAAGCAGACTTCCCTACTAAGATAAGAAACACAAAGAAACACTAATCAGGTACAACATGGATCGAAACGCAGACAGAAACCGATTCATGGATGAAAGAAGTAACATACAAAGCAAACCTGTTAACGCGTCGCCTGTCCAAGCCGCGACCTGGTCGCGTCCAATCCTTCGACCGCGATAAGAACTGGAAACTTACAGATGAAACTAAATGGAAAATCCGAACCCTAACAGGATACTATCGGACAAAAACGCGAGCAAACATGATCTAAGCAATATAAGAAAGATGCATGCTCTCATGGGCATTGAACAGAAAGGACAAAGGGAATAGCAAGCACTAACCTGATGACGCGTCCCCCTGGTGCGACGCGAACTTGTCGCGACAGCGCGATCGGTCGCGACAATGACAGAGCGAAAAAAAATGCAGGGAACGAAGAACAAAACCCTAACAAGATACTATAATGACAAACAACAAGGAAACATGGCAAGCAGACAATCAAAATCTACGAGGGTGGCAGTGAAGGTCCCACCGTGATCGCCAAAAGGTGTAATCACAGGGATTGGCTTCCCCTCGACACGCGAAAGTGTACTAAAACTAGTAGCATAAAAATGATGTGTGATCGCCACCTAGATAAGTTGCCTAGTGATATGGAAAGACAATGGCTAACTTAAACTAGGAAAAGGAAGAGAACAGGAAACTGACCTGGTGTCACGGTTGCCATGGCCGCCGCGTTTCTAGTATCGCGTCAGTGAAAGTCGACACGTTTATTGTCGCGTCACCCTAGGCCGTCGCGTTCTCTGAATGCGGGAGAATTGTTGTTGTGACCTTCTTCTAGTCCTCCAGCCGGCCAGAGCACCAGAGCTTCTCGTAGATTTCGCTTGCTTGCCTGCCAATCAAAAGAAAACGCAAGGAGAAGACCCCATTAGAACATGTAAAGTGTAGTATCTATTCTAAAAGACGAAGTGAGATGGGAAACCATGGTGGGAACGCACCTGGGGTGGTTTTAAACCCCTGTGGGTGTGGGAAAACGTGGGTGGATGGTGGATATGCTCTATTTAAAAAGGACATAAAAATGCATGTAGAAATAGAAAAGAGAAAGGGTAGAGAGAATGAGCCCCATTAGGGCGACTTCCTGGCGTGGATGCAGCTCCGATGATGTGCAAAGAGATCCAGGAGATTGCTAGAGTCGCCCTCTTCACGTTCCTTGCTCCATTAATGATGAAATGAGTGAGTTGTGGGGAGTGGAATGTGAAGGGAATGAAGGGAATGAGTGGCTGCGTGGCTAAGTCTAGTTCAGAGGGAATTTTGGCAGCCCTTCGGGGTGGTCATGAGGCTCTCTTCGTCCATGAGGAGGGGCCTTCCTTATATAGAGCTTGGAGTGAGAATATTAGGCATTATCTCCTCAAAAAGGTTTAGAAATTAAAAGTGGGGGATAAAGCTCTATCAAAATCAGGTGTAGAGTCCTTAGGGGAGCTTAGGAGAGTCCTTAGGGCCAAAAATCCGCCCAAGGGGTCGGGACAACCCTCTTAGACCAAGTCAAAGTGCATGGGAGGATAAATAGGGTGTGGTTATGGAGGCCAGAGATCTCGGTCCTTGTCGCGTCAGATCGTAGGGTCGCGATTAGAAACGCGACGGTGCGGGGGGTCGCGACAGCATTTCCCACGTGCATGTATAATGCATGGGCTGTCGCGGCGGCCCAACCAGTCGCGACTATAGTCGCGGCGCCACGATGCGTCGCGACAAGGAACCTGAATTATCTTGTATTATCCTCCTATCCACATGATAAAATAGGAGTTATATTCTTCTAAGGACTCTTTCAAATGATAGATTTCGGGATTTCAAGGTATTTTATTGGATTAAAGTGCTCAAATCAAGGCAAATGATGGGCTCAAGGTGAGTGACCAATTAGGGGCCCACTAAGGTAGCAAGAAATGTGGTTCAACCCATTAGTCATAATCGGGTGTCTACAATGACATCTTGCACAGATAGCATCTTTAAATATTTAGGAGAAAAGACAATCATATACTTCAATTTATAATAGCAATCGATGTGAATTAGTCATCAATTGATGTGAATTAAATCAGCAATCGATTGATGAACAAGGCACATAAACAATCGATTTGCAAGACTTCGACTATCAGGGATTATAACATGAATATACGAAGTATCAGCACTTTGACTGGCCAAGTGTAAATCGTGACATCCGAAGTCAAGGTGCTTCGGATGGCAGAGATACAACGTGAATATATGAAGTGCCATTGCTTCGACTGACCAAGTGTAAATGTAAACATCCAAAGTGTCAGTTGAATTTTGTCTTGATCGGTCGAAGTGACTTCGTCATATCTGAAGCTTTGCTTCATATATGACGAAGTTCCACTTCATCTGACAAAGAACAAAATAGAACATCTGAAATCACAGTGTTAAATTTATCTTGATCGGTTGAAGTGACTTCGTCATATCCAAAGCTTTGCTTCGTATATGATGAAGTTCCCCTTCGACTAACAAAGAGTAAATGAGTACATCCGAAGTCACAATGTTAAGTTTTGTCTTGATCAATCGAAGTGACTTCGTCATATCCGAAGTATAACTTCGTATATGATGAAGTTCTACTTCGACTGACAAATAACAAAACTGTACATCTGATGTCTGTGCTTTGGCTGACTACGACCAAATGTGAACATCTGATGTTCATTTAAGCTAGTTAGAGGCTTATTTGCCGACTACTTACGTCTCAACGATCATTATTCCACTGCCATGTTTGGGATGTGACATTTTCTCTTTTAAACCTATTTTAGGTCTTTATTTGGCCCATATTACCCTTGAAATCTTCTACGAAACTTTTTATTTATTCACATTTAAAAATTTATGTCGAAAGGGCCATGGAGTTGTTGGTTATGGTAGTGGCTACCACTGCCAGTGCCTAAAGGGGTGTTGTAGATGGTGACACCGTGCTGATGTCACTGATGCTAGCGGTGCCTCTTTCCATAAGTTTTATTGGACAATGGTGGCTCTGGCACATATGATGCTCGCAGTACTTATGGTTGGGGACGACATGCTTAGCGCACACCACTTCTTGCCATCTATTTGTCGATAGCGCCCAGGCTATAGGTCCTTGCCACTCCCATAGTCAAAGTAGAGCCAACCACCAATGCTTCCCCTAACTACACTAACCGATTAGAACCTCCCAAATAGCTCAAACACAGAAGAACAACAGAGGATGGGCGAGAGAGAGAGAGAGAGAGAGAGAGAGAGAGAGAGGGGAAGTGGTCGTGCAAAGGGGAGGCGGAGGAGGAAGAAGGCGAGGAGCCCACCATGATTTTCCAGATGGGGAGAATGAGTTGGAGGGGCATAGGCACACTCACCGCCATGTACTTGTAAATGAGCTCCTAGTGTTGAAGCTCCTACAGCTGCATGAAGGTGAAGCCCGATCTCCCCCAACCCATGTTAGCAGTCGACATGCTAGATGCTCAGCTCATCGATGGCCTCTTCAGTGGCTACTTGGTGCAGTGCTGGAACGCGCTCTGCAGTTGAGATCTTGCTCCAACGAGCTCGCGGTCTTCCTCCTCAATGTGGAGGTGAACGTAGGGCCCGACTACTACAGGGCCATCTATTGGGAGCATGGGTAGTTACTTGTTAATTTTTGCACTTTAATCATGCTTAATTTATCTTAGTTTTGATGATGACAAAATGTATTTATGTTGATTACTTGTTCATGACAAAATGAATATATGTTGACCAAATTATTTTTATGAACAAAAATAAACAACATATTTTACCAATTATAAATATTATCATGAATAATGTACAAATGAACTAAGCACAATCGGCTAAGTGTTATATCGACTAAAGTATTTTTATATCTAAAGTCGAAGTCTACGCAGGAGTTGAAGATTAATTCGTCTAAAGGATAAGTCTCTTCAGTAGTCGAAGTTTCACTTCGACTGAGGTAAACTTCCTTCAGTAGTCAAAGTCCCTCTTCGATTGAAGAAGACTTGCTTCATAAGTCAAAGTTCAACTGCGACTGAAGAAGACTCGCTTCATAAGTCGAAGTTCCACTTCGACTGATATACTATTCTTGGCAGTCGATATTCATTTCAACTGAAGAAGAGTTTCACAACAATCGAACCTCAAGTCGATGTTCACTTCAACTAATACTGTGTCTATCTTCTCAAGTCGAAGTTGACCTGATTATTTATATAATTGTATTAGCAAGAAAATATTTATTATTTCTTGAATATCTTTTATCGATTGACTTAATTCTTATATTTTTCACGTATGGAAATATTATCACTTGTTTTTTTATAAGACTTGATAAATTTTGTGAGAAATTTATATTTCGTGTAAAATGTACTTTATCAATGATTAAGCTCAAACTCTACATCTGATCTTTTGTGAATGATAATGGAAATGTTTTATATGTATTTGTCATTTCAGAATCCCAGTCATATTATTAAAAACTAGGTTATTTCAAATGTTAACATATGTATAAGAGTATTTAATACACTGAAAAACTACTTTATCAAGTAGACGATGCAAACGTACATTAGAAATAGTATATACACAGTAGTTTACTCACTTAACTCTCAACAAATACACATTAATAGGAATGTATGAATATCTATACAAAAAGGCGTCTACTAAACCCTTATTTTGTATTCCTATTATCCAATGAACAACATCATTTAAACTGACCCAGGATATTAGCTTGAAGAAAACCTTTTTTGTATTTAAGTATCCATGCATATCATTAAACAGACAGCCTGTCGACAAGCACTGTCCCAGAACCAGAAATTGTCTTCTAGTTGCTTGCACCTATCGATAGCCACCTCCTGGCTGTCGACAACCACTGTGTAGGCCAGTGTTCCAGTACCTTCCTTTGCTCAGTCTTTTTTTAACACTTCATGTTATTAGCCTAGCAAGCTACCATCCTCTTTCCCTTGGATATTTACTATTATGTCACTACAGAGACCATCCACATTGCTTCATATACTCTTCTTTGGATTACTCTTAAAGTCTTCATGTACAAGTGATGTCTAGTTGTTACAACTTCCTGTGTTCAGTAACCTAAGTTCATAGACCTTGATGTCATGAGAGTTTAAATACTTGAATAGCACAATTGATTGTGAATAACTGGCGACAACAATTATTGGGTCCCTGGACCCCACTTGATTAATATGCTGGGAGGAGCACCCGAATTCATTTACTGCCATACTGAATGATAAAGGATACCTAGATGCTTGGCATTGCATCAATACAGTTTGATTATGGTCATCATGTTATATGTCCTGTGTGAATATATATATGAGCCAGAATATGAGATTCATTGTGAATTCCTGAACATGTTTTGTACCTCAGTACCACTGTTCCAATTTCACTGTCATGTTAAGATACTTATTTGTCCTTCTGTGATATCAGTCTAGTCTTTTACCTTGATCATCATATATTTTAGTCCTTATGATTTGAGAATTTGAATCCTACTGGACTAGTTAGCTCACACATCCTACCTTTTCAGGTGACCAAGATGGGGGTGAAGTCTAAAGGGACATGTGTGCTGAGTGGACTGTACGTCGTTGAGCAACCAAATCATCTACTGCATTTATTAGTGTGAATATGAAATGTAATGAATAGAAGTTTACCTGCTCCTCACTTAGTTTGTAATGAGGAGTGCCTTGTAATAAGACTTCCGCTTAGTGAGTTATGAATGAACAAATGTTAGTATTAATTCTTGTGCCTGATTTATGTCATTTCCAATAAATAGACTTTTATTAGGACGTGACAGATAATTTGGTATCAGAGCCTTAGGTCGATAAACCTAGGGATAACCAGTGAGTTGGGGTAGAAACTCGGGATTAGCTATAATGGCAATAATGGTTTTGTAACTACGTAGATGCTTAACTTGTTATCTATTTCAGCATGGACATGAATGCACAAGAAAGATTGGTGGCAACAATGGAGAAGCTACGCTAAGACATAGAAATATATGCCCAAGCCCAAAGGAAGCCCACGTACAAATTAAAGAGGAAGTGTTAAATCTGACTGTGGGCACATTCCTGGCGGGTAATCCACGTGCTTCTCTGGATACCATGACCCAGATCATGAACAATCTGGATAGTTTGAAGCTGGGCCAGGACATACTGCTCCACCAAGTGGAAGGATATTGGGAAGTATTGACTGAAGCGGCAAGGGAGTTGTACCATGGTCCAGGAGGAGATCAACAGCCATCCGTGGAGTCTGTTGTTCAGACTTAATGTGAGATAGAGAATGGGAAACTTACTTTTGTAACCTCTCTTTTCGATCTGTAGTGGTTGTATATATAACTCACCTGTATATGCATGAGTAATGAGAGGTTGAGGGATGTTAGTAGTAATGTACAAACTTTCGGCTAACTAGGAAGAATGTTGTAAATATTTTATTCTGTGGAGCAAAGTGTTGATGTAATATAGTGTAAATAATTGGCTTGTTAATGGAAATGGTGTGTTTTGTGAAATTTAAAGTTTGTATATGATGAATGTGAGCATGATTTGATTATGGAATTAATGTATACATTATTGGATGTCTCAGATATTCTCTCAATTTAATCATGGAAAGAGGTGATGCAAATTGGAAGAAAATGGAGAGTTCAATGCATAATCTGACTCGAGTAATGAGAACTGTAGCCAAGAATAACAGTCACAACGGAACAAGTTTATTTAAGGATTTCCGAAGTTTGGACCCTTCGAGATTTACGGGTAGTACGGATCCAGATGAGGCAGAGAATTGGTTAAAAGATATTGAGTGGATTTTCAAAGTGAACAAATGTAAAGAGGAGGAAAAGATTCATTTGGCAACATTTCAGTTAGATCGGGATGCCCGAGCATGGTGGGAGACAGTGGAATCCACCTTAGAGGACCCAAACCAAATGGGTTGGGAAGAGTTTGTAGAACTATTCAATGATCAGTATTTCTCTGAGGTAGTTCAGGAGAGAAAAGCAAATGAGTTTGCTAGCTTGAAGTAACTCAGGATGTCAGTGTCAGAGTATGAGGCCCGGTTTGCCCGATTGTCAAAGTATGCTCCACATCTTATAGCCACAGAAAAACTCAAGGCCAAGAGGTTTATGAACAGATTGCATCCCAATTTCATTATGCAGCTAACCCCTCATTTGATTACTACGTACTCAGAAATGGTTAAAAGAGCTTTAGCATTAGAAGCTGCAAATGACACCGTGGATAAGATTAGAGGAAGGTCGGGAGAAGGATCTTCAGATCGTAAGAGGAAGTATGAGTCGGGGAATGTCCCGAAGGTTTAGCAAACTGTTAAGAAGGCAGGAAAATCTCCAGTTGGAGGTAAAAATGTATGTAAACACTGCCATCTCAGTGGGCATAAGGCTGAGAACTGTTGGCGTAGGTTGGGTGCCTGTCTTCGCTGTGGGAGTACTCAACACAAATTCCGGATTGTCCGATGCCCAAGACTGCACCAACAAATCAGAACCTCCGGGTGAAGCAAGGAAGATTGCAAGCTATTTAGGAAGTGGAACCTAAATCACCGCAAGAAGGCAGACTGATAGAAGGTATATTACTAGTAAACTCAAAACTTGCATATGTATTGTTTGATTCAGGAGCTACACATTCCTTTATTAGTTATGAGTTTGCTAAATCTTTAGAAGTAAAATCAGTTACATTACCTACACATCTAGAAGTTGCAACTCCTTTGAGTGAGGGTAAGAAACTTATGGAATATTACCCTGCTAGCCAAATATTAGTCAAAGGACGTAATTTACTCGGTGATTTGATATGCCTTGAGATGGGGATTATGATGTAATCCTTGGGGTTGATTGGCTATCTAAACATCATGCAAATTTAGATTGCTAATTAAGACAAGTAACCTTTCTAGAAAAGGAATTTTACTCCATGACTTTTGATAAATCCCGCACAAGAAAAATACCTATAATTTCAGCAGTCAAAGCATGTAAATTGGTACAAAAAGGTTGTCTGGGGTATTTGGCTTATGTAACTTTGATAAATCAGAACACTTCTGGATTGGAAGATATTCCAGTGGTAAGGGAATTTCTTGATGTTTTCCCCGAAGAGTTACCTGGTTTGCCACCTAGTAGAGAGGTGAATTTCTCAATTGAATTGGTACCGGGAGCTACACCAATTTCAAGAACACCCTATAGAATGTCAATGAAAGAGCTAAAGGAGTTAAAAAGGCATTATTGGAGTTGATAGAAAAGGGATTCATTCGACCCAGTACCTCACCTTAGGGTGCTCCGGTGTTGTTTGTTAAGAAGAAGGATGGGTCTATGCAGTTATGCATAGATTATCGACAATTGAATCAGTTGACTGTTAAGAACAAATATCCACTTCCAAGAATCGACGACTTATTTGATCAATTGTCTAGAGCTCAGTGTTTCTCCTAGATTGATTTGAGATCTGGGTATCATCAACTCAAAATTCAGGAACAGGACATTCATAAAACAGCTTTTCGAACGCGTTATGGGCACTACGAATTCGTTGTAATGCCGTTCGGATTGACAAATGCACTAGCTGCATTTATGCGTTTGATGAATGACGTGTTTAGATCTTATTTGGATCAGTTTGTGGTTGTATTTATAGATGACATACTGATTTATTCTAAGAGCATAGAAGAGCATGAAGCATATTTGCGGATTACTTTGCAACTGTTACAAGAGCATAAATTGTATGTGAAGTTCAGTAAATGTGAGTTTTAGTTGAAGCAAGTGATGTTCTTAGGACATATTATTTCTAAAGAAGGTTTGTCAATAGATTTTTCGAAGATTGAAACCATACAGAAATGGGAACAACCTAAGAACCTCACTGAGATCAAAAATTATTACCGGCGGTTTATTAAAGATTTCTCTAGAATTGCTTCGTCTCTCACACAATTGACTAGAAAAGGAACTGCATTTGAGTGGAGTGAGAGTTGTGAGCAAGCATTTCAAGTGTTGAAAGAATGTGTAAGGCCCTCGAATTTTGTTGCATTATTTTAATTTCGTGTAAATAATTCATGTTGTGTATGCATAGATGTACATATCTACGTATGTATTAACTATTTATACTTATGTATGCATGTGTATAAGTTAGTTGTAAATAATGTATGAATGGTATGATGGTAGTGTGTACATGATAGCATACATATGGCATGTATAGGTATAAGTTGTGCATGGTTTATGCATGTTTTGAGTTCTGGCCGAAGGCCAACTTGGCGTCAAGATCAATAGACGTTGGTGTTGTGTCGGCGTCAACCATATGGACGTCAACACTAAGTCCAGCGTCCAGCGATGTGGACGCTAATTTCTCTGACCTGCATGCGTTGCAGAGCCCGAATTTCCGGGAGCAAGCTAGCTCACCCATTGGGGAGCTGTCCCCAACGGCTCTGAGCCTTCCCATCAGCCCCCTGCGTGGGTGGAGGGGCTTCTTTGCTATAAGACTTCACCCTTTGCAACCAGAAAACCTCTCTTGACCTCTTTCAAGAGATAGAGAAAACCCTAGCTCGGAGCTGCACAAAGACCCAACTTTCGAGGCTTCAATCCGGCGATTCAAGGCTTCATCCGGCAACCTACTGCATCAGGAGGGTAGCTAGAACATCGGGGAGGACTTCCCCAACCGTGGTTTGGTTTCTGCATTGACATAGAACCCGGAGGAGAGCAATTGTGGAGGCTTCTTGGGACTGCCCAAGGAGAGCTTCTCCAGCCATTTAGATCCCTTTGGAGTTTTTGCAAGAGGCAAGTAACCTACCCCTATCATCCATGTAGATGTCAAGTAGGGTTTTATCATTTTTATGTATTTTTCCTCGTGTCTTAGACCCCCCCATTCTTCTGGTTATTTGGAGTTCGGTCTGTGTTCCTGCACAGATAGGAACTTGGCGTCAATGCCTTGACGCCAAGATTCCCCGTGTGCGTCCAGCGATCTTGCCGTCCACTCCTGGAACGGCCAGAGACCGCCGTTAAGTTCGTCTGGGCAGAACAGTGAACTGTTCTCTCCTTGTATATGATTACTTTCGATATGTTTTGCGATGAGGATATATTGTAAACCTATTATGCTACGTAATGTGAATGTTGGAATGTGTGGGAGAATGGTTGTGCATTTATTTTGTGGATGGTTGAGTTATTATTTATTTAAAATGCATGTGGAAGAATGGCCATGTATGTTCACCCATGATCCTAATAATCCGTGAGAAATTATGATGCCCTAATCATGTTGAATCATGTCTACATATGTCAGTCTCTGCTCTGAATTTTCTGGAATTTTTCCATGTCAATGTGATTTACTGAAAATTTATACTTGGGAAATAGAAAACATGTGTAGGATTGCTAAATTTCCAGTAAATCGTGTGTTGTGTAATAAATTCGGGAAAAAATTCTATGGCATTGTGTATATTGGGTTCAGGGTTATGATCTGTTAAACTGAACTTTTATGTTATACACCATGATAAATTAAATTTTGAATAATATGGGAATTTATGTTAAATTTTCTGCAATTGCATTTTGGATCAAAAAATGTGAAAATTTTCATGTGGGGTCCTAAACCCGAAATCAGCATGTGGTTAAATTCTCAGGTCATTTGGATAACTATACCATGCAATATGAATTTTCCATGCAAAAATGGATAATTAATGCATGCCATTGTGAAATGATTTAATTTCTGTGTAACCCAACCTGATTGTGAAGCTTCCTGAATGTTAATTTCTGTCATCTGTAGCGGTATGATTAGGAAAACAGAGTCATGTTGGGAATGAAAGAATAAATGAGATATGAGCGTCATGTGTAAAATGTGTGTAAAAACCATATGTGTAATGTGTAAAACTGTGCCAAGTGTGATACTGCTTCCATAGAGGGCTGTGGAACCGTACCATGGAAAAGTCCCATAGGAAGGTTCAATGTGTTGTGATCCTAAGGGCATTAGGATGAAATCCTGGAGGTGGACAAGTACCACTGGTTAGGGTGGAGACTTGTTCTCCCGGTCTGCGCAGTCCAAGAGTCGTCACTGTATTGCCTAGGTGGCGTCTATGTGTATGTGATGTGATGTGTCCTTCTTATGGTGGTTTGAACTATGTGTCACGGCACTAAAGTGTAAAATGTGAAAAGTGATTGTGATCATGTGCAAATTGTGTAGTGTGAACATGTGTAAATGTGCAATGTGTAAAAAGTGAAGTATGTGAATTAGAAATTGTGTAAAAATGTGAAACCAAAATGTGAGGATGTGAAATTGAAATCCATGATATGATGATCTGAAATCATGTTAGAACAGCAACATAAATGTGGTTATGATCATGTCCTATATATGTACAATGCCTAGAATCCATGCTAGGGATAATCCTTACTTATGTGTAAACCATTCCATGTGTGTTTGCTCTCACGTTGTGGTTTGAATGAGAACATAGCTTTCATGTGTTAGATTGTAAGCATTGAACCACGTCAAAACAGCAAGCTTAAAGCATGTAAAATGGTTATGTGCATGAGTAAGAATGAGAAGTAACCATGTTAACAATGTTTTCTTTCATGTATGTAAGCTAGTCATGCTAGATTGCTTTCATGTTTTAGTTTAATTGAAAGTAGAACTTTCATGTGTAGGAATGATTAGAGAGCATGTGATAGGAGATTTTGATTTAGGAAATCTGAAAGCATGAATCATGTGTTTCATTAGTAGAATTACCATGATAAGGTTGTTAATTTCGATGTCACGCATGCTATATGTTGTGTCTTGTAAATGGTATGTAAAAACCTGCTATGATATGTGCATGTGTGATAGATGTAGTGTTATTTGCTGAGTCTTTTAGACTCATTACTTGCTTCGGCGTACAGGTGTAGTAGGTGACACACCTTTGGAGGAGATCGTGGAGAGCGACTCCGAGCGCGGGGAGTAGCTAGCTTGGTGGAGCTTAGTTGTGACATCTTGACATTTTGATGTATGTAATTGAGGCATTGTATTAGATCTATCATGTAAACTTGGACAAACTATGTATTTTATCTTATCACTTATTTTACATGGATTATGTGGACTTCAGTTCTTTAAATGTTAATGCAATCATGTATGTTAAATGTGGATGATGAATGAAATGAAGACAGTGGTTCTTTACTTCCGCTACTCTGTTCTTATATTCAGTGTATCTCAGCTGAATGTTATTGTTGGGTAAATGTCCCACTATGGCAACATTCGCTATGGGTTGGTATAACCGTACCAGTATAATGAGGGTCGCTACAGAATGTTTGTCATCTGCACCAATTTTAGCTTTGTCGGTAGAAGGAAAAACATTTGAGGTTTATGCCGATGCTTCGAACATTGGACTGGGATGTGTATTGATGCAAGAAGGCAGAGTTATCGCTTATGCATCTAGACAATTGAAGACTCACGAGAAAAATTACCCAATACATGATTTGGAGTTGGCAGCGGTAGTTTTTGCTCTTAAACCTTGGAGACACTACTTGTATGATAATCAGTTCATAGTGTACTCCGATCATAAGAGTCTCAAGTACTTATTCTCACAGAAAGAACTGAATATGAGACAAAGAAGATGGATGGAGTATATCAAAGATTATAATTTCAAAATTGAGTACCATCCGGGAAAAGGTAATATTGTGGCTGATGCACTCAGTAGGAATACTATAGCCAAGGTATTCCAATTGCAAGTTAAGGAATGGAAATTATTGGAGGAATTCTCCACATTGAGTTTGAAGGCCAAACCACAAGAAGAAAGAGTTGTAATTGATAACTTGACAGTTCAGTCAGACTTGCTAAAGCAAATTGGAGAACAACAGGACAATGATCCTACATTGACAGAAATTAGAGAAAAATTGGCTTCTAGACCTGATTTTAATAAAGATGTACAAGGGAATCTTCGGTTCCGGGACAGGTTGTGTGTGCCGGATAATCCTGAAATTAAGAAGCAAATACTGGAAGAAGCTCATCGGTCACACTACACTATCCATCCAGGAGTTGTTAAGAAGTATCAGGATTTAAAGAAACATTTCTGGTGGTGCAACATGAAGAAAGACATTGTGGATTTCATAGCTAGATGTTTGACATGCCAGAAAGTTAAGGCCGAACACCAGAAATCGGCAGGAAAATTAAAACCACTTAAAGTACCAGAGTGGAAATGGGATAGTGTCGGTATGGATTTTATTGTGGGGTTACCCAAAACACGAAGTGGATTCGATGCTATATGGGTAATCATTGACCGACTTACAAAGTCGACACATTTCTTGGCAATTACGACAAGATAGTCTGTTAGTATTTTAGCAACACTGTATATAAAAGAAATTGTTCGGTTGCATAGAATTCCAAAGGACATAATTTTGGACAGGGATGCGAGGTTCACCTCACATTTTTGGAAAGAAATGCAAGATGCATTGGGAACTAAACTGAAGTTTAGTACTGCATTTCATCCTCAAATCGACGGACAGACAGAACGAGTGAATCAGATTATTGAGGATATGTGCCGAGCTTGTGTATTAGAGTTTGGAAATGACTGGAATACTCACTTAGCAATCATGGAATTTGCTTATAATAATAGTTACCAGTCTACCATTCAAATGACACCATTTGAAGCTTTGTATGGTCGGCAATGCAGATCACCATTGTGTTGGGTGGAATTAAAAGAATCACATATTCTTGGACCTGAAATGATTCAAGAGACGACAGAAATTATTAAGCTAGTGCAAGACCGAATGAAAGCTGCCCAAGACCGACAGAAAAGTTACACTGATCGTCGAAGAAGGGAGCTGGAATTTCAGCAAGGAGAACATGTGTTCCTTAAAGTATCACCCCGAAGAGGAATCAAGAGATTTGGTATTAAGGGAAAATTGAGTCTAAGATATATTGGACCATTTGAAATACTAAGGAGAGTTGGGGAAATGACTTACCAACTGGCACTCACACCACAGTTATCTAATGTGCATGATATTTTTCATGTGTCAATGTTGAGAAAGTATGTATATGATCCAGAACACATTATTAAATACCAAGATCTAGAGATACAAGAAAATCTAGCATATGAAGAAAAACCTGTACAGATCCTTGACCGAAAAATTAAGCAACTTCGGAACAAGGAAGTTCCACTATTAAAGATTCAGTGGAATAAGCGAGGACAAGAAGAAGTAACATGGGAGCTGGAAGATGCCATTAGGATCAAGTATCCGAAATTGTTTACAGGTTAGTAATCATATTCTTATGTTATTAAATTTGGAGGACCAAATTTCTTTTAGTGAGGGAGAGTTGTAACACCCTGGAAAATTTTATTTGTTAGAAAATATGAATAATATAGTTATTAGACTTAACTATTATTATGAGATGGAAATAATTAAAATCTGGGATTAATTGGTGTTAATAAATGTTACGCCAATGTTGTACTCAGAAGTGCGCGCTCCGATAGGGCGACATCGAAATTTTGTAACAAAAATGAAATCTAAAAACACCATAATTTTCAGAAAAATGTAGTGATATCAGAAATGTAAATATCTAGATTTGTTGACATGCGGATTTCGAGATTAAGCCGACACAACTATTTTTTAGATGATTTTTCACCCAGCGAAAAATAAAATCTAAAAATTAAACTAAAATCACCATAATTTGTAAAACCATCACATTAGCCTGTGGTTGAAATTCTAACACAAATGGATATCATTTGGATATATTAATGAGAGGATTATTGGGCCAGCTGATTTATGGGCCATTTACGGTGGTGATTTTTCTGGGAATCAAATGTGCCTACGTGTGAGGAGCTGGGACAGCCACCTCACTTAAGTGGGAGATTCACATGTTAACCCTTAGGTTTTTACTGTTACACCTATACATGGGAGGTGTCACAGTGCATGGAAGGCGGCTGGGTTATAAGAACACCCCATCACCCCTCGTATGCACCTTTCCACCATTTGTTCTTATTTGTCCTTGCGCACCACAGCTCTTGTATCTATTCTTGCTGCTTCTTCTGCTGCCATTGCTGTGCACCAAGAGAAGCTACTGCTTCCACTGCTCATACTTGAGGAGCTACCAGTCATAGCTGCCGTGGACTGCAACGACTGCATTTCAGCATCATCTTTCTCCTGTTAACGGTGAACTCTTTGAAGTGAAGGCTTCATCTACTTCAAGTTAGGTAGGATTCTATCCTCTCCTCCTACTTTATCTTCTACTTTTGCTGAGAAGCTCATAGCCACATACATGTGCTTCTGAACTTGTAAACCAACCTTGGAATAGTGTGTTCATCTTCGGTTTAGGTGTTTGTACCCTCAGACTTTTGTTAGACTCCTTAAATACCCTTAGAACTATGTGTCTATCATGAAGAGATCTTCTTTCATAACTATTGTAGTAGGAGTTATTCTCCTAGCACCATGTCATGTCAAGTTTCCAGCTTAACATGTGTAGGTGGTAGACCCATGCTTTGTTTCGTCCAACTTGTAAGACTATTGAAAGAGTTAGAAGCAAGTGTTTTCCTTAGATTTTGTCTATGTTTGATCCTTAAGTTCATGGTTAAAGTTTTTAGAATGGTTATAGAGTCATTTCTAGAAGGGGAATCGGTGACTGTCGACAGATAGGATGTAACACCTCGGAAATTTAGTAATTGAAAAATTAGAAATAAATAATTTCCGCATTATCAGAATGGTAGAACTTACGTACCACTATCGTAGGTGAGAAAACACATCGGAAAATTTTGTAAAAATTATAAATCAACTCCAAATATTATCCCTAAGCCTTCCACGAAGAAATTCGTGCAACGAAAAAAATCGATTGGCCTTGTGTACGTCACAATGTGACGAATTACCCAAATTAGGAAACTATGTTGGAAAACCATAAACGCGGAAAAATAACGTGACTATAAATTAAATAAACATGTTGGAGAGACTTCCAACATTATGTATTAATGACCCATTAATGAAATTGGGCCAATGGATCACTTTTGGCTCAATAATAAAATTGGAGCAAGAAATACACAAAAATTCGCACTTGTAATTAAGGGGTAATTGGGAAGGGCAAATTAGGGTTAAAATTAGTGATAATAGCCAAACTTAGCAAGCCAAATCGTGGCCAACCATGCTTGAAACTTTCCCATGGTGTAGTTACCTCATTTGGGAGGAGAAATTTCAGATTTTGGAAGGTGCCAAGCAGATCCCGCAGCCACCTTTCCTAGCACTAGTAGGACATGAAATTAAACCCTAAAACTATAAGAGTTCGTCACAAAACGTTTGGGGAAGGTTTGGCATCGGGTTGGGGTCGTGAGGAGCAAGCTTGGGGTGCAGGAGGAGAGGAGAACGGTTGGGGAAAACGTGGGTCTTTTTCAATCTCGCTCTACTTCAACCCAGAACCTGCAGGGAATTCTTAGTGTTCAAAGGTAGGTGATCTCGGGCCAAGAGTAAACGAAACCCATACCATCTTGTAGTGTGGCATGTCTAGTTTCATATGCAGTTGATTTGCCTAATTTTCATGGTGTATACGTCGAGTTCTAGGCGTTTTCCCTAAGTCGTGCATGATTAGGGCTTTTTACGTTCTTCATATTTTGCACGTGATTTGAGACCGAATTAGATCCAACCCCCAACATGAAAGATCTTCTAATAGTTGTCCTCGTCAAGTTTCATGTTGAATGTTTTGTCTAAATGTTAGTAGATAAAGAGTTACATGCATTGTAAGAGAGTCACTACCTGATTACTGCATTTTCGGTCTGAGGTTTGAACCGCGTCCGGTTCAGGCGACGCAATTCCAACGCCTGGTATCACGTCGGCCTTGGCCGATGTGATTAAGTGAACCGCGACTGTGGGGTCCAACGTGATTCTGCGTCTGACCAGTCAACGGCGCGCGTCAGACTTCCCGCCGCGTGGTTTTCTGCTTCAATCTGAACCGCGACGGGAACACCCGACGCGATTTAGCCAGTTTTCTCGCTCAAACATTTTCGCCCAATTTTTATATTGTTATTTTAATGTTTTTCTTGAACGCGTCGGCATCCCCCAATGCGATTCAAGTTAAAACGCGCCCAGGTAGGGCGACGCGATTTATGTTTCTTCACAGTTTGTCACATCTGACCGTACATCGTGTTATGAAAAGCGTCCACTGCGTTGGATGCGATTCAAAGACCGACCCGAGGTTGTTATTTTTGGCTAATTAGTCAGCATGTTTGGGCTCTGGGTCTCTCAGCATGTTGCATTGTGTTGCATAATGTGCATTAGCCTAAAAGTAATCAACCTACTTGAAAACTATAATGACTTGAATTTGATTCTAATGTGAATGATATTATGCTCATGAACTATTGTCTTGTGTTCTAGCTTGACGTGAAATTGACATGATAAAGATATAATATGAATGTGTGGTTGAATACTTGTTAGCATGGACTTGTTAGTTAAGTTGTCTACATTGATATGCATATGTTTTAGTTATATGCTTTCCGATGTTTCACTAATTATTCATTAATTGCATACATGTTAGGAAAGATTCGTGACACGTCACTTACACGTTTGCACGATTAGGCACACCATTTTTGGGGAATTGAGAGCTCTCTGTCGGTCATTCCGTATTGGCAGACTAGCGATCTTTTCCTTAAGACCTCCGTAAGTCTCTGTACTCTATGGATTCCCTCATAGAGACCGAGCTGGTTGTACCATGAAGTACCCTGGAGATAAAGAGCACTTGTACCGAGTACGATCTGTTATTAGTCACACTCTTGTCAAGACATTAATGAATTATGGAACATAAGATACATCATTATGTGTCCAATTGATCTCTTGAGATTTGTCATACCTTGATTCTACGAATGATCATGTCCTTATTACAACGAGCTTGTTATTGAAATTCCATGGCCATAATATGTATATGTTGTTCGGCACAACGTAGGACTTCGGTCCATTTGACCAATGCATGTGCAATAGGGGCCTTGTCTAGTCCTGGGGAGGAGCGCCCCAACATACTTATTAACTGCGGGAGTATGGACTTGTGGTGCTTGGCATGGCACAAACTTATATGCAAGATTTGTGGGAATGTGCTTTCGTTTGATATGATATGATATGATAAGTTTGATATGATAAGTCTGATCACGTGAATATGTGATATCTGTGTGAATATGGCCAATTTCTTTTGATATGATTCTAATCTTGAAATATCTGTCCATTGTATATGAAATTCAGAATTTGATTTGATACGATATTCGTTCTTTTCAGCTATTCGACTTGTTAGAAAAGCATGCATTGTCATCATGATCATGTTCATATCTGCCTATTTAAAATGTTAATCATGTATATTAGTGCCCGCACAATATTGAGATGTAAATCCTACTGAGCTAGTTCGCTCACTCTATCATCCTGTCCTTTTCAGGTAGTGATGAGGAACCAGTGGAGTCCGATAGGGCAGGACAAGAGTGATGAGCACTCGCCATATGAGGAGTTAACAGTTTAGGAATAGATATTTGAGTAGTCTATGTAATAGTGAAACTTTATCTTGGAGTTTTATTTGAATAATGGACCTTTAATTGGTTCTTTCTATGTAAGGTTGTAACTAGTGGATTGCAATGGAATAAGGAGTACTTTAATGACAATATTATGGTCTCCATTGTGATGTTTAATTGTGACTCTGTGTTACTCAACTGTGATACGTCTATTTGTATCGTTCACGCAACCCGGTATTTATTTCGCTGCTAAATATCTGGGCGTGACACAGGAAGTACCTGTGACGGATCGCCTCGGCCAAGCCCGTTAAACCGGTAACGTACTTGATCCGAGTCCGCCTCCCGCGAACGGGTCGATGCCTCGCAAGGGATACCAAACCACAGTCCGTGAAAACATAAAGGAACACACCACATTTCATATATATTTCACAGATTTACATAGCCAAATTTCCACAAAACTGAAAAGAAGCTACAACAGCCTGGGGCATACCCCGAGGTACAACTGAAGAAAGTAAACAATTGCAAAACTACACAACTACAAAGCTACAAAACTACACTGCTGGAGAACTACACAGCTGGAACTACTCCGCTGGAGGTACTGACCCTGCACCGCTACGACGCGGCCGTGAACTGGACGTCGGACGAGAACGTCCTCCTCGCCCTCACCTGGTGGGGGGGGGGGGGGGGTAGGGGTGAGTCTCTCTAGTCACTGGCTCAGTAGGGAACTCCCCCAAAACCGAGCAAAACAAACACCACGAGTACGAATAGTACACATCATCAACAATTTATATAACAGCTAAGCAGGTAAGTAAAGCTGTAAAAGTACTCACCGTCTGCTAACTATGAGAAACAACAGTAATAATTAAACGGCAAACCAGTACAGGTGCACAAGCTAAAGTAGAGACAGCCAACACGAGCCACGTGAACTGGTTCGCGACACCAGAAACTGACTCGGACAACTAACACAGGTCACCTCTCAGTCTCCCAGCCACAGACGAAAGGCCCAGCTGCCGCTCCACGTGAAAAGGTCAAGCAACTGTGGAGACCAAAACCACTACCTGCAGACCACACGGTCACAGGCCCATGCCTGACACCTCCAGAGACCCTGGCCTGGGCTCGCTAGAGTGAGGCACTGGAAAAGGACTAGCTGGGGACCAGTGTCGACTACTGGTGTCCGTACCCCCAACTACGAGCGCGCTACAAGTGACTAGAAACAAACACAAGTGTCACTGTCCCACTGTCGTCTTTCCCTCAGCGGACGTACAACTCAAACACAGAGTGAGGGTGTCCAGGTCAGGACGACACAGACCTCGACGGTACAACACAAGTACCGGGACAAAGCCCGAGCTAACAGCCTGGCTCACAAAGAACCTGGGGCACCCAACTGGAGCGGTAACCACGGTAGGCGTCGTACTACTCGCTACATACACAAACCACGTGCACGTCACACACAAACCACGTGAAACCTCACGTAAACCACAAGTAACACTGGTCCACTACACGTGAACCAACTGACTCGCGTACACAACGCGCGTCACCGAAGCAAAACAACTAACAACATACCTTGTATGCTAAACACGTAAACCAAGTGCACTCAGTGCACCTCATGTGTTAACAAACATGCATTATCGATAATTATTGTACTTAGTCATTTCTGCTCATATAGTAGTAGGCGGCCACATCGACTGCCGCTTACAGAGAGTCAACGGCAAGGTTCCTGGCCGTTAATCTCCTGGTTGAGGAGCTTGGCGGCAAGCGATGTTGACGCCAAGTTCTCGGCCATAAACCCTGCAGAAACCCTAATCCGGCCCTGCGGGCTTTCTAACTGTTCTAATACTGAAAAAACTGCAAATGCATATCCTTTAGCATATCAGAACCCAATGCAAACCGTTAAAACATGATTTGTACAGTAAACTACTCAAACCACCCATTATCCCGTATGGTGAAACTCTATCCAAACATGGATTAACATGCTGATTCAGGTGGTTATGATGTGTTTTATGTTTAACGGAGCTACCAGGGTTCGTCCCTACCTCAGAATGCGTTAGAATCCCCCGCAATCTCCCGGTTCACGCCGAGCCCTCCGCGAGCTCCCACGAGAATTGCACCACGTCGCGACGTTTCCTCGCGTAATTTGGCGACGCCGCGCGTTCTACGATCGTCCAACCACTCCTCGGAACCTGTTAGAAGCTTCAGAAACTCCGGGGCGACAAGTCGGGGCAAGAGGGGAAGAGTGAGCTGAGAGAGCTACCCTCGGGTGAGCCTATAACCTGCAGGACTGATAGGTGGCGTCAACCCCATGTCGCCAACAGCAACCGCCACCCTCTGCGTCCACATCTACTGCCGCCAAGGTTCATGCAGTAAACGTCCACTAACCTGGACGCCATAGTTAATGACCACCCCTGGCCGCCAACTGCAACAGAACAGCAGCAGGTCCTGTTCATTTTAGACCGACCCTGCTCTTCACCTACTAAAACCACACATCCCACCATGCATTCCACGCAACCGACTCACACTGGCCTCACAACGCCGCTACAACCACAACACACACGATCCGCATGGATCCAAAATGCACGCGACGTTACATTTACTATCATCTAAAAAGAAAATTCAACCTCGAATTCATAACACAATTCAAAGTTAAACAACTCATACAATCACACCTTCACAAGAACTATCATCTAAAAAGAAAATACACAAGCTTACTCAAATAGATAGGGATACCCTTTAGCCATATCTGCGGCCAACTCCCAGGTATCCTCACTGCCCAACCTATTTTCCCATCTCACTTTAACTAGCTCAATTTCTTTATTTCTCAGCTTCTTCATCTTCCGATCTGTGATCTGTACCGGATACTCTGGCATAGTCATGTCCGGCCTCAGGTCACCACCTTGATATCTAATATTTGAGCTGGATCTTCAATACACTTTCTTAACATGGAGACATGGAAAATATCAGACATCTGCAAAATCAGCCGGCAAGTCCAGCCTATAAGCTATTTCCCCAATTCTTTCAATCACCTGGAAAGGTCCCACATACCTTGGGCTCAACTTTCCAGACTTGCCAAATCTCATAATTCCTTTACTCGGGGAAACTCTCAGAAAAACAAAATCTCCCACCTCAAACTGAAGTGGTCTCCTCCGCACATCTGCATAACTTTTCTGCCTACTTTGAGCTGCCTGCAATTTTTCTTAATAAGCTTCATACTTCCGTGGTTTGCTGAATCAATTCAGGACCCACCAATTGCCTTTCTCCCACTTCATGCCAGTTCAATGGGGGTCTACATGGCCTTCCATATAAGCTTCATACGGTGCCATCCCAAGACTGGTATGATAACTATTATTGTAGGCAAACTCAACCATTCCCAAATGATGCTCCCAACTACCTCCCCAAACTAAACAACAAGCTCGCAACATATCTTCAATTGTCTGAATAGTCCTCTCTGTCTGACCATCTGTCTGGGGATGATAAGCGGAGCTATACCTCAATTCAGAACCAATTACTTTCTGCAAACTTCTCCAAAACCCGAAGTAAATCTTGGATCTCTATCTGATACATAGTCTTCAGAATACCATGCAGTGGAACAATTCTTTCAACATAAATATTTGCCAATCTGTCCACTGTCCAAGACATACTCACTGCCACTAATCTGCATACCTTAGTCAATCTGTCAACAAACACCATATTCCATTATGCCCGGAACTCGACCTTGGTAAACTTGCCACAAAATCCATTGCAATATCATCCCACTTCCACTGTGGAATAGGCAACGGTTGCAATAGACCTCCAGGCTTTTGATGCTCTGCTTTAATCTGCTGACAGATAGACACCTTGCCACAAATTCTGCTATTTCTTTCTTCATATGAGGCCACCAGAAATGCCTTCTTAAATCATGGTACATTTTAGTACTACCCATGAATAGTGTACCTAGATTTATGAGCCTCTTCCAAAACTCGCTGCTTCACCTCTCTTTCTGCAGGAACAAAACCTGCCTCGGAGCCTGACCACACAATTATCATCAATAGAAACCCCTTCCATTTTCACAATTTCAGGTAGACATGCATCTGCTCTCTGAGCCTCAATAATCTGCCAATACAAAGATGGCTCTACACACTAGCAGCTAGAATTGCCCGACGCTGACTGCTGGGCACATACAAGGAATTCTCTGCTACCTCTTCATACAACTTCCATTCTTTAATCATCATCAATTCATATATGCCTTTCTGCTCAGGGCATCAGCTACAACATGGCTTTACCCGGATGGTAAGCCAAACTGAAATCATAATCCTTCAGATATTCAACCCATCTGCGTTGGCGAAGATTCAAATCTTTCTGCGAGAAGATATACTTCAAGCTTTTATGATCTGTAAAATCTCAAATCTCTCGCCATATAGATAATGCCTCCACATTTTCAAAGCAAAACAACTGCAGCTAATTCCAAATCATGAGTGGGGTAATTCTCTTCTGCTGACTTCAATTGCCTGGATGCATAGCTATCACTTTACCATGCTGCATAAGCACTGTTCCAAGACCTCTCCTTGAAGCATCAGTATACACACAAAACCACCACCCCTGCCGGTAATGTCAATATAGGTGCTGATGTGAGTCTTTTCTTCAATTCCATGAAACTTCTCTGACATTCACCGGACCACACAAAGGCACTCCTTTCTGGTCAATCTGGTCATAGGTGCTGCAATCTTAGAAAAAATCTTGAATAAAGCGCCTATAATACCTGCCAACCCCAGAAAACTTCTAATCTCGGTTATTGTCTTAGGCACTTCCCACCTCGACACAGCTTCCACTTTACTCGGGTCCACTGCTATTCCTTTAGCTGAGATAACATGACCCAAAAACTGAATTTCCTTTAACCAGAATTCACACTTACTGATTTAGCAAACACTGGTTATCTCTTAACACTTGCAAGTAAACCTCAAATGAGCTGCATGCTCCTCCTCAGATGCTGAATAAATTAGAATATCATCAATAAAGACCACAATGAATTGATCTAAATATGGATGAAAATTTCTATTCATCAGATCCATAAAACCTGCAGGAGCATTAGTCAACCCAAAAGGCATTACCACAAACTCATAGTGACCATATCTGGTTCTGAACGCTGTCTTATCTATATCCTCCTCTTTGATTCTCAACTGATGGTACCCGGACCTCAAATCAATCTTAGAAAACACCTTTGCTGATTGCAACTGATCAAATAATCATCTATCCTCGGCAACGGGTACTTATTCTTGATGGTCACATCATTCAATTTTCTATAATCAATACACATCCGAAAGCTTCCATCTTTCTTTTTCACAAATAGAACTGGCGCTCCCCACGGGGAATGACTCGGTCTAATAAAACCTTCTGCAACAATTCTTCTAACTGCTTTTTCAATTCTTTAAGTTCTGCTGGTGCCATCCGATATGGAGCTTTAGAAATCGGCATGGTACCTGGCAGCAACTCAATAGAAAAGTCCACCTCTCTATGTGGAGCTAAACCAGGCAAATCTTCCGGAAAACATCAGCAAATTCCCTAACCACGGGAACTGCTTCTACTGGCTGACTGGCCTCTACCAAACTTACCGAAGCTAAGTAAGCCACACACCCATCATTATCAACTTCTAGCTTTAATTGCAGAAATTAGAAACTTGGAGGTATAAAAAGGCATACCTTGATATTCAAACACTGCACCATTAGGATGACAAAACCTGATCCATTTCTTTATGCAATCTAACATTGCTCCATACATTTTAAGCCAATCCATACCCAGTATGATATCATAATCTGACAACTGCAGGGCATACAATCGACCCGGCATCTGGTTCCCTTCAATCATAACAGGAGCTTCATCTACATAGCTCGAAGTGAGTAAGAACTCACCTGAAGGAACCTCCACCACTAACTCACAGGACTTCTCCTCTAAAGGATGAGCTATGCAATCCAGAAATTCTTCGAAATAAAAGAATGAGAGGCACCCGAATCAAATAAAACTCTTGCTGAATATTCATAAAGAGGTAAAGTACCTTCTATCATATTTGATGCCTCCGCCTGAGCTCGGGTGATAGCCATAACCCGACCTCTCCCTGCTGCTGCGGTGCTCCTCTGCCACGACCTGCCTGTGGCTGCTGGAACTGCTGAGGCTGCTGCTGCTGCCACCTCTGCCATACCCATATTCTCTTGCATAGGGACAGTTGCGGATCAAATGTCCCGGCTGATTACAATTATAACACCTATACCCTGGAGGAACAATAGGCTGCCTGGCAGTGCTCTGCTGCGACTCCTCCACCTCAGGCCTACCACGACCTTGCTAGAACTGCGGACGACCTCCCCATCCTCTTCCTTTTCCTTTAAGTGCTTGCTTTAATTTCTGCCCCCATTTCCCAAGCCTGATGAAGAAGGTCCTGCTGGTGCCTTGCCCTTGCTTGCACCTACTGTCTGCTGCGGTAGCCGGAAACTACCTGAGCCTGACTCACCTGCCTGACGAGTCCGAATAGACCTCTCCAAATAGCTGCCCTTTGCGCTGCCTCTTCCACTGTCTTGCACATAAGGGTACTATCGCATTCTGCAATTCCACTCTCAATCCTCTGATAAAATACTCAACCATCATGTTATTATTTGAAACCACATATGGCGCATAACGGCTAAGTGCCATAAATCTCATCTGATACTCTAAGACTGAAGAGTTACCTTGCTGGAGAGTTCGGAATTGCTCTCTTTTTACTTGCTGCACTTGGATCGGAAAGAATGTATCATTAAACACATCAAGAAACTCCGGCCAAGTGATAGCTTCTTCCGTCCTGCCTGCAAAAGTAGTTTGCATCTTCAATCGCCACCATTCCAAAGCAAAACCTCTCAACTGGTAAGCAGCTAATACCACTCTATCCACTGCCGGACATCTCATTGTCGCAAAGACCCTCTCAATTTCATGAACCCAGTGCTCAGCTGTATCTGGATTCGCCCTCCTGAATAGTAGGCGGCTAATCTCAGAAATTTCTCCCATGTATCACTAGTTCTTCTACTATCAACACTGGTGGTGGTGGTGTACGGGTGCTACAAAGGTACCTCCACCCTCGGCGGAACTGGAGCAACAGGTACCGCGCTTCTCCATCCCCAGGTGGCACTGCAACCGGAGGTACTGGCGCCTGCTGATCCATTCTCGCTCGAATATCCGTAAGGCTTTCCCAGATTCTCTCATCATACGCTGGGTGCCTTCCTCCGGATCATCTCCTCCACCACCCCAATCTCTCCTATCAGCCATTTCAGAAATTCTACATACACAAAACACCAGACAAAAATCAAAACCACAAATTATCAAAACCAGGGTCCCTACCAGCAGTGTATAATGACCGAAATAAGGCTATGTTTCTTTCTAATTCCCTTATATTAACACGGACCTTGCCTGATTCCAACTGTGATGGATCGCCTCGGCCAAGCCCGTTAAACCGGTAACGTACTTGATCCGAGTCCGCCTCCCGCGAACGGGTCGATGCCTCGCAAGGGATACCAAACCACAGTCCGGTAAACATAAAGGAACACACCACATTTCATATATATTTCACAGATTTACATAGCCAAATTTCCACAAAACTGAAAAGAAGTACAACAGCCTGGGCATACCCCGAGGTACAACTGAAAAGTAAACATTGCAAACTACAACACAAACTACAAAACTACACTGCTGGAGAACTACACAGCTGAACTACTCCGCTGGAGGTACTGACCCTGCACCGCTACAACGCGGCCCTGAACTGGACGTCGGACGAGAAACGTCCTCCTCGCCCTCACCGTGGGGGGGGGGGGGGGGGTAGGGGTGAGCCTCTCTAGTCACTGGCTCAGTAGGGAACTCCCCCAAACCGAGCAAACAAACCACGAGTACGAATAGTACACAGCACAACAATTATATAACAGCTAAGCAGGTAGTAAAGCTGTAAAAGTACTCACCGTCTGCTGACTATGAGAAACCAGTAATAATTAAACGGCAAACCAGTACAGGTGCACAAGCTAAAGTAGAGACAGCCAACACGAGCCACGTGAACTGGTTCGCGACACCAGAAACTGACTCGGACAACTAACACAGGTCTACCTCTCAGTCTCGCAGCCACGGACGAAAGGTCCAGCTGCCGCTCCACGTGAAAAGGTCAAGCAACTGTGGAGACCAACTAAACACCACTACCTGCAGACCACACGGTCACAGGCCCATGCCTGACACCTCCAGAGACCCTGGCCTGGGCTCGCTAGAGTGAGGCACTGGAAAAGGACTAGCTGGGGACCAGTGTCGACTACTGGTGTCCGTACCCCCAACTACGAGCGCGCTACAAGTGACTAGAAACAAACACAAGTGTCACTGTCCCACTGTCGTCTTTCCCTCAGCCGGACGTACAACTCAAACACAGAGTGAGGGTGTCCAGGTCAGACGACACAGACCTCGACGGTACAACACAAGTACCGGGACAAGCCCCGAGCTAACAGCCTGGCTCACAAAGAACCTGGGGCACCCAACTGGAGAGGTAACCACGGTAGGCGTCGTACTACTCGCTACGTACACAAAACCACGTGCACGTCACACACAATCCACGTGAAACCTCACGTAAACCACAAGTAACCACTGGTCCACTACACGTGAACCCAACTGACTCGCGTACACACGCGCAGTCACCGAAGTAAACAACTAACAGCATACCTTGTATGCTAAACACGTAAACCAGTGCATTCAGTGCACCTCATGTGTTAACAAACATGCATTATCGATAATTATTGTACTTAGTCATTTCTCTCATATAGTAGTAGGCGGCCACATCGACTGCCGCTTACAGAGCGTCAACGGCAAGGTTCCTGGCCGTTAATCTCCTGGCTGAGGAGCTTGGCGCAGCGATGTTGACGCCAAGTTCTCCGGCCATAAACCCTGCAGAAACCCTAATCCGGCCCTGCGGGCTTTCTAACTGTTCTAACTACTGAAAAACATGCAAATGCTATCCTTTAGCATATCAGAACCCAATGCAACCCGTTATAACATGATTTGTACAGTAACTACTCAAACCACCCATTATCCCGTATGGTGCAACTCTATCCAAACATGGATTAACATGCTGATCAGGTGGTTATGATGTGTTTTAATGTTTCTACGGAGCTACCAGGGTTCGTCCCCTACCTCAGATGCGTTAGAAATCCCCGCAATCTCCCGGTTCACGCCGAGCCCTCCGCGACCTCCCACGGGAATTGCACCACGCCGCGACGTTTCCTCGTGTAATTTGGCGACGCCGCGCATTCTACGATCGTCCACCACTCCTCGGACCTGTTAGAAGCTTCAGAACTCCGGGGCACAAGTCGGGGCAAGAGGGAAGAGAGTGAGCTGAGAGAGCTACCCTCGGGTGAGCCTATAACCTGCAGGACTGACAGGTTGGCGTCAACCCCCATGCCGCCAACAGCAACCGCCACCCTCTGAGTCCACATCTACTGCCGCCAAGTTCATGTAGTAAACGTCCACTAACCTGGACGCCAATAGTTAACGACCACCCCTGGCCGCCAACTGCAACAGAACAGCAGCAGGTCCGTTTCATTTCAGGACCGACCCTGCTCTTCACCTGCTCAACCACACATCCACACCATGCATTCCACGCAACCGACTCACACTGGCCTCACAACGGCCGCTACAACCACAACACACGATCCGCATGGATCCGAAAAGCACGCGACGTTACAGTACCTGTCGACAGCCCCAGGCTTCCAGAACTCCAGGCTGCTGGAAACAACAGTGGCTGTCGACAGATGGCATTTGCCTGTCGACAGATACATTGACCTGTCGATAGACAGACAAAACCTGTCGACAGGCACTATCCCAGAACCAGAAATTGTCTTCTGGTTGCTTGCACCTACAACCACTGTTTTGGCCAGTGTTCCAGTACCTTCCTTTGCTCAGTCTTTTGTTAACACTTCATGCTATTAGCCTAGCAAGCTACCATCCTCTTTCCCTTGGATATTTACTGTTATGTCACTATAGAGACCATCCACATTGCTTCCTATACTCTTCTTTGGATTACTCTTAAAGTCTTCTTGTACAAGTGATGTCTAGTTGTTACAACTTCCTGTGTTCAGTTACCTGAGTTCATAGACCTTGATGTCATGAGAGTTTAAATACTTGAATACCACAATTGATTGTGAATAACTGGCGACGACAATTATTGGGTCACTGGACCCCACTTAATTAATATGCTTGTGCAAATAGGGCTGGTCCAGTCCTGGGAGGAGCACCCGAATTCATTTACGAGCCGTACGGAATGATAAAGGATACCTGGATGCTTGGCATTGCATCAATACAGTTTGATTATGGTCATCATGTTATCTGTCCTGTGTGAATATATATATGAGCCAGAATATGAGATTCATTGTGAATTCCTGAGTATGTTTTGTACCTCAGTACCACTGTTCCAATTTCACTGTCATGTTAAGATACTTATTTGTCCTTCTGTGATATCGGTCTAGTCTTTTACCTTGATCATCATATATTTTAGTCCTTATGATTTGAGAATTTGAATCCTACTGGGCTAGTTAGCTCACACATCCTACCTTTTTAGGTGACCAAGATGGGGGTGAAGTCTAAAAGGACACGTGTGCTGAGTGGACTGTCCATCGTTGAGCAACCAAATCATCTACTGCTTTTATTAGTGTGAATATGAAATGTAATGAATAGAAGTTTACTTTCCTGCTCCTCACTTAGTTTGTAATGAGGAGTACCTTGTAATAAGACTTCCGCTTAGTGAGTTATGAATGAACAAATGTTAGTATTAATTCTTGTGCATGATTTTTGTCACTTCCAATAAATAGACTTTTATTAGGACGTGACAAGTAAGTCATCCATTGAGACATGTGTGTCGACCTATGAAGCAACAAGTGTCAACACAAACAAGATCGTTTGACTTTGAGAATTTTCCTGTCATATAAAACCTGTGTTAGAGATTTTTTAGATATTTATGACAATTTTGCTTGGCTCATGACATCATCAAAACCATGGACACAACATATGTGCTTTAAGTATAGAAGATGATGAGACCATTACAATTATGTTTGATTTATACCCTTCTCATAGTTGTGGTATTGATCTCTTCTTGGAGAAAGAAGATGGGCAACCAATGGGAATGTTTACACTTATGCTTAATGATGATGTGCCCTCCTCAAGTTTCCTTTCACCTGTGGAAATTGAAAGAAGAGATGAAGATATTGGTGTGACATATGACTATCATACATGGTAAGTTGTCATTGTATTTTTATGAAATATGAGGTTTGTAAATTTTATTAAGAGACTTATATTGTCAACGTTTGAAGGTCTACACCATATTTTTCATTTTAGTTGTGATTTTGGGAGCGTCTACATGTAGGCCATCCAGACATTGCGACTTAGCCATTGGTATAAGGGATGTCATTGAGTCACATGTATCTGCTATTTCTGCTATTAATATAGGTCATTATTTTCCAACATAATTTTCTTACAAGTTTATTACATGTGGAATGTGGAGAGAGAGAGGAGAAGGATAATCCTCGTCATGTTCTAAGACTATATAAATCAGGGTTTGATAATCAAGTAGATTATCAGATAAAAAGAATAAAATGTTTAAATATGTTTTCATTACTTTGTTAACATGATCTTGATGAAGCATTTTTTCAATTACATATTAGATGGGAGCCATATACAACAAACATTTTGCCTATATTACTTGATGTATCTAGAGAGGGGTCTAATTTGTGGTTGTGTCAAGTGCCACTTTTATGTTTTGTTATAGTTGAGATGCATGTTTCAGATAGAATGTTGTGATAGTTTGGTAGAGTACAACACATCCCTATCCTAGTCGAGAGAGTCAATCGTATCACACGTCAGGGTCGTGCACATAGGGATTGGAGCACTAATTTTACGACTTTTCTATTTGTATGGAATGATCGGAGGCCTCACATTATTACACCCTTGACTGATGACCCACCTTACACACGTTGTGATGAGTATATGGTTTGGTTTTGGATCATCACTCGATGATTTATAAGTTGACCACAGTTACAATACCACATGCAGTATGAGACTCGTGACCATATAGATAGGGCATTGGTAGATAGTATGAGACATTTATGTATGATGGTTTCTGAAGGATTTTAGGATGATATATTGTGAGATTCTACATATTCTATATACGTATGGATGTAGAGATATATTAAAGTACTATCTCAAGTTTCATATGTTGGACCCTCACAAGTAGGATCATCACAACTATATATAGATGATACACAAACACACATAGATCCAAATACAGGATGACCCTCACAAGTAAGACCCTCACAGTCATACATGTATGATACACAGTCTCAGACAGAGCCAATTTTTGATGGGATGACACTTTCTCAACATCCTTCATTTGAGATAGCACCATCGCACATACATCCAAAGGCTACACTTGAGGACTCTTATGATATGTCAGACACTATTTCACATGTTGCCATGGATCTAGATTTACATAATGTAGATGATATTTTAGTGGCAGAGACACAGATTGATATACAGACATAGGATTAAGTACATCATTGTTGATGTGGAAGACCTCGTGACAAAGGAGCTAAAAGAGGAAAAAGAAGAGATGGTTTCTACACTTTTTTTGATTATGTACTATGTCATTTCTCTTTGGATGAATGTATTGAACAATTTGTTTTCTTATTAGTATTCTATGTCATTTCTATTTTGTACTCTATGTTGTTTTTCTTTTGATTATGTATCCTTGTTATTATATTAGGACAAATTGTCATATTTTCAATATTAAAATTAATAGATAAAGATGTGTTTTTTACCCAAATGACAAAATATGTAGACAAAAGTTATGAATCTTTAATGTCAATAAGAGATGAGAGCAAATAATTATAAAATAAAATTCAAAAGTACTATTTATTATAACTCATGTTTGCGTAAATGATAATTTCCTCGATACTTAATCAATTTGAGCAATAATTAGAACAAATAATTTTTTTAACTTTATTCTAACTTTGGATTCATTTAGGTGTGGGAGAGGCGTTGGTCAGGTTCGGTTGGGACTTAATCCTAACACGAAGGCCGGAGGAGGGCGCATAAACTTTTTTAAATCGACACTTATTTGTGTTGGGAATGCAGACATTGTGTCTACATTCAGAATGCAGACAGGTTAGTCTACATTGCCAATGTAAATATTAATATCTATGTTGGCAACGCACATGTCCGCCCGGTCACCAATTGCCTACGTGGCAGTTTGATGAATATTGTTGCAAATTTTTAAATTTAAATTTTAAATTTTATTATTTAATTTTTTTTTATTCGGACATTAAATTGGACACTTTTTAAGTAATTTTTCTCAAACGGTTCCGAATCCGAAAGGTCCGGATTCCCGAGAATACCCTTCGCTGCAGCTGTCTCTTGTCGTTTCACACCCGCCGCGGTCTGCTTTTCGTGGAAACTCGAGTTCTATTAAATCAAAGCCTCCATTTCTTCCTTTCCCTCCGTTCTCCAACCCTCCTTTCCCTTCTAGGGTTTGCTTTGCAGCAGCCGCTGCCATGGCGAACCATCTCTACGGCTACGGCTCCAGCTACGGCGGGCCAGGTCTCACTTCTTCCTACTCATCTCGCCTCGGAGGCGCCGAGGCGTACATCCCCGAGTCTTCTTTCGTCGGCTCCGCGAGGTACATGGGCTCCGATCCCCTCTCTGCGATGGACTCGACCAAGTATTCCGTCCTGGAGGGGAGCTCCGCTTCGCCTTACCTCAACCAGAGTGATGCCCTGAAGCTCTCCGCAAGCCAGATTGCGGGCGTCGAGGGCTACTCCTCGAGCAAACTCTCCGGAGCAATGTACTCGCAGCTGGGGGCGTCCATGAACTTGTCACTGATACCTGGAGCGAAGCGCCCTTCCGAAGGTTAGTGATCCCGCCATTTGTTTTTGTACGCATATGCTAGTTTTGTTCTCCATGATTAGGGTTACATGCTGTGGTTGACGGATAGGCAAATGTACTAATAAGATGCCGACTTCGCCTACACGTAGGGGACGGTGTGCTCAACATGAGCTGTATCAATAATCCGTCAAGAATGTCGACAAACATTGTCTTTATATGATTATCCAAGTTCCCCTCCCCTCAGCGAAATCTGTTTAGGAGTGGTTTTCATTGTCTGGTGACGGAGGATGGTTCACCAAGTGATTTTTGAAAAGTTTACTGTTCTCAACTTCTTTAATATAATTATATATTTTCTGGCTGTTTGTAGCTCAAGTTGACATGCACCCGTCCCTTTGCGTGCAATTATGGAAGTGTGTGTACGTTGTCTGTATCACTTAGTCCTGCAGAAGTTAATAAATGAAGGTTAGGAATGCCCATTTTGGTGCGAGGCCCGAATTCCAGTGTTCATGGTCATCCCAGCTTACAATCAGTGTCCCTACTAACGTAATTTGTAATCGTTTTTTCAGTTTGAACTAAAGTAGTTGACTGCGACGTAAAACATATCCTTAAAGTAGCAGTGGATAATAGTAAGCAGATTCACGGAACTGGGACTTAGACTGAGATTTCCGTGCTGCCATAACTCTAGAGAAATCATATAATTTGATAAACTACAAAATTAAGTATGGAATCTTAAGTAATAGATAATTGCATGATATGGATCAATATAGGCTTAAATCAAGCCCAAAACCGTAAGCTCCTAAAGAATATATATTTTTGGTTCTTTGACTGTTCATCACTGTTTTGGGTAAAAAGGTCATGAGAAAGGTGACTAGCATGAGAGATGGAGAAGTCTCTACAATACCCCATCAAATGACCTTCCAGACTGCAGCCTGCTTATGGGTATTGCAATTGTTACCTTCACAAACCGTCTAAGAAGACATGATTGAATCATTGGAAAAGTTTATCGAACCAGTTGAAAGAGAAAAAAAGGAAGATTAAAGAACACATTTTCTATCAATGATTTTATTTACTCTTCTTCTATTTCTGTTAGATAAATCTTGTTGCTTTCAGCTATGATTCTGCCATGTCTTCCTTGACAGTCTATGGAAAGAACACTCATTGATTGATGCAGTAATATAAGATGCACTGTAAGGCTTTGCTTGCACTCTTGCTCTTCTATTTCTAGTGGTTGTTTCCCATCTTCTACCCCAAGTATGCTGTGAGGGAAAAGTGAAAGAGAGTAAGATGGAGTTGGAAATTGAGTTTTAATATGAATGAAAAGAAAGAGAGGGGAACAATTTGGGCTTGGGAAAGATTAGATGGAGCCTGTTTTGTCTCTCAAGATCTCTCCTATCTGTTGATGGCCATTTTGCAATCCTTACTGGTGGCTAGTCATGCTTAGCATGATTTTACGTCTTGAGGCCTCTCGTGGCTGTTGTAGTGTTGCTACCCTTTTGACAATATCTCGTAATGTCTGGTTCATGTGCCTACTGGCTATAAAATCATCCATAGTTCTTGTTGTTGGAACCAGATCTATTGATCCTGATGTACGCAGAGCTGATTCACGGTGAGATCAATTCTTCCAGCCAACTGATTCCATGAAGGGATTGGGAATCAGAAGAGGCAGGGATCAGTTTGGCAAGGCCAAAAACTTGTTAATCAGGATTTGAACACAGGTCTCCCGCATTCTGCATAGATCTGAGTGCACCATTGCACTATGTTCCCTGTCATTAAAAAAAAAAACTTATTGGTCAGCTGGTTCAGTCCAATTTGAGGTGGGCATTGAAAGTTGAAACCTTCCTCCCAAGACCTCACTACATTCCCAAGATTTGGGTTTTCCAACAATAATATGAATCACATTTCCCTAAGAATTGCATGTGCTACCTAGTTAACTTGCCAAAGATGAATAATATTATTGAATGATCCCAATTTCTTTGGGCGGTTGATGGTCTCTGTTAGGTATGGTATTCAAATTGCCACTGAGACAGATGTTTTCAAGTGGGGAGGGGATCACCAGGTAAGATTAGGGGAATTTTAGGTGGTTTTACTTGCTACTTTCTCGGTATCAAGTTGCATATTTGATGTGCCTTTTGCCAGGATGATCACATTCATGAAACAAAGGTGCTTCTGAAATGCAACTGGTTTTAGGGGAGAGCATTATATTTATAATAGGAACTCTTTAAGTTTCATAGACGCTACAAGACAAAATTAATTATAATAGGAAGGTTAAAGGAACTAGAGTACAGTGTTTGAGAACCTCTCTTGGTTGCAGATGCAAATCCTTTGTGTTTCAATCGACCTAAAATCAAAACTTTATATATGCTACCGTAGTGTATATAATTACTTCTACTTTGGCATCTGGTTCATCGAGTATTTTGGTGTGAACGCTGCTCTTGATTGTTCATCTGATTCAAGGTCACCTAAAAGGTATCCACCCATTGACCCTGCCAATTGTGGTGTTTAGTATCTACTGGTTTTCAAATCATGTATTTTGGATTCTTGGAACTTCCGTCAAGCATCTCTGTACTCCCAACTGCAGGCAAGCAAATTGTTGGCCTTCCAGCTCATATAATAGTGATGTGTCTCTTTTATTTTTAGTATTCCCGGTTTCTGCATGATTGCTTTTTTTTTTTCCCTCTTATTGACATGTATACTACCATATGTGTGTCTATGTTAGCTTCATTCTTATGATATCTTTTGTATTATCTACATATAGCTCTCTATCATCAGACTCTCCTGGGGACTCATAATACTATTGGGCAAAGCGAGGCTTTATTTTCTACAAATTCTTTGGTTAAGCGCACTAAACTTGAAATTGGAAGTCATCTGCCTATTTATCCTCAGCGGCCTGGAGAAAAAGATTGTGCCCACTATATGTTGACAAGAGCCTGTAAATTTGGAGAGAACTGCAAGTTTGACCATCCACTTTGGGTTCCTGAGGGTGGAATCCCAGACTGGAAAGAGGTGAATATCTATTAATCGTGTTTCCAGTAGATGGGCAGCATTAATTATTTCTAATGATATCCACATATTTTGTAACCATATTCTTTATCTTTAGTACTACGTTTTTGCTATTAACTTATTCTACATGGCAGTTCACATATTTCTAGAATCCTTTATTAGGATTACTATGTTTTTAATGATCCTTTATGCTGTGAATAGTTTCCTACTGAAGAAATATATTCTGCTTTATTGGACTGAATAACTTTATCAACCTATGCTTTGGACATTTACAAAATAGCTTACTTCTTTTTCTAAGTATCTATAAATCTGTAAAGGGCGTACCCAGTGCATGAGGCTCCCCCCAGCGTGGGGTCTGGGGAAGGGACAATGTACGCAGCCTTACTCCGACAAGTCAAGAGGCTGTTTCCTGATTCGAACTTGGGACCTCCAGGTCAATCGGGAAATCTTACTGTTGCTCCTAGTCCCGCCCTTCGAGCATCTATATGGGGCATATATTCATATACACTTAATCTTAAAATGATAAAGTTTTTCAAATTTGGCACACAAATAATCTAACAGCTAACCTTTCAGAAGCCATTTTTTAGTTGATAAAGTGGGGCCAAACAACTGACAGCCTCACTTTTTCTGAAGAAATTTATTTAATAATTCTATGTGTTTTTGCTAGACCTGCTGCTGATGCATAGCAACTTTCTGGTCTAGGTTGTTGCTCCCTAAGGGGTTGCGTGGAGGTTGGGTTTCCTAACTACTACTCCTCTGACAATGACCTTGGGATCCCAGATCCTGAAGATGAAACATTCACAATTTCCTCCACTTTTTTGAAAGTGCGAGTATAAACATTCCATGTCTCTGAGCTGAGGATGAAATTCCCAAAAGCTGTTTCTGATTCTTTTACTAGTTAAAAGTAGAAGTCTGACTTGTGATCAAGGGGAAAAATCTCTTTTTGTTTGCTGTCCTTTGTCTTGGTTTTTTGTTGTCTTGGTTTCTTTGCGTCCATCTTTGCTGTATGATAAAGCCTACAGAATTTGAAGTAACTGATTTCAAGAAACCTACGTGAATCCTTGCCATCACAAATGTGTCATATAGACTGGTTTGAGTTGGCAATATCAAGTACTTGGTTGAAAAAAATACATCTTGTTTCCTGAAAGGGGGATGATAGGCAAATTGACCCGCAAAGAGGCCCATTTAAGCTAATAATGTTCACATACTATTATCATCTAGTGGATTTATATGTTTAAGTGTGAATTTGTTTACTTGCAATGTAGTGTGTTACACTTTACATGTAAGATGAGTGAATTTAGCAAGTTATACAATAATTTGGCACATATGAATGAATAGTTTTACAAAATATATGCATCCATTTAGATGATATTTGCATATATATTCATATTTTTGACCATATATTTTAGTTGCTAATATACCCCCTCAATTGCCTGGTTGTTTGAGGTTTGAGGCTGAGGTGATCCCTTGATTGCCTGGGGTGTCTCCTGCCTCTGATTACGTAGAATCATAGCATTGGATATTATTGCACCGGCTATCTTCCCATAATCTGAACGCTCCCTTGACAAACATCAAACCTAGGATATCAGTTGATGATTCTGACAGCTGAATTGAATATTCTCCATCTTGCAGTTTTGTGTGATTTCAGGCATTATTATTTATTGGTTATTTAGGTTTGCTGTTTTTTTCCCCTCCAAAAGCACTTTTACCCTTTTCAATTCTCTAGAGCTTTTTGCATAGCATCACTTGTTTGTGAATTGAACAAGGCTGGCTGATGTGCAAGGCTACACAACCTTCCTTTTCATTTCTGGTACCAATTTTCTGAAGCATATGTTGCTTCCAGGTATAAGCAATCATTTGTGGTTTAAAATTCCTCATTATTGTGTTGACTTCTCTTAACACTGGGAAGCAGTACTTTGTCCTCTCTATACTTGTACATTCATCTCCTTTTCTATTTGTAGTATTACCTGCTTCTCCATATAAGTTTTTCTTTCATGTGGATTTCATTCTACCATCTTATTTTTAGTGCAGTCCACTTTCAGCCCTTCACCATCTAGGATCTTCAGAGATATTTGATTTCCGTTCATTATTGTTTCTTTGGATTGAGGAAAAAAATGGGAGAAATTGTCAATCTTGGTGAATATCTTTTACCTAATTCTTCTTGACCCAAGGTTTGCCATATCGGATCTCGGCTTCGTCTCGGAAGGGTCAAAGAGAAGAGATATTAGAGAGATCTCGGTAAAATATCTGGAGATCAGATCTCGGGATCTCGAGAAAATTCATATATGAGGACAACAATAAAATTGATTCATAGATAACATAGATAATTACATATATTCTCAACAATATATAACACAATTTCACACCAATATCAGTCCATATAAATAAAAAGGTTGATGGTGCACAACTGCACATAAATTAACATATGTCCATCTCACAACAAAAGTATATAAAAGAAAGTCAATACAGATCCATGATACAAAATTACAAATAGTGGCCAACTGGTCAACACTTCATCCACTTGACTTTAATATTGTTCAGAATAATAATTTTGAACATAAGCACAATATTGCTCCAATGTCATTCTTTGTTGATACATGTGCATGTACTCTCTCACATATGTATCATACTCATTAGCAGAAACATTAATCATATCCCAATGCGGGGGTATAAATGATAAGAATATGACATAGTTGGCATTGCCATTGGTAAAGGATGTGGATATGCACATGGTTTGGTGCGTCGGATCGAGCCGGGCCGATCCCCCCGAATCGCATCGGATCAGGGAGGATCCGATGCGCGGCTCGCCCGATGCGCCCGAACCCTTCAATAAGGGTTCTGGCCGAATCCAAGCGGATCGAACCGAATCGGTTCGATCCGCCCGAATCGGATCGGATCAGGAAAAACCCGATCCGGTCCGAATCGGGGATGCGCCAAACCTTGCATATGCATATGACATGTTATATGATCTATATCCATAACCATAAGATGAGCTAGAGGACTCCTGTTATGGAATATATTCATAACCATAAGATCCATAACTATATGACGAAGATGATGCATCTTGAATTTCTCCATATGTCTCATGACTCCCATGAGAAACGTCCATCGAACTAAATGTGTGAGAAAGTTCTGCTTCATCATTATGTTGCAATCTTCGATCTTGATGATTCTTTCTTCGACTTTCATATGCTCTTGGGCAATGGGAAGGTGTGAAGATTGATCATCTTCCATCACATGAGTATGTCCTCCATCATGAACATATCCTTCATTATTTCCATACTTTCTCTCAACACTCTCCCCATCACCTTCCCCTCCACTCCCTCCATGATCATCATTGTCACCATCACTTCCATGAGTTCCATGAGATGATTCATGATTCATTGTCAATGTCATGCTCAGAATCTTCAGATAAATCCACATCAGAAGTAGGGTCATCATCATGACGATGGGTAGACTCAGAAGATGATTAAAAAATTTGATGTGTAATTGCATCCACATCAATCGCCTCTCGTGCTGCATTAGAAATCTTTTGTGATGGTCGACCATCTTCTTCATCTAAAGTGTTAGTTACAATCCATTCAGCATATGGATTCTCTCGATCATCCATGCCATTTTCACCCAGTAATGTAAAATAATCAAGTGGATCATCCTCAGGTTCAACCCCCCCTACTCAGCCTCCATTCTCTTGACCTTCAGCTTCATATTGTAATGACAATATACAAGCTTCTTTAACTTCAAATAAGATAATCTGTTTTTTGGCTTTGTGTATCAATGCAAATGTACTCCAATTTCTTTCACAAGGTGAAGTTGATGCTGTTTGTGACAAAACTCGAACTGCAAGTTGTCTTAACACTGGTGCATCATTTCCATACATTTTCCACCATTCTCCTTAAAAAAGTCCCATTAATATTTGTGAGAAATAGAATTCCTATATACATAAGTACGACAATTCATAATTGTAAAGTACTAACCTGACCACATAGTCTCTCTACTTGCTATAACATTTTTCGTTCCGAATATGGCCAATCTATCTCTAAACTTGATAATCTATAGAATAAAATTTATCTTAATTAATTGTCATAAATAAATTTTTTTAAAGATGTACAATTTCAAGTTTAGTTACTTCACCTCATTTCCAAATTGAGATCTCCCTTTTGATTTTGGAAACAATTTATCAAAGGCTTCATGTACAACTTTAATGAGTGTTTGATTATCTCCCAATCGTTGTTTGTATTGATACTTAGGATTCAGAAAATGAGCTAAAATAACAAATAAAATTAAGAGTCAATAGCTTAGGAATTAAAAAATTTATTTGATAATATAATAACAAAATAGTAAGTATAAAAAAACTCAACAGCCTTGTAGATAGGTACATTCATTGATTTCAACCACCTTTCATCAATTATCTTATGCACCCAATATAATTTTTTGGAGATGATACCTTAATTCCCTCTTTCATAATGGTCATAGCATGATAAACAGAACCCATGCTAGGATATTTATCTACATCCATAACTCTCAACATCTGATACATGAGATCCATAATCTTCACAGAATCTCGTGCATAATCCCAAAACATAGGAGTGCATATGATTTGCTCCACATTCTTCCCTATTGGAGTGTTTCTAAAATTGGAATTTGACCATTCGGAACTAAGGAAAAAGTTTCGCAAACCGTCTCGTTTACGCAACAAACTTTGGAGAGCTAATTAATTCGTTGCAAATCGAGTTGCTCCAGGTCGAACGAGATCTCGTCCACAAGATTTTCGAACTCGATGAATAACCCAATCATGATTATATATAAAACTAGTCGGCCCATGTCCACAGTTTTTTGACTATACTATGTTTAGCCACATGTTCAAATATCAAATCTATACAATAAGCAGTACAAGGAGTCCAAAAAAGATCATACTTTTTTGATAACAAAGTACCTACTTCTTTGTAACTACTTGCATTATCTGTAACAATCTGCACTACCCTGTTTCTCCCAATTTCTTTGATCTTCTCTTCCATCAATTGCATGATATACTCGTGGTTCTTCTCTTTACCTGTTGCATCAACAGAGTCTAAAAATATAACATTTCCTGCACTATAAACCGTGAAATTAATAATGGACATTCTAGTAGGTCCAGTCCATCCATCTCATAAAATAGAACAACCATGTGTATCCCAATGTGGCTTTAATTTTTTCACATCACCTTCTATCTCAGCCACCAACTCATTTAAATATTTACCAAGAATTTCTTTAGGAGTTGGCGGGAGGACTGCACGATCAAGATTTTGTGCCTCAACTATCATATTCTTAAAATGATGATCTCTAGCAACATTTGCAGGAATATGGTTGAAAATGAAAAATTTCGACACCATTTTACCTAGAGATTCTCTTAGTGGTCTCTTAGTCAACATAGATGAAATTCTTGGTTGTCTTGCATCATCAGACTTGTACAACCTTGCCTCGGTTGCGGATCCAGATATCTTTACATTAGAGCTATTCCTCATAAAATCTATTATAGTTCGCTTCGACTTCTTCCTAGAACCACTTCCACTGTGGCTTTAATTTTTTCACATCACCTTCTATCTCAGCTACCAACTCATTTAAATATTTACCAAGAATTTCTTTAGGAGTTGGCGGGAGGACTGCACGATCAAGATTTTGTGCCTCAACTATCATATTCTTATAATGATGATCTCTAGCAACATTTGCATGAATATGGTTGAAAATGAAAAATTTCGACACCATTTTACCTAGAGATTCTCTTAGTGGTCTCTTAGTCAACATAGATGAAATTCTTGGTTGTCTTGCATCATCAGACTTGTACAACCTTGCCTCGGTTGCGGATCCAGATATCTTTACATTAGAGCTATTCCTCATAAAATCTATTATAGTTCGCTTCGACTTCTTCCTAGAACCACTTCCACTAACTTCTGTTGCTTCAACTTGAATTCTGTCACGTTCCATTTCATCAATATTCCATCGATCTACAGCAGAAGACACTGCACTGCGGCGATGTTGATAAGCTTCTTCCCTTTCCTCATGCTCATCATCAGAATTGCCTCCCATATCACGCAACTCATCCATGACCCTTTCTTTTGTTGCTTTTGCCTTCATGGATTCTAAAATCTTTTGTTGTTTCATTTCTTTCAATTATTTCCTCACTTCTGGTGGGCAAAGTAGGCACTTACTAACATCTTGTCCACTTTTTCCAATTAAATGATTTTTTAGCTTTGTAACACCACCAACTTTCATCACTTTTCCACAAAACTTACATTTTGACCCTTTGCCCTCAGGTGTTCCATATTGCCAACCAATATCAGAAGAAGACATACTTCTGCAAACTCCCATAAAAATGGAACAAAATGTACACAAATGCAAATTCTTTTTTCAGCTCAAAGAATAAATAAAAAAGACAACAAATTATAGAGAAAAGATGAAACAAAAAAAAATAAAAACAAACAAACGATATTATCCATCAATTATCAAACATCTCAAATGATCGATTAGAGAGAATGAGAGAGATCGAGTGTCTGAGTGGGTGACCACAATGGAGGTGAGGAGTGGGGGGGGGGGAGGCGGTGCAGCTGGGACTGTGGGGGTGGGAGGTGGGAGATGATGGATGTGTGAGTGGGGGGGGGGAGGGGACCACGGTGGTGATGTTTGTGTGGGGGGGTGGAGGAGGGGACCACAGTGGAGGTGCGTATGTGTGGTGGGGGTGGGAGACGACAGTGGAGGAGTGGGGGGGGGGGGGGACTTTGGTGGTGTGAGGGTGGGGGGAGGGAAGGGGACTAGGGGAGACGATAGTGGAGGGGGGACCATGGTGGAGGTGTGACTGTGTGAGGATGGGGGTACAACGGTGGAGGGGCACTCACCTTTCCAGACGGCGACAAGGTTTGCCTTTTGGGGCGAGGAAGAAGGCTCCGCGCTCGGCCGCGTCGGTGATGCTCCAGAGGTGTCGCCCGTTGCGCACTGTCGTCCACGTCGAGAAACTTGGTGGCGTAGGGGCGACCGGCGTCTCAACTTGGCCGCGAATGTGGTCGACGGTGAGCCGTTTGGTGATGGCGCGGTGGGGCGGAGTAGGGCAGTCCGCACGCCGCGTGAGAGAGAGAGACGGGGTGGTGTGAGGGGAGGAGGGAAGGGGAGACGACGGTGGAGGGGGGACCACGGTGGAGGTGTGATGGCTTCTGGCGGTGAGGGTGGCAAGAGGACTCGGGAGGGAAAGAGAGAGGGAGAGAGGTGAGATCGCGACGAAGGGTTTTATGTTTTTTAAAACATTAAGCTAAGATTTTAGTGGGGGACACGATGGGACAATTCATTTATAAAAAACAAAAAAAAGTGCGGCCCTTGAACCGCGTGAACCCCGCGAACCCCTCGTTTTGCGCCGATGAAATTGGGCCGCACACGTTTTTTTCCCTGCATTTCGGAGGTCTTGTTTCTCGGACAGCTGCCGAGACCGAGATTCTCATGAGATCTCGCGAAAATCTCGCAAGATGGCAGACCATGTCCTGACCCACTTTGATGTGTTCATTACTGTCCTTTTGTTTTATATTCACAAACAATAAGAGGGGATTGGGTTTCCCTTGTCTCAAACCACTTGAATCCTTTTGTCTTATATTCACAAACAATAAGAGGGGATTGGGTTTCCCTTGTCTCAAACCACTTGAATCCTCGGATTATCACTCCTTTGTGTATGAAGGGTGGGGCCTAGGATAATAGTAGGGTTGCCCCTGCGTGATTTGGAGGTCACGAGTTCGAAACCGGAAACAGTCTCTCGATTTGTCGGGGTAAAGCTGCGTACATCTTCCCTTCCCTAAATCTCCGTGCTGACGGGAGCCTCATGCACTGGGTACGCCTTTTTTATTGCTCCTTTGTGTATAGGATTAGGAGAAGAATTGCTGACTGCATCCCAAGTCCCTAGTTCATGGCTTGCTGATGGGAGTGCAAATGATCTGAGCTGAGTCACTGCTTGGACTTGGTTCGACCAGCTAAACTTGAGTTCTAGGTGACCTAGTAATCTGTTATTCAAACTAAGTTTATTTAGATACTCATTGAAATCGTGACAAATTGTCAAGTCAATTTGCTTGAAAAATATGTTTGAAATAACTATTAGCTCAAAGACATTTGATTTATATTTGAATCTAAAGATAATACTTAATGCCCATAGGAGGAACTGTGGCAACTTTTGGTTGGAATTTTAAATTCAAAAAGGTGAAGCTTTTGATGTCCCTAGAGGGACTGCAGGCTTTACTTGGAGCTGAGGGCAAAGGCTCTGTTTTATAGGCTGCGCACCTTTACTTTGCTCCAAGATGTCTTATCTTGAATTACCGGGGGAAGAGGCAGCACAACCAGAGTGCTCTCTTTTGCATCAGAAGTCAGATTAATTCTCGCTTTTGTTTTTTGGAAAGTGGTTGGTACCACAATTGTATTAAAGAATAGAATGTACAAGTATAAGCAGTTTACTCCAACAAACAGCTCCCACCCCTATACAATTGAGAACCACACTAAGGTACTGAGAAAACAACTAATCCCCCAACAAAACAAAAGAGATGAAGTAGAGGAATCCACATTACAAATTATGACCGCCTATTCCTTAACTTTAACACAAATAGCATGAGATACAGCCACCCCATCTCTAGCAACCCTTTTAACGATTCTACTCTTTCTTCCCCCCAAAGCATCCACATGGTGGCATGAAGGATTAGCCACCGCACAGCCCTATCTCCTCTGTGAGTCCACTGTCCATCCCAATGCAAAACCGCTGGTGAACATTCCTGTGCTGGTTGTTGTCGACACAAGTCTTCCTTCCCACCTCCCTCCACACCCTCTGTGAGTAGGAGCATCCTACAAACAGGTGGTCAAGGGTCTGGGAGGAGGCACACAGATGAGCTGGATATCTGTAATGAAGCGACACAGTCTGTCCCTGATTCCCTGGTGGGAAGTTCCCATGAGATCCTTCAAATCAGATCTTCACCTTCAATGGGTTTCTAGGGCTCCACACCTGGTGTCGAAATCTATGCTGAAGACCCCCATCTACAATGACTTTGTATGCTAATCTGACTGAGAATACACTTCTCTTCTCCCACCTCCACACCCATCTATCCTCCGAGCTCAATGGATGGAGTGGCGAAAGAAGGGCCAACAGGTCCTGGAACTGTACCACTCAGCTTGCGTCAAGTCTCTTGAAAGTCGGTGCCTAAGTCCCTCTCGGAAGGAGGGAGTCGTAGGCCCAAGAGACAGAGCCCAAGGGATCCGCCAAGACCAAGAACAAGTTAGGGAAGAGTGACTGCAAGGTAAAGCCCCCACACCATCTATCCTTCCAGAAGTGGGCCATGTTCCCTTTGCCAAGTTGGATCTGGACCCCTGATAGAAGAACCTCCATACACAACAGAATATCCCGCTAGAGCGGGGAAGAAATGCCAGCAGAGGAAGAGATATCCCAGAGTCTTCTCCTCCCAAAATACCTCTATTATCAAGATAGCCCACAACCCTCCTCCTCCACTCCCAAGCCTCCATAGCCATTTACACAAGAGTGCCAGGTTGAAGTCTCTAATAAAGGGTGTACACAGTGCACGAGGCTCCCGCCCAGTGCGGTGGTCTGGGGAAGGGATGATGTGTGCAGTTTTACCCCGACAAGTCGAGAGGTTGTTTCCGGTTTCGAACCCATGACCTCTAGGTCATGCAGGGGCAACCTTACCGTTGCTCCTAGGCCTGCCTTTCAGGTCGAAATTTACGATGTTCTTGATTAATTCTTGCTTTTACACCTAAATCTCTAAAATAATTTAATTACTATATTAAATTATACTGTCTTTTTAAATAATGAAAATGTAATTATTGTTGTAGTAGTTGGCCTGCTGTGGATTCTGTTTTGATTTTGCTTATTTGAGTTGGCAGTGCTATGTCCATATGTGGGAAAGGCTGTGTAAATTTACTGCCTTTGCATATATTAATTTTATTGGTTGGCTTTCTGACAAATTCTTTCTTCCACCAGGTCCCAGTTATCAACACCCCTGAATCTCTTCCGGAGAGGCCGGGTGAACCTGATTGTCCGGTACGTGATATTCATAATGTTCTGTTTGGATTTGACAACAATTTCTGACAAGTGTTCTCTGTTATCTGGATAATCCAAATACTTCATGAAATAACTTGTCCTTTGCTTTATGAAAAGCAATTATATTTTATAAGGTGATAATATTTCTTGTTCACTGTGGAACTTAGCAATTAGGTTCTGGTGATATTTCTTCCCATTCTGCAATCCTTTTAGCTTGCAATCTATCAGACTTTGACTGCTTTATCCCCTTATTTGACTGTTCAATAACTGTGTTACCAGGATAATTTTTTCTTCCCCGCATAATTCCCTCTTTGATAGTCCTTGAAATGTTCTGTTTCCACATCTGACATTTTCTTTCCTCTTGTGATTCAGTACTTTATGAAGACTCAAAGATGCAAGTTTGGAGTACGCTGCAAGTTTAACCACCCCAAAGATAAAGTAGGGTGCAGCTATGATTAATCACTAATGCCCTTGATGTTTTCTTTTAGCTACCATATATCATCTGATTACTAATATTTTCTTTTACTTTCCATGTTTTCTGTTGATTGTTCTTTTATTTTAATGGTTCCTACAAATTTACAGTTGTCAGAAGTAGCTGATATTTCTACATTGCCAGAAAGACCTTCTCAGCCAATATGTTCGGTCAGATTTCTTGTCGTTTATGTTCTTTCAGATTATATATCTGCCCTCTGGTCATTTTGATCACTTCATATTTTGCATGAAATTTCACAGTATTATGCTAAAACTGGAAAATGCAAGTTTGGTGCAAACTGTATCTTCCACCATCCGAAGGATCTTCAAATACCATCAAGTGGACAGGATCCAGGCAGTGGAGAGCAGGCAGAGATTGCAGTGATAGATGAAACAGAAAGCAGTGACTCAATAGCTATGAAGCCAGCTCCTTTTACCCCAGCATTGTTGCATAATTCGAAGGGACTACCTATACGACCAGTATGCTTCTTGGCCATTGGATTTTAAGAATAATTCTTTAAATGACTCATATTGTTAGCTCGTGAGTGAAAGTTGCTACACGCCCGGGTGATGTGCCATGGGTTAGTGGAATTAGCGGAGGGCCATGCAATTCCAAGGTACATACTTCTATGGTTCCAATCCATGGAAAAAAGTACCGATCCCAATCCAGCCAATCTGCTGGATCGACCAGATTTTAAATTAGGAAAAATCATGAAAAATTCAGAAAAAATTAAGGAAAATATGTCTTCAATATGTACATATATATTTGTGATATATGTAAATCATACATAAGATTTAAAAAATGTTTTTTTAAAATAAGGAAAATCATGAAAAATATAGAAAATTCAGGAAAAATATGTCTTCAATATTATATATATTTGTGATAAATGTAATCATACATATATATATTTATGATATTTGAAACCTTGTCTTAGATTTCCATTAATATATGATTCTATGTACATTAACCCACTTATATTAGTATAAAGTGTTCATTAATCTGATATATATAATTATGGTTGTACATTTATGAGATATGTATGTGATTACGTATATGTTGTATACATATATGAATGTCTAAATTTATATATATGATTACATATATCATAAACACAAATGAACACTATATACATTGGAGAGTTCATATATAATGTATTGAGGCCTTGAAGTCTCCAATGTGCAGGTACACATACGCCGATCGACCTGTGCGGTCAGGTTGCGCTGATCGACCTGAGTGGTTAGGCCATAGGGGTCAAGGGGCAGCGCCTTTGGAATGAAAATTTTAAGTTGCAAAGCAAAGGGACAAACCTCAATTGTGTTTGTGATATGTGTTTATGTAATCATATATATAAATTTACACATTCATATATGTATACAATATATATGTAATCACATACATATCTCTTAAATGTATGACCATAATTAATATTACATCTTTATAGTATATATATCATATTAATGAACACTTTATATATATGTGTGTGTTAATGTACATACACTCATATATTAATGTAAATATAATAATATGTAGTTTATATATATATATATATAATTTGTTGTGGTAGAATTGGCCGGACCGGCCTGGGATTTGCCGATCCAAGCCGATCTGGACCAATTCCGGCCAATTCAGCCAGAATTTCTACGATCCAGGAGGCTACCCTCAGGAATCTGATCACCCTAGGCTGATTTGATACAGAATTGGCCGATTCCGATCTGGATCGGCCGATTTTACATTCCATGTAATCAGATCACAATTGAATGTCTAAAAGATTCCACAAGAAAAGAGTGGGGCATCTTTTAATGGGCCCAAATTGGTTGACTTATTGCCTTCTTTTTTTAAAATAAAATCCACTGAACATCCAAGGGGCCAGCAAAACCTGGTGCGTGGCAAGCTTTACTTAGCTTACAGTGAATGATGCACCATGAAGTGGAATACGTTGGGAAACCTTACCTTTTGTATTAACTGATCAATGTTGTTTTAATCAATTTTGGTACGATGAACCACTGATTTCTACACTTTTTTGCCCAACTCTGGTTATGTATATCTAGTTATATTTACGCTCTTTAGAATTTTGGAAGTAGTTCCAAGGGTGCATCTTTCAGTTTCTTTCCAAGAATCTTGTCAATGCCAAGTTTGCCATTTTATGGAATGTAGAAATTAACGTCTAAACTTTTTGGTTTTTGATTTTGTTAGAAACATCACAGAAATTTTAATAGCTTAGTTAGCTTCTGTTTGTTTACTTATATTGGTTGCGATCTCATGGAAATTCTGTTAAAATTCAAGGATCTCATTTGCACCCACATTTTTTTTTGTCATGGTTCTGTAGGGTGAACAGGATTGCCCATTTTATCTCAAGACTGGAAGGTGAGATATTAGCTCTAGAGTCTTTATTTCTTGCTTTCTGTGACATGGCTTCCCTTCATGTTCACTTAGTTTTTTTTGTGTAGTTTTACTTATTTATTATGCACATATATATAAATATATATTTATATACAAACATGTCTTACCTTCTCTTTTTCTGTATTGATTAGCTGCAAATATGGAGCTGCATGCAGATATAATCATCCTGACAGAAATGGTCTGTCTCTTGTTCCATATGCTCAAATATTCATCTTGTCAACTGACATAGTTCTACTTATTCCAGATGGTTTATCTTTCTGTTTTCTTTTGGTGGTCTGATGCAGCAATCCATCCACCAGCTGCTGTTGCAGCCTTAGGCCATGCAATTATTTCACCTCCAGCTGCTAATCTGCCTATTGGGATCATGAATCCAGCTACTTCACTTCTCGCGAGCATGCATCCCCACATAAGTCAACCAACTGTTAGTTACAGAATACATGCATAATGTCTTATCTATCAGTTCTATAATATGCTGCAAGATCTTGCAAAATCAGTGTTATCATCAACTGCTGGAAATGAGGTTAATTTATTTCCATTTGTTGGTCTGATGATGCAGCTGGGAGTGGGCCCCACCATCTATCCACAACGACCGGGACAAATGGAGTGTGATGTATGTACCTATTCTCTTTTGATTTTAATATTAGTTGAGACTTGAGACCCTCTTTGAGTGATGATTTGTTTAAAAAAAAAGAAGAGGAAAGGGTATCAAATATTAGAAGTCAAAGGAGCTACTGTTCTTGAAGATGGAGGAGGACAGTAATTATGTATCCTCGTTTGTGTAGGGATAATTTTATTTTAACTCTCAAATGATGTCATAGCCAAAAGTCTCATTTTTAATCAAATAAATCATGAATATTTTCCTGTTAAACTTTGTTTGTTGCTGACTATAAATGAATAAATAATGTAACATGAATATTAAGTATAACTAATAAATGATAAATATTTCTTTGTAGATGTCGTAAGTATCACATTGTTTCCCAAGTAAAATCACTTCCGAATATAAAAAAAATCATCTTTTGCATTTAATTCTATTCTAATCATGATTTAAGTATGTTACTGCTTTAAAAGAAAATTGTGTCTTTATGAAACTAATACTTTATAGAAGAATATCTGGAAGAGTGTGCCTGGATCTGAAGTTACGGAGCTTTCTCAGTTCACACATTTGGTCTTTAGAGTTACGTAGTTTCATGAGCAGATTGTATTCTTTTGGATTCATATGTCAACATGTCACCCTGTGCATCCGATTTACATAGTTCCGTTGAAGTGCAGAAATTTGCTCCAAATTGGGTAGTTTGGGGCAAATGGGCCTGTGTCCCTCTCCAGGTAGATGCAGTTGGTCTCAGTGTAGGGTAAGTCAGTTGCTGTTAGAAGAATATCTGGAAGAGTGTGCCTGGATCTGAAGTTACTGAGCTTTCTCAGTTCACACATTTGGTCTTTAGAGTTATGTAGTTTCATGAGCAGATTGTATTCTTTTGGATTCATAATGTCAACATGTCACCCTGTTGCATCCGATTTACATAGTTCCGTTGAAGTGCAGAAATTTGCTCCAAATTGGGTAGTTTGGGGCAAATGGGCCTATGTCCCTCTCCAGGTAGATGCAGTTGGTCTCAGTGTAGGGTAAGTCAGTTGCTGTTACTCTCCCCGCAGCATGCTCTATGAACCTTAGTGTGGAGTTGAGTGTCAAGGTGGATGTCAAAAACATGTTCCAAAGAACCAGGAGAAATGGGCAGCTGGATTTAGGAAATTTGGGAGGTGGACAGAAAAGGTTGCACGTGAGGGTGAAGTGGAGAGGGTGCAGGCAATTGCTGTGGAGACAGGCAGAGAGAATGAGGTAGCCGTTTGTTGAAGTTGAGAGATAAGGATGACTTAGTGGAACATGTTGTAGGGAGAAGGAAATGATGAGCGAGGCTGAGGAAAAGTGCAGCTGGTTATTTTGTCTTCAAGCAACAAAGTAGGCTGACAGAGGTGCAGTTCTTGAATGACAGCGGTAGGAACCATGAACAAGTATGCACTAGCAAAGGAGTGTATTTACCAGTTACGGGGGCATTAAGAGGTAATATGATTCCATGAACTTGCTTTCTTCTGTGTGAAAGTGGAGTTATATGGTGTATCAAGCTGCATTGGACACTCTTGACATTCAAAAGCTTGAGAACTGACGTCTGGATCCAATCTAGAAAGTGGTAGATGGTTTTATGGGATTAGGGCAGTATCAATGCTTTATCATCCATAGTGGGGTGAATCAAGTGCTATTATCTTATCATCAGAGAGGAGTGGGATGCCCAATTGGACGGGGATAAAAGACTTCTAAGCATGGTTCGCCGGTCCATACCGATGCAATTCGGGCATACTGTACCGTGCTTGGGCGATTATAGCGCCCACCCATGGTCGGTACGAGAGGAATCTGATTCAAAATTTTTTCCTTTTTCTTTTTTTTTTGTATTATAGTAAAGGCCCAACCGTTGCTGTATGGTACGGTACGACTGATATCGTACCCTACCATTAAATTACAATTAGGTCCAGTACATTGATATGTTGAACCTTGCTTTTAAGAAGTCATTGCAGAGTACTTGCACCAAATTCCATGATGCATCAGACATCTTCACATCCATGGTCTCTAGGAGATGACTATATTGCTTTTACATCATCATTGAAGAGGGAAAAATACCCAATTTGATGTTGTGATGGAAGGTTTCCAATGTCATTACTTCTTCTTTCATTTGTTTGGACATAGGGAAGTACCCACCATATAGAGGCTAGGCAGATTTTTGGTGTATGTGGATAGGTGGGAACCATTTCCCAAGGTTGGTGTTAGTGCCCCTCCAGAAAAGTTTTGGACCATGAGCCCATCCGATTGAGGACCACTCCACATGGACTGAGGAGGCAGACATCTTTGGACTGGTTTTGATTCAGACATTGGGTAAGAGGCTCATGGAAGTAGACCTTCCTGGATGGATGACCTATGGGCACATATGATCAAAAGATTGAAGAGGCTGCAACCACTGTTTTCAAGGTGTCGCCTATCTGACAAGGCACTAGACCATGTCCAAGGTGATCTGGTACCTTGGCTAGCAGCCCATTAAGGCACTTGCTAGTCTGCCTTGGCTGCATAACCACTAACTTGTTTTGGGTTTGGTTTACTATTTAATAAGCGGTAAGGGTAATTGTGATATTGTGACCTTGTTTGACTGTCTATGAATGTAAAATCAACTATAAGATGTAATTTATAAGATAGAAAATCTAGTGTAGTAGTTTTCGTGAACCACACTTGGTTACATCGACTAGGCGTTGCGCCTTTGCCTAGGTGCCTCACCTTCTTGCCTAAGCAGTAAGGTGGTGCGCTATCACTTTGGCTGTCTTGGATGCCTGGACAGCTATGGTTGCAGCATGCTTTGTAGAGTCTGTGAACTATTGCCAAGAAGGGAATTTTCAGATAGGTTATAGAAAAAAATAGGCATTGTCAGGTCGGAGATGAAAGCAATCATCACTGAGAAATATAAACAAGTGGCTAAAGCACTGACATGCTTTTAGCCGAGGAGGCGGCTTACTGGGTACAAAGGTCAAGGGAGGTGTGGATGAAAAGGATGGTAATACTGCATGCTTTCATAGGATTGCTTCTGGTAAAAGAGTGAACATTATTACAAAGACAAACACTGGTGGTCAGTGCAGGAATAGGATATGTGGTGGAGTTGCATATATGGAAGAAAGTTGCCGGTATTGAAAATGGTCTACTTCTTTTGATCTCCATGGAAGAACATCAAAAACTGTTCATAAGAAGGCAAGCAGTGCACAGAGTTGCAGGAGGTAAGGTATGAGCTGTTTATTTCCTATCATGGCTCTGGGGGCTTCGCGAAGAAGACACCTTTGCTGCACTTACCTTCCTAAGGAGGATGTGGCAGATATCATTAAATATAGACCTACTGGTTCCTTCACTGGGGTTTCCAAAATTGTTGCTGATGTTGATGACTAGGTTGGAAGCAATGATTGAAGGTGAGCATCTAGAATCCATATACTCTTTTGGCAGGAGAGCTTTTTGTAGCTAGTGAATTTATCCAGTCTATAAGCTACCAAAATTAGGGAGTAGGCATCAAGCTTCACTTTGAGATTGCTTCTCATAGGGTTCACTTGGACTGTCTGTTCTTGTCACAAAGCATGGGCTTTAGTGAGAGAGGTGTTGGTTGGATTGCGTCATGCATGTCTTTTGCTATGTTTTCAATACTTGCAAATGGGAAACCTACAGAGTTTTCTCACACCATAGTTATCAAGGCAAATAAAGGTGCCTGGGGGGCGACGCTTAGGCGACAAGGCATCCTGTGACACCTTGGTGCCTCTATGCCATCTATAATGTTAAAAAATGTATAAAAGATGCAGATTTCAATATTACAATTGAAAACATTAAATAAAATGCATCAACTACAGAAAAATTAAAAGTGAAAAACAGTAAATAAAATGTGTCTATTGCTGCAAATTTAACATAAAATTGAAGAGTAAATTATGTGAGTGGGTGAAGGGGACTGTGACTGTGTGCATGAGACTATGAGTAATGAGTGAGAAGGGCGATGTAAAGAGGGGGTGGGGACTGCCGGGGGTGGAGGGACTGTGTCTCTGACACTGAGGGGGGAGGATGAATATGTCTGTGTGAGAGAGTGAGAAGGTGGGAGTGGGAGTGCCAAGGGGACCGTGATTCTGTATGTGTGAGAGGGAGGGGTGTGAAGGGGACTGACTGTGTGTGTGAGAGTGAGTGAGGGAGTATGAAGGGGACTGTGACTGTCGCGTGCGAGAGAGGCGGGAACTGTAAATCTGTGTGAGAGAGGGGGAGGAGGGAGGGAGGGAGACCAGAATCAGAGTGGAGAGGGAACTGGGGGAAGCCAAAGTCGTCGGAGGAGACCTGGGGTAGTCTATGGTGAACCCTGCAGAGGGGGAGTTTGGAGGTTGGGGTTTACCATGGAGAGAAATGGGAGGTGGAGTGGGAGACGAATGGGGTTAGTGGGTCTCAAATGGGGGTCCAAACGGGTTCGACCGTCATGCATGTCTGCAGGTTCAGTGTAGCCCAACGCCCCAAGTGGTCCAAGGTGCCCAGGCAGTCTGTGTTGTGTGCCTGGGCTCTTGCCTGGATTGACTTTTGGGCTCTGGGAGACAGAGAGAGAGGGAGGGTGACAGGGGACGGGGGGGGGAAGCCAGAGCGAGAGAGGGAGACCTGGGGTACGAAAGGTATGGGGTTTGTGACAGAGGGAGGAGGGAGGGAGGTTGGGGTGCGGGAGAAACAGAGAGGAGGGTGACAGGACTGGGGGGAAGCCAGAGGCACAGGGGGAGAGCCCTTATAGTGCTAGGTGAACCCTACAGAGGGGTAGTCTCAGGGTTGGGGTTTGCAAGGAAACTAAAGTGGTGGGAGACAAATGGGGTTGGGGGTTCTTAATGGGGATCAAAACAGGTTTGACTGGATTCGGGTGTGCAGGTCCAGCATGGCCCAAGTGGTCCATGGCGCCCAGATGGGCTGCCTTGTGCACCTAGGGTTCTCTACATCCCCTTTTGGGCCTTGAGGGAGTCAGGTCAGCACCCAGGGTTCTCAAAGATGCCTTGGCGCTTGGGCACTGCCGAGGTGCCTGCCTTGACTACACTGTTTGACACTGGCAGGAGAATTTGGGCAAGGAGAGTGGATGCCATGTTTGCTGTTCATTCTGGTTTAAGGTAATAGGTTTTAACCTTTTGGACGGTCTTCTTTATGAAGGGATCCTTGTTGCAACAATGAGGTTGCTCCATTGTGATATGTAGGTCACGAGTTAAAAACTGGAAACAACCTCTCTGTAACGAGCAGGGGAGGATGTGTACAATTTGCCCTTTCCAGATCCATGGCAGGTGTTAAGAGAGGAACTTATCCTTTGTATGTTTCTTGTATACTTGTACAGCCTTTCCCCTTTTTCTCTCTATATTTTATATCCTTCTAGGAATAGGAGATCGGTCACTGGCTCTGCCCTCTTCAGGGCCTGTTGTGTATGTATTTGTATGAAACAAATTCCATAGGAGAGGCTGCGGCCTCCAGCTCTCTCTCTCTTCTCCTGTGCATCACAGTGGAGAAGCCTTTTGACAATTGACATTGGGCTGCTCATTGTGAACTGCCTCTGGATGAAATTTGAGAGTTTCATGCTGATGGTTCAGCAACTAGTGGTTCTATGACTGGCGCCAGTTGTAGGCTTACCATGATGTTGTTGAAGAAGTTCCAAGTAAAAAATGGTTCTTGGTATCTTAAGCTCATGCATCAGCATCAATGTTGTCAGTAATTGTGAATTGCTCAAGGTGTTGTCAACAGAACATGTGTTGTGGACCATATGGCAGTTTTGACTAAATTTTGATTGATACATTGTTATGGAATTGATCTCGGGATTGCTTGATTGAATTTCTGACAACCTTAAACTTGTATCTTCTGGGTCATACATCTGGGGTCGTATATCAGGAGGCATTGATGGTACTGCCTGATTTACTTTGTTAAAACAGGAGATAACTTGAACTTTAACATCATCTCCCACCCACCATCTCCTGAATGATTTTTTTTTTGAAATTTGGATAGTACCACAAAGTATATTGAATAAGGAAGAATGAACAAGAGTAGAGGCCAAATAACAAAAAGACCTCCAAAGAAAAGTCCTCTCACCAATAAGACACCCCGACACAAACAACCTCATCTCCCCAAGAACAAAAGGAGAGAAGACTGAGGACTCTCAAAATGACCTAAAAATTTAGCCCAAGCCAAAACATTCCTCTTAATCCCTTGTAACACAGTTTCTTCAGTCCTAGCTTCTTTCCTGAAAATTCTGTTGTTTCTTTCAATCCGTAAGGCCCAGACAGTGGCATGCAAAATGATCCACCACACTACCCCATCAGCCTTCAAATGAAAATTCCTGTTCCAACCCAAAAATAACTCCTTCGCACCAGAGAAAGGTGGGATGACATTCTGAATACATTGCCCAATTTCAGTCCAAATCATATTAGTGAAAGAGCAGGCTGTTAAAAGATGATCCAAGCTCTCCTCCTCAACCCCACAAAGACTGCATAAAGTTGGAATATTAGGGAACACCCTGGATAACTTATCACAGGTTGGCAACCTACCATGGGAAACCCTCCAAGAGAAAATCTTGACCTTGAGGGGGCTCCTGGTGGCCCAGATCTGGTTCGAACCATCATGTCTCAGACCCCCATCAATAAGCATGCGATAAGCTGATTTGACAGAAAAATATCCAGATTTTTCCCATCTCCAAGTCCACCGGTCCGCCATGTTAGCTGTCAACCTGAACTGGGTTAATAAGCCAAACATTTCCTGGAGATGAGCAGTCTCCTCCAAGGAAAGATTTCTTCTAAAGGTTGGCACCCAGATCCCCCCAACTTGAGAATTCTCATAACATTCAGCAACAGTGGCCTTCGGAGCAGAAGAAATAGCAAATAAATCAGGGAATAGATGAGCTAGAGACAAATTCCCACACCATCTGTCAGACCAGAAAAAGCTCCTCTGCCCATCCCCCAATGCAATAGAAACGCTCGCCTTGAAGAAAGCCAAACTAAACAGCAGACCCTTCCACACTGGTGAGCATCTGTAACTCGGAATGGACTCCAAATCTTCCCATCCACTGGAGGCCCCTAAATATCTATTTTGAATTATTTCATGCCACAATCCCCCTTCGTCCACTCCAATTCTCCACCACCATTTACATAGCAGCGCCATATTGAAAGTTGTCATGTCTCTGATTGCAAGGCCACCTGCCTCCTTGGGAAGGCAAATCCTTCCCCAAGGGATGTCATGCCAATCTCTCTCTCTCTCCCATTACCATGCCAAAAGAACCTGGCCTGAATAGATTGCAATCTGAGAGCCACTGTCTTTGGAATTCTGAAAATGGATAGGAAGTATGTAGGTAAGCTATCCAAGACTGCTTTGCAAAGAATTAATCTACCACACATTGACAGTGCCTTAGCTTTCCAGCCTGCTAGCCTATTCTCAAATCTATTCACAATGACTTTCCAGTCAGCATAGCGAAGCGGTCCCGGAGAGAGTGGGAGGCCCAAGTACAAAAAAGGAAATGAACCGGTCTGACAACCGAAAACTGATGCTGCTCCCCCTGTTTCCTCGTCACTCATGTTGATACCTGCCATCAGACATTTAGTGAAATTAATCTTTAAGCCTGTGATATCCTGAATCACTTCCAACATCAATTTAATGTCAACAATCTGATCTCGCACTCCTGCTATAAACACAATAGTATCATCAGCATATTGGAGATGGGTGACTGCGGTTTCGGAATTTCCCACTTGGAAACCAGATATGATGCCTGCCCTCTCAGCTCTGCACCAAAGTTTGCCAAAGATCTGACCCACCAACACAAAGAGAAGAGGAGAAAGGGGATCTCCCTGACGGAGACCTCTCCCACTAGCGAAAGAGGGAGAGGGTTGCCCATTAATCAACACTTTAAAGGAAGCTGAAGATATGCAATCCCGAATCCAGCCAATCCACTTATGATGGAAGCCCATTTTGCTAAGGATTTTAAGGATACATCCCCAACTAACTCTATCAAAAGCTTTCTCAAAGTCAAGCTTCAGAATGAAACCCCTTCTCCTCATCCTTTTCCATTCAAAAATGCTCTCATGAGCAACCAGAAAATTGTCTTGAATATGCCTACCCTTGATAAAAGCCCCTTGATAGACATCCACCACACTATCCATCACTTTCACAAGCCTAGAAGCCAGCACCTTAGAGATAATTTTGTACACACTATTCAGCAAGGAGATTGGCCGAAAATCAGAAAAAATATTGGCTCCCTGCTTTTTGGGAATAAGAACCAAGTAGGTTTTATTAATGCCTCTCAAATGAGCCTTGCCTTCCATAAAATCAACTACCACCTTAAGAAGATCACCCTTAATGATTTCCCAACAATGATGGAAAAAGAACATGGGAAATCCGTCTGGACCTGGAGCCTTATCACCAGGTAATCTCTTAACATGTATTATTAAATGCATGCATCCATAATCTCTTAACATGTTTGGATGCAGTTCATTTATGTTATGGTCGTTTCATGCATTTTGCATCCTGCAAAGGAGGATTTTGTGAAGCAGATTTCTCATCATGAAAATGTGCTCATGCATCTAGACGTAATAACTTATTTTGATCTGTTATTCTTGGATGCAGTTCTACATGAAAACTGGCCAGTGCAAATTTGGAGAAAGGTGCAAGTTTCATCACCCAATTGATCGGTCTGCGCCAGCACCTTCAATGATAAAACAGGCCACTGAACAAATATTAAGCTTACTCCTGCAGGCCTGCCAAGAAGAGAGGTATACTGTCCCCCCCCCCTCCTGCGGGGTCTCCCTCTTTCGCCTCCAAAAACACAGGGACACACCCTCACATGTTCTCAGTCTTCATTAGTTGCTTTTTGTTTAAACCCCCAAGCTAACAACCTTTATGAAAACTTTTTTCATCTATGACCTTCCCAAACATTTTTCTTGCTCAGACCTCAAGTGACCATAAACGATGTGTAGCCAAGGCAAATCCATCTATTAAGCATTTGTCCTTCCTGGAGGAACAGCATGTTTTCTGCAATTGTTGGAGACCACCAAGCAAATCACCACTAGTGTACCTTTCTGCATGGCTTCTGCATTAGAATGTCCTGGCCCTTTTCTTTACTTTCTAATGAGGACCAAAATAGCAGCATTCCGTTAACCTTCACCCTCCCCATGGTATATCAGTGTTTCTTGTGTAACTTCTCTTATATCTCCGACCACAAGCGCCATTTCTGTCACCATGTCTTTACAGAACTTTGTGTGGTTAGTACACTTGCAATTTTGGATCTGGAAAGTTGATTGGCTGTGAAAGAGATGTTATGCCATGAGTTCCTCCAGTCCATAGTCAATCTGAGGTCCTCCTGGAAGTACAATCCCACAAATATTTAATACCCCCCAATGCAGTAAGTTACTGTAGAAGACAGGTAGAGTTGGTTTGAGAGGTGTTCGTGATGTGATGATGTTCAAAGGCAATGATAAGAAGTTAAAATATTCTGATCAAGTTTTAGGGTAACTTCTCAGGGGACTCCGTAGAAGCGGAAGGGACCCCTCCGTCTCCCACTTCTTGCGGTGGGGGAGTGGGTGCTTCTACTTTGTGCCTAGGTCCCACTGAGGATGCTAGTTGGGCCTTCTACGATGATGTAGTCAGACAGGAGGCGTCTTCTGTGGCTTCGGCGGACTCCTTAGATGTTGAAAATAGAGCATTGGGCTTATGGGCTGGACATGGCTCTGAGGTGTTATCTCAGCAGTGCTTTGAACAGGTGTCTCCATTGGCTGAGCTTGAGTGTGCTACAGAGCAGTGGTCCGATGATCTGATTAAACAGGTGGGTTGCTTAGTTGGGATATTGTTTGAAGGTAAGGAAGAATATGTCAGGAAGGCATTAAGGAAAATGCGAAGGGACTTGAATCTACAGCTTAGCCTTAAGAGGAAAGGGTCCGGAGGTGGTCTAAAAATAGGCAGGAGGGAGCTTTTGTATTTACAGAATAACAAAATGACAGAGGGCCTTAGGTCTCAGAGACCCAAGGGCAAGGGTGTTCTCGTCAGTTATTAATGAATATTATGTCTTGGAATGCTAGAGGGATTAATGGGGATGAGAAAAAGAGGGAGATTAATTTGATGGTGAATAAGTTTAAACTGGCTTTGTTATGTATTCAGGAGTCAAAAATAGTAGATTTCAGCTTGGAAGATGCTCGAAAGTTGGGTGGTGGCAGATTACAAGGATGGTGCCATAAGCCAGCACTGGGTGCTAAAGGGGGAATTATTATTATGTGGGATACTGATATTTTGGACTGTTGTGAACAGCAAGTGCTTCAATTTGGTATTACAGTTAAACTGAAGAATAAGAGAGATGATTTTGTTTGGTGGTTTACAGGGGTTTATGGGCCAGTTTTGCAGGAGCAGAAGGTGCTTTTCTTTAATGAGCTGCAGTCCCTTTCCAGGGAAGTCAAAGGGCCTTCTTGTGTCCTAGGCGACTTCAATGCAGTAAGGGCCCCGAGAGAAAGAATCAACCAATTGTCTTGGTCTCAGGAGATGGTTCTATTTGATGAATGGGTACATGCAGCTGGTCTGATTGAGATGCAGGTGAACTCGGTCTTCTTTACTTGGGTGGGTGATGGGGCTAGAAATTCTAAATCCAAACTTGACAGAATTTTTATCAATTCTCTGTGGCAACAGAAATTTAATTTTGCTGCTGTTAGGGGCCTCCCCAGGGTGATGTCTGATCACATCCCACTGTTGTTAAGCACAACTCATCTGAAGAAACTTAAAAGAGTATTCAGATATGAAAGGTCCTGGATTTTGCATGAAGATTTCAGAAATTTGGTATCCACATGGTGGCAAGAAGCACCATCTGAAGAATGTGCAAGTTTGTCTCTGCTTGGTAAGTTGAGGTGGGTAGAAGGAAAATGAAGGTTTGGAGCAGCAACATCTTTGGTAAAGCAGCTGAGCTTAAACAAGAGCTTCTTGATAGAATTGCGTATTTTGACGTTCGAAATGATCAAGGTACTTTATCCGAGGAAGAGAGCGTACAGTGGAGTGAGGCTAAGAAACAATATGAGGTATTAGCAAAACAAGAGGAGATAAAGTGGAAGCAGAGGGCGAAAGAAAAATGGTTAAGAGAGGGAGACAAAAACACTGCTTATTTTCATGCCATGGCTACCATTAAAAAGAGAAGGACTACTATGGACTCAATCAAAATCAATGATAGATTGTTTGATGACATGGATATTTTACAAAGGGAAGTGGTGAATCATTTTCAGGGTTTGTTTAGGGAGGAGGAGCCTTGGAGGCCGCAGATTGGTCATGAGTTTTTCTCTAAACTCTCTGATCAGGATGCGGGGGATATGATTAGACCCTTTAGTGAGCAGGAGATTAAAGATATTGTGTTTTCTGTGGACCCTAATAGGTCTCCTGGGCCAGATGGATTTTCATTGGGGTTCTTTCAACAATTTTGGGCAGTCATCAAGGCAGATATTATGGCGGTAGTGTCAGAATTCCAGACAAGACCTTGGAGTATCAAACATTTCAATTCCACCCATTTGGTGCTTATTCCGAAGTGTGCTGGGGCAGAGTCGATCAATGATTATAGGCCGATCAGTTTGTTGAATTCTATGTATAAAATCATCACCAAGGCCATGGCTGGCCGGCTTAAGAAGGTGATTGGAAATCTCATTGATGGTAACCAGTCAGCTTTTATTAGTGGACATTTCATTTTGGATAATTTCATGGCAGCCCACGAATGCTTGCATGAGCAAAGGGTCAACAAGAGGCATTATGTGTCACTCAAACTTGACTTTGAAAAGGCATATGATAGGATTAACTGGAAATGTCTTTTCAGAGTCATGAAAGTGATGGGTTTCAAGGATAGATGGATTGAATGGGTCAGGCAATGTGTGCAATCGGCAAAATTTTCTGTGCTCATTAATGGGTCTCCATGTGGTTTTTTTGGTTGCTCTAGAGGGCTGCGGCAGGGGGACCCTTTATCCCCTTTATTGTTTGTGTTGATGGGGCAGGTATTGAGTGAGATGTGGAAGAAAGCTAGGCAGGCAGAGTTAATTGAAGGAGTTTCAGTGGGAAGGGGGAGTTTAGAAGTTTCACACCTTCAGTATGCTGACGACACAATCCTTTTTTCCTCAAATAACCTCGATAAGCTCATCAATTTGAGGATCCTTCTCAGGCTTCTTGAGTCGGTGACTGGTTTGAAAATTAATTTCCGTAAGAGTGAGCTGGTGGGGAACATTGCAAACGAGAACCTCAGGGCTCAGATTGAGCAGATCATGGGTGTGAAATGGGGGAGTTTCCCTGTTAAGTACCTTGGGTTGCCCTTGTCTGATAGATCTCTGAGAGTCTCAGATTGGAATGGAATGGTTAACAAGTTCAGTGACATGATTAGTGGGTGGAAGGGCAGACTATTATCTGCTGGGGGAAGATGGATTCTTTCTAAGGTGGTGCTGTCCAGTCTTCTTTATATTTCTTGTCCATTTTTAAAGCCCCTAAGGTCATTTGCAAGAAATTGGAATCGGCGAGAGCTGCTTTTTTCTGGAGAGGTAAGGGGCCAGAAGTGCATGGTGTTAACCCTATTGCATGGTCGAAGGTGTGTAGGTTGAAGGAAGAAGGTGGTGCGGGCCTTGTGCCAATGGAGATTATTAATCATGCATTACTCACGAAATGGTTGTGGAAATTGGATGTAAATGATGGGGCATTGTGGAGCTGTATAGTTAAGAGGAAGTACTTGTGGAATGTGGATGGGTGGTGTTCTCACTTACTGAGTAGTAATAACTTATCCTCAATTTGGAAGCACATTATGGGGAATTTGGATTTCTACTTGTGCTCTTCTAAGCTTCAGGTGGGAGATGGTCGGAGAATCAGATTGTGGCAAGACCCATGGTTAAATAATGAGCCTCTCATGCTCTCATGTCCGGGATTGTTCAGAACTGTGTCACAGTCACAGGTTCTATTGGCTGCTTTGTGGTCCCAATCTCAATCTGGTCCATCATGGCACTTAATGTTCAGACGGATTTGGTGGAGGAGGAGATCAGTGAGTTCCTTTATCTATCTGAGGCACTTGACAACACTAAGTTATCCCCTGGTATGAAGGATAGCAGAGTTTGGAAGTGGGAGAGGTCAGGGAAGTTTTCAGTCAAATCAGCGGTTCGTCTACTAATTCAAGGAGGGTTGAAGGTCAGATGGCATAAGCAAGTGTGGGATAAGGGGTTGCCTTTGAAAATCAGGGTCTTTATGTGGAAAATTGCATGGAAGAGGCTATTTACTTTGGTCAGGGTCAGTATGTTCAGAAAAGATTCGAGGAAAGTATGCATATTTTGTGCATGTTTTCAGGAGGATTTGGACCATCTGTTCACTGCTTGTGGAGTAGTCAGAATTGTATGGAATCTGTTCTTCAAGTCTATTAATGTCTCTTGTTGCGTTCCCCTCAATTTGCATCAGCTTATTGATTTCTGGCCTAAGTATAAACCCACAGGAGTTGAGGAGGATCTCTGGAAACTGTGTCTACCAGCGATGCTCTGGTCAATCTGGAAGGAGAGGAATAAGAGGCTGTTTAACCAGGAGTTCAGAAACCTGTTCCTTATTCTAAATGATTGTATCTCCTTTGTGTATCAGTGGCATCTTAGCGTCTCTGGAGAGCCGGTCAAGCTATCTGCCCTATTAGATCAGCTGAAGGGGTGGAGGAAATTTACCTTGTAATTGGGTGTTTCTTTTTTTTTTTTTTTAAGGTTAGGGGCAGGGGCTTCCATCATCTTGATAGTCACCCCTCGTCCCTTTTCCTTTCTTCTGGATGTTTTATGGTTATCTTTTCCTTTTGTATGCTTTTTGCTTTTTCCTTTGCCTTTTGGCTAATGAAATTTGGCCTTCGGCCAACTTCTAAAAAACTGGGAGAATGTAGGGAGTAAGGTTTTCGTGTTTTTTTTTTTGGGTTACTTTGAGGTCTAGCTCAGAAAATGTTGTGAACACAGGGTGGACTGGGAGGCAATTGTAGCTAGTCCAATTGCCAAAATGAATCATTGGGGTGCCGACCGTGGTGGGAAAAAAGGAAGATACGCACTTTCATTAGCAGACAGTGGTGATATGTTGCAACAAGCTTAGTTACATTTGGGATGAGATGATCAGGAGTTGGACTATGGCAATGATGAAATTTATGCAAAAGGTTACATATGCACCAGACGGAGGGAGAGAACTTTAGAGGCTTATGTTGATTGAGCAATCAAGGCAGTGCATTAGATGAACATTTGTCAATAAGGATGGGTAAGTGGATAAGGAGGACCAAAAGGCATCTTGTTATAATAATGCGTTTATGTAACACCCCTCCCAGCCGGTTAAGAGGTGCCACACGCACACAAACAGAAATATCCTAAACACTTCTGTTATGGGGTGGACTTTTGCGCTGCATGCAATAAAATAGCAGACAAATCACGCGGACGAAGTGTGGTACAAATACTAAATGCAAACTTCAGCATGGAAATTAGATTGTATATACATGTTGAAGTACAAGTACAATAATCTGTTCATTTATTTATAGGTCCTAAAGGGGCTGAGTACAGAAGGTGACATAATCACAGTTTAAACACAAAATCCCTCAAGCTCTTCTAGGCCCGAAGCACTACTGCAGCTACGAAAGTTGGCCTCAAGACGAGGATCACATTAGGATGGAAGATCTAGAAATGTGTTCAAAACAAAGGCATGAGTTTGAAAGGAATTCAATAGACAGAACCAAACATGCAGATTTAAAACTAATGTGCATGAAGTATAACACGACTTATAAGGTAGCAAAAACGTAAAATCTTAAACAAGGAGCACACATACGTGATGACTTGTCGGATTCCAAGTATAACAAGATGACATATAACAAATTTCAAACATAATAGGATGACAAGAATTTGAATTCAAAATGGCATCGTCAAATCTCTCATGGGGATGCATAGCATATAACTAACCACCTGCTGAGCAGGATGCGAACATATAGATATATAACTAAACTTTGCCTAGTGAACTGAGCCTAACCACCTACTTTTGAGTAGGGTGCTAACCACCCACGTTTAGAATTGTGGGATGAAACCATCTTCACGGCCAACAACTCGTATGATGTTAAACGTGAGAAGTCTTAACCACCCTAGAGAGAGAGAGAGAGAGAGAGAGAGAGAGAGAGAGAGAGAGAGAGAGGTGTCAAACGTGAGAAGTCTTAACCACCCTATAGAGAGAGAGAGAGGGAGGGAGGGAGGGAGGTTTCCAAAAGGCAAAGAATGAATTGGTCATGCCTACCGTTAGAGTTGAAGAACTTAGCCTAGAGCTCCTTCGAGATGATTGGGAGGCTTACTTCACTAGGTCGTCACTCCGACCCCAACCTCCGGCCTTCAACTTTTCTCTAGCAGCAAGAGGAAAAAGGTGAGTGATAAGGGTGGTAATGAGGGTTTAATAGGAGATAGCTAATCGATAACAACAAGAATGTTTAGACACTTGGCCAACATGCAGGTCAAGGGAGGTGACACTAGCCCCAACGGAGATGACTGATGGAACTGAGTAGAATGATTTGAAAGGCATGCAGTGAAACACTTGGAGAAATCATGATTACGTTGCCTGGCACTGAGGTTGAAGTCAAAAGTTGACCAATCAAAGGGCTAGAAGCATTGTTTAAAGGAGTTAAAGAGGTTTCTAAAAGGTAAGAACATCTGAACATAGAACACAAGAGTGCTGGTAGCATTGTTTAAAGGAGTTAAAGAGGTTTCCAAAAGGCAAAGAATGAATTGGTCATGCCTACCGTTAGAGTTGAAGAACTTAGCCTAGAGCTCCTTCGAGATGACTGGGAGGCTTACTTCACTAGGTCGTCACTCCGACCCCAAGCTCCGGCCTTCATTTTTTCTCTAGCAGCAAGAGGAAAAAGGTGAGTGATAAGGGTGGTAATGAGGGTTTAATAGGAGATAGCTAATCGATAACAACAATAATGTTTAGACACCTGGCCAACATGCAGGTCAAGGGAGGTGACACTAGCCCCAACGGAGATGATTGATGGAACTAAGAGTAGAATGATTTGAAAGGCATGTAGTGAAACACTTGGAGAAATCATGATTACGTTGCTTGGCACTGAGGTCGAAGTCAAAAGTTGACCAATCAAAGGGCTAGAGAAAGCTGACTTCCAACTAGAGTCAAAGTGGAAGTCAATCACATAACAGGAGTCGAGGATAGGTTTTGTCTAATACGGAGGGAAAGCTGAAGTCAGGTAACTTAACCATGATTTCTCTCTGTGTTTCACCTCAAAAGCTGAAGTCGTACACGAAGTAGAGTTTTGTCATACATGAAGTAGCACTTCGACATACACGAAGTAGAATTTCGTCAAAGGGCTAGAGAAAGCTGACTTCCAACTAGAGTCAAAGTGGAAGTCAATCACATAACAGGAGTTGAGGATAGGTTTTGTCTAATACGGAGGTAAAGCTGAAGTCAGGTAACTTAACCATGATTTCTCTAAGTGTTTCACCTCAAAGCTGAAGTTGTACACGAAGTAGAGTTTTGTCATACATGAAGTAGCACTTCGACATACACGAAGTAGAATTTTGTCATACACGAAGGGCACTTCGTCATACACGAAGCAGAATTTCGTCATACACGAACAAACTTAACCTTGATGAGATCATCTCAAGCTGGACTTGGAAACTCACCAATGGGGAGCTTATTCTCAGGTCTAGGAGGAATAATTTACATGAATACCTTGGTTTCTAATCCTTAGTTATTAGATCTTTTTTCCATAAGTGGGGAGTCCTAGATTAAAGGTATGGGGTAACATAGTTAATTCAAAAAGATAGAAGTGTCCAAAGTTCTGAAATAATTCCTAAGAGAAAACTAAAGGTCCTGTACCTAAACACAAGATATTACAATTCTACCCCCCTTTAAAAAAAATTTACCTTCAAAATTTCCAGAATTCACTTACTAAATAGTTGGGGATGCATTTTCTTCATTTTTTGCTCTGACTCTCAAGTTTTTTCTTCTATACTGGCACTTCTCCACAACACCTTCACTATGAGAATCTTCTTGTTTCTTAACACTTGCTCCTTTCTGTTCGGTAACTTTACTAGTTTCTCCTCCACTGTCAAATTTGGTTGAATGTCTAAATCTTCATGACTAATTATATGTGCTAGGTCTGACACATTTTTTCAACATAGATATATGGAAGACATTGTGGATGTGGGACCATGACGGTGGTAGGGCAAGTTGGTAAGCCACCTCTCCAATTTTGACCATATTTCAAAGGGTCCCACATACCTAAGGTTGAGCTTCCCTCTTTTGCTAAACCTTAGGACACTTTTGGTTGGAGATATTTTCAAAAAACACTTGATCTCCCACTGAGAATTCTAATGGTCTTCTTCTCTTGTTAGTATAACTTTTCTGCTTGTCTTGAGCTGCCATTATCCTTTTTCTGATTATTCTGATCTTCTCCGAACAGTCTTGAATCAGATCTGATCCAATCAAACATTTATCCCCCACTTCAAACCAACAAATAGGGGTTCTACAAGGTCTTCCATACAGTGCTTCATAGGGTGCCATCTCAATGTTAGAATAATAACTATTGTTATAGGTAAATTCGATTGATGGTAAATGGTCATCCCAATTTTCTTGCCAATCAAGACTGCATACTCTCAACATATCTTTCAGTGTCTTGATAGTTCTTTCAGATTGTCCATCGGTTTGGGGATGGTATGTTGAGCTGAGCTTCAACTGAGTGCCCAAAGACGATTGCAAACTCTTCTAGAGTCTAGCTGTAAATCTTGAATCTTTGTCAGAAATAATGGACATGGGAATTCCATGCAATCACACTATTTCTCTAATGTACGATTGAGCTAGGCTTTCCATTGATTGGGTCTTGGTGGAGGCAAGAAAATGTGATGACTTGGTGAGTCTGTCAACAATGACCCAAATAGCGTCGTGCTTACTCCTTGTCCTGGATAAGCCTGATACAAAATTCATAGTAATCTGATCCCATATCCACATAGGGATTTCAATCTTATGCAACAATCCTGTTGGTCTCTGGTGTTCAGCCTTGACTAGCTAGCAGGTCAAACAATTACTCACAATTTTTGCAATGTCTTTTTTCATACCATGCTACCAGAAATGTTTCTTTAGGTCTTTATACATCTTGGTGCTGTTAGGATGGACTGAATACCTTGATCTATGTCCTTCCGCCAACAACACCTTGATTTCTTCATCTTTTGGTACACATATTCGGCCTTGAAATCAGACTCTCTCTTTCTCACCTCTAATGTACCCTGGCTTGCTTATTAATCCCTGTAATGCTTGGTCTCTCACTTAGGGTTCCACAATCTTGTCCAGAAATATTGACCCCATATTGAAGCCAGCTAGCCTAATGCTCTTTGGCTTCTGACTAGGGGAGTGTGCAATCAAATCAACCATTTCTTTCCAATGCTAGTGTAATTGCAAGGCCATAAGTCTCTTTTTACTTAACACATTTGCCACAATATTGGCCTTTCCTGGATGATAATTCACTGAGAAGTCATAGTCCTTTAAAAACTCTTAACCATCTTCGTTGCCTCAAATTTAAATCTTTCTGAGAGAAAATGTACTTCAATTTTTTATGGTCAGTGAATATCTCGAATTGCTCCCCATAAAGGTAGTGGCGCCAGACCTTAAGTGCATGCACTATGGCTGTAAGTTCTAGATCATGAGTTGGATAGTTCTTCTTATGGTCTCTTAATTGTCTGGAGGCACATGTTGCTACTTTTCCATACTGCATCAAGATAACCAATTCCCTTCTGAAATGCATCGATGAAAATTACAAAACCTCCTTAGCCTTGGGGTAAAATGATCACAGTCACAGAGGTGAGCTTCTCTTTTAATTTATGAAAACTGCACTCACAATCCTTGGTCCACACATATAGTACTCACTTCTTGGTCAATTGAGTCATAGGTAATGCTAAAGAAGAGAATCCTTCAATGAACCTTATGTAATAACTAGTTAGTTCTAAGAAACTTCTAACCTTTGATAGATTCTTGGGCCTCTCCCAGTTTAACATAGCCTCAATCTTGCTGGGATCTACAGATACACCACCCCTGAAATTATATGCCCCAAGAATTGCACTTCTGACCTCCAGAATTCACATTTATTAAATTTAGCATATAGCTGATTCTTCCTAAGAGTTTCCAATACAATCTTCACGTGTTCTACATGTTTTTTTGTGGGTGAGTAAACCAGAACATCATCTATAAATACCACCACAAAATTGTCCAAATAAGGCTGAAAGATTATGTTCATCAAATCCATGAATATTGCAGGTGTGTTAGTTAACCCGAATGACATTACTAGAAACTCATAATGTCCATACTGGGTTCTAAATGCAGTCTTGTGTATGTCCTCTCTAATCTTGAGTTGATGGTATCCCGACCTCAAGTCTATCTTAGAGAACATTGATGCAGACTGAAGTTGATCAAATAAATCATTAATTCTGGGCAACGAGTACTTGTTCTTCACTATTACTTGATCTAATTTTCTGTAGTCCATACACTACCTGAGGGAACCATCTTTCTTCATGAAAAAATAGATCGGAGCTCTCCAAGGTGACACACTAGGTCTGATATAACTCATGTCTATTAATTCTTGCAATTGCTTCTTTAGTTCAGCAAGCTCAGCCAGTGCCATTCTATAGGGAGCTATAGACACTAGTAGGGTGCTTGACATGAGTTCAATAAATAAGTCAATCTCCCTAGAGGGAGGGAGACCTGGCAGACTTTTAAGAAAAAACATTAGGAAATTTGTTCACAACTTTTATATCTTGGACTGATTTCTGCTTCTCTAAAGGGGAAATTGAAAGCACACAAGCCAAGTACTCCTGACACCTACCTCTTAACCATTTCCTATCTTTGAGGATTGATATTAAGTTTTTGGGACTGCAATTTCCAGGACATTTGTAACTAAACTTTTCTACCCTAGTTTCTCAAAGGTCAAAACTTTCTTGCGACAATCTAACACTGCATAGTTGTTAGCTAACCAGTTCATTCCTAATAATAGATCATAGTCGTTCATGCCAAGCATATATACATAAGCAAGAAGTTCATGATTCCCAATTCTTATACTAACGTTGGGAATGGCTGTTGAAAGGGTAGTTATCTGACCAGTAGGATAATCGCGAGTCATACCCTCATCTAATTGTGCTAATTTCTTATTAAGCTAGCAAATCTATGAGATATAAAAGAATTTGTGGCCTATGGATCAAATAAAATTCTGGCGTACATTCTCTCAGTTAGAAGAATACTTTCAGCAACTGTAGGGGTGTCTTGCGCCTCCTCTTTGGTCAAAGCAAAAAGTTAAGCCTACTCTTGGGGTTGCTGCCTTGGGGCTTGCTGTTGCTGAGGTTGAGGGCAGTCTTTAACTATGTGTCCCATCTGGTCACAGCCAAAACATCTCCCAAATGCCCTCCAACAATCTGTCCCTGGATGTCTTCTATCACACTGAGCATAAACCGACCACTTCTTGCTGATTCCTCCTTGTTGACCCACGCTAAGTTTCTTACTCTTTCCCTTCTCGTCATTTTCAGGCAAGCTCCTCTTCTTGTCATTTTCTGTCAAGCTCTTCTTCTCAAATCTATCACCTTTGTCCTTGACATACTTCTTATAATTTGTTTCGACTATAAAGGCAACCCTCAGAGTAGTTGCCATAGTCTGTGGGTCTAAAGGCGCCTCCTTGCCGTGCACACCATGCTTCAACCCTTTAACAAATTTCTTCATTCTTCTTACTTCATCACTACATATGTGGGGTGCATGCTTTTCCAACTCGGTGAACTTAGCTTCATACTCTGACACGCTCAAGTCCTTTTGCTCTAGTTGAAGAAATTCTAGCTCTTGTTCTTGATATGCTGTGGTGTGTATTTCTCATAAAATATTTGCAAAAATTCCTCCCAACGGATGACATCAGTCTTGCCTTTGAAAGTGCTTCTCATCATGTATTGCCACCACTTATTTGTTCTATCTTGCAGCATGTAGGTGGCCAAAGTCACCTTACCTTCCTCTGCACACCTTATGACCTTGAAAATTTTCTCCATCTCTTTAATCCACCTTCCACCGCCTCTGGTTGGCTGCTACCTGTGAAAGCTGGAGCCCCATCTTCTTGAATTTCTCTACCAAGGAGATTCCAGTCTCTCTATCCATCAGGGTCGCTCTAGAGTTCTACATTATAACTGGTACAAACTCTTGAAACGACTGCATGAATGCAGTTAGGTTGGGGGCAGCAGGTGCTCTTTGAGAACCACTAGCTGCCCCTAGTGGTCTTTCTACATCAGTTGACTCTTCACGCTCGGAAGTGTCCAGTCTTTCTCCTCTTCCTTCCATCCTCCTGAATCATTACCACCTAGTTAGTGGCTAGCACCCCACACGGAAAACTAACACCTTAATATCAAAAAAAGGAAAAATATAACTACTTAGGGTACACACACGCTTGCTTGGTTGCAGATAGGCCTAATCCCATAACCATGCTTTGATACCACCTTCTACTCTGATACCACTTCTGTGGTGTAACATCCTTGTTGGCCGGTTAAGAGGTGCTACACGCACACAAACGGAAATATCCTAAACACTTCTGTTATGGGATGGACTTCTATGCTGCATGCAATAAAATAGCAGACCAATCGTGCGAACGAAGCATGGTACAAGTACTAAATACAAACTTCAGCACGAAAATTAGATTGTATATACATGTCGAAGTATAAGTACAATATTCTGTTCGTTTATTTACAGGCCCAAAAGGGGTTGACTACAAAAGGTGACAATCACATTTTAAACACAAAATCCTTGAAGCTCTTCTAGGCCCGAAGCACTACAACAGTTAAGGAGGTTGGTCTGAGACGAAGATCACATCAGAACGGAAGATTTGGAAATGTGTTCAAAACAAAGGCAAAGTTCGAATGGAACTCAGTAGACAGAACCAAACATGAAGATTTAAAACTAATGTGCATGAAGTATAATGCGGCTTATAAGGTAGCAAAAACGTAAAATCTTACACAAGGAGCACACATATGTGATGACTTGTCGGATTCCAAGTATAACATAATGACATATAACATATTTCAAACATAATAGGATGACAAGAATTTGAATTCAAATACATCAAATGTCATCAAATCTCTCATGGGGATGCATAATATATAACTAACCACTTGTCGAAGCAGGATGCGAACATATAAATACATATAACTAAACTTTGTTCAGAGAACTGAGAGAGAGAGATAATGAATTGGTTATGCCTACTTTTAGAGTTCAAGAACCTAGCCTAGAGCTCGTTTGAGACGATTGGGAGGCCTACTCCACCCGGACGTCTCTTCGACCCCAAGCTCCGGACTTCAACCTTGCTCTAGCAGCAAGAGAAAAAAAGTGAGCGATAAGGGTGGTAACGAGGGTTTAATAGGAGTTAGTTGATTGATAACAACAAGAATGTTAGACACCTGACCAACGTGCAGGTCAAGGGAGGTGAAACTAGCCCATGTGGAGATGATTGACGAAACTAAGAGTAGAAGGATTTGAAAGGCTTGCTGCGAAACACTTAGAGAAATCATGATTACGTTGCTAGGCATTGAGATCGAAGTCAAAAGTTGACCAGTCAAAAGGTTAGACAAAGTTGACTTTCCACTAAAGTGAAAGTGAAGTCAATCACATAATAGGAGTCGAGGGTAGGCTTCGTCATATACGGAGGGAAAGTTGAAGTCAAAGGTAACTTCGTCGTACACGAAGTAGCACTTAGTCATATACGAAGGGCACTTCGTCATACATGAAGGGCACTTCGTCATACACGAGGTAGAACTTCGACATACACAAACAAACTTAATCTTGATGATCATCTCAGGCTGGACTTGGAAACAAGGAACTTATTCTAAGGTCTAGGAGGAACAATTTACATAAATATCTTGATTTCTATCCCTTAGTTATTAGATCTTTTTCCATAAGTGGTGAATTTCAGATTAAAAGTATGGGGTAACATAGTTAATTCAAAAAGATAAAACGGTCCAAAGTTCTGAAATAATTTCTAAGAGAAAACTAAAGGTCCTGGACCTAAGCACGGGATATTACAGTTTATCACGTAAGGCCTTCTCCGAGACTAATGGCCACATTGTCAAGGTGTCAAAGCGACTAGTCATTTTTGGGCTCCTTGTGTGCCTAAGCGCTTATGCCCCTGCTTAAGTGGTGCTTAAGCGCCCGAAGATAACATCAAATTTGGACTATTTCAAGAGTGTCATTCTATATAATATTTATTTCTTTAAAGATATATAATGCTCATAAAAATTTGATAAAAAATAGCATAATGTGACAAATATTATTGCATCAATATATCACAAAAATGAAAAAATATTGAAATAATTATGTATAAATGAAACATCAAATGTGAGAGAGAGAGAGAGAGAGGAGAGGAGAAGAGAGAGAGAGAGAGATTAAGAGAGACAGTCGTGTGCGAGTGCGTGCGAGAGGGCGGTTGGGATGGGAGAGGAAGAATGGGAAGAGAGAGAGAGAGAGAGGGTCAGAGATTGGGACGAGAGAGTAAGAGAGGGAGAGGGATCGACCGAGAGATGAGAGAGGGATCGAGACGAGGAAGGGAGAGACTAGAGAGAGGAAAGTATATTGGCGGCTAGTAGAGGGGGTCGCCGGAGTTGTTGTAAGAGGATGCAGGAAGAGGCTAGAGCAAACCCTAGCTCCATAGAGAAGAGGCCGTCGTCGCATGCGAACTCGCCTCAAAGTGGCCGATCGGGGTGGGGGGTTTGCCTTTAAGATAGGATCTGCGACCCTGTCTAAGCGGGATATCGCGAACCCTTAACGGGTCTAGGCGCGCCTGGTGTGCGCCTTGTGCGTGTTGGGTGCCTTTTTTACTTTTTAAAAGGCAGATGTTTTTAGGCTGCTAAGGAAGCTTCGTGAAGATGTCGGCTACCTGGTCTGCCGAAGAGATATATTTGACGTCAATCAGCTTCTTGGACACCAGCTCACGCACATAATGGTATCGCTGAACGGAAACACCGTCACATCGTCGAGACGGGACTCTCCTTACCTGCCCATGCCTCCCTTCCTCCCTCTTTTTGCTTGATGCCTTTTCCACTGCAATACACCTATCAATCGCATGCCCATCTCTCCCCTGCATAAGCAGTCCCCCTACGAAGTCCTATGTCACAAACCACCTGCCTATCACTCCCTTCGTGCGTTCGGATGCCTTTGTTTTCCTTGGCTCCGCCCTTACAATTCTAACAAACTCCGCCTTAGCACTGGCGCCTAGGCGCCACCTAGGCGTCCGCTTTGACAACTATGCTAATGGCGGAAGAGGTTGATCGTTTCAGCTCCTCTCATTACATTGGCAGCAATTCTAGTGTAGGTTGGAGAGATCCCCTGATGGAATTTGCTCATTTGCATGCTTTATACCAGTTGCTAATAGATAGGGAGATGTCTTTGCCTTTTTTCATGAGTTTGGATGCGATTCTCAATTGGGGAAACCACGTTGTCTTTGACCTGTTTGATGAAGAGACAAGGAGGATCCTAGACTACCATCAGCCGCCTAAACTGATGAATAATGCCAGCTTTAAAATGTTGGAACAACAATTATTTTTTGGTGAATCTCTTCAAAAGATTGGTCTGAACGTGAGCTTTGCTCATTGGATGAATGGACATTAAGCCTCACTTGGTAATGGGTTGGAGTTTGAGTTAACTCCAACCCATGGCTAAAGTTATCCAAGGTTAAATCAATTTTTGCTTTATGAGTGGGTTAGAAAAAGTTGAGTTAACTCTATTCTGGGGTGTGAGTGGGTTAGAAAAAGTTGAGTTAACTCAAAGTTAACTCAAACCTAACCGAGTTAACTTTTTTTGGTTGCCAAAGTCCATTTTGAGTTAACTTTGAGTTAACTCATTACCAAAGTGAGGCTAAATTACATGAGATGGATTAAAATCTGGGTATTTGTGCATGTAAATAGTTGTTACATCAAATTTGCAAATTTTATCATTTCCGCATCTGTTTTTGCACGTGTCATGAACATGTATGTGTCCGAGGACCACAGAATGATCACTTCCACGTGTTAGATTGGCCATTTTGCAAAAAAAAAAAAAAAAAAAAAAACTGCACAGACGACATTGCACTCGATTGTCTTTTTTAATGATGTGCAAGTACAATGCAAGAATGATATATCTGCAAATTTCATTTCATTTTAACAAAAAACACCTAAACAGCGTGCCATGCCACCTTGTCGTGCCTGGGAGAGAAGATTAACTCTTCCGTGTGTTGCTGAGTATCATCATTAATTGCTGCTATCCTATTATGTGTAACTATTTAGTAGACACATACTCCGAGTTGTGGATGTGCACTGAAAAACCATTGTGATAATTTTCAGGGAGCAAGTACCTGTCCCTACTACATGAAGACGGGCACCTGCAAGTTCGGTCCATCCTGCAGGTTTGATCATCCAACCCCAGCGGAGGCCATAGCCATGGCTACAGTCAAGGGCTCTACATCTGATGTGCTGGCCGCAGAGGAAGATGCTGTAGAGCATTCCGGCGAGTAGCGGTGGCAGCAGCGGCTGCCGAGTGGCTATAGCGGCATCTTCACTTCCAGATGCCGGTTTTGCGTGAGCGCGTCCTCAACTTGACATTCTCTAGTTCATGTTTCTTGTGACAGACAGGATTTTGGACTGTGCTGGCATTTGTGCTGAATCTCTTCCCGGGGAGGAAGTTTTTGGCAGATTTTTCATATCGGTCAGCTATACTATATTGATCTATTATGTTAACAAACCGAAAAGATGAGTGCTAATTGGCTTGGTCAATTGTCATGTTTAATGAAGGTATGCTTCTTCTGGTGAAGTGGTCTCTTTGTGAATTACCTAAAATATTTCAAACGTGTAACAGATGTAGCATGAACGGTGGACGATGTAGCTGAATGGTCCACGCTTGCATTCTTTTTGAGTAACGACCACGATATTGCGTACGGTTGGTAAGCGTGGGAAGATCTAATTGGCACTTTTCTCCCACTATCGTCCCTGTGCGACCCTGCGATGCTTCATCTTCTGTATGCTTTGTTACGGGAGCAGTTCATTTGAAACGGGAAGGGACTAGCATAAAAAGTTGATAAAATAATCTTCACAGCCAATGAGTTCATTTCTCCTCTTTCGTCTAGATGTCCTGGATGCAGATTGTATCTCTCATCTAAGAGAACTTTCACTTACGGTTACCTTTTTTTTTCTACAGTCGTTAGGCTCGCATGAAATTTAACTTTCCTCGTTGTTTGGTACACAAAAGATAGAATTGTCACGCAAAGATCCTTGATTAAGTTAAATGTTAAATACTTTATTTGTGCGAGAAATGCCCAATAGCTTATGTTATTATTTCTTCCCATACCGGTGGTCAAACGCTGCTCAAATTCGTCAATATTTAGACCTTTACCTTTTTGTGTGGAAAAGATGAGAAATACTTGTCGCACTTGTGCAAGTGCAACTCCGTCAGTGTGGATTGCAATTTTGTAAGGCGATAGGCCCAACATGGATGCTTTAGTGGACCGTGCCCCCACTGCCATGTTAGAGTGTACTTAGATTTAAGAACGTGTACAAGTAAAGTTGTCAATAGAAGTTATCACAAGATAGCAGGAACATCAATATATCACTAGATTAATCCAGTAAGTTAGAACATGAATTTGGCCTTTTCAAGATAGTAATATTATACTTTCAATAAATCAAGTATGTAACGAAAACAAGTACTTGTAAAGAGCAATTGTGGATATATCAACCATTTATGAATACTATTTCCAACACAATGTGATGTCAGTAATCATTATATTCTATAGTTAATAATATATTTTTGGCTCTCTGTCGAGGGGACTAGAGTTGAGCCTTTGGACACTCTATTTCCGATCTTACATCTTTCACTTATAAGTATTGATATCCACATGAATCAAGTATGGCCAATAATGTATGTTCAAGAATTCAATAAAGTCACGAGTGAATGATCAGGTCAAGAGGATTCAAGTTATATTGTTCAAGATTGTAAAGTGTCAATCAGATAAATCAATGACGTAATTTTCTTTTAAGTTCAATATCCATTAGTGCCTTGTCATTCAGTTTGGACTAATACCGAGAAAGTAAGATGAGAGAGAGAAGCGCACGCTATCTCTGGAGAACTTCAATGGTATAACCAGCTCGGTCTCCATGAGGGAATCCACAGAGTACGGAGACCTATAGAGGTCTTAACAAAAAAGGCTATTAATTTGCCAAAACGGAATGTCCAACAGAGAGATTCTAATTCGTCAAGAGAGGTTGTTGAATTGTGCAAGTGTGTAGTGTGCGAGAAATAGAAAGATGTCTATCGAGTGTTCGATGTTTATAGTAAGTGAATCAAGATAAATAGGAAAAATACGATACAAAGCAAGTCCAACTAGGAAAGTCTAAACAAGACGATTATCAAATAAAGAAACGTCTAATAATAAGTTTCAAGTAAGGCGAGTACATAAGAACTAAGCATGACTATCAAGGTAACATGATGTTCACGATGAGATTAGCATGATCATTAACATATTAACATACTTAAGTTCTTAGTTTTACATCAAGCAAGAATAATAGGGCATGATCACATGATGAGGTAAAAATCAAATCAATAGATCCATTAGAATAGCTTTTAGGTTGATTAAACTTTTACACATGGTTGGTGACTTTTAGGGTGCTGAACAAACACGAATTGAAACAGGCAAATGCACTAAAGAAGTTTGAAAAATGATCTAAGAAAGAGGGACTAATGAAATCTCAGATTATTGTCAAGTGGTAAAATCACGTACAATACAATTGACGTGGTTACAGAAATATTAAAATAATAAAAAATAGCTTTTAAACCTCATTCAGGGGGCAAAACCAGTCTATTACGAATTCACATTAGGTCAACTAGATGCTTATTTAAAGAAACATCAGACCCACTAGATGCGAAACAAACCGAAAACACATAACAAGGGAAGAACTGCAGACAGTCTGAATTGCGTCCACTTAGGTGGACGCCTTTCAAGTGTTGAATGGCATCCATTGTGGTGTACGCCTTTCACAAAGGCCAATTCCATGGCGACTATTTCACACACAGAAATGTGATTTTGTTTATGAGTTAAAAATTAATTTCTAGACATTTTTAGACAAAACAGTCAACATGAAACTTCTTGTAAATTTAAAGTAGAATGTTTCTACACTTTTGGATTAAATCAAAGTGGTCTATGGACGAAGAAGTCGCATTTCTATAACAAACCATAAAATCATAGGATGATTAAGAAACACTTAATACTCACGAAACAGTGCATAATAATTAGGCAAAATACATCCTAAACCCTCTAGACTTGATGATGATTTAGATGGTGTAGATCTTGTTAAGTTTGAGCCCAAGATCACCTACCTTTGGGTGATTCAAAGTTCAGGTCGCAGCAAGATGAAGCAGAGCTCGAGTTGGGGAAGAAGGCATGGTTTGGTTGCAATTTTGTTATGCCATAATGCAGAATATCAGAACGTGAGGCAATTATAATAGAACGAGTATAGAGCGTATAATAGATATAAATCCACTAGACAATTGAGTAATGTAAAATCACTATATGCCATTAATAATCTTCACTAATGTCTATTACATTCACTAATTCAAAGCCATTATTAGGGCCCAATTGACATCATTACAAATGAATAGCATGTAAAATACTAAGCTAAGACTTATAGGATAATGACGTTGCTACTTCAGAGACACTCTTGGATCAAATGGCCATATAGAGTACCAAGAATAGATGAGAGCAATTGAAGAATAGACGAGAGTATAGAGAGAGCGTGAATAGATGAGAGAATAGAGAGTGGATGAGAACTACTAGTATATGCACGCAAAATGACGTTAAAATAGGCGATAGTAACTGTTGTAAATAGTAACATTTGGTACTGGCCGACTGGTTGATGTCGCAGTCTACCTCCTAGATGCGACCATAACATGGTTGGGGTGTCGGACGCATTCACAAGAATAACGCGGTCCCCATGCAGATGCGTTAAGAACGCGACATACATGTCGGATGTGTTCACTGAGATAGTACTATGGCTAGTTGGAACATGCCGTACATGTAATGGTACGACAGTTCGGATCTGGGTTTATTGGGTCCACGTGTTGTGCTCTTGACCAAGAGAAGATCAGTGGGCTATTTGTGTGGTTTCTGTGCACAGGGTGAGCAGTGTGGGCCGGTTATGCCAGCTCATTTGCACTACTGGTTCACTGTCTGGAATCGCTGCGGAGGAAGGCGACGCGATTATGAACGCGTCGGCCTTGCTGGATGCGATTCCAGGAACTGCCTCTGTGGCACGTGGCACGAGTTTTCGTTTGGCGTCGAACAGGGGGGACGCGTTTAAAGGGTTTAAACGCAGCGTCTGCCCTGGATGCAATTTCGATCAGTGTGTTAAAAGCTTCGTTTCGACCAGATAGAGCAGAGGATTCTCTGTCCGGCGCAGGGGAGATGCTGTGAAGCTTCTCCGTGGATTTCGGTGGTTTTCGACTTCCGACGGATCGTGCGACGCGGGAACCACGCGAGGACGATGCTCAGAGCGTGGGCGTGCCATCGGGGAGGAGGTTTTGGCATGCTTCGGCGTCTTCTGCTGGTAGGGAGACTTCTCCTTGTGATTCAATCCCTTTTTATGGTTTTAAAGGGCAGTGCATGTGCGGGTGGCTTGCTATGAGTTAATTATCATGTTTACTGTTTTAAAACGAGGTTTGCATCGATGGTTGGTGCATATGTAGTCTGTGGAGAAGTGGGTTTTGGCCTGTGCGCTGGCCCCTGCTGTTTTGTGTGGACGTGATATGGGGTTTTGGTCCGATGGGTAAGGCGGCGGCGTGAACGTAGCCCCTCGACCCGACGCGTTTTGCTGGAATGCGTCTTAGCTATCGGATGCGTCTTAGATGTTGACTGATGGTTTGAACAATCGGGCTTTGTGGTGTCGTATCAAGCCGACGCAACTTGGTCGCGTCACTAAGGCCTGTCGCGACAACATTTGAAATAGCATCTGGAAGGGGCGACACGACATGGTCGCAGCGCTTGGCCCTGTCGCGACAAGGTTTGAAATGGCGTCCAAACTGATCGACGTGATTCAAGTGGCGGCGTCTGTGTTGGACGCGTTTCAGGTTTCGTGGTTGAGTTGTGTTAGCTGGGCGGTGAGGTTCTGGTGTGAACTTAGCCCAAGCTTTGTGATTATTGCTAAATATGATTTAAGGTAGTTAATCTGGTAAGGTCATATAAGTATATATATCATGGTTTATGTATGTGTCGTATTAGTTGGCTTGGAGGTCACATGGTGACTGTTGACAAGCTAAGCTTGACACTTGTATACTGTGGTTTATAATAAAGGAATGTATATCGTGGTTTGTGTGCTTACCGAGTCTGGTGGTCCGGCGCCTAATCCGAAATACCTCTTCAGTCGGGTACCCTAGCACCGGGTGCTTAGGGCGTGTCCTGGTACATGTGTACCTCTGAGGTATAAGTCATCTTCTTAGACACCCTCACTCCAGAGTTTGAGTTGTACGTCCGATTGAGGGAAAGACGACTGTGGGCAGCGACTTGTGTTTGTGGGTGTGCAGTCGCTTGTAGCGCGCTCGTGGTTGGGGGTACGGACACCAGTAGTCGACACTGGTCCCCAGCTAGTCCTGTTCTAGTGCCTCACTTTAGGGTTCTCGGCTGGAGTCCCTAAAGTTGTCAGGCTTGGGCCTGCGGGGTGTGTGACCTGCGGGTTGTGGTGTTTAGTTAGTCTCCACTGTTCTTGGTTTGTTGTGGAGCGGCAGTTGGACCTTCTGTCCGTGACTGCGAGACTAAGAGGTAGTTCTTGTGCTTTGTTGTCCGGTTGGATACTGGCGTCATGAACCAGTATTCCGTTCTCGAGTGTGGTGTCGTCTCCGTACCGACTTGTGTTTGACCATTGGTTGTGGTTTGTGTGTGAACCGCTAGTTAAGCTTATAACCGTGAAACCGTTAACCGTTGTGTGTGCCCTGGAGGTGGCACAGTTCTGTGGTTCAATGTTGTACCTCGTGGTAGCAGGTATTTGTACCCCTTGTGGTAGAGTTGTGTTGTGATACGTGAGTCCGACCTCAGCCGGTGTTGAGGTGAGACCGTGCATACTGTGGAGGTCTTGTGGTGTGACTCTCCACATGTTAAATAGATTGGTTTCTGATTACGATGTGGTTTACGGGTGGTGGCTGGTTGTCGCCAATCCCGATGCTCCGTGTGTGTGGTTAGCCTGTGAGACTGTAGCCTAGGCAGTGTGTTTGCCGGTGAGGCTTGTGGTCGAGGTGTTTTAGTTAAAGGATGGACTAGCGGTGTTAAGCTAGTCTTGTGCTTTCCTTTACTTTCTGAGGACCAGCTTTAGCCGGTGTGTTTTGTAGACGCGAGATTTAGCCCATCTCCGCGTGGTTTAGTGGCCCAATAAGGCTCATTTGACCGTTTGTTGACTTGCCTCGGATCCCATGTAGACGGCAGCATCGACTGCCGCTGACTCCTGGTTGGCGGCAAGGCCTCTGGATGCCGACTATAGTTGGCGTCCACTTATGTTGATGCCTGCATGGGGTTGGCGGTAGGATAGTTGGTCGTAACCCTGGGTTTACCTGGTCTGCGCAACTGCCCGAGATTCCAGCCCACTTGCATCATTCTCTCGGCCATGCAACACATATAGCCGTTCCCAATGGGTATATGGGCCACCTTGGCACCCCATTGACCCAGTAAAAATCCTATGTGGCCCCCTCCTATTGGTTAAAGCCTAAACTCATGGATTGCCAAGTGTGCAAGTGTGTTTCTTCACACTTAGCATCCTAGGCACCCTAGCTACGACCCCCACTGTCTATATACTCCCCCCTTGGCCTTCTAAGTAAGAGGGGGGGATGATGGATGCCCAAGCCTTGATGCTTTGAGAGAGGAGAGAGAAAATTGACTCAAGCTTCCACACTTGTTTCCTCTCTTCCCCTCAACCTGTGAAGTGCCCAGGAGGCTTCACCACGAGCTGGAGGAGCCCACAAAGGAGCCAAACAAGCTGCAACACGAGGATCATCTCCCTCCTCTCCTTCCCCTTCTCTCTCTCTTAGTTCTTCTTGCATGTCACACACACCCACACACACACACACACACCCTAGGCACGTAGGGCACCCTACTACACACCTATAAGGGGTTTCCCAACCAAAAGGAGGGAAGAAGGGTGGTCATAGCACTTGGCCACCCCTCTTCTCAAGTCCGAACCGGTACGGGGCTCTCCTTTTGGGCTTTCTTCTTCTGTTTAGGATGTTTACCATACCTCTTTAGTCTAATAGAGTCTCTTTTTTTGTGGCAGGAACGCATCAAAGAAGACCGTGGAGCTCTCGTTCTTTGGCTGACCGAAGAAGGAAAGTTGAAGTCCCACACTCATTCGCTACGCGAGGCAGCATCACGAACGTGGTCACAACATCCCCTTGGGCACAGGTAAGGCCCTGGCGATCGCAATCTCTTCTTTTCATTTGTGGTTTTCCTTGTTTTCTCCTCAGTCCACTCAGTCAACCGGGGAGTAAACGAAGTCAACCGGCAACCCCTTTATCGCCAACGAGAGAGCAGCGACGTTCGTGAGCCTCTGGAGGACCCACAGTCATCGGAGTGCGGCGCACGGATCGTCCACAGTCTCTTTTCTGGTGATCACGATGGGACAAGCACTGCTGCCACGGTTTCAGTCTTCACCCAAGTAAACGGCAATCGATACTGCCGTCTACCCAGGTAAGCGTCCATCTTTCCTGTCGTTCAGTTCTTCTTAACGTCAATCTCTGTTGTCATCTACTTCTCTTCAGCGTCCGTCGATCATGCCGTTTACATGATTTTGAGGAACTTGACGTCGCTGGCCTTTCCGTTTACCTTCCCAGAAGCTTGTTTTTGGCTGTTTTGATCTATTTTTCTTTCTGTTTGCTTCCTGTTTGCCTTCTAATGGTTCTATGTCACGAGGTGGGTCCTTTTCTCATCTGTTCTAGCCTCCCCACACGTTCTAGGATAGCCCCTCCTTGGTTTACAACCTTTTACTCGGGATTCCCTCTCGGGTAAATCGGGTTGATTCCAAGGGGAACTCTATAAGTCCCTAAATTCCGTGGATTCCCTCACGGTACGGGGTAGAGAACCTTTAACCTTCCCATTTAGTCCACCCATTCACCCGGCTTTGAGTAGGAGTGAGAAAATTGGCGTTTTACAAAGTTATTTAACACACACTTCAAATCTTCTAAAAATTTTGGGACGTTGTTTGATAACATTATCTGGTAGAAATCCACTCTTCTCCTGATAACAATATAATTAATCAACTAAATCATCTTAAAATCAGTAGGTTGTGTTGTTAAATGGACTCTTGGTTGAACTCTTGCAACATGTCTAACAATCCGGCTTTCGAATATGACGATAACATCAATGAAGAATTTGTCAGAATGGTCCAACTGATATGCAACCTGAAGAGTCCGTTCAGTCCCTTCTCAGGCCGACAATGAGGAGAGTGTGAGTTTGAGGGTCAACCCAACTTATGCCCAAGATGTTCAAGAAGACCCCGAATTCTCTAAACTCCTCTCTCGCTATTCGCCCGAGGACATCATTTCTATGCTTTCTAAGCATACCATCCGGGCAGCGACCTCTCCTTCCCCTTCATCCCCTTCTCCATTCCATGCTTCCTCATCTAGGCCCGCTCCTAGGCCAATCACTCCATCCCGGGTTCCCACTCCACTCCTATTTCCTCCCACTCCTGCACCAATTCCAACTCCTCCACCTCCCGTCAATCCTATCTACATCCAAACTTCACCTCCCTCAATCCGAATCCATCTCCCGATCGGAGGTGGAGGCTTTGTTAGGAAACTCTTGGCCAAATCATTGTCACTTTCCAAGCCTCATTCCCTTCAGAACTATTGCAAGCTTCCCAACGCCTACTTTCCCCCGGGTTTCAAGGTCCTGAAATACCGCAAGTATGACGGGACCTCCGACCCTCAATTCCACCTTGCTAGCTTTACCATGGATTCCCATCGGTGGATGTATGATCGGGTCCTCTTAGTTCACCTCTTCCAACAATCATTAGAAGGGGAAGCTTTGAGGTGGTTCACCTCCTTACCCGCATCAGATCTTATTAATTTTGACATAGTCTCCGAACGCTTCATCTCCCATTTCTCCTACATGGCCACCCAAGTCCCTACACTCTCTGACTTGGTGGTGGAGAAGATGAGGCTGGATGAAGACTTTGTCACTTTTGCCAACCGTTGGAGATCCATGGCTTCGAGAGCCGATGTCACCATCCCGGAGTCTCAAGCCATCATTATGATTGTCAACAACACCACTTCTCAGCTCAAATTCATTTTGATGCTAAGTGAATTCCCCTCTTTTGCACATATTTATAATCGAGCTAGGGTGGTTCAGAATCAAATCAAGGACTCCTCTCTCCCACCATTCTTTGAAGGGAAGCCCAAGGGACGTAAGGCTCCCAAGGTACCTACCACCGAGGGGGTGACCGTCAATAAGGCTCCCAAGGTACCTACAAACCCTCCAACCCTCCTTCTAATCCTCACCAATTCCCGTCACACCCCTCCAAACCTTATTCTGATGTTCCTCCCCCTTCTGGCTACACCCGGCCCGGTCCCAAAAGGTCTCACTACCCTCCTCTCCCTAAGACCCTCGAGGACGTATTCTTCGCCCTTATGTCTTGTGATGCTATCTGACTCCCCCCACAAAGGGAAAGCGTCAATCCAAGGGCGGATACATCAAAATACTATCCTAATCATATGGCCCATGGTCACGACCTCAACAACTGCTTCAGTTTCTGTGACTGGGTATACGACATGAACGATCAAGGTAGGATAAACTGGAGGACGTCAAGGTGGCCATAGCCAAGTCCAGGTACACCAAAAGGGACCTTGGCATTGTCCAAAACCTTCTCCCCAACCATCAAATCAACAATCCCTCCTTCTTTAAGTCCCAAGAAAATGTCCATACCATGACACATTCTGAACCATGGGTCGTGAGGAGAGAACAAAAGTGGGGGGTAGAAGGTTTTGACGAATGGTACCCGTGTCCCCCTATAGAGTCTGAAGAGCCCTCCACAACCGTAGATGCCATTTTAGAAGAGCAGCCTTTAGTTCTTATCCGACCCACACGTCAGGAAGCCTACCCCTCCATTCATGTTTCCCCTACCTATGAGCCGTCCACCCATGGAACCAGACCTCTCCAGCTTATCCTCCCTAAGCCTCAGGAGGACGTTCATGTCACACTCCGGAATCGGATTATTCCTCCCCCTCTGCGGCCATCTCAAGATGAAGAGGATAGTAGACCTCCACCACCTCCAGGCACCGAATATGACATTCTGCAACACTTGGATAAGACTCCCGCAAGGGTGTCTATTTTGGAATTGATTCGGAGATCACCGTCACATCAGTCCACCCTCCTCCAATTCCTCCAAAAGATCATGGTCAACGATGACCTTCCTCCCAGTGGGGTCACTAATGCTATCCTCTCCCTCACCCAAGGACCATCAATCTCCTTCTCGGACAAAGATCTTGCCCCCCTTGAGTGTCGATCTCTTCCTCTCTGTCTTACCATTAACCTCAACGGGGTTTTGGTGGACTCCACCCTCATTGACACCGGGGCATCCATCAACGTGTGTCCGATGAAGACCCTCAAGCAATTGGGTTTGGGGGAGGACAATCTGGAGAAATCTGCTCCACTATTGCTGCCTACGACAATTCCAAAGGGTTGCCAAAGGTAAATTGCTCTTCAGCTCGAGATTGGACCCACCACTATGTCCTCCGAGTTCCTAGTCTTGGACATTGATCCGGCCTACAAAGCCATCCTCGGTCGTCCCTGGCTGGAGCAAACTTAGGGGTCCTTCCACCTCCACCCCACCAATGTTTTAAATTTCCCTTCAATGGGAGGGTTATCAAGATCAAGAGCATTCCTATCTTGGAAACCCTCAATTCCATCACTTTAGAGCAGATGCCGCACCTTTTCATTCCGGACAAGGGGAAGAAGCCTGTCATGTCCATATTTGATCTTCCCTCTCCCCTTGATTTGAACCAACCCCCCATAATGGATGAAGAATTTAAGCATATCCCATGTCCCCAAGGGAAAGGTTGGGAAGTGATGGCTAAGATCGGCTACATACATGGTCGAGGGTTGGGTAGGAACGAGCAAGGTCCTATCCGTAGTGTGCAGAGAAGAAGGCTGTTAGATATGGCTGGCTTAGGCTTTCATCCGGATCCGGTTCACCCGGACCCATTCATCCCCTATCAACCTCTGACTTGGACCCTGAAGGAGCATTTCGTTCAAGGGCCCCTCCAACCGGGAACTCGGGAACTTGTGATAGAGGAGATGTCCGACTCCGAGAGCGAAGAAGAAAAAGAAGATGCCGAGTTTGAGGAGATCTGTGAAGACTTCGGCCTTCTTTCGCTCTTTGGTTCTGACTCTCCATCTCCCTCCTCATCACCTTCATCCCCTCCATCTCCTTCACAATCTCCCACCACTGAGATGTGCCCGACACTTGATTCTCTTCCTCCAACCATTTCCTCTTCTCTTCTTTCTCCCCCTGTCCTTCCTCCATCCCTCACCTGGCCAGTTGAGACTACCTTGAGTTAGCAACTCATGGTTCTAGGCCTTGACTCCAAAAAAAAAAAGAGCCAATTTTCAAAATTGGAAATGCGAGGTCTCCATTGAACACCCTTCCTCTGTGGAACCTCTTCCGATCGGCCAGGGGCCGACGCTTTCCAGCCTAAATCCCTATTCTCACCCCTCTAAGGGCACCTCCCCTATACATAGTTCTGTACATAGTGGTCTAGACTCTAGTTTGGATTCGGGTTTAGGATCAAAGTTAGGGTCAAGTCTAGAGTCAGGACTAGGTTTAGAAGAGTCTAGTCCCTCTCAACCATGCGTTCGCAAGGAGAAGGGTAGGCAAGTTCTTGCCCGATATGTCATGGCCTTGGCTGAGAGGTGTGCTAAGTTGAGTCAAGTCCCGGAGTTTCTTGAGGAGCCTGCCCTTGTAGAGGCTGATTTTGAAGAAGGTGATTCTGTAGATGACAGTTTAGGAGTCTATCTGCTAGATTTCGATGAGAAGGGTGAGCTGGGAGATCTTGGGTCAGAAGAAGAGGACCTAGTGATCTTCTATGTGGATGGCACTAAGAGGTTCAACGAGCCAACCATGGCTGCGGACGAGCCCACCAAAGAGGTCAATCTTGGCACTGAAGAGTCACCGAAGGTAGTCTTGGTTAGTGCCAACTTGAGTGTAGAAGAAGAAGGAGCCCTTGTAGCTATCCTTAAAGAATTCTCTGACGGTTTTGCTTGGTCCTACGAGGACATGCCGGGACTTGACACCTCTTTGGTCGAACACCGGTTGGTCCTAAAAGCCGATGCAAAGGCCGTCAAACAAAAGCTAAGGAGGTTACATTCCAAGCTTGCACTCCAGATCAAAGAGGAGATTGACAAATTACATAAAGCCAAATTCATCAGGATTGTGCTTTATCCACAATGGGTAGCTAATATCGTCCCTTTGATGAAGAAGGACGGTAAGGTTAGGATCTGCATAGATTTCCGTGACCTTAATCGTGCCTGCTCAAAGGACGATTTCCCTCTTCCACACATAGATGTCCTAGTGGACAATACTGCCGGCTTTGAGATGTTGTCGTTCATGGATGGTTTCTCTGGGTATAACCAAATCCGTCTGGCGGAGGGAGACCAGGAGAAAACTTCTTTCACAACGCCTTGGGGACCTATTGTTATGTTGTGATGCCCTTCGGATTGAAGAATGCGGGAGCAACTTATCAAAGGGCAATGATGACGATTTTTCACGACATGATGCATGTACACATGGAAGTCTATGTAGACGATGTCTTGGTTAAATCAAAGACTCGACATGACCATGCTGAGGTCCTCCGGGCAGTTCTCCAACGGTCTAGAGAACATAAGCTCAAAATGAATCCCAAGAAGTGTGTCTTCGGGGTCTGTTCAGGAAAGTTGCTTGGGTTCATAGTTAGCAAGAGGGGAATTGAGATTGATCCCAATAAGGCCAAAGCAATAATTGACATGCCTCCTCCTAGGAATATCAAAGAAGTTAGAGGGCTAATTGGCAGACTGCAGTTCATTAGGAGGTTCATCTCTCAGCATTCAATTTGCTGCAAGCCCTTCTATGAGATGCTTAGAGGAGAGGCTAAATTTGATTGGAACGATAAATGTCAAAAGGCCTTTGAAGAGTTAAAGAGTTATTTGTTCAATCCCCCTGTTCTCGCTCCTCCGGTCCCGGGTCGGCCTTTATTGCTCTATGTGTCAACCATTGAAGATTCAACTGGAGCAGTCTTGGCCCAATATGACGACGAGAAGAAGGAGAGGGTGGTGTACTATCTGTCCAAGTTGTTTAATGAAGCCGAGACAAAGTACACTGCCATGGAAAGAACATGTGCGGGGCGTCGTCTAGGTTGCCCAGAAGTTGAAACACTATTTCCTAGCTCATGAGGTAAAACTTTTGGCACGTATGGACCCAATTCGGTACCTGCTTGAGAAGCCCGTCCTGAGTGAGCGGTTGATGAGGTGGCAAAGCTTCCTCAATCAATTTGATATCACCTATGTCAACCAAAAGTCAATCAAGGGGCATGCTATTGCTGAGCATTCGGCCCACCACCCCTTACCTTCATACTCTCCTGTTGATGAAAGTTTTTCGGATGAAGAGTTAGGAGCCATTATAGATGGTGAACCTTCATGGACTACTTTACTTCGATGGGGCTCTCAATTCTAAGGGGTGTGGAATAGGGGCAGTCCTCCTCTCACTGGAAGGGGTAGTCATTCCGCACGCCTATCAATTAACCTTCCGTGCCACGAAAAATGTGGCCGAGTATGAGGCACTCCTAGTTGGGCTGAAAATGGCATTGTTGCTCGGAGTCAAGGAGTTAAGGATTATCAGAGATTCGCAATTGATACTCTAGCAATCTCTTAGCAAGTACTAGACCCGAGATCCCAAGTTGAAACCATACCAAGAATTGGTAGGAAAGGTAGTCCGGCAGTTTAGGAAGCTCACCCTAGTCCACACTCCTAGGGCTCAAAACATTCTAGCAGATTCTCTCGCCTCCCTGGCTTCTTCCATCCCTATTCCGTTAGGAAGGTCTTCCGAAACCGTCTCGGTTCAAAGGTTAAAAGTCCCTTCTCATGTTGATCCTTGGTTTTCTCAACTCGAGTCTCCCTCCCTTCGGATCCATGCCCTTTTAAAAGAGCCTGAAATCGACCTCGAAGATGGTCATCCGTGGTATTTTGACATCGAAAATTTTCTCAAAGATGGATCCTTCCCTGATTATGCCACCTCTGCTGACAGACGGGCCATTCGCCGCGTCTCGGAGCGTTATAAGATCATAGGTGGTGTCCTCTACAAGAAATCTCTCAGTGGGGTCAATCTTCGTTGCCTTGATGAAATCGAATCTCAAAGTGTTGTTGAAGCCACTCACTCCAGTGAATGTGGTGGCCATGTCAATGGTAGAGCAACTGCTCAAAAGTTACTAAGACACTATTACTGGCCCACCATGGAAGAAGATTGTCGTCACTTTGTCCGTCACTGTGCCAAATGCCAATTACACAGTGACAAAATCCATGCTCCTTCCTCTTCTCTTCACCCTCTCATTGCTCCATGGCCTTTCTCCATGTGGGCATTCGACGTGGTCGGTCCTCTTGCGGACAGAACCAGAGAAATCCATAAGAAGTCCTTCATTCTGACCGCCACTGAATACTTCACAAAGTGGGCTGAAGCAGAAGCATTCATAGAAGTCAAAGCTTCAACAGTGGTCAAGTTCATCAAGCGCAACATTCTTGCAAGATTCGGCGTGCCTCGGGACATCGTCACCGACAATGGACCGCAATTCACTTCACAGGAGCTTCGCGACATGTGTGGTAAATATGACATTAATTTGCATTATTCATCCCCATATTATCCACAAGGTAATGGACAAGCGGAAGCTACTAATAAAACTCTCATTAAAATCATAAAGAAAACTGCACATCTCATAACAATGCTGACTGGCCATCGCTTGTTTGAGGCTCTTTGGGCTTATCGCACCTCGATCCGAACTCCTACGGGGCAAACTCCCTATGATTTGACATACGGATCAGATGCGATACTCCATATGAGATCTTCATTCCTTCATTGAGAGTTCAATTGGATTCCGATCTTGACCCCGGTCAACGACGGGAGGCTTTATTAGCACAACTTGAACTCTTAGATGAAAGGCGGATGATAGCGGCTGACCACGCTCAAGTCTATCGCCAAAGAATTGCACATTTTTATGCCAAAAGAGTGCTTGAGAGAAAATTTGAAGTGGGTGAGAGGTCCTAAATGTAAAATCAAAAGGCACCAGGTCCCAGGAGCAAATTGCAAGAAAACTGGGAAGGTCCGTTCGTTGTCAAAGAAGCATACTCGGGAAATGCTTATAGGTTAGTGGACTTCGACGAAGTTGAGTTGTCACATCCTTGGAATGCAGTCTACCTCAAGAAGTTCTACTCTTAATTTGTCATTCAGTCAGGTCTGTCATTCATCACTTGTCAATGATATTGGTTTCAGACTCTACTTCTCCACTTGGTCATTAGTAAGATAGGGTCTCTTCGCACACTACACGATGTTGAAAAGTTGTCCTTTAGCTGGAAGATCACAAGTACACTTGGACGATCTAATTTGGTCAATATAACCCTATTCTCTTCTTATTCGGTCAAGTTTGAAAAAGGGGCAAACCATGAGTAGGGGACCACCCACTCTCACTTAAGAGACAAGGTCACCACTAAAAGGGTAGTCAACAAAATGCGAAAAGGCAAAATAATCAAATCAAGCCAAAAGGGGGCAAAGAAAAGCCAAGAAGGTCAAAAAGAGTAGCAAAAAGTACGTACCCAAAAAGGTTGACCAAATCAAGGAGGTAGCAAATAGTACGACCTCCACCCCAGAAATGAAATGAAATGAAAGATACCCCTAAAAATAATTGTTGACCAAGTCTTTTAGTGTGAGATGTCAGTTTGGAAACAAAAAGTGGTTTGAACCAAATCCTTGCATGACTTTCTATTTATTTCTTCCAATTTCTCCTTCTAAGGACAATTTGACCTCATAAGACCTTCCATAGTGGAAATATCAAGAACGTTAGAGGCAACCTCCAATGTCAAGGACTTCATGCACGATCCTCCTTATTTATGACCTCTGTAGTTAAGTAGATCATACAGACCCTATGCTTTGACATGTGATGAATATGTGTCTTAGAGTCCAAAAATAAAAAAAAAGAAAAATGAGAAAAGAACAAAGAGAGTCTCTCGATGTATATAGTTTTACCATGTACATACCTTTTCCTTTTATTCAAAAAAAAAATCAAGAAAAATCAAAATCCAAAAAAATAGTGGTATCATGTATATATACTAACGTTTCCCTTATTTTCTTACTAAAAAAAATGCATGTGCATATTTCCCTTCAGTCATTTTATTTTTATTCGTGTTCATATCTTTGATTAGAAATTAGCCCCTTGAGCAAATCTCAAGGAAGGTATATCTCTTAGGCAAGGGGCTAAAAACAGATCTACACTAACTTTTTTTTCCTTTAAGTGTTGTGGATGCAGGAACCAAAGCACAAAGACACACCACTCAAGCACAAAACATCAAAATCCACAAAAAATCCACTATGAAGGGTAAAGTTCTGTACATATCATAACAGGGGCATACCCCTGGTAGTACAACTCACTCCTCTCTCCTCTCTCCCTCACTAGGCCTCTGCCTACGTGAGCTGCTCACCTCCTCCTCCTCCCTCTTCCGACGCCGGTCTGGGAGAGGAGGTCTCGATGCCGCCGAGGCCTCCGGTCACTATCCCCCTCCTCGTCTGGCGAATGGGTCTCCCAATGACACAATGTCATCAAGAGACCCGAAGACTGACCCGCTCCGACCTGCTGCCTCATGCTGGGCTTGTCGCTGCTGCTCCCGGCGCTTCTTCAGCACCCGGTCCTTCAAGAACTCTAAATACGCGACAGCCTGCGCCCGCTCCTCAATCGCCCGCTCCCAGTCGGCCTCGTCCTGTCGCTGTCTCTCCCTCGCCTCGAGTAGGCAACCCTCCATCCTTGTCAAGTCAAGCCACAGAATCTCCATCTGGGCCTGGAGGGTCGCCCCTGCTCCCTGCCGCTGCACGTGATTGAGCCAATCATGTCAGAACAAACGTCTCATGTGCAAAAAGGGAAAGACTCAGTATTTTACCTCCAACTCCGTGACTCTGGCCCTAGCTCCTGGTTGCTCACCTCGTGATCCCAGACTCTCCCCTGCACCATGTCTAGGGCCTCCTGCAGTCGGACCGCCAGGTCCCCGCTGGATGGCTGTGCGGACGAGCTTGCCCCTGCATCTCGACCCGCCTGGGCCCGTAGTAGCTCACCTTTCTGCATTCACACTCCTTGGTCAGAAATCAAATCAAATCAAACCAAGAGTGAATAGTGGTTTACCAGTGTCCGTATGTCAGCACGGAGCCTCTCCATCTCGACGGTCTGCTCCGCCAGCCGCCCCTCCATGAGGCGCACCGCCTCCGTCTCCGGCATCTGTCATCCACACTTCAAGGTTAGGATCAATAATTGAAATGACAAGGCTTAAGGTTAGAAGTTCACTCACCACTCGCTGGTCAAGCCAGAGTCGCCCAACATAGCATACCTGGTAGTCAGCCAGGTACGCTACACTGTCCTCGAGGCCCGTGTGCTGCAGGACCTACTCCCCTCCCTCTCGCCAGTAGGCGACTGTGCTTCCGTGCTCCTCACCCCAGTCCCGGTCCTCGGCGAAGAAGCATCGTCGGGAGTGTCCCTCTCTACCTAGGGAAGGCACCTCCAGGGTCGGCTGGTGCCAACCCAAGGTCCGCACCACCAGCTCCAGGTACAGGGGCTCGCACGTCCCCAAGCACAGCGGTCAAACAGTGGGCGGCCCGCCGCCACCGTCGGGTGAGACGTATCCGCCTCTCCCTGGTAAGGGGTCCACACCATCTGCAAAAGAAGAAAAACACTGGTCAGTCACATCAAATGAAATGGAAATTCAAGGCAAGAAAGAAAGGGTGCTAGTTGAGAGTTTTGTACCTGCTCGTGGGGGTAGTGGTCTAGGGAAGCCCTCACGTCCACCACGCGCCGGTCCGTCACTCTCGGATCCGGCGCCACCTCCCACTAGGCCATGAGGGGTACCATGGCCTGGCTCCCCTCCGCCTGCACCCCGCATCCCATGGGGAAGCGGGTATACCCCCAGATCTGTAAGAAAAGCAATGTCAGTCAGTCAGTTCAATAATAATATTCAATGATGAGCATTTAAAGAAAATTTGTGTACCTGAAGGAAGGGGGTGAAGCCCCTGGTGCTCTGAGAACGTCGCGAGCTGCTAGGAAGAAGTGAGAAGAGATGTCTCAGCATCGTGGCGCCCCATGCATATCGTCCCGCCTGCTCCAAGTCCCACAGCAGTAGCACGAACTTACAATTCATCTGGGATGACTGCGTCACAAAAAGGAGCCGTCCGAAAAAGTACGTCACGAAGATCTGTACGGACCTCTCCTCGCTCCGGTCCCCAGGCTGGAACGACGGCCGTACGCCGGCGTAGAACTCATCCAGCGTCTCCAGGGGTCCCCTCCTCCCTCCCCTTAGTCCCACAGCCTCTGACAGTGATCCGAGCAAGATGCTCTGGATTGGTCTCCTCCTTCGGCCACAAACTCTGGCCCCAACAACTCTACTACGTCGTCGTAGTAGTCCCTCCTCTCCTGCCCCACTACCGGCTCTCCCTGAACTGGCAGTCCAGTCAGATACGCCACGTCCTCTAACGTGGGTATCATGTGTCCCCAAGGCATGATGAATGCCTTGCAATCCTCGTCCCACCTCTCCCTCAGTGCCTCCAGGTACGACACATCCACGTGGAAGGGCCGCACCAACAGTAGGTGCCCGAACCCCATCCGGGCAATCCGCATCTGCTGGGCCTCCGGTAGCGCCCGGTACCACGCCCAACATAGGTCCCAAGTCACCCTACTCCTCATTCTGCCTTTGCCCTGCAAAAATACAAAAAAGTCAACGTTAGTATCGATTGACGTTAAACAAGGTTGACGACAAGGGGCAGGCTGTTTACAAAATATTGGGGTCCAGAGGGTGGCCGCCGAGTTCTATAGTTAACATCCAAGAACTTGCCATCAAGTTCTTACTAACGGCAAAAGCATGGACGTCTACAAGAATTCGACGGCAACCGATGTTGCTGTCAAGTTCCTGTTCAACCCGAACGGATTTCCCCCTATTTCCCCTCCTATCCCACTTTTTACACACACACACTCACAGGAGTTTAGAGCTTGTTGCACCTACCTTGGGTCGACGGGAGGCCTTTTGGGATGCTTCGGGTTCCGTTTCCTCCCCTTCTCCATCCTCATCTTCCGCCAGATCATTCCCTTCCAGTGCGCTTGCACCAGCCTCCTCCGCGGCCGTCTCCTCCTCCTCCTCTGCCATATGTTCTTCCCCTGTCGTTGCTTCTTCTTCCTCCTCCCTTGGCTGGGGGCGAGTCCGGAGCATTCTCTTCTTTTCTCTCGCCATCGAAGAAAACCGCTGTCCAATCTGAGCTGATTAAGAATGTCCAGAAGAAGAAGGAAGGAGTATGAAAATTTTAAAGATTAAGAAGATGAGAGTGTGAGGATAGGAAGAAAGGAAAGTCCCTAGCGGTTTGAAGGTGAAAGGGCGCCGGAGAAGCATCGGTTCGTAAAACTGTGTTTTTGAAGTTGACGTCAAGGCTTCGCTGTTTACCTTTTTGTGACGTCAACATGTTAGCCGCTGGCATACTGTCAACATCTAACTGATGGACGTAGACATCTCATCCCTGTCAGACCTCGAAATCAGGCCAACGTCCTTGTTGTGGATGTCTATTTTGAATTAGGCGGCCATTTATCTGGACGTCTATCTTTTGTCTCACGGTTAGCGGCAATCCTTTGGTCGTCTACCATTACTTGGCGTCCATCGATGTGGACGCCAACTTTCGCGCATCCAGTCTTCCACTAAACACTCAATTCACTCAATTGAAGGACAATTCAACCCATTGGAGTCCATTTCATACAATCCAAGTCATTCAAAACCATTCAACATCATTCCACTTCAATTCAACACAACTCAAGCCATTCAAACACAATTGAACACAATACAACTCATTGTTTATTCATTGAAGTTGTGTTACACTTATTGAATTTGGGAAGATACATCACTTTGCCCTACGAGCCATATAAAAATCACAAGAAATAGGGCGAATAGTGTCAATGTACTCCTCATACTTCCATATATCTTCCCAATTCTCCTGCACTGCCAGTCCCACTCTTCTGCTCACAATGTATCTCTCCCAAGTCTTCCTCGCCTTCTTCATCAACTTCTCATTTCTCCCCGGGATGATCATGTCGGTGCAGTTGGATGAAGTTGGGATGCCTCGTGGTATTCCAAGCTGATGCTGGAACCTGTGTGGCTGGTACACTACCATCTGATCAGCTCCCGCCAGCCACAAATCTCTGTCCTCCCTGGTTCGAACCCTGAACTCAATAGTCCTCATAAACAGTGGCCTGACAATGAAATCCTCCACTAGAAAGTACCCCAAGTAGTCTCGCCAGGCATCTCTGCTCTTCAGGTGAGCTGTCACACACTTGATCTCATCCTCTAGCTCGTACCATGCCCTACTGCAGTGCACCGAACTCTGAAGGAAGATCCTGGAGGGGGTAGGTTGCTTCTCAGCAAAATCAAATTTCAAGTGAGCCTCCATCCATACCTGAAGCAGGAAAAAGCTCCCGCATGTGCGTCCGCCTAGGCTCATCGTGGTGAGCGAGCTGTAGAGGTGTGCCAGCATTGCAGGGGCAAGTGACTGCCCGCGCCACAACAGAGTCAGGATTCCCACATGCTTGTAGAGGAGGAAGTCGCCGCTAGTGGGGAACAAGAACACTCCAGCCAGGCAGAGTGTCAGTCCTCGGGTCGCTCTCTCTCTGCCAATCTCCTTCGCATGCTGGATCAACCACCAGGCCAGCCGGTCTAGGAAGATCCCATTTTGTTCATCATCCTCAGCACCTCTTTCTTGTCTCGTACGATGTCCTCTAGGATCTCTTCCCATGGGAGAAGAGGCGTCGTCACATCGTATTCCAGGCACCACTTCCAACCCAAGAACCACTCCACCTCCTCCAGCAACACGCTCGCTTCAAACCCCTGGAACACGAACGTATGCGTGTGCGGATGCCACCTCTCCACCAGCGCTACTAGGGCGTCAAAGCCCCACCACATGTCCTTCATGTTCTTGGCCAGCACCACCATGAAATTCAAGTTCCACATCCCGGTGAAGCCTCTCATGTCCAAGGTGATGGCATTCACCAAATTCACTAGCCAGGAGAAGGCCCGTACTTGGCCTTGGCTCGGGAAGGTAGGCACCTCCTGCATCAAAGAGTACTGTAAGAAAAGGTTTAGGGCATTTTTAGTTCAAACAAGGGCAGAAAGGAGCATTACTTACCTCCCCGTTGGCCAGTCTGGTGCTTAGATGCCCCGGAACCTCGCTCAAAATCCCCGGGTTCATGCTTGCAGACTTTCCGGTTGACGAAGAGGCCATTTCAGCTGCTCCAACTCATTCCTAAGCTCACTGGTTCGCAGTTGAGGAAGGAGGGGACGGAGGAAGGAGATGATAGAGTCCCCATGGCTTTCCAATATTTTCGGCCTGATCCGCTGGCCAGTAAACATCCATACCATTGGATGCCAGGTTACAGTTAATGACAACATACATTGACATTGACTTTACATTGAAGGCAATCAGAGTGGACGTTTACTCTCCGGAATCTTTAAAGCTTCATTGTTCATAGGGTTATTATTATTTCTATATCTTGTGCTTCAAGTTGTCTTGCAGATGGTTAAGCACAAGCCGCATCTCAACTTCGAAACACTCATGTGACCATGAGTGTTACACAGGTATGTCTAACATAGGACCTCACCAGAGGTGAATAACTTGGCGACCGTGAACCCCGAGTTCCCCTTTACTAAAAACAATGACGAGTTTGTGATCTCTCAGTTATTCGTATGGCCTTAGAATTTTCCTCTGGTTCTAACTTGCATTTTAGATAGGAAACCCACACCAGCATGCACTGCTAACCGCTTTCTTGCTAACTTAAAAAAAGAAGAAGGAGATGTTCCTCAAATTACTCTGTGGCTCCCCAATTCAGGTGGCCTACCGGGTCAACACCTCTTTCTTGAATATTTGAGCTGATTTCGGGCCTTTGTTGTCCCCCTTCAGGAACTTGTCCCACCGTGCATATCACAAACAATCAAGTTGCCCTTATTGAGTTCATGTGAACCTTCGCCAGTCATGAGCTTAATTCTGGACTTCAGGCTTTTCAAACATTGATTCCAGTTAGAATCTTTTGATAGTCCTTTGAGAGATCAACCAATCCCTTGTCTCCACAACCCCCTAAATCTGGACAGACATCCTAATTAGGCCAGCGAGCCCAGACGAGCTCCGATTATGAGACTCTCTCGATTCAACCGTCATATTACAACTCCTTTGACTCAGACACACCAGAAACTAGTCAAAGTCCTACATGGCAACACCAGGGACCCTAACATTGGGTTGAGGTTGTAATTACACGGGTAGATCCCCCTCCCTCTTATCCTCATTTGTCTCTCAGATGATTCTTCATTTGTTTCTGGCCTAACTCATTTGTTTGGTTTGCTAGAGTTCCTATCCTCGGAAATGGCCCTTCCATTAAATCTCTGCGTCCTTTGTTTACCGAGACACCAACCTTTCGGTCCACTCTGCTCCCCTGCAAGATCGGATGTCTCGGAGGGGCATTTGTAGACGCGAGATTTAGCCCATCTCCGCGTGGTTTAGTGGCCCAATAAGGCTCATTTGACCATTTGTTGACTTGCCTCGGATCCCATGTAGACGGCAGCATCGACTGCCGCTGACTCCTAGTTGGCGGCAAGGTCTCTGGACGCCGACTATAGTTGGTGTCCACTTATGTTGACGCCTGCATGGGGTTGGCGGCAGGATAGTTGGTCGTCAACCTGGGTTTACCTGGTCTGCGCAACTGCCCGAGATTCTAGCCCACTTGTGCCATTCTCTCGGCCATGCAACGCATATAGCCGTTCCCAACGGGTATATGGGCCACCTTGGCACCCCATTGACCCAGTAAAAATCCTATGTGGCCCCCTCCAATTGGTTAAAGCCTAAACTCTTGGATTGCCAAGTGTACAAGTGTGTTTCTTCACACTTAGCATTCTAGGCACCCTAGCTACGACCCCCACTGTCTATATAACTCCCCCCTTGGCCTTCTAAGTAGAGGGGGGGGGGGGGATGATGGATGCCCAAGCCTTGATGCTTTGAGAGAGGAGAGAGAAAATTGACTCAAGCTTCCACACTTGTTTCCTCTCTTCCCCTCAACCTATGGAGCACCTAGGAGGCTTCACCACGAGCTGGAGGAGCCCACAAAGGAGCCAAACAAGCTGCAACACGAGGATCATCTCCCTCCTCCCTTTCTCTTCCCCTTCTCTCTCTCTTAGTTCTTGCATGTCACACACACCCACACACACACCCTAGGCACGTAGGGCACCCTCCTACACACCTATAAAGGGGTTTCCCAACCAAAAAAGGAGGGAAGAAGGGTGGTCATAGCACTTGGCCACCCCTCTTCTCAAGTCCGAAACCAGTACGGGGCTCTCCTTTTGGGCTTTCTTCTTCTGTTTAGGACGTTTACCACACCTCCTTTAGTCTAATAGAGTCTCTTTTTGTGGCAGGAACGCATCAAAGAAGACCGTGGAGCTCTCATTCTTTGGCCGGCCGAAGAAGGAGAAGTTGAAGTCCCACACTCATCCGCTACGTGAGGCAGCGTCACCAACGTGGTCACAACATCCCCTTGGGCGCATGTAAGGCCCTGGCGATCGCAATCTCTTCTTTTCCTTTGTGGTTTTCCTTGTTTTCTCCTCAGTCAACTCAGTCAATCGGGGAGTCAACGAAGTCAACCGACAACCTCTTTATCGCCAACGAGAGAGCAACGACATTCGTGAGCCTCCGGAGGATCCACAGTCACCGGAGTGCGGTGCACGGATCGTCCACATGTTTATGATTAGTTGTAGTTTAACATGCTTGTGTGTGCATGTTATGTTTCGGTTGCCGGTGTTGCCAGTGAGACCCTCTGTGGTTGAGGTCTCTTGTGTAATTGTGTTTTTGTTGTGGGAGGTCCCTACTGAGCCGGTGACTTGTTGAGGCTCACTCCCTTACAGTCTGTTTCAGGTGTTGGCCGACTTAGCAGGCGTTGGCTGACTTCGGCGTGGTTTACGCAGAGTAGTGCAGACTTGTACCACCAGCAGTAGAGTAGTTGAGTCGTCTGAGCTTGTGCTCCCTCGGGGTATGCCCCATGTAGTTGTACTCTTTAATTGGACATGTAATATTGTAATTATGGATGATTGTACATTGTGGTTTACAGTTATATACACTTGTACTTTCCTGTGTTATATACTGTAATTGTGGTCTTTTATATTCGTACTGGACACGTGTTAGTGATATCCCTTGCGAGACTTCGGTCTGATCGCGGGAGACGGATCTGGATATGGACCCTTATTGGTATAAATGTCCAGTGCCGTTACAGTACAGGTCCAACATGATCCCTTAGGGTGTATAAGTCTTAATGGTACAATCAGCTCATCGACCATGATGGAATCCATGGCCATAGGCGACTTACGGAGGCCTTGAACAAGGATTCACTAGTCCGGCAAAATGAATATCCGACAGAGAGCTTGTCTATGTCAAGAAAAGTGTGGAAACAATAGTTGCTAGGCATTCTAGAGGCCTTCTAGAACAGTTGAACGCCGATAACACTGTTCTAAAGCAATGGCGAGAAACGAAGACAAATCCATGAAATAGGAAAATTTATGTACAAAATTTCAATAATTACCAGATATACTACGAAACACTTTATGAACATTGCAAGTCTGAGATGTATGGATTTCTGTGTGTGTGTGACAGAAAATCATGGATTTTGTGATAAAGAGATCAAGTGTATAGATTTTAAGAGAAATTATATGTTCAACATGATATGGCTTCTGTTACTATGTTTTAGTGATAATAATGACTTAATAGAGATTAAACACAGAGATTTATAGTAGGATTTCATGAAAACTAGGGTTTTTGTACTACTGGTCTTAACACGTCCTGGGGGTGCGGTGTGTTAAGATCGCGATTTGTAGGTACAACACAACGTTCATAGTCTGTCGCGGTCAGGTCAGGCGATGCGTTCTTGTCGTGACGTATCACACGATCGAGACAAGGTCGCATCCCCCATGTCGACCGCGTTCTCAGTGTAGAGAACCCGGGAGGGCATATAAATGGAAAAATGTATGGATCTCTATGAAAAGGTATGGAACAAGTTTTAAAATGATTCTAACTACCTTCTAAACATGCATTGATCAAGAATCAATCATGTAGACATGGATTTTGATAGCAAGAAAGAGGGCTCGAGTACATGCTCATTTTAGAACTTCAAGCATGAAATTGAAGAGTATGGTATGATAGAAATTGGGGGAAATGAGGGAGTTTCCTTCTTGGGATTAAGAACTACCTATGAACGAGATTAATTTAATTTTGCCTGTAAGATTGCCTACCTTTGGACGAGATGATCTTCTAGGGCTAGAACTCGAAGAACGAACTACAGATTTTCTAGAAAGCTCCTCTCCTCGATTCCCTCCTCCTTTGGCCTCCCTTCCACATCCAAGAAGTCTCAGAAGAGCAATAGGGTTGGCCATGAAGGGTTTGGGGGCTTATTTATAGATATAGTGTTGTTAGTTCTTAATACAACTCTAACTTCCCTTTAACTCCAAATTTTCATGTTTATCTAGATCTCCTAACATCCAAATCTTCTATTTGGGTAAGGATAGAATTTCAATTTCGTAGCTAACATATAGGGGTAGGTTTGGACTCCAATTTGGATATATATGAGTTGTATTTATGATTTACTTACCTCTTTTTAATTAGGAAATAATGGGGTTACAAATTTAATAGTATTTTCTTTTATCCTATCATTTTAAACTCCTATTTTAGCCCAATAATTTCAGTATGGACCATTAGTTAAAGCCCATCTCTTGATTTTGCTTAATGAGTTTTAATTTATTCACTTTTCTTTACGATTTTAATTAATTTATTTATTTTTAAATAGAAGGTTACTATAGATTTCCTCCTCTCTTGGAACTTAGCATGCCTCCTCACGACCCCCAACAAGATGTAAACTTTTTTCCCCAAGGGTTTTAGTGGGTTATTTATAGAGGTAGGGTTTAGAGTCCTAATGTGGTTAAGATTTGAGGGTGACGAATTCTGCTATTTCCTTCCTTTTCTAAGATTTCCTAGCTCAAGTAGAGTTGGAAAGGGTTTGGAAACATCCTCACATGGTAAGTCTTAATTTTGGACCAATTTATGAGCCCAATAAACTGATTTCTACCCTAATTCACTTTTTAAATTAAGCCCAAATGAACAGTACGATTTTTTTTAGATTTATTCCCAATTGATTTGTTTCTTGGCTCAAAAGAGTTCAATTGGGCCAAATGTCTTTATGGGGTATTGGTAAACATCATTGGGAGTTTAACTGACTTTTATTTAATTTTTAGATCATGTTTATACATATGAGAATAGGTTTTTGGTTTATTTTTAATTTACGACAATAAGTTGCAATTGTTTTCAACTTGGCTCAAAAGATTTTTTTTGGGCCCAAATTTATTTAATGGAAATATTTTCTGGAGTCTAAACATGATTTTTTTGAAATTTTTAGATGTGTTTTTGCACACGTGATAATAGTGTTTATGTAGTTATGCATTGGATGGACTATTAATTGACCTATTATCTTAATCTAGACATTACCTTTTATTATTTCAATTTTCCTGGAGTGTTACATCCTCCCCCACTTAAGAGAATTTGATCATCAAATTCATAGATATGATATATACGTAAGACGGAAAGATTTACTTACTTGTAAATAGCTCCAAAAATTTCCTTTGCATTGATTCTTCCATCTCCCATGTTGCCTCTTGCTCCAAGTGTTTCTGCCATTGAACTTTGACCATAGGAATGGATTTATTTCTTAATTGATGTACCTCCCGATCAAGTATCCTGAGTGGCCTTTGTTCGTACGTCAAGTTCTTTTGTACAACCAAGTTTTCATGATGGATGATGTGATAAGAGTCATGGACATACTTATTTAGCATTGATATATGGAATATATCCTGTACTCCCTCAAGTTGTGGCGGCAAAGCAAGACGGTAGGCAACCTCGCCCACCCTTTCCAGAATTTCAAAAGGGCCGATAAATCTTGGGCTAAGCTTGCCTTTAATGCCAAATCTTTTGATTCTACAATTTGGGGAATTTTTAAGGACACATGGTCCCCAACTTGGAATTCTAGATCCCTCCTTTTTATGTCATCATAACTCTTTCGTCTGGTTTATACAACAACCAATCTTTCCCTTATGATCTTTACACTTTTTGTAGTGCTTCGAACTAACTCCGGACCCAAGAGTTTTTTTTCACCAACTTCGCTCTAGGAAATTGCTGATCGACGGCTCCTCCCATAAAGTGTCTCGAATGGTGCCATTTGGATGCTACTTTGGTAGCTATTGTTGTAGGCAAACTCGATCAAGGGTATATGTTCATGCTAGCTTCCACCAAAGTCTATTATGCATGCCTTGCACATATCTTCTATTATCTGGTTTGTTCTTTCGGTCTGATAGTCCCTCTAAGGATGGAAATCATCACTAAAATTTAGTCTACTCGCTAGGGCATTATATATCCCCTTCCAGAAATGAGATGTAAACATCAGATCTCGGTCAGACACAATAGATACTAAGATGCCATGTAATCTAACAATCTCCTTAATGTATAAAGCCACCAAAACATCAACTGTCCATTGGCTTTTAATTGGTTGAGAATGTGCAGACTTAGTTAAACGGTTAATGATAACCCAAATTTCGTCAAACCCACTTCTTGATTTAGGCAATCCCATTATAAAATCCATCCCAATGCCTTTCCACTTCCATTTGTTGGATTATGGGGTCCAACAACTCCCTTAGGAATTCGCTGTTACTACATGCTGGCCCGGGATAGGGTGTGTGTAGTGGCATCGGTGCTTGACAGCCCAGCCTGCCGCAAGGACTAACCGCCTTGTGCGAAGCCCCTCAAGCCGACCACAATGTTGATGTGGGGTTCTGCACTGCCATAAAGGAAATACGGTCCGCCTTCACTATCAGCTCGAGCTTTTGGTGCAATGGTTAGGGCTTGATCCAAAAAGTGGTATCAGAGCGAGGTTGTGGGTTCGAATCTCCCGGGTGTCGTTGGGGGGGGGGGAGTTTGTGGATTATGGGGTCAACAACTCCCTTAGGGATTCGTTGTTACTACATACTGGCCCGGGATCGGGTATGTGTAGTTGAATTGGTGCTTGACAGCTCAGCCCGCCGCAGGGACTAACGCCCTGTGAGAAGCCCCTCGGGCCGACCACAATGTTGATGTGGGTTGCACTGCCATAAAGGAAATACGGTCCGCCTTCACTATCAGCTCGAGCTTTTGGTGCAATGGTTAGGGCTTGATCCAAAAAGTGTATCAGAGCGAGGTGTGGGTTCGAATCTCCCGGGTGTCGTTGGGGGGGGGGGAGTTTGTGGATTATGGGGTCAACAACTCCCTTAGGGATTCGTTGTTACTACATACTGGCCCGGGATCGGGTATGTGTAGTTGAATTGGTGCTTGACAGCTCAGCCCGCCGCAGGGACTAACGCCCTGTGAGAAGCCCCTCGGGCCGACCACAATGTTGATGTGGGGTTCTGCGTTGCATAAAGGAAATATGGTCCGCTTTCACTATCAGCTCAAGCTTTTGGTGCAATGGTTGTGGCTTGATCCAACAAGGCCATTCTTGTATTTTTAGTGGTTTAAGCTTACCTATAGGTTTGAGGTGTTCAGATTTTACTTGTTGGCAAGTTAAGCAAGGAGCTACAAACTTATCTACTTCCTTTTTCATATTTGGTCACCAGAAGTTTCTTCTCAAATCCTGATACATTTTAGCAGTTCCAGGGTGAATAGTTTACCTTGTTTTACACTTCCTCCATGATGATCTTCTTTGTTTCCACATTACCAGATACATAGGATAGGCCTCAGAACAATAATCTTCCATCCGCAGCAATAGAGAATTTCGGCCTTTGGTCAATATCTGCCTTGATCTCTACTAGTACTGGATCATTCTCCTGAAGCGTTAAAATATCTTCATTCAATGTGGGTTGTGATTTGATATTGGTGATCATGCTACGCCCTTTTCCAATCTTAACATCAAGGTTCAATTATGCCAAGTGCTCTAACAAGCGCCATTCACCTATCATGAGGTTGGATAACAATGTCACAAGTTTTTTGCTTAGAGCATCAACTGCAACATTTTCTTTCCCAGGATGGTATTGGATGGAGAATTCGAAATCCTTCGAGTATTCCAACCACTTCGCTTCCTCATATCCAACTCTTTTTGGGAGAATAAGTACTTTAAACTCTTACGGTCAGAACACATAGTAAATTTCTCGCCATATAAATAATTTTGCCATATCTTTAAGACAAATATAATGGCCGCAAGCTCTAGATCAAGTACATGATAATTATCTTCATGTCCCTTTAGTTGCCTAGAAGCATAGCAGATGACTTTCCCTTACTGCATAAGTACACAACCCAGGCTGATTCCAGAAGCATTCGTGTAAACTTCAAAGCTGCCACCTTCCACAGGAAAGGCTAACACAAGTGCCGTAGTCAAGTGCTCCTTTATGATCTTGAAACTCTCTTCACATTCTGCTGACCCTTGTTAGTCGCTCAGAGGGATAGCAATCTTGGAGAAGTCCTAGATAACTGATGATAGTAGCCTACTAGACCAAGGAAACTCATTAATTATGATACAGTGGTTGGTCTCTCCAAGTTTCTGATAGCTTCAACTTTAGAAGGATCCACATCGATACCTTCCTTAGAGATAATGTGGCCAATAAACGAGACATTCTCCACCCAGAACTCACATTTGATGAGTTTAACATAGAGTTTGTGTTCCCTTAGAACTTGTAAAGACATTCCTCAAGTGTTTCTCGTGTTCTTCTTTGGACTTGGAGTAGATGAGGTTATCATCTATGAATACTACCACAAATTGGTCTAGATAGAGCCTAAAGATGTTGTTCATGTGTCACGTCCTGAGTGTACCACATGCGGAAGATAGAAGGAGTCGAGACATGAACAATCGACAAATAAGCTTCTAACTAGCAAGTAATATAAACCACAACAACACATATATGGGCTCACATAATAAACAAAACTATTTTTTTATTACAATTTCCTCAATAAGTGTCTAGTACAACTTGATCTGACTACCTGATAACAATGACCTTAAAGAAAGGGAAAATTACATAAGTACTCTCTTGCAACCTACTACATGTTCTAATGCTCTAAATTACTCAAACTAAGACACTATGACATCAAGATGTTTTGACTCTTGACTCCAACAATAAGGCTTGTAGTGCACTCTTCACTCTTGATCATCCCCAGTATAGTCTCAGTTCTCTTCATCATCTATTTCCTGATCTCCTGAAATGTTGAGAAAGTAGATAATGAGCGCACTTGCCTAGTAGGATTTATATCTACCAAGCATGATATAAGTATTTAGTATTTTAAAAGTTATATGGCACATGAGTATGATATGAACTATGTAGTTAAACATCGATAATAAAACATGACTAGTGTGTCGTGCAAGATAGCAAGATACAACCAAGAGATTGTAGTCTAACAGGAAAGTTGAGTTCAAGCAAGATGCCAAGACAGTGTGAACAATGATCTAGCAAGATTGTCAATTCTTTGGTAACAAGAACTAGTGGGCAAGTAACAAAATTGTCAATTCCACAAGCAAGAATGAGAAAGCATGTAACAAGATTGACCATGTTAACAAGCAAGCAAGTAACGAGCACGTACTTTTATGAGCAAGACAATCGGTGCACAAGTCATTAACATGCATGAAGGATCTATGCCATCTTGGAACATATATCATGAACATGTGTAATGTGGTATTGTATCTAGCATTTACACAAGTACTCCCAGTGTGATGCAACACCAGTAATCATTATACCCCATGGTTAACAGTGCATTTACGACTCTCTATTGAGGGGGGCTAGACTAGAGCCCTTGGACAGTCGCCGTGTCCGATCTTGCATCTCACAATTTTAAATGTAGTTACCCACAATCAAGTATGACCATTAACAGTAACTTCATGAGTTCAATAATATCAAGACAATTTGGGAATAACAAGGCAAGAGTTCAGTTCAACAGCATAACAACGTGTTTTCCATTTAGTTCGATATCACATTAATGACTTGGTCTTATGTTCAATAGATGTGTACTCCAGAAATCAAGATTAAATGAGAAGGTCTCGCCTAGAAAATCAAGAGAAGAGAGAGATGTGCACACTAACTTCTGGGTACTTCATGGTACAACCTGCTCGTCGACCATGTGGGAATCTATAGTCAGAGGAGACTTACAAAGGCCTTGGTCAAGGAATCCCTAGTTTGACAAAAGGAATATCCGACGGAGTGTTCATCCAAGCCAAGAAGGGGTTTCCTATCGTGCAAGAGTGTATACGCATGTCGCGCTGTGTAAATCGCTCATGTGCGTGTGTGAGTGTCTTTTAAATCCGATTATGGAAATGATCATGGAAACCTCGAAATGGGCAAGTAACATGACTGCTAAATCATGGATAAAATCATGCATGAACAATTTTAGCAAGTTGCAGTATACTTATTTCAACAAGCTTGATCACAAGGCAAGAAAGAGAGATCAATCGACAAGTAGAGAGCAGGATCAATCACTTAAGATCAATTACAATCATGTCAAAATATTTACAACTTCTTCATGGGTTGATTAATGCATGGTAAGACCTTCTAGAACCTTCTTAGAATAGATCAAAACTCACACATGCGAAGAAATAACAATGAACGATGAAAACCAGGACATACGCCCCTTAGAAGATAAATGCAGTCCCATCCCTTCAATTCCTTAGGTCATAACTCACTGATTTCTCGTGCAAATCTCATACATGAGTATATCATCTTGAAGCCCTTTGAATATGGAATCTAAAAAAAAAAAAAGCTCGTCATTCTGAGGTCTATAGGAAAAGTTATGACCAGTTAAGCGAACACTGCGTAGAGGTCTGGTCGCGACATCCTACCTGTCATGTTCAGAACACAACATGACTCCTTACATTCTGGACGGGTGTTCTGGGTTGCCAAATGCACCCAGTTCGACCCGTACTTGGGAAGGGGTGACATAGGGCACTTCTAGGACTTATAGCTCACAATATAGAGCATGAAAAATTATGAAACCAAGTTCATGGGATTCCTAGCTCACTAACCTATTTACTATAATGAAGAATTAGACTTTTATGTATTGGTCACAAGGAAATAACGATACGTGTGACTGACTGGGAAAAATTGACACAGTGATGATGTGAGCCCTATAACTCTCTATTAGGTGCATGGAAATTAGGGCTTTTGGTGTCCTTTGAAAGTAGACTTAAAGATGATTGTATAGTAAAACTTTTGTGGCAGGAAGTTAACTACTCGAAGGGATCTATAATAAACAAGTTGATCTATGTGAATAGGGTTAAGACAGAACGATACTATAAAAGGAAAAGAATAAATACTCATGAAATCACGTGAAACAAATTGGGGAAAATATGATGAATGCATTCTAGACATGATGATGCAAGCACAAGCATGATTAATTAGAGTTTGGCCCAACCTTTGGGTGAAAAGATCAAGTTATTCTTATAGGAACCCTAGAATCGATAGTCGTGCACTCTTTCTCTTAATCCTCCCAGTATACTATGGAAAATTGGGCAAAACACTCTCAATTGAAACTAGACTCAATGGGATTTCTGAAGGCATATGATATACTAGGTTTGGTTGGGGTTTTACTAACCTTTGATGGCAGACAAGACAAGTCTTGTATGCAGGTCGTAGCAGATCCAAGTTGAAGGAGAGCACGAAGATCTCCTTGCACCAGCTTTCTCCTTGGGATTCACAGCCTCCAAAAGCCTCCAGATGTTGACTAGGTTGCTAGCCCAGAGGGGGGGGGGGGGTGAATGGGTTGCTTAAAATATATCTTGAAATTTTCCTGTTAAAAATAACTTCAAACAGAGACACTAAGTACATGTGTTAGAGTTAGTGAGCAGCGGAATACGATAAAAACAATCACACAGACAATGCACAAGAGTTTTATCCTGCTTCAGATCTCCTATCACCAGGAGTCCTACGTCTAGTCCCCAAGAAACTACTTGAGATTCCACTAACCAAGGTTACAATCCCCCTTATGGAAATTACACCACCAGACGCAAGCTGGTCTTCTCTTCAAACCTGAAGAGGCAAAAACCCACCTGTCACAACAGGTCTTCCCTTCAACAAGGGGAACAAAACACCTACCCACAACAGGTCTTCTCTTCACACAGGAAGAGGAACACTCAGAAAAAGAGTAGGAGTGAATGGCCCCTAGATCAAGCTTATAGAACAAAGCCTAGCTTGATCCGAGGCGCGAACTGAGAGGGAAACGAATGGAGCTATGATGCTACCCTCTCAGAAACAATAGGCTCTCAAAGAAAAATAGAAATGAAGGCTTCAAGAGAGCTCAGAGCAGATGGACTTGGAGTGAGGGCGCATTGCTCTTCTAATAGTTGTGAAGGCTTGTGTGTATCCACGTGTGTTGCTTGCTGGGTTCACTTCCTTGTTTTCTTTCTTCACTGCCATTGTCTTCTTATAAGCATTTTGACTATCTTCAGATGTATCCGTTGAAGTAACCGTTGTGTCACCTTTATTAGAATTTGTTTCTTAGGTGTCGTGCCAGGTCTATTTTACTGTGAGAGGAAGAGACTACCGGAAACCTGAACACAATAAATGCTCAGATATATAGAGAGAGAAGTCATGTAGAAATCTTTCTGTAAGTCAACTTCTGCTAACTAGAGCCGTGAGATGCATTTCCAAAAAAGATATGTTCCTTTCTGTTTACAAGCAAGGCATTTGAAGACTTATCATGAGAAAGGCAGTCAGTCAAAAAGCCATACTGCATTGGAACTATATCCAGCAATAGATTTGGCATATAGAAGACATCTTTGAATGCTTACAAATATGAAACAAATGGCGGGAGATTAAATTTCACGCGCGTTCAAATCACTAAGGATATTTAAACACTTGTTTGTCATAGTATCAAAGATTTTTCAAAGGGTTCCTTGATCAAAAGATATGCAATAATCAATATGATATCATCAAGGATAATAGCTTGATAAATATTTTATTTGAAATAGTATTTGATATGATAAAGCCAATCGATGTTCATACATGCAATCGATATCTAAAGCAATCGATGTGAAACTAATCAGTAATCGATGTGGCAATCGATATTCAAGTCATAACAACAATCGATGTCTAAATATAACAGTAATTGATGTGAATGAAGAGCAATCAATGTTCTTAAGCCAATCAATGTTTAAAGGCAATCGATATGATAAAGACAATTGATGTTTTCAAAGGTAATTGATGTCTAAAGGCAATCAATGTTTAAGGCAATCTATGTCTAGAGGCAATCGACGAATAAAGACAATCGATGTTTAAAGACAACCAATGTTTTAAAAGCAATCGATGTTTTAAAGGTAATCGATGTCTAAAGACAATCATTGTTTAATGCAGTCAATGTCTAGAGGCAATCGATGAATAAATACAATCGATGTTTAAAGACAATTGATGTTTTAAGACAATCGATGTTTAAACATAACAATAATCGATGTTCAAACATAACAACAATCGATGTTTAAGTTAAACAGTAATCAATGTTTAAGTTAAACGACAATCGGTGTTTAAGTTTAACAACAATCGATGTGAGTGAAGGCAATCGATGTGCAACTATAACAGTAATCGATGTAGAGCTTCGACTGGTCAAGAAACAACGTTGTCGGTCGAAGTGGAACTTTGGATCTGACAAAGTGGACTTCGGATATGAAGAAGTGAACTTCGACTAATCACGACAAAAACATGACAAAGTATAACTTCATATATGACGAAATTAGCTTCGGCTAATCAAGAAGCAAAACACGCATGACTTCGAATGATGATGTTTAAAGCTATGGATGATGAGACTTGACTTCAATTGAAACTATGAAAATATTATCAATGATGTAAAACATGAACTTATGAATGAAACTATGAATGACAACAAAGACTTACAGGCAAATGAACACCATCTAGTGGACTTAGAAATTCTTGGATTACTTACAATGTTGATCTTTGAAGTATTATTTATTTCCTTTGAGTTTCCTATTGACAGACTTAACCAAAATGATATTAAAGTAGAAATAAAGAAATATTCTAATAAGTTTTGTTATCACCAAAATATATAAACATGGAGATAAAGGAGTCAACACCAGAGACATCTCAAGCAAACTATAGCACCTCGAAAATTTTAATTACATAAAAACTCAAATAAATAGAAATAAATAATTTTCATAATATCAGAGTATTTAAAATATACGTATCATTAAAGTATATGCTACAACACATCGGAAAATTCTGTAAAAATTATAAATCAACCCTAAACATTATTAATAAATGTTTCACAATAAATTTGTGCCAAGAAAAATCGGATTAGTCAAGTTAAAGTGTTTCACGACTTATTATCATAATTCATGAATAAGTCAAAAAATCATTATCACACGTACTTGGATGAGTCAGAAAATTAAATAAAAATCATATACGGACTTCAAATAATATCCTCTAATGACCCATCAAGAAATTTGGGTCAATAAAAATTATTGGACTATGTTTAAGAGTTATTGTGACCGATTATCCAAATTAAGAAACAAGTCGGAAAACCGTTAACACGAAAATACGATGCAATCATAAATTAAATAAAAATGTTGGGGAGACTTCCAACATTATATATTGATGACCCATTATCATAATTGGGCCAATGGACAACATTTGGCCCAAAAATCAAATAAAGCTAGAAAATGCATGGAAATTCGTAACTCTAAATAGGCTGAAATTAGAAAGAGGCAATTTGAGTTGAATTGGGATAGAAACATGCATTCTTGGCAACCCAAATTCGTGCTTAACTAGGGTGGGAGGTTTCCTAAAGCCTCACACACTCTAATGGAGGAAGAAATCCTCAAATTAGGAAACTAACAAGCCAAAACCGCAACTCTTCTTTCCTAGTCACAATAGGACTCCTAAACACTATGATTGCTTAAATACTCTTCAACAAACCCTTTGGGACGGGTTTACATCTTGTTGGGGTCGTGTGGAGGAGTCTTGGCGGCTGGGGAGCAGGAGATCGCCCACACCAAGCCGTTCTTCTTCCCCTTCTCGTCTGCTGCGACCTGCACAAACCGTCCACTTGAAGTCGACCAAAGGTGAGTCAAACCATAAACAAACCTTGAAGGCCTATACCCCTGGAAAGAGGGTCAAGTCTACATTCTAACCCAAATGGAATGCCCAAATTCCATGCAGTATACACGGAAGTATTAAGCGTTTTCCTCCAAGTGGTCTGAACACGGGTTTTCTGAAAAAATGGGACTTCTTCAACCAAGAAGGTAGGTTTCCTCGGGCAAAACCTTAACATATTCTATACCAATGTGTAGAGAATCAAGTTAACTTTCGTTTCCCACTGGTTTCATCGAATTTCAATGAGTAGATTTTGAATTATAAGTGTTTTGCCAAAGTCGCGCACTGTTAGGGCTTTTCCCGTTCTTTATATGTTGCAAGTGATTCAAGACCGAATTAGAGCAAACCCACAACATAAACAATTTTCTACTAGTTGTCCTAGTCATGTCTTGTGTTGAACATTTTGTCTAAATGTCAATAGTTAGAGAGTTATAAGCATGGAAAGAGGGTCACTGCATGATACTACGTTTTCAGGTTGCACTTGGTTTTACGTTTGTGTTTGACTTGATTAAAGCCTGTCGAAACCATCCTTGTTTTCTAATTCCGATTTACTGGAAGCACCCTTGCATGTCTAGGTTGGTTTAAAACTAGTTTCGTGATTTTCATGTACGGTACAATTTGTTCTCTATTTTTGAAGCACACTGTGTCAATATAAGGTAGTCCTGGACCGCAATCCAAGAACATGTCTTTTCTCTGTCGGATTCAGACGCAGACCCTGTGAACGCGATGGCCCAATAGGCTGCATTCTGAGGTCTTGTCGCGACAACATACCCGTCGCGTTCTGAACGCGACGAGCGCTCCGTCTCTATCTCTCTGCTTGATCTGACTACCTTGTCGCGTTCTGTACATACCCTTGTCGCGTTCTGTCCCGACCCTGTCTCGACCCTTACTGGGGTGCGTCGCGTTCTCAGAATTTTGCATGAAACCCCACTTGTTTCTTTTGAAAAAACTTACCGCTATACCCGAGGTCGGTTTAATATGGTGTTTAATGTGTAAATTGCATGTTTTTGGTCTGATCATTACATGATGGTTATTTAATGGCTTAAAAGTGGTTAACCCATTTAAAAACTATAATTACATGAACAGCATTCTAATTATTCTCTTAATGATGTGATCATTCATGAAACTTGTGATTTGCTCTTGTTACTATTTTAGCTTGATTAAAATGATAATTATTATATTAAAATTGTGCAAACCCATGTGTAGTTAAATGCATTGTTCATTGCATGCCATCATGTTAAGTGCTTTCCGCGAGTTTGAAATCGATGGATTGTGAATTTTAGATGCATACATCACTACACACTTGCACATCTAGGCAGCCCTTTCTTGGGGATTTGGAAGCTCTTTACCGGTCAATCCGAATCGGTAGACTAGTGACCTTTTCTCTAAGACCTCCGTAAATCTCCTCTGACCATGGATTCCCACATGGCCGATGAGCAGGTTGTACCATTGAAGTATCCAGAAGTTAGCGTGCACTTCCTTTCTCTTCTTGTTCTCGTGAGTGTGATTTACAATCTAGACTAAAGCCATTAACGTAAAGATTGAACTAAAGTATAAATTATACTGTTATGCTGCCAAATTTATCTCTTGACCATTGTTCTCATGAAATCATGTTCAATTACTTATTACTTGTTCTCATCATCATCATGAACATGACATTACACATGCTTACTTATTGACACTCTCATTGGCCATTATTAATGACTGTGGGTATCTACATTTAAAATTTTACATGAGATGCTGACTGGGCACGGCGAGTGTCCAAGGGCTCCAATCTAGCCCCAATGACGGAGAGTTGTTAATATACTGTTAACCATGGGGTATAATGATTACTTGCGTTGCATCTGCGCTGGGAGTCTTGCTTGCTTTTTGAATGATAGATACAATAACCACATACACGTGTCCTGGTGTACATTCTTGATGGATCTTTTCTTGGTGTACATTAGTATCTACGTGCCTGATTAGTGTTACATTATCATGCTCGTGCGTGCTTGCTTGCTTGCGTGATATGGCCATCCTGCATTTAATTCAATTAGTGATATCTTGCGTTCTTAACATCAAGTGAAATCTTGCATGCTTGTACGAAGTGATCTATTGCTAGTTCCATCTCGTTATATCATTCTAGATCTTGTTCTATCATGATCACTCTCTCTCTCTAGCTTGTTTCATGTATCATGTTTTAACGAGTTTCTTCGTACATGCATATCATGACTATCATCGTGCTTACCTAGTTCTAAAATGTTAATCACTTATATCATTGCCCGCACATTGAGATATAAATCCTACTGGGCTAGTTTGCTCATCCCCTACTTTTACCCAATCTAGGTGACTATGAAGTGTAAGAGGAGGAGCAAGTCGAGGATGGGAATGCGACCGAGTGATGAGCGTTCCAACTATGTGTCTAGCTATAGTTAGTTTGCTTTGAGCGTTAGATTCGTGTAGTAGGAAGTGAGGAATAAAATGTACTTTTTCTTTTTATTGAGTCTTAGTTCTGTAATAGTTTCCATTTGGAATACAATGAGTTGAGATTTGAATAAAAGATTAGTTGAGTTCAATATTTGGGCCCTATGATGGTGTATGTTGTTATACATTAGTGCGTGCTAGCTAGAGGCTTATTTGCCGACTGTTCACATCTCGGGATATCGACTCGAATTATTTTCGAATAATTTATATCTGCTGCGTAATTCTCGGGACGTGACTCAAACTCTAGGGTCGTCCCATGGAAGAGAATGGCTTAATTTATGAAGGGATGTGTCTTTAGTAGTCCTAATGGGATTAGGAAACTAAATCTACGAATTTTAGAAATTCTTGCCATCTTTTGAGATTTCTTTCTCAATTTGTGATGGAGACATACTAGGAAACCTTCCTGTAGGTTTTACTCACGATTTGGAGTCACTTGGTGGCCCAATAATGGTATATTGGGTGAGAATTTATCCATTTAATCTCAATTAAGTGAGATTTTTGAATTTTGGGGTAATTTCCTATCTTGAATTTATTCATGGTCCAAGAGACCTCTCTTGACCCATTTCTTTCATTGAGATGTTAATACACATTATTTGGAGTCTATCCATAATTTTTATTTTAATTTTTGATCCATTTATACATGTGATAATGAGTTTTCGACTTATTTCTAATTTACAACAATAAGTCACAATTTATCCTAAACTTGGCCCAAAAGATTTTTCTTGACCCAAATTTCTTTATGAATCATTAAGGAATATTATTTAAAGTCTAACTATAATTTTTACGAAATCTTTAGATGTGTTTTTGCACATGCGATAAATCGATAACGGTGCGTATATTATTAACTAGTTTCATATTATTAAATTGCTAATTTTCATTTTATCTCTAATTTGTCAATTATTAAAATTTTCGGGGTGCTACATCATGAGTTGCATGAAGGCCGTTGGGGCATTTGTCAATCCAAAAGGTATGATAATGAACTCATAGTGCCTGTATCTACTCCAGAATGCCGACTTATAGATATCCTCATCCTTGAGTCTCAATTGATGATAACCTGATCTCAAATCAATATTGGAAAAATACTGTGCTCCTGAGATGTGGCAAGGGATACTTATTCTTGATAGTGAGTTGATTCAGTTGCCGGTAATCTATACATAGTCACTTGGATCCGTCCTTCTACTTGACAAATACTATTGACGTACCCCAAGGGGAAGTGCTAGGCCTGGTAAAATCTTTCTCAAGCAGTTCCTGCAACCATCTCTTTAACTCCTTCAATTCAGTAGGGGACATTCTATAAGGTGCCTTGGAAATTGGGGCTGCTCCAGGTATCAACTCAATAGAAAGGTTTACCTCCATTTTGAGCGGCAACCCAGGTAGGTCTGCAAGAAAAATGTTTGGAAAATTCCTAAAAATTGTGGCTTCCACAAGATTGGGGACTTTGTGTTTTGTTATGATGTCAGAGGCAATAAATGATTTGCAGCCTTGTTCAATCAATTTACTAGCTCGAAGTGAGGGATAATGATAGGGGTATTTGCTATAGTGGATTCCAAAGAAAGAGAATTTAGGAAGGCCTAGTTTGGTAAAAGTGACTCTCCTATGTTGACAGTTAACATCGGCATGATGTTCCACTAACCAATCGACACCTAGAATAGCATCATAGTCTTCCATGTTTAGACAAACTAGGTTGGTAGGGAGGTTATGTTCTGCAACCACTACTTCACTAGTAGGAAAATGATATTTTAGTTAAATCCCTGAACCTAGACGTGTGGAAATAGAAAATGTGGAATCCATCTGGACAGGTTCAATTAGCAATGTAGTAGCAAAAGAAGTTGCAATAAAAGAGTGGGTGGCATCGGTGTCGAACAAAACAAACATAGGTTGAGAATGTATAAAGATTATACCTTTGATTATGCCACCATATTTGGTGGGATTGGCTTTTGCAAGAGCTTGAAGACGTCCTTGATGTCTGGATCTTTCTTGGGTTCTTATGGGCTAGTCCTTCAACATAGGGCAGTCAAAAAATACGGTGATCACGACCTCCGCAACGCAAACGCGTACCAAGTCTCTTCAAACAATCATCTGCTTTGCGTCCTGGTTTGCTACAATATTTGCATGGCACAATTATAGGCTTCTCTTTTTCCTTAATCTTCTTGTTCCTCTAGTTGTCTTTCCGTACAGTGTGTCGCTTCCAGTTGTCACTAGGTTGGAACGCACCCATGGTGTTGGAGGCTTCCTTCTTCACAAAGCTTTGACTAAGACCTTCCTTCCCCTTGAAACTCTCTAGCAACAGTGAACATCCAGTTGGAGTTTTATATACTGTGCGATATGACCATAGTGCCTCACACATTTTATCATTCCAGTCCCTTTTACTGGAATTAACTATCTTGGTAAGGAGGGTGCACAAAATTTTGTTGAAGGTTTTTGCCAATCCATTTGCTTGTGGGTTGTAGGGGGTAGAAGTCCTCCAATCAATTTTGTACTTCTCAGCCACTTGAAGACTTTTTGGTCTCTGAAATGAGTTCTATTATTTGATATGATTCGGTTAGGGATATTGAATCGGGATATATATTTCGATGGATGAATATGGCCACAATTTCGCCTGGCACTTCTTTTAGTGCCACAGTTTCTACCCATCTTGATAAATAGTATGTTGTAGCCAAAATATACTTACACCTCGATGAAGATGGTGGCAGCAAGCCTACCACATTTGTGCCCTATTGAGCAAAAGGCCAACTTGGCATTGTTGGATGTAGTTGTGTAGACGACCTTCTTAGCATGGTTGCATGTTCTTGACATTTTGACAAGAGTTGGCATATTTGCAACAATCATTGAATATAGTTGGCCAAGAATAGCCTAGCTTTTCGATTTCTATTTTACTCTTTGGCCCAGATTGATGGGCACCGGCTGATCCAGCGTGTACCTCTTTTATGACTTGCCATGCATTCTCTATAGAAAAGCATAACATCTATCATGATTTTGAACAAAACACCATTTTTGACCTCGTATGAGTCTTTGGTTCTGATCAGCTTGATCTTTTCTTCCATTTTCTGGGACAATTGTTGATATTTGAACCTCTACATTAGCGATTCCCTCTAGCTAGCTGTAGAATCTTCTCAATAGTTAGAACTTTTAAGCTTTATACTACTTCTAGCTCCTCTTCTTCTATCATGCTGGGCACCTGGCTCCGATTCATCACTACTATATTGAGTGCTCCATTTGGAGGGACTGCCAGTGAGCTTGCCAATTTTCCAAAGCATCAACTTGTGCATTTTGATTACGACTAACGTGATTTATTTCAACATAATAGAATTTCCCCATCAACTGCATTGCTTTTCAATGATAAAGGAGCAGTTCACCCTTCCAGACATCGAATTGGCTCTGCACTTAATTTGATGATCATCATTGAATCTCCAACCACTTGTAGCATTTGGATATCCATATGAAAGGCAATTTGGAGACCTATAATCAAGGCCTCATATTTTGCTTCATTATTTGTGTAAGATTTGTTGATGGAACATGAAGTACGCAGCAGTTCTCCATCTGGGGACTTAAGGACTATGCCTGCCCCTACTCAGACCTTTGCTTGTCTTGTTGGGGAGATATTGAGCCTTGAGGCTCCATCAAAATATAGTTGCCATATACTGCTTTGGACTTAGATCAACTTTAAGAGTTTAGTCTTCATGAAGCTCTGTGATCAAGATGAAGTCTTCTAGTACAGAGTGTGCAACAAAGAAATCTGCAATTGCCTAATCTTTTATAGCCTTTTGAGGTACAAAGTTGATATCAAACTCTACTAGCATAACAACCCATTTTCCCAGATGTCCTTTGAGTGCCGACTGGAAGAGTATGTGCTTGATTGGGTCGGCTCTAGATATCACCATGATTTGATGTGATAACATATAGTGTCTCATCTTCTTAATAGCAAATATTAGATCACACTATATGTTCTCGATAAGGGTGTATCTTTCTTCAGTCCCTATCAACGTTCTGTTGAGGTAGTAGAGGGTATGTTATTTTCCTTCATCATTGTTTTGAGTGAGCATTGCCCCTAGAGAGTATTCAGTGGTGGCTATATATAAGATCATCGGTTGACCTTTGACAGGTGCCCCCAACACTGGGGGGCTATTCAAACATTCCTTCAATCGATCAAGAGCCTCCTGGCATTCTCTGTAACGACCCGACCTCCCGGACCCCCGCCAGGGACCCCCGAAGCTCGCGCCGCCACCCACAGATCCGAAGACCTGGAAGGATTAGAATTTAGTCCAGTGAGATAAGCAATGAATTCAAATAACTATAACAAGAAGGTTCATACATTAATAAGAAAATTATGTACAATATGTCCCAAATAAAAGTACAAGTACAGAAAGAAAGGTGCAATCCTTAAGGGGCATACCCCGAGGACTTGCAAAAAGGACACTCTCAACTCACGGTACAAGCGCTCACGCTCACAACTCACACTGCTGGAAACGCACGACGCAACAACCACCACCACGACCGTCCGGCAACGAACTCCAACAAAGCGGAAGCAAAACTACTCTACAAAGCAGTAAAGCGAGAAACGCCTACTGCAGAGTACTACAAAGCAGCGGAAACAGAGTAAACGCCTCGACCACAACCCGGGTCAGGCCAAACACGACTCTCGCATAACCAGCGGAGTCAAACACATGCGGAAGCAACTAGAGCAAACCCACGACCTGCAAGCAGGGTCGGGCCAGAGCAACACAATGTGGAAGCAAACCCTTGGCATACACCCTCCGAGACAAAGAAGCTTACAGAACACCGGAGTCTCACGACACAAGCAGAACCAACCTGCACCTTGGACACTCCACGAGGTCAGGGAACTACACCTACCGGTGCCACCACGAACGACACCAAGGAACGGGTTACCGAAACAGTAGTTAGGTGTCTACACAAGACACCCCGAGAGAACCCGCAAAACGGAAACCACTACACACGGCCCACAAGGCCAACCGACAAAGCCCAAGTAAGCGAGACACGACTAGGCTACAACCACCGTGTAAACCAGGGCAACGAGAACACAAGCTCGAAAACAACGCGAGAAACACCGTCACGCAAGAGCACACAAGCCACCGCCACAAGCGCCTTAGTCCAGGTCTCCCCTCCGTCGGAGTGAGGCACATGGACTAAGCAACCACAACCACAACCACCGCAGTCCGGCCGAACTGCGGCCCCACACTTGACCTCCCTACGTGGCTCTGGAACCAACGCAGAGTAATGCAGTGAGAAGGACTAGCTGGTCTGCACCAGACGAGCGCTGAACCACCTCGGAGACCTAGACCAGCTAAGAGAGCTCTACAAACAGCTCACACCGCTGCCCCACCGTTTTCCCCTTATACTCCAAGTCTGAGACTTGAGCACGCCCGCTGCCCAGAGAAACACCCTCTGACACAGGCGCACGGGGCTAGGGGTCCTAGGAAACGGTAACAACCTGTCTTGCGGACAAGCCCTCAAGTGCCGAGCACCGGGCGAAAGAGAATTGACGTGGAAAACACCAACAGAAACAACACCACTGGCTCGTACACCAGACAAGCCCAGCGGCCACAGGCACGCACGACACCCCTTCCGGGAACAACCTCCAGAAGGGCCGTCGGCCAATGCCGGCACACACGACACGACTTGAGAAACCGGAACACCACCAAATAGTATAGAAACTAACGCTCTTCTAGTAATCGATCGGCAACCAGACCATCGATTATTAGACAGACGCGAGCCTCCTAGCGCCGCCGCTAGGACATGGCCACGAAGGTGTCACCATCGGTCAGTGAATGCAGGGAGGCAACCTGCCGCGTTCCTACCAGAAGGTCCGGAGGGCAACCCTACCCTGGGGCACAAGCCGACACGCCATCCGTGGCCCCGAAAACACCGGAGGCAAACCAGCTCATGTCGAGCCCTCCTAAGCTGTCGCGATACGATCATGACGGTCAGGGCCACCGCGACAAGACCCAGGTCACGTCGGGGAAGCGCGCTGCAACAACTCTTGTCGCGACAGGAAAATAGGCCGCAACAACCTTGTCGTGACAAGGCAGTGCATCACGACAACAACCTTGTCGCGACGGGCAACCGGGTCGCGACACGACCCTTATCGCGGTGGCCACCCGGGCCGCGATAAGGTTACGTCCGATCGAGGCGACGCCTTCTCTGATGTCACGAGGCGCTTGGCGGTCGCGACATCAGCTGGAAGGCCGACCGACAGCATCCACATCCCGTGATCGTCCACAAACGCTACAACTAGCACAACACGGGGAGGGGAGCATGGAAAAAGAAATAAAAGCATGCAAACACCCATTAGGACCTCCAATCCACACTAACAAGAAAGGGCACAAGCATCACTACTGGACAACGAAGAACCAAACCCACTAAGGGCCTTCATGACCGCCTCCTCCTCGCTCCACACGACGCGCCACCGCTCCATACGAGCCGCCGCCGTTCCGCCAAGCCCGAACTGCCGGAGGAGGAGAGGGGAAACTTCTCCTCCTCGGGGAGGAGAAGGAAGGAGAAATGCCAAAAGAGGGGGAAGGGGCGCCGGCCAAGGCTTTTAGCCTTCGGCCCCCAAGATGCGACGGGGCGGGGCGTCGCGTTACCGATTGTAACACGACGCGTTACCAACCGTAACGCGACGGCCGCCCAGACCGTGACCCGATCGCGTCCATCCTGGGCGCCGTGACAACCAGACATGATAGTCTGCCACGCCTTCCATTCTGACAGGCGTCAGACGATGGAAAAGCATAAAGCAGTCGCGACCCGTTGATCGGATGCGACAAGAACGCGACGCCGAAGGCGGTCGCAACAGGGATGACGGTCACGACGGGCACGTCCGTCGCGACAAGGCAGTCATTCCACACACAATGGAAAACCGGAAAGCCCGAGATGTTACAACACATCCAACAAAAATAATAATTTTGTCCTCGAAATCAAGGGTGAAACCCGGTCGGAGAAAACAACAGGTGCAAAGGGACCACTAAGTTGCACTGCGACTTCCCGGTGGTCACCAACACGACCCTGCCACAAGGGAGTGCCTAACCAGACATCCGACGGCTCCCAGGGTGTACAACAATGGCGCAAAGCACACAATCGGATGTCGACAACTCCACAGGCGCGGCGCGCACCAAGCAGACCAGAAAACACTAAAACTGCCAGCCGGAAACCACGCGACTGAGCCCTCAACAGACCACGCCGTTGAGACCAACCAATTAGTAACTCACTCTGTCGCCAACGACAAGACAGAAGTCCCAGCTATTGATGACATCCGAGAAAAATGCCTAGAGGTCATCCACAAGACTCCGTTGAATGGCTTCGCACAACTAGCAACAACTAGCACCTACGACAAGGCCAAACGAGAGTTTCTTAGGGCGACCCAAAACCCAGCGGAAAACATGCACGTGGAGAAAACCATGGCAAGCCAGGCAGTGCCCGTCGGCACCACTAGATCTCACCCAGATCATCCTCGTGGTCCGACAAGGACACACAACGACTGTGGAGCCACAAAAAGCTAAAACACTCGCTCCACAGGCACACACACAGAGGCAAAACCCAAGAAGACGTCTAAGGTTGGCAAAGCCAAGCAGCTCGAGACGTCGACAAAATGCACGAAAATCGAAACAACAACAGAGGTCGAGGATAGCACGTCGACCTCAAGGGGATCCAAACCGAAACAGGGTACCCCAACCGAGTACCCTCGCTCCTAAACGGAAGGGCAAAACTCGAACACAGGCCGGGACCAACACCTGGCGTGCCACCGATAGGGCTACCTAGACAAGGCAAAGCAGCCATCCCACAGCGGTAATGGTACAGCCACAAGGCACAGCCAGCACAAATTGTCCCAGAGGAAGAAAGCTCAACGCCTCGAACACCGAGCAACTCACGAAACAACGCATAAAGCTCATGATCAGGAAAAACAACACAACACATGGTGCTCACACAAGCACCAGGAACCACCCAAAGTGCAACACAATGCACCAGGGCTCCGGACGACACGAAAACAAACCACTCGGGCATGAGCACATGGTGCCACCACAAGCACCAAAACTCGGAAAGATGCAACACCGTTGCACCAACAGCCGAAACCACACGGCTAACAGGAAGGACTCTCTACAAGAGACCTACCAAAAGCCGCCCACAAGAAACCGCAAGCCACAAAGGGTAGAACAGGCCACACTGGCCCCGAACCCTCAAGGCACAAAGACACAAAACATCGAAAAAGAAACACGCATCCAGGTGCAGTGCACAACCGCACCAACGGCCTGGAATGACTCAAGGCTAACAGAAAAGGACTCTCCACCAGAGACCCACACAGGCAAAACACGCAGAAAACCAGCAGCTTCAAGAGCGAAACAACTACATTGGCTCTAAGAAGCACACAAACACAGGGCACCGCTCCTACCCCACAGGTAGAGAGGCCACACACCAAACAACGACAAGCACCTCCAAGCACAGTTGAGGCACAAGTGGAAAAACACACCGGGACGATGCTTGCACAAGCAAGCCAAACGACATAAAATCGGTGCCGCCTCATACTGAACACAGGGCACGCTGCCCTACATCGTCCAGTCAGGCGACAAGAAACCAGCACCGCAAGAGACGGGACAATAGGTCACCACAACCTATCGCACCACAAGGAAACCACGCGCACGAGGGGAGCAGCCTGCTCAACCTCAAAACAGCGCAAGGGGAGGGACCTTCGCCACAAAGGTCACCACGGTGCGTGACACGGCACCAAATGCCCTGCCATCACCACCACCTCGAGCAACCAACGGAAACCAGGGGAAGGAGACCCTCACAACGAGTCCCCTCCACACGCAAGGGACAACCACTAAATGAGACTGGCACTTCCATATAAGCACAACCAGCCAGACACCCATGGTACACACTACACCACCATCTGGCAGGGCCCATAGGGTACGAGAAACGAAGCCAACCTCCCGATCCTGGGGACACATGAAGTTCCACCAGCGCAGCTGGGAAAACTCAAAACAAACAGGAAGACAACCTGGCCAGCACAACGGCCAGACACACGGCCAGACACACGGACAAGGGCACAACACCTCGACCGACACGCCTAAAGGACTGTAACACTGACAGTCCGATCGGCAACAACGACAGCTCATCTCCACACAGAGAGAGAGAGCAGCGACAAATCAAAAACAACACAAGGCAGCTTGGGGAGGACCTCTACCCAAAGCGCCAAGAGCCATTCTGGGAAAACATCACCAGAACGTAGCCCAAACAAACGACCAACAGAGAGAACACAACAGACAGCAAAAGCAACACAACTGGTTCTGGGAGAAACATCCACCAGAACCACCAAGGCGCCGTTCTAGGAAAACCCACTAGAACGCAACAGCCAGCACAACAGCAGCATACCTCAACCCTGAGGTAGCACAACAACCGGCAAAAACAAGTCCGGAACAGTCTGGAGAGCGAACCTTACCAGGACAACAACCAACAGTTCTGGGAAACATCATCAAAACACAGGGCAGCCAAGCAATGCACCTCAACCTCGAGGGCAACGCCACGACAAACAACCCGACAACAGAGACCTCAAACCAAGGAGGCAACACATCGGAAGACTTCAACGAGCACAGAAGCAGTCCCAACAGAAGAGGAACTCCCACTAGGACAACAACAAACAGTTCTGGGAAACACCACCAGAACACAGCAGCCAAGCAATGCACCTCAACTAGAGGGCAATACCGCAACAACCAGAAACGAGCACAAAAAAGTTTTGGGGAAAACCTCACCTCCACCAGAACCAATAGAGAAGAACTCCGGGAGCACCTCACCAGAGTTTACAACCAGTCAGCACCAGGTCGACAACAACCACAAACAGGTGTCGCAGCGCTCAACCAGCGGTGCAACACGGCACACAAGCATCTGCTTAGCTCGAGCAAAGATGCCGACTGAGCAGAGCATAGTGCCCAACGGCGCACAGGCACGCAAGGCCAAACACACAACCAACAACACACACCCCAACAACAAGGGGACATCCAACAAGGACACACCCCAACAACAAGGGGACAGCCAACAAGGCAAGGACACCTTCTACCGGTTCAGCAGACCACAACCCTGCATCGGTGAAGGCCACACCACACGCAGGCTCTCTCAGCCTTCGTGACACACCCACAAGGACGCACAGGCCAAGGACGAACCCAACCGCAGCACGAGCGAACCAGCATCCACGCTCGAAGCATGTGCACCCAGCAACAACAACAACACTCTCTTGCAGCTCACACTCGGACCCTGCTGGAAAGCTAACCACCTGCAATAAAGACCAAATGCTCACCTAAAAGCAACTATACATGGACGGGCCAGTAGCGTACTAGTACCTTTCTTTGGGACTGCCATAGTTATTAACCCATTACAAATCTCGTTGGACCCCTGATCTCTGATACCACTGTAACGACCCGACCTTCCGGACCCCCGCCAGGGATCCCCGAAGGTCGTGCTGCCACCCACGGATCCGAAGATCCGGAAGGGTTAGAATTTAGTCTAGTGAGATAAGCAATGAATTCAAATAACTATAACAAGAAAGTTCATACATTAATAAGGAAATTATGTACAATATGTCCCAAATAAAAGTACAGGTACAGAAAGAAAGGTGTAGTCCTTAAGGGGCATACCCCGAGGACTTGCAAAAAGGACACTCTCAACTCACGGTACAAGCGCTCACGCTCACAACTCACACTGCTGGCAATGCACGGTGCAACAACCGCCACCACGACCGTCCGACAACGAACTCCAACAAAGCGGAAGCAAAACTACTCTACAAAGCAGTAAAGCGAGAAACGCCTACTGTAGAGTACTACAAAGCAGAGGAAATATAGTAAACGCCTCGACCACAACCCAGGTCAGGCCAAACACGACTCCCGCAGAACCAACGGAGTCAAACACATGCGGAAGCAACTAAAGCAACGCCACGACCCGCAAGCAGGGTCGGGCCAGAGCAACACAATGCGGAAGCAAACCCTCGGCGTACACCCGCTGAGACAAAGAAGCTCACGGAACACCGGAGCGACCACATGAGACCAGAGTCTCACGACACAAGCAGAACCTACATGTACCTCGGACACTCCACAAGGTCAGGGAACTACACCTACCGTGCCACCACGAACGGCACCAATGAACGGGTTACCGAAATAGTAGTTGGGTGTCTACACAAGACACCCCGAGAGAACCCGCAAAACGGAAACCACTACACATGGCCCACAAGGCCAACCGACAAAGCCCAAGGAAGCGAGACACGGCTAGGCTACAACCACCGTGTAAACCAGGGCAACGAGAACACAAGCTCGGAAACAACGTGAGAAACACCGTCACGCAAGAGCACACAAGCCACTACCACAAGTGCCTTAGTCCAGGTCTCCCCTCCCGTCGGAGTGAGACACATAGACTAAGCAACCACAACCACCGCAGTCTGGCCGAACTGCGGCCCCACGCCTGACCTCCCTACGTGGCTCCGGAACCAACGCAGAGCGAGGTAGTGAGAAGGACTAACTGGTCTGCACCAGACGAGCGCCGAACCACCTCGGAGACCCAGACCATCTAAGAGAGCTCTACAAACAGCTCACGCCGCTGCCCCACCATTTTCCCCTTCTGCTCCAAGTCCGAGACTTGAGCACGCCCGCCACCTGGAGCAACACCCTCTGACACAGGCACACGGGGCTAGGGGTCCCAGGAAACGGTAACAACCTGTCTTGCGGACAAGCCCTTAAGTGCCGAGCACCGGGTGAAAGAGAACTGGCGTGGCAAACATCAACAGAAACAACACCACTGACTCGTACCCCAGACAAGCCCAGTGGCCACAGGCACGCACGGCATCCCTTCCGGGAATAACCTCCAGAAGGCCGTCGGCCAACTCCGGCACATACGGCACGGCCCGAGAAATCAGAACACCACACCAAACAGCACAGAAACCAACGCTTTTCTAATAATCGATCGGCAACCAGACCATCGATTATTAGACAAACGTGAGCCTCCTAGCGCTGCTGCTAGGACACGGACACGAAGGTGTCACCTTCGGTCAGTGAACACAGGGAGGCAACCTGCCGCGTTCCTACCAGAAGGTCCGGAGGGCAACCCTGCCCTGGAGCACAAGCCGACACGCCATCCGTGGCCACGGAAACACCTGAGGCAAACCAGCTCTTGTCCACCCTCCTAAGCCATCGTGATACCATCGCGACGGTCAGGGCCGCCGTGACAAGACCCAGGTCACGTCGGGGAAGCGCGCCGCGACAACTCTTGTCATGACAGGAAAACAGGCCGCGACAACAACCTTGTCGCGACGGGAAACCGGGTCGCGACACAACCCTTATCGTGGCGGCCACCCGGGCTGCGATAAGGTCGCGTCCGACCGGGGCGACGCCTTCTTTGATGTCGCGACGTGCTCGGCGGTCGCGACATCAGCTGGAAGGCCGACCGATGGGATCCACATCCCGTGATCGCCCACAAACGCTACAACTAGCACAACACGGGGAGGGGAGCATGGTGAAAGCAATAAAAGCATGCAAACACCCATTAGGACCTCCAATCCACACTAACAAGAAAGGGCACAAGCATCCCTACTGGAGAACGAAGAACCAAACCCACGAAGGGCCTTCACGACGCCACGACCGCCTCCTCCTCGCTCCACACAACGAGCCACCGCTCCGCACGAGCCGCCGCCGCTCCGCCAAGCCCGAACCGCCGGAGGAGGAGAGGGGAAACTTCTCCTCCTCGGGGAGAAGGAAGGAGAAATGCCAAAAGAGGGGGAAGGGGAGCCGGCCAAGGCTTTTAGCCTTCGGCCCCCAAGACGCGACGGGGCGGGGCGTCGTGTTACCAACCGTAACGCGACGGCCGCCCAGACCGCGACCCGATCGCGCCCATCCTGGGCGCCGCGACAACCAGACATGACAGTCTGCCACGTCTGCTATTCTTACAGGCGTCAGACGACCGAAAAGCATAAAGCAGTTGCGACCCGTTGACCGGGCGCGACAAGAACGCGACGCCGAAGGCGGTCGCAATAGGGATGATGGTCGTGACGGGCACCTCCATCGCGAAAAGGCCAGTCATCCCACACACAATGAAAAACCAGAAAGCCCAAGATGTTACATTCTCGATCCCAACAAAAAGGTGAATCTTTCTTCATGAGAAATGGCTAGCATTACCCAGACATATTTGATATGAATCTGGGAATATACACTAGCCGACCTTGTAATGACCGAAGCTCCGTTAAGTTCTTCGATGGAGGCAGTTGTTGGATAGCTTTTATTTTTATCGCTCTATCTCAATGCTTTGATATCTGACGATGAATCCCAAGAATTTACAACTGGAGACACCGAAAGCACATTTCATTGAGTACATTTTCAGCTTATATTGCCTCAACTTTTCAAATATAATCCCGAGGTCTTTAAGATGATATTTTTTCTTTCTAGTTTTGACTATCGGGCCATCAATATAGCATTCAACTATGTTGTATTGGAGCTCATCAAATATTTTAGTCAGGGAGTTCTAGTATGTGGCATCGACATTTTTTAGGTCGAAGGGCATTTCTTTTGTAGTCGAAGATCCATTTGGCTCACCTAAAAGCTATATGGATCCTTTCATACTCAGTGATTCATATCTGATTATATCTAGATGATTCCTCCATGAATGACAAGGCTTCGCCGGTTGTGGTGTCAATCATGACCTCTCTGTAATGGGCACTTAAAAGTCATCTTTTGGGCATGATTTATTTAGGTCGCGAATGTCCACACATATTCTGATTTGCCCATTCTTTGTAATACTAGTTTTTTCCACAAAGTCAAGATCTATGTGTTTGTTGACTTCTCTACATGCTTGATTTATCATCTTCGGCCTTTATGTGCTTGGGATGTTGTTTTACTGGCTCGATTTGTAAATCTATGGCCAGAATATGTTGAGATACTGCAGGACTGAGACTCTACATTTCTTTGTAATTTTAAACAAAGCAGTCTCAAAATTCTTGGAGCAGCTACATGTATTGATCTTTTTCTTCTGATGAGAGAAGATTGCTGAGAAACTATCAGCCTCAGGTCATTTTTTGTGCCAAGATTCACCTCTATAATCTCATCTACAGTAGCTTGACCTCCGTCTTCCATTTTCGGGGTATTGCTGCAGGTTGATGAACCCTTCTCCATCATCTTCAATGCTTTGCGCATCATAGACATGTTATGGTGAAATTTCAGCTTCCTGCCCTTCTAGACTTTCAGGCCTTTGAGCTTGCATTGTTGCCACATCTTGCATATTTGCCATGATAGTTGAGTTGGCTTCGCTATCGGTATAAGGAGTTGATTCTTCCATGCATATGGTCTCCCATCATTTCTGTAAAGATGTGGAATCAGCCCAATGATTTCATCCCCGTCAGGGTCTTCATCATAAACCACCCCCGGGGGAGTTTTCATTTGATGAAGTGACCAAAGAAACCATGTCAACTTCATATACATTTTCCATAGAGAAGCTCAAACCTAGATATTGAGTGACCTGTAGCAGTTCTTTGTGCAGATTTGGTGGATACTATAGCATTTTGAATAGCTCTTTCTGGCTAGCATATTGGTGAAAAAGGGAATTGTTGCCTTCTTGCCACTTTGACAGCTATGGCAGTTATATTCGGGAGCCCCATAATAGTGATGACCAGGTCACATGTTTCTTCAGGGAAACTGTAATTGTCTTCTCTCTTGATTGGCTACTCTTTGTATAAAACACGACAGACTACCCTTTGAGGTGAGGCACCACTATAATTTTCAAGCATTCAACTATTTGACACTCAATATTAACGATAGGGCTTTGCGATCCCAGATGAGACTTTGATATGTTTTGATAAACTTTGACTGGGATGCTCCCAGATTAAGGCTGACTACCGGAGAGGTCAGCTAGGGCATGGATTCTGCCGTGGAGGGTGACACCTTGTTGAACAAAGCTAGATAGTTAGGTGGCGGTGGAGGAAACCAGTCATTAGGCTCTTCCATCATTTGCTATTTATATTTTCTTTGAGTTGGAGTTTCTTCTTTTGACTTCTCTAAATATAAACAAGCATCAAGGAGATGATATTCATATATTTTGAACAAGTGCAGATCGATCTTCTCTTCCCCACCTTGCGAGTATTTGATGCATTGGTGGAGAGTTGAAGGCACCATCAGGTTTTGATGCAGCCAAGACGACCCAAGAGAGCTTTGTAGGAGGTGCATGAATTGATGACATGAAATTGCACCTTTGTGGTGAAATCCCCCAGTGACAGTTCAAATTTTGCCACACCCACTGGGACTTCGAATTTCTAATTGAAGCTAACTATTTTTATGTCTCGGACTTCTGTCAAATGCACATCAAAATAATATTTACAATAGATCCGATAAGAAAGGATATTGACTACTGCCCCTAGATCAACCACTATTATGCTCAATGTTTGATTATTCAATTGCCCTCTCATGTACAAATTGGCCTGTTATGGTTACGTAGACTTCCTGAAGTGATGGCTGCATTTCAACAAAACAACTTTCATATTAAGTCAAATTTTGCAAGGCCCGCAATGGCTTGGCGGGTCTCCTCACATAAGGAAAGGATCTCCCAAATATTAAACCTTGTAGGTATTCTTTTTAGCCGCTTTATAATTCTTGCTTCTGCTTTGACCTTTACCAATTTCATTTCTTCAGCTTCATTGTGCCATGCATTGCTTTGAGTTGTTGGATCTAAATTGAGTGGCAATTTATTTCCCTTTTCTTGTATAATGTGAGACTTGTGCTGGCTTAGCTGTCTCCTTAGATATCTGAAATTCAGCAAATGAAAGAATATTGCCTTCATTTTCTAGATATAAGTCGGACGGATGAGGGATTTGGACTCCTCTGATTTATGCTTCAAGGATTTGGTATGAATGTTCACCTCGGAAGACTATATTCTTATTGTTGGGTAGAGGGCGCCCCCATTTCTTGCCAGACCTCATGGGATAATGAGAGGTTGAGGCTTCAGCTTGATTTGTCTCTATTAGTGTGAGGCAGATTTCTTCTTCTTTATCAACATCTGCCATATTTAGCAATGCATTGGAGGGTTCTAGCTCGTTTTCTCTTCTTGGGCTTTCTTTTCTTCTTTTTCCTTTTAGGTGGCATTTGCCCACAAAATAGCTCTTCTTCATCAGGTTGAATCTTTGGTTGCCCCTTTTGTTGAACTCCTTGAGCCAAATTGAGGAGCTCAAACTGCTCTCAAGGTACATAATCCTTTAGCTACACATTTTGTAATTCAAGGTACTCATAATTTTCCAGTTCATTTATTATCACATCCCAAAATATGGCAGTGGAAGAATGATCGTTAAGACGTGAACAATCGATAAACAAGCCTGTAACTAGCAAGCAATATAAATCACAAAAACACATATAAATAAAACTAACTTTTTATTGCCAATTTCTCAATAGTCGTCTACTACATCATATGACTCAAGAAAAGAAAAAGTACATAAATGCCTTCACTTCCTACTACATATTCTAGCACTTTCCACTCACTAATCTACTATGACGCTATGGTACGACTCCTAAGCTACATTGTTGGACACGTAGCACACTCATCACTCTAGGTCATCCTCAGTGAAGTCTTGATTCTCTTTATCATATATTTCTTGATCTCTTGAAATGTTGGGAAAATAGGTAATGAACGCACTTGTCCAGTAGGATTTATATCTTCTAAACATGAAATAAGTATTTAACATTTTAAAAGCTAGATGGCATGATCATGATATGAACTATGCAGTTAAACATCGATAAAATGTTACTAGTGTGTCGTGCAAGATATAATCAAGAGATTGTAATAATCAGTCTAGTAGGAAAGTTGAATTCAAGCAAGATGCCAAGACGGTGGAATAAGGATCTAGCAAGATTCTCAATTTCATGAGCAAGAACAAGATAGCATGTAACAAGATTGGCCATGCCAACAAGCAAGCAAGTAACGAGCATGTACTTTCACGAGCAAGACAGTCAGTGCACGAGTCATTAACATGCATTAAGGATCTATGCCACCTTGGAATGCATATTATAAACACGTGTTATGTGATTTTTGTATCTAGCATTTACACAAGTAAGTACTCCCAGCGAGATACAATGTCTGTAACCATTATACCCCATGGTTAACAGTATATTTTTGGCTCTTTGCCGAGGGGGCTAGACTAAAGCCCTTGGACACTCGCCTCCAACTCATGGCTTCTTCCTCAACTCGTGTTCTACTTCATCTTGTGCAAAAGACTTTTCTTAGGAGTGAACAAATGTAGGTAATTTTGGGCACAAATTAAACAAGTCATATACCATCTTGAAGCTCATTGGGTCTACTTTCATGTACATTTATTTTGCCCAAATTTCATGGAGTATATTGCATGTATGAAGCATTTTGCGTATTTTTAGGACTTTTTATGTTCATCTCTTAAATCACACATCCCTAGGTTGTTTTGATTTGAAGTAATGTCATAGCGTTGTTCTATTTTGAGTTTCCAACAACTTTCATGTTGACATTTTTGTCTAAAGATCCCTAGAAACCTTATTATAAGTCAAAACATGATCGAGGGTTGGTTTTTGTGAGCTTCAGGTGAAAACCCTAAACCGCACCTTGACCAATGGGCACGATTTAGGACATCCACAACGGGTCCACCCGACGAGACGCGATTCACATCTAAACACGTTGTACCCTGTTGACTTGATTCAAAGTGATCTGATCGAGCTCTCTATGGGGACACATCAAACTATGTGCCACTTGATTTTCTGTGTCCTAGTTAATACACGTCTAGTGTACCTGACGTGATTTAGGCCTTTTTCCCTCCCCACGATTTACGTGCATGGGTTTTGAACATAGAGTCAAAGAAGTCATAAGAACATGTCATACCAACTTGACGCAATTTTATAGCCAACATGAACGCGTCACACTGTTTTGACGCGATTCACTTGATAATGCGTTGCCTACCTATAACGTGATTTAAACGCGTCCCCATACCCTAACGCGATTTTAACTGTGGCCTAATTTCATTCCAAAAGTCTTGTTTTCATGGTTGTAACTTTGTAAAAGGCGTCATCTAGTCTTGATGTGATTTAAAAGCCTTCCAGAGACCTTGTGTCATGTCAGTCATGTTTAGTGTACTATTACAGTCAATTTAAGTCTGTCTAATACCCTAAAAGATTCCAACCCATGTAAAAGCTTTAACCTAAAAGTTATTCTAATTACTCTTAATTGTCTTGATTGATCTCTCTATCATGTGATTGTTAAATTCTATCTTGATGATCTAGCTTATTACTTAAATTGGAATCTCATATTTTTAATATGTGCAAACCCATGTTATCATCGTCTTGCTTATTGTTTTATCCCATGCTATCATGTTATTGCTTTCCACTATGTTAGTGCTTATTGTCCTGACCTTTCAGGCAAGACCTCCACAAGTCTCCGTAATCCAGAGATTCCTTCATGGAGACTGAGTTAGTTGCATCGTTGAAGTTCCTAGAAGATAGCGTGCACTTATTTTCTCATCTACCTTCTCGTAGAGCGTGATTTTATGCACCGTAAACTAAGTCACTAATGTAAAGATGAAACTAAATGAAATTAACTTGTTATGCTGCCGAATTTCTCACTCGACACATTACCCTCTTGAAATTATGTTCACTAGACTTGTTACTCTTGAAATCATCTTGGGTGACATGATACTGTACTATTGTCTTCTTGAACTTCCTGTAATTGGCCATGCTTGATTGTGGGTATCTACATTTAAGTTTGCTTGAGATGTTGGATCGAGTACGGTCAGTGTCCAGAGGCTACAATCTAGTCCTCACGGCAGAGGGCCGGAAATATAATGTTAATCATGGGATATAATGATACTGATGTTGCATCTACGCTGGGAGTATTTGCATGTGTGAATGTTTGATACATTGTAACGCCCCGACGCGGAATATCAGAGCGGAATTACAATTATTAAATAGTACAGAAGAATAAATAAACATTCACCATTGCACAATTGGAATAATATTGTCATAGGAAAATCAACTCCATTAATAATCCATCATCTAGCTATTACATCAATTGATCAGAGCCAAACTAGGTCCCAGAGTACTTTATTCAAATTCAAGCTAATACATATCGACTGATTAACGACTAACTAATGATTGACTCATGACCAAACTATCTAACTACTAAGCTGTAGAGGCTAAACGGTCACTCTTGGACATCGTCCTCATTCCTTTCCTCATGAGTGGGTCATCTCCATCCGACTCACCTGAAACACATATAACAATAGCGCAAGATGAGCAATAACGCTCAGTAGGACTTAATACTCATGTAAACAAGCATGCTTTAAATGATTAACTTCTTATAAGGTAGATAGCTAAAGAGATCTGTCAAGGTTCACGAGAACAACGCAACATGAAACGAGAGAAATAGCACATTTCAAGGAATATAGCACATCTTAGCGAGATAACGTATTGGCCACATAACGAGAATAGCAAGTAAAGTTGCACACAGTGCACTAGTCACATAAAAGTGTCGGTCGATATTCTTTCAACCACGAGTTCAAGTAACATATACAATGAATGTTGTTGATTGTCAAGATCAAATCTTAGAGTCATGTGTTAGGTGCATGCCAAACACCTTGATCATTAAACCTCGCGAGTTATAGCCTTTCGGGTGCTCTCCCCAAGGACCAGACAGGGCCCTTATAATGTTGCCTAGCATAGTCATGTTTTTATCTTAGACAATCATAAAATGGCAAAATAGAGTACCAAGAAGAGATGAGAGTAGTAGACGAAGTAGACGAGAGTGTAGAGAGAGAGAAGGTGAATAGATGAGAGTACAAGAACCGTAGATGAGACATGGACAAAATCGTAAAACAACATTAAAGACCGATAGTAACGGTTGCACGACACTAGGTCATGTGTCGACAGTCTGGTAGAAGTCACAACCTCCCACTAGCCGTGCACGAACACATGCTACATGGTCCGGCGTGATCACAGTAGAAAGAACACACTAAGGCCATGGATCGTACTGATCCCTAAGGGTATAACAGGTTGAGGGTACAACAGCTCGTCGGCAAAGGACGTGCGCCAAAGCAAAGAAGACTTATGGAGGCCTGACAAGGAGTCTCTGGTCTTGTTAGGAGTATTCCCATGGAGAGGTGGTCCATGCCAAGAGAAAGTGTGTAAAACGAGTGTCCGTCGTGCCTTGAGTGCTCGAAGGCCGAGGGAAGCGGTAACAGTATACGAATCACGCGAAAAAAATGAAGACAAGTGTCATTTAATAATAGGGAAATTTAGTAATTAATCTCACTTAATTACCAGATACATTATTGAGTGATTAATGACGTTTAATGGAAAACATGATTGTTAGGTGTATGTAAGTGTAGGAAATCAAGAGAGCATAAATAATTGTGCATATAGCTTTTAAATGAATTAATATCCATTAAATGTTACTCTCACAAGATTAACAGGTCGTTACTGTTCATGACAGTGTTGATTTAGAGTTTAACAGGGATGAAGATCAAGGGTTTCATGTAGATTCAAGGTTCTGGCCGCTCTGTTAAGGTCGCGACGTCGGATGCTGTCGTATTTAGGTTGTGACGAGACGGACCGGTGTTGATGGCTCATGTCGCGACGGGCCTAACCGTCGCATTCAGGTCGCGACGGGTCGATCCGACACAATTCGGTGCCACCGAGACGCCGACGCGATGACGTGAGTGCGCATCGCAACAGGTCGAGCGGCACATCCAGGTCGGGCCGATCTACTGAACAGGTCGCGACGTAGTGTCTCATAGTGTTCAGAACGCGACGTGACACTCTGTCGCGAAGAGTCTGAGAATGCGACCTATCGGGCCGTCGCATTCTCAGAGCCTCGACCCGAGCTCTGGCTGATGGCATGACCCTTTTTAAATTAGGTCCAAGCCATCCAACACGACACAATGCACATTAAAAATCCATATCAAATCGTACGATACTCCAAAAATCAATAACTCACTTTTAAACGGAACTAGACATATAGATCTACCACTGAGTATGGTTAATTAGTGAACCGATTCGTATAAAGCATGCTTTGAATAGGTTATTTTTCAGTAACCTAAACATGCATAGTCAAGAAAGAATGATTTAATTAGCGATGGATACATGACGAAAATTAGGAAAACTAGGGGCGTTTGAAAGCCAACAACATTTGGTATTTATAGAATTATTCGCAGAGCATGGGATCATGTATATGCATGTGTTTAAGGTAAACAAGAGGGTTCGGGTACATGGATATGACAGGGATTGAAGCATTTAATTCACCCTCTTGGATGTACGAAAAATAGCGAAACTAGAGGGCTTTCAAAGAGGATCATGTGGGCTACCTAGGGTTAAATTTACACGATTTGTGCTTGAGAGATTGCCTACCTTTCACACATTTAAGAATCCTAGGGTTTTGGTGACGAAGAGGAGACAAAAAAATCCCGTGTTCCAGGTCCTTCTCCTCCTTGCTTCTTCGTCCTCCAGCCTTTCCCTCGTCTTCCAGAGCTCCAACAACGATCTAGGGTTTGATAGGGGCAAATTGGAGGTTTTTGTTTGCTAATAGTCTTAAATGCCTAAAACTCATCTTTTTCTCCAACTACGAAATTTCCTAATTATGTTCATTATATCTAGCATTTATCCACCTAAAGGGTAGGGAAGAGACCTAATTCGTGGCCAAGGGGTTAGGATGGGATGTGGTCTCTTGTTTTAGATAATTATGAGTTATTTTAATACTTATCTTTAACCCTTTAATTTACTAATTAATTAGATACGAAATTAGTTTAATTATCTCCCATCCCATGATGGGCTTTCCACATTTGGGCCCATTTTCTCATGCTTGGGCCATTTATACAACCCATTTCTAATTTAGCTTAATGGATATTGGTTTAATTCCCTTTAATTCTATTTATCATCACTTTATTTCAATTAAATCTATTTATCCCATTTATTTAATTATTTTTTTTATTTAGATTTAAAAATCAAGGATACTACATCCTCCCCCTCTTAAAAAGAATTGGTCCCCAAATTCATATGATCGTGAGAGGAAGAGTGACTTACTGAATAACTCCGGATAATTCCGTCGCATGGTTGCTTCGGGTTCTCACATGGCTTCCTCGACTTCGTGATTTCTCCATAGTATTTTCACCACGGGTATTGATCGATTCCGAAGTTGTTGCATTTTCTTGTCCAGTATCTTCACCGGCCTTTCTTCATAGGTCATATCTTTGTTCAAAATGATATCACCATAGTTGATTACGTGTGACGGGTCATACACGTACTTCCTCAGCATTGACACATGAAATATGTTGTGTACTGTTGAGAACTTGGGAGGTAGGGTCAAACGATACGCTACCTCGCCAACTCTTTCCAATACTTCAAACGGACCTATGAATCTTGGTCTTAGCTTGCCCTTCATCCCAAACCTTGAAATCATCGGGTCGGGGATATCTTCAGCATCACATGATCTCCGATTTGAAATTCTAAGTCCCGTCTTCTCTTGTCTGCATAGCTTTTCTGCCTGGATTGGGCTATCTTAATCTTGTCCCTGATAATCTGTATGTCTACTGGTATTCTGCACTATGTCTGGTCCTAGCCATGTTGTTCACCAACTTCATTCCAGTAGACGGGCGATCTACAGCTTATGCCGTACAGTGCTTCAAATGGTGCCATCTTAATGCTGGCCTGATAGCTGTTGTTGTAGGAGAATTCTATCAAGGATATCTGTTCATTCCAATACCCTTCAAAGTCAATAGTGCAGGCTCATAATATGTCTTCTACGATCTGATTAGTCCTTTCCATCTGTCCATCTGTCTGTGGGTGGAATGCAGTGCTAAAATGAGTTTTGTGCCTAAAGCAGTCTGAAGTCTTTTCAAAAATCTAGATATGAATCGAGGGTCACGATCTGAGACAATGGACACGGGGACTCCATGTAATCTTACTATCTCCTTTACATATAAGGCTGCTAACACATCCACACTCCAAGTGCTCTTGATTGCGAGAAAATGTGCAGACTTAGTCAAGCGGTCCACAATGACCCAAATAGCATTAAGTCCACCACGAGTTCGGGGTAAACCCATGATAAAATCTATGCCGATAGTTTCCTACTTCCATTCAGGTATGTCCAGGGGTCTAAGTACACCCGCAGGGCGACGGTGTTCTGCTTTTACCTGCTAATAGGTGAGGCAGTGCGCGGCATGCTCAGCCACCTCACGCTTCATGTTGGGCCACCAAAACGACCTTTTCATGTCTTGGTACACCTTGGTTGCGCATGGGTGAATTGTATACTTTGTCTTGTGGGCTTCATCCATCAGCTTCCTTTTCAGCTCTTCATTGTCAGGCACACATGTCTGGCTGGAATAATATTGTCCCATCCTCAGAGATGGAGAAATCAGGTTTGTCCGCTATGGTCTCTTTTACTCAGATTAAGAATGGATCATTTGCCTGCTACTCTTTGATCTCGACAAAGATGTCGGGTTGAGCTCTAAGGTTGGCAACGAACATCTGATCACTTCTCTGCTCAATATTAGATCCAGACTAGCGAATTGCTCAAGTAATTACATCTCGCCCATGACTAAACAAGATAATGAAGCTACTGACTTTCTACTAAGGGCATCAGCTACCGCATTACCTTTTCCTAGGTGATATTGAATATTGAAATCAAAATCCTTCAAGTACTCCAGCCATCTCCTTTGGCGCATATTAAGCTCCTTCTGAGAGAATAAATACTTCAAACTCTTGTGATTAGAGTAAACAATGAACTGCCCATATAGATAATGCCTCCATATGTTGAGCGCAAATACCACTGTGGCTAGCTCTAAGTCATGGACATGATAATTAACTTCATTGAGGCTTTAACTGTCTTGATGAATATGCTATCACCTTCTCATTCGGCATGAGCACACAACCTAAACCGATTCTAGATGCATAAGTGTAGATCGAGAATCCTTCGCCCTCGACTGGTAATGCGAGGACAGGTGCAGAGGTCAAGCATTGCTTCAGAGTCTGAAAGCTCTTCTCGCATTCCTTGCTCCAGACATAGGGGTTCTCTTTTCGCATAAGGCGAGTAAGAGGTACTGCGATCTTGGAGAAGTCTTTTATGAACCGTCTGTAGTATCCAGCCAATCCAAGAAAGCTTCTGATATCTGTGACATTGCTTGGTCTTTCCCAGTTGAGTACAATTTCTACCTTGGAAGGATCGACAGTGATACCATCCTTGGATATGACATGACCTAGAAATGACACCTCCTCGGGCCAGAATTCACACTTGCTCAATTTGACGTAGAGTTGGTTGTCCCGTAAGATCTGCAGAGCGATCCTCAGATGCTCCTCATGTTCTTCCTTGGTCTTGGAGTATATAAGAATATCATCAATAAAGACCACGGTGAACTTGTCGAGGTAGGGCCGATAGATACTGTTCATCAGTGCATAAAAGCTGTAGTAGCATTGGTTAGTCCAAAAGGCATGACTACAAATTCGTAATGAGTACCTGCTCCTGAAAGTTGTCTTTAAATGTCCGCATCTTTAATCTTCATTTGATGATATCCCGATCTATGGTCAATCTTAGAAAAATATTTAGCTCCAAATATTTGATCAAATAATTCATCAACACGAGGCAGAGGGTACTTGTTCTTGATAATGAGATGATTTAACTGCTTGTAATCGATGCATAGCCTCATCGATCCATCATTCTTCTTGACAAACAACACTGGTGCTCCCCAAGGAGAAGTACTTGGTCTGATAAATTCCTTTTCTAGCAGTTCCATCAATTGTTCCTTTAACTCCTTCAATTCCACAGGAGACATCCTGAAGGGTTGGTGTGATACCGGTGCAGCTCCAGGTATAAGATCGATTGAGAAATTCACATCTCTCTCAGGAGGAATGCCTGGCAGCTCATCGGGAAACACATCGGGGTATGTTGCACTATGTGGATGTCTGAGATCTTGGGTTTCTTCTTTTCAAAGACTATGGTGGCGAGAAATGCCACACAACCCTTCTTATCATGCTTTGTGCTTTAATAGCAGAGACGAGAGACAAGTGTTCTGTGTCTACGTCCAGTGAAGGTCACTTAGGGAATTCACTAAAAGAAAATTTCCCTCTTCTGCAATCCACGATAGCCCCATACGTGGATAGCCAATCGGCTCCCAGATAACATCGTAGCCCTCCATGGGCATACAGATCAAGTCAGCTCTAAGATTGAGTTCACCAATCTTAACATCAGCTAATGGAAAGTATTTGTTCAATTGAGCTTTCTCTCCTAGTGTGTGTAGTGACAGGTAATTCAAATGCCATAGATGTAGGCTTTTCATTAATGTATCAGCAAATGCTTGTGATATGAATGAATGTGTTGCGCCAGTATCAAACAAAACGAATGCTGATTGGGAAAAGACTGGTAGAGTACCTTCGACAACTCCACCTTCTTCGGTGGTCTCCATTTCCTATAAGGCCTGCAATATGCCTGGCTTCTTTTGTCCTATCAGATGTTTTTCTTCTCCTATTCCTTCAGCACGGGGCATTCGGAAATGCGATGATTGCGATTCCGCAATGTAGGCAAGCGCCTGCTTTCCTCCAGCATTCAGCGGCAGTGTGACCAGGCTTGTCACAATGCTCGCAGTTGGTCTTGTTGGTGTTCGGGGGAGTAGGTATCTTGGGCTTCCTTTCCTGATTCGGCCCTCCAGTGATGTTGAACGACCGCTTCTTGCCATTTGTGGGCTTGCTTGAGAACCGGATGCTGGTTTCTTCTTAACCAGTCTACCTTTGATGCGATCGGTCAGATCAGTTGCATCCTCCAGCAATTGGGCCTTGACCATTTTAGCATATGTCTAAATGTCCAGCGGTGCAAGTTGAGTAATATAAGACGACTTAAGCCCATTAAGAAATCGCCTCGCCTTCATCTTCTCTGTGCTGACAAGGTGATTGGTGTATCGGGCCAATCGAGAGAATTACACTTCATATTCGGCGACTGTAAGGTGCCTCTGCTTCAATGCAGCAAATTTCGAGGCCTTCCTCTCCTGGACTCTTTCAGAAAAATATTTGGAGTTAAAGTGTTCCTTGAATTCCTCCCAAGTAAATTATGCATCTGCTCTGGTTGCCTCAACGGACTCCCACCATGCACAGGCGTCCCGTTCAAGCTGGAATGTGGCTAGCAGTAGTTTGTCTCCATTCGCGCATTGCATGACGTGGAAAATATGCTCTATCTCCTTAAGCCAATTCTCTGCCTCATCAGGGTCAGTGGTCCCACTAAAATGAGGCAGATTCAAATTGCGGAAGTTCTAGTGTAATTCTCCGGCCCCTCGTTATTGTTATTATTAGCTCCAGCAGCCTGGAGTAATGCCTGAGTAAGTTGCTGAATTATGTGCTGCATATCTCGGAGTTGAGCACGCTCCGCTGCCATTGTTATGGTTTAAGTTCCTTCAAAAGAAAATTTAAATGTAAGATATTGAGTTTGCACTAAATTTGTGCATGTGTGAGTTTATTTTATCTTAATTACCCTTGGTTCTACCCATCTCTCACATAGGTATATGAAATTAGACTTTTAGGTGAAGGTAGGTCAAACCTAGATCATCCTATACTTAAGAATAACCTAGGGTCTGATACCACAAACTGTAACGCCCTGACACGGAATATCGGAGCAGAATTATAGTTATAAATAGTACAGAAGAATAAATAAACATTCACCATTGCACAATTGGAATAATGTCTCAGAAAAATCAACTCCATTAATATCCATCATCTAGCTATTACATCAACTGATTAGGGCCAAACTAGGGTCCAGAGTACTTTATTCAAATTTAAGCTAATACATATCGACTGATCGACAACTAACTAATGAATGACTCATGACCAAACTATCTAACTACTAAGCTGTAGTGGCTGAACGGTCACTCTTGGACATCGTTCTCATTCCCTTCCTCATGAGTGTGGTCATCTCCATCCGACTCACTTGAAACACATATAACAATAGCGTAGGATGAGCGAATAACGCTCAGTAGGACTTAATATCTCATGTAAACAAGCATGTTTTAAAAGATTAACTTCTTATAGGTAGAATAGCTAAAGAGATCTATCAAGTGTATTCACGAGAACAGCGTAACACGAAACGAGAGAAATAGCACATTTTAAGGAAATATAGCACATCTTAGCGAGATAACGTATTGGCCACATAACGAGAATAGCAAGTAAAGTTGCACACAGTGCACTAGTCACGATAACAAGTGTCGGTCGATATTCTTTCAACCACGAGTTCAAGTAACAATACAATGAATGTTTGTTGATTGTCATAGATCAAATCTTGTGAGTCATGCGTTAGGTGCATGCAAACACCTTGATCATTAGACCCCCGCGAGTTATAGCCTTAGGGTGCTCTCCCCAAGGACCAGACCAGGCCCTTATAATGTTGCCTAGCATAGTCATGTTTTTATCTTAGACAATCATAAAATGGCCAAATAGAGTACCAAGAAGAGATGAGAGTAGTAGACGAAATAGACGAGAGTGTAGAGAGAGAAGGTGAACAGATGATAGTACAAGGACCGTAGATGAGATAGAGACAAAATCGTAAAACAACATTAAAGAACCGATAGAAAGGTTGCACGGCACTAGGTCGTGTGCCGACAGTCTGGTAGAAGTCACAACCTCCCACTAGTCGTGCCACGAACACATGCTAGATGGTCTGGCATGATCATAAGGTAAGAAGGAACACACTAGGCCATGGATCATACTGATCCCTAAGGGCATAACGGGTTTTTGGGGTACAACCAGCTCGTCGGCAAGGACGTGTGCCAAAGCCAAGGAGACTTACGGAGGCTTGACAAGGAGTCCCTAGTCTGTTAGGAGTATTCCCAACGGAGAGGTGGTCCATGCCAAGAGAAAGTGTGTAAAACGAGTGTCCGTCGTGCCTCGAGTGCTCGAAGGCCGAGGGAGCGGTAACGATATACAATCAAGCGAAAAAAATGAAGACAAGTGTCATTTAAATAATAGGGAAATTTAGTAATAATTTCACTTAATTACCAGATACATTATTGAGTGACTTAATGAGGTTTAATGGTAAACATGATTGTTAGGTGTGTGCAAGTGTAGGAAATCAAGAGAGCATAAAGATTGTGCATATAGCTTTTAAATGAATTAATATCCATTAAATGTTACTCTCACAAGAACAGGTCATTACTGTTCATGACAGTGTGATTTAGGGTTTTAACAGGGATGAAGATCAAGGGTTTCATGTAGATTCAGGGTTCTGGCCGCTCTGTTAAGGTCGCGACGTCGGTTGCTATCGCGTTTAGGTCGCGACGAGATGGATCGATGCATTGACGGCTCATGTCGTGACGGGCCTAACCGTCACGTTCAAGTCACGACTGGTCGATCCGACGTAATCCGCTGCCAACCGAGACGTCGACGCGACGATGTGAGTGCATGTTGCGACAGGTCGGGCGGCACGTCCAGGTCGGGCCGACTTGCTGAACAGGTCGCGACGTAGTGTCCTGTCGCATTCAGAACGCGACGTGACACTTTGTCGCAAGAGGCTGAGAACGCGACCTATCGGACTGTCGCGTTCTCAGAGCCTCAGCCCGAGCTCTGGCTGATGGCATGACCCTTTTTAAATTAGGTCCAAGCCATCCAACACGACACAGTGCACATTAAAAATCCATATCAAATCGCACGATACTCCAAAATCAAGAAATCACTTTTAACGGAATAGACATATAGATCTATCATTGAGCATGGTTAATTAGTGAACCGATTCGTATAAAGTTGATTTGAATAGGTTGTTTTTCGGTAACCTAAACATGCACAGTCAAGAAAGAACAATTAATTAGAGATGGATACATGACAAAAATTAGGGAAACTAGGGGCGTTTGAAAGCCAACAACATGTGGTATTTATAGAATTATTCGCAGAGCATGGGATCATGTACATGTATGGGTTTAAGGTAAACAAGAGGGTTCGGGTACATGGATATGACAGGGATTGAAGCATTTAATTCGCCCTCTTGGATGTACGAAAAAGAGCGAAACCAGAGGAATTTCAAAGAGGATCGTGTGGGCTACCTAGGTTAAATTTACACGATTTGTGCTTGAGAGATTGCCTACCTTTCATGCGTTTAAGAATCCTAGGGTTTTGGTGACGAAGAGGAGACGAAAAATCCCGTGTTCCAGCTCCTCCTCCTTGCTTCTCGTCCTCCAGCCTTTCCCTTCGTCCTCCAGAGCTCCAACAACGATCTAGGGTTTGATAGGGGCGAATTGGAGGTGTTTTATTTTCTAATAGAGTCTTAAATGCCTAAAACTTCTCTTTTCTCCTCCAACTACGAAATTTCCTAATTATCTTCATTATCTCTAGCATTTATCCACCTAAAGGGTAGGGAAGAGACCTAATTTCGTGGCCAAGGGGTTAGGATGGGATGTGGTCTCTTGTTTTAGATAATTATGAGTTATTTTAATACTTATCTTTAACCTTTTAATTTACTAATTAATTAGATACGAAATTAGCTTAATTATCTCCCATCCCATGATGGGCTTTTCACATTTGGATCCATTTTCTCATGCTTAGGCCATTTATACAACCCATTTATAATTTAGCTTAATGGGTATTATTAAATTCCTTTTAATTCTATTTATCCTCACTTTATTTCAATTAAATCTATTTATCCTATTATTTAATTAAATTTTTTATTTGGATTTAAAAATCAACGATACTACTACATAATCACATTCCATGTGTTCATGGTGTGCATTCCAAGGTGGCATAGATTCTTAATGCGCATTATAACTCAGCCCTACCCTCGTAGCTCTATAAGCATGGTGTATGCACATGTGCGAATATAACATCTTCTATGGCCAAGAAACTCAGATTTCTTTGATACGCTCCAAGTGCATTGGATGTCTTTAATTTGGCAGCATCAACATGAATTAAATGGGAAAACACAGTCGATAGGTCGCGTTAATCGGCTGCGTTAGAAAAGCGATGGCCCGACACGTCGCGTTCACAATGAAAATGCGTCAGGGTCGAATGTCGCGAGAAGAACGCAACAACCTGACCATCACGTTCTCAGATAGAACACCAAAGCCCTCGTTTCTACATAGAACCTTACTGAACCACCATTTCAATCATTCTAAGCTTATAAAAATTGATTAGCACAACTAAAAATGTCATGCACACACCATAACATGCTTTCCATGCTTTAAACCATCAAACATAAATAACCGAGAAAGCCTCCATACCAATGCGAAGAATACGAAGAACGACAACATAAATAAACGAGGAAGCCTCCCTACCAACGTGAAGAATATGAAGAACGACGCACCAACGATGTTTCCATGCTCCGAGCATCCTCCTCGTATGGAAACCGTGCCAAAATCAAAGCTCCTTAGCTGGAATCACCAAAAGCACCAGCAGCAACTCCTCCCTCGCCGAACGGAACTCCCTTCTCTGCTTGGCCGACATACTACACTTAAACAGTTGGAATCCAAACGAGTCAGAGTGAACCGTTGAGTTTAGAATGCGTTCGTACCCGGAGGCTAGTTCAGAAGGACGGTGCTATGCGCCAGCCCCACGCGCGCCACCCATCGCAAAAGCGGACAAAGCCTTGGAAAAGGTGGTAATGAGATCACGATGGACGTAGGGGTCTGTCGTGTTCAGAACGTGTCACCCACTCTTGTTGCGTTCTCCAATAGAGAACTAGTGGACTGTTTGGGTTCAAACCGCCGGCCCACAACACCCACACAACAACCAAAGCCTCAACCAAGACCCAATGGCCACACATTGACCCAAGGCACTACACTAAAATCATTAAACACGGATCCGAACGATCACGACACTACATTACTATCACCTAAAAAGAAATGTCGTAATTAACATTAGGACGAAATCTAGAATAAATAAATAACTAGAAATTAAATTCAAATTCAAACAAGTATGGATACACTTCTACAATTCTCTGCACCTCTTCAACAAATCCTTCGGTGATCTTCTTCCTCTTTAGCTGACTTTTCAAACCTTATGTTCTAGTTGATTCAATCTGCTCTTTCATTTATCTACTTCGTCTTCCTATAACATCTTTTTATTATCTGCCCATCTCAACTCAAGCAATTCTACCTTACCATAGGCGCTTTATCTCTTTAGACTCAACCTGTTTCCACATTTTCCTAGATGTAACTACAATATTTTTCTGCGTTATTATGCCTGCTTAAGCTTAAAACCTTTTACAATAAACCACTACCCTTGACCAACCAGCAAGGTATAGGTCGGGGTGCTTCCTAGCTTTAGGCCATAAGAATGGTATGATCGTCATGAGATCTAGATCTGGGTAGAGCATATGAGAGATGAGCGTCATAGGGGGCCATGGCCCCCATATCAAGATAAAGGCAGAAGAGGGGCCAAATAGCCCATTTAGATGGGAAGGAGGCATTAGAGCAAAAGTGCGAACACTTGATGTGCAATGTGAATAAACGGCAGAACGGACATATGGAACGATGCATGAGAGAGGGGTTGTTTGGGCCTTCATATTTGATCATTAGGACCATGAGATCCTACTCATTTCTTAAGCAAATCTCATACCTTGATAAGATCTGAAGAGGGGCCAAAGCATGTAGCGCACTGCATTAATTAAATAAAATACTAAACCAATGCAATAAAAGTCATGTTAGATCTTTGACAGCATGTGGCCTTGCTCATTTATGGAATCAGGTCAATCAGATCTAAATGAGGCTATAAAACATGAATCACAAGATAGCTTAAAAGGAAAACCCACCTCAGAATTGAAATGACACCATGGGGAAGGGATTTCTGATTGAGGCTATAAAACATGAATCATAAGATAGTTTAAAAGGAAAACCCACCTCAGAATCGAAATGACATCATGGGGAGGGGATTTGTACATAAATGGGAGCAACGTAGACATGAAAAGTGGGCATGAAAAGCCCAAAACCAACATAGGCACGAAATAGAAACATGGGGAAGGGGTTTAAATAGAAATTAAAGTGAGATGGCCTTGGGGAAGGGATTTAAGCATGAAATTGAGGTGATTGGCCGTGGAAAAGTGAACCATTTGCATCAGCATAAGGTGCATAAAGAAATTCAAACATCAAAGGCTTTGTATTGAAATGACATGTTTACATGGAGGAGAACATGAGATCATGAGGGGAGGAAGAAGTATAGCCGCCCCAAGGCCTACCTCTCTCCCTTTTCTCTTACAGGATGCTCTCAAGATCTAATAATCTGTTTTTTATATAAAATTTTGATAAATAAAAAAATATTATCACATGTAGAAAATTACGCAGAATTAAATGAAAAATTTTATGTGTGAACTAAATAATAGATTAAAATAAGTAATAGAGAAATTGAGTCAAGTCATGCATAATTGGGATGACAAATATTAAATCAGTCTTAAGACAATTTAACCAGATAATGAAAAAATTATTATCACTATAAAAACTAAAGTGGAATCAGACGAAATTTCATTGGCATGGACTAAATAATATGTCGCAATGAATGATAAAGAAATTTGAGTTAGTTACACGTGTTTGACTTAGCAAAACTTTAAAAGCCGATAAATCCAATAATGTCGATAATTCATTATCGCATGTGTGTAACTCAAAAAGCCATCAAATAAAATGCAATATTTGGGTTCAATAGAGTTTATTGGACTCAATGGGAGGTTAAGTAGTGAGACATATTTTAAATGGATACCAACCCAATACTCACTAATAGTATAGGTTAATTAAGCATAAATGTTTATAAAATGGGCCATGAAGAGAACCAAAACCCAAGCCCAATGAAGGGGGACAAATTTACTATCACTTACCCACTCAAATTAGGATTGAAACATGGCAATTACTCATAGAGAGCAAGACAAATCGTGGCCCTCTTGTTGCCATTTAAGAAGTTGCCTAATTTGAACCCTCCTTGACCTAGTATTATAAATACACCCCAAAATCTCCCTTGGGCAAACATTAGCACAAATTGGAGGTTGCAAGGAAGGCTTAGGAGGCTGAAGAACATGGGAGAACTTGTGGGTAGCATCTCCATTCCCAAGATCAACTTGTTCTTCATCGTTCTTCGTCAACTCTTCAAGTAAGCGACCAAAAGGTGGGTGTTCTCGAGCCAAAGTCTAATTAAACTCGTCCATAAGTTGTTTTCCATGCATATAACATGTTCATAATATTTTTCCCAATTCTTATCATACATACAGTTCAAATTTAAGCCCTCTACTTTCAATTTCGTATTCATATGAGGTACATGTTTATGGTTTGAGATCTTCCTGATTCGTCCATCATACTGTGTGAGATTTTTACTGTACTATCTTCTCTGTCACAACATTATTTTCCCCAAATTTTATTGTGCATGTGCATTGAATTAGATGTCACAAGTCTCAGTTTCGTGTTCATGCAAGATTACATGTTCTTAGGTTGAGATCTTCTAAATACCTCAACCAATCTATATGAAAATTTTACTGTAGCATCTCCTATTTATTAGCAATGATTCCCCTCTATTTTAAATAATTTTCATCATGTGGTTTGATAGTATTTTCATCAACATCTTCATTGTGTATATTTTAAAAAATCTTTCTTTGATCCACGAAAAGTCTATCTTGTACTGACTAGGTTTCAATTAATCGTCACCATTGATACTTCCACATGTCTACTATCCGATCATGTCTTTTTCCCCAAATTTTAGTGAGTCAAACATGAGAATTTTTTAGTTTTAATCCATTGTATACATAGTAGGGTTTGTGCCCTTCAATCTCGTACAGGTTTCGGATTAGTTCTGAAAGCAGAATTGGGCCCTGGTGTCGTGACATGTTGACCTATCGCCTTCTATTTGAGAAGGCGACAGGAAGGGTGGTCGCCTTCTTAAGGCGACAACCTTGGGTGTCACCTTCTGCTTTAGAGGAAGACAGACCCCCATGTTGCTTTCTGACCCTAAGTTTTCAGACTACATTGTTCCAAGTCTGTGCATTATGGGTTGATTTCCTCAGTTCCAACTCGAGTCCTTTCAAGTCCTTGTGTTAAACAACACATACAAAAGATTTAATGACGGAAACATGATTTTAAATGATCCTAATGTCTTTATTTTATTCTAAACTTGATGATCATATTCTATCTGGTTCTCGTATTGTCCCTTGTTAAAAAAAAATAACATGTAAATTGTTAAAGTTGATCATACATCTAATTCGTACATATTCGTCTTATGATCATAATATGGAAATTGAATTTTTGTTAGTTGTACAGATTCGAGTTTTATTCAGTGCAACACACGCACACATGTGTACACACATTTGCACGTTAGGAAACCCGTTTTCTTGGCATTGGATAAGCTCTTTGTCAGATATTACTTCTACCATACTAGTGATTCCTCTACTAAAGCCTCTATAAGTCTCCTCCAACCGTGAGTTCTCACACAACCGATGAGCAAGTTGTACAATTGAAGTTCTCTAGAATTAGTGTGCATTTTTCTTTCTCATCTTACTTCTCGATTATACTTTGAAAGTAAAAATAATGACAAACCATTAAAAGAAATATTGAATTAAATTGAAAATATGTCGTTATGTTGTCCGATTGAACCCTTGAAATTGATACACTTGAATCTGTCATCATATCTTTGGACTCTACGAAAGATCATACTTTTGCTACTATAGGCTTGTTCTTGAAATTCATGGTCGTAATATGTTATTGTTTAATCGGTACAATATGGGATTTCAGTCCATTTGACCATGCCTGTGGCTCTATCTAGTCCTAAGGAGGAGTGCTCCGACATACTTATTAATCGTGAGAGTATAGACTTATGGTGTGTGACATGACACCGATATGTGTGCAAGATTTAAATGTGCCTTCGTGTTGATATGATATGTTTGACTATTTGAATGATTATGTGTTACATGTGAAATATGACCAATTCTTATATTGTTCACTTGATACGTACTCATTCTTGAATTCTTGTTCACTGTCTACTAAAAATCAACTATATGAACCGCTATACAACCCATTAAACTACTACTCTTACTTTGCCATACGTATCTTGTTTACCATTATGCACATATTGTCATTCCATCATTGTAGATATTCTGCTTGTTAATATGTTAATAACTTATATCATTGTCCGCACATTGAAATATAAATCCTACTGGCATAAACTCATTCAGTTACTTAACAATTTTCAAGTAGTGAAAGAGATGATGTGGATCTGAAAGAGGACAGACAAGAGTGAAGAGCATCCCAATTAACGTAGAGCTATGAAATAGAGTCTTTAGTTTATATAGTAGAGTTTATCAGTCTGCAGTAGTTATCTATCATGTAATTATGTATGGGCCTTATGTTGGCTTCAATGATTAGTGGTTGTAACTTGAGATTGACAATTGAATTATCAATAAAAGTTATATGATGGATTATTATTCTTTTATTTTATTCTAAATATTCATCCGATTACAACTACACGTTCCGATATTTCACGTCGGGACGTGACACAAGAAGCCCTTTGATAGCCCCCAAGGACACCCCCTTTGAAGACTTTCAAGATATGGTACAAATCCCAATGGTGGAGCCTAAAAAATGGCAAGACCTCCCCTCTTTCTCTTCCCTTGGGATCTGGGTGGAGACTCTTATTTTGCTCAAGCAACTCTCTCCTTTTTTCTTCAAGAATCTCCATTTATGAAACACAAAAGGGCTCTATTTACAGGCGCTTGGCGCATGAGATCTGACGTCGGATCAGGGTCATCAGGCGTAGGACTCATGCATAACGCTCGAGTCTGGCACTGGATTAAGGCCATCTGACATAGGAGCACACCCAACACTCATGCCATCTAGTGCATCAAGCGATCCAGTGGCAAGGCTTGTTGATCAATCTGGCACCTAGCCATGATGGGCAATTTGACACTCATCTACATTGGGCGATCCGGCGCCCTGGCTTCTTGGGTGATCCGACATCCTAGCGTATTGGGAGATCCGGTGCCCAAGTATATTGGGCGATCCGACACCCTGCTTGAACCTTTGCTCGACATTGGGGTCTGCGACTTGGTCTGCTATTGGTGAAGGTGATTTGCTACATGAATGCAAATCTTGACTTGTTGCACGATTGCTGAGCTTCGACTTGTTACACACCTGCTTGTCTTGAGTTGATGCGTGACTGCTAGTCTTCGACTTTGACGCATGGAAGCTTGTCTCTAACTTGATGTAGGAACACGATTTTTGACTTGCAGCGAGTATGCAGGTACTTGACTTAGCATACAAGTGTATTCCTCCGACTCTTTACAGTGATGCATGTCTTTGTATTGATGACATCATATGCTTCCTTTGATCATTTTTGGTCAGCAATCTTCCTCATCGCTTGTGTGATTTCATTAGGCGACATTTAGCCTTGTTGCCCATTTATATTTGACGACCTTGTCACCATCATAATTTCATCAAATTGCATTTGGCGTTGCCATTTGCTTTGTCTTTGATGGCAAGCCTTTCGGGTTCTAGACCTTATTTGTACTTCATCAAGCCCGTCATTTTTTGAGTGCCCAAAATGGGGGTTGGTTTTGGGAGAGGAAGCTATCATTTTCCATTACTTTTCTACAAGGGTGTGGGGTAATACATGAATGGAAGCTTGCCAAATGATTTTATTTGTAATAAACACTACAAGAAAAGGGACTATTAGGGATGGGGTATTTGTGACGGCTCTAAAAAACCGTCGCTAAAGAAGTATTATTTGTGACGGCGGCTGAGAAGCCGTCTCCACTAAAAACAAGCCGTCGCTAAAAAGAGTATTTGCGATGGCTGTTAAGAGCCGTCTCTAAAAGTGTAGTATTGGCAATGGCTCACAGAAGCTGTCTCTACTAAAAATTATTAGCGACGCTTGATTATTTGAACATCGCTAAAAAAAATTATTCAAGACGGCTACAGAAGCCGTCACTAAAAACATCATTCGGGACAACGATCGTCATCCCCAATAAAGGTTATTAGCGACGACTAAATAAGCCGTCTTTAATACTTTTGGTAGCGACGGATAATTTATTCGTCGCTACTAACAAATATTAGGGACGGCTCTAGCTGTCCCCAATAATTGATTACTAGGGGCACTTACTAAAAGTTGTCCCTAATATTAAGTAGCGATGACTACTATAAGCTGTCGCTAATTCTCTTATTAGAGACGGTTGTACCGTCGCAAATAAATGATTATTAGAGATGACTTTAGGTGGTTGTCCTTAATAAGAGCATTAGTGACGGCTATAACCATCGCCGTTAGTTTTTATTAGCGACGACTTTATTAGTCGCCAAAGTATAATAGCGACAGCATAGGCCGTCGCCATTATTTATAGCGACAGTTTGAAGTCGTCGCCATAATATAATTTTTTTAAAAAATATTAAAAATAGTTTACGAATATATATTTTTTTGTAAAGTATGGTAATGTATGTTAAATTATAAAGGAAAAAAATAAAAGTAAAAAATATTTTTCATGTACACCTATCACCATAAGTGGTCAACACTAGATGACAATACCGATATTCATGTATGCATGTGTTGCTAGGTTTTGTTTACCCGTCGATACAAATATTTTTATAACACAAAGTATATTTCATTTCATATTTGAAGTTATTATTGTCATCTACTTAATTAACTATTCTTATATATTGTAAATATTTATTATTAATATGAGTACAAGTGTCAACCAAGTGAGAGGAGACTGTTCAAGGAGCGAGGTTCATAAACTTTTCTCCCTTTAGATACGTCCAGGGGTAACCTTGTTCAAAATAATTTGACTTCTCTGATTTTTTATTGACTATGTTACCTAAAACATGAATAAGTGTTAACCAAGTGAGAGGAGATTGTTCAAGGAGGTTCATGATCTCTGAATGAAAGTTCATGGAATGTAGATGAACCAATGGTTTGCATTTCAGGGCTGGATATCAAAGATGAGGAGCTGAGAGAGTTTGCAATGGTCAGACAGGTGAGATGATTTATTGTGTGATTTTCATGGGGCCGACATTTTATCAAAGGCTGATTCACAATTCACATGGCAGAGGATAAGGTGAAATTCAGGAACACAAGGTAGTGCACCCACTTACACGGCAACCAGTAACTGACAGGAAAAGATTTGGGGGAGTCAGGTTCAGAGAAATAGAGAGGGACTGCCTACTTGCCCATTATGCCAGTCTTCAAAAATATCGTGTAGATCAGTGTACCATATGGTGCCAAGCTGGAATACCAGGAGCTCTTTAGCATAGTATATGCCTCAAATTCAAAATAGAGGTCTGTTAGGTCAGATGCCTTCTTTTTCTTTTGTTTCCTAGTTTTGTAGTAAGGATGCCACATACTTATGATTTTTTTACATTTTATTTTATAAATTAATATATTAAAATATTATTTATTTTTACATTTATATTAATACATTGAAATTAATATTTTGATAGATAATAGTCTTTTTTATTTGTAAATAATATTTTAAATGTAATATACATTTTTTCTTTAATATCTTAATATTTTAAAGGCTAATAATAGGAAATTAATAGTTAACTAATAATCGATCTTAATATTAAAATATTAATAATAAAATATTTTTTATTTAAATATATTTTAAATACCAAATATCCCCCCTCCCCCCCCCCCAAAAAAAAGCCAACATAAGTCCTGCCAAATTTCCCCATCCCCACGACGCTAAATCCCCAAAAAATACAAGAAAAGGAACTATGGGGGCGGGGTATTGGCGACAGCTCTAGAACACCGTCGCTAAAAAGTTATTTGTGACGGCTGTTAGTAGCCGTCCGCAAAAGTGTGGTATTGGCGACGGCTTAATGAAGCCGTCGTAACTAAATATTATTAGCAATGGCTGAAGATATGAACGTCGCTAAAATAAATTATTCAAGACGACTACATAAGCCGTCGCTAAAATTATCATTAGGGACGTCGATAGTCATCCCCAATAACCGGTTATTAGCGACGACGACATAAGCCGTCGCCAATAACCTAATTTTCTTAAAAAATGTTAAAAATAATTCACGTATAATTTTTTTTGTAAAGTATGATAATGCATGTTAAATTATAAATGAAGAAATAAAGTAAAAAAAAACTTATTTTTCATGTACACCCATCACCATGTTATTATTGTCATCTACTTAATTAATTAGTCTTATATATTGTAAAATGTTTATTTTCAATAATCATAATGAATATATATAGGATTTTTCTATATTAGCATGAATCATATAAATCATTAAGTATTTTATTTTAAACTCCAAATGCTATGTCTTCTTGTAAATTAATCAATTGTTTACACAATAAGTTATTCTATTCTTTTAAATCAAAGTCTATTATATATTTATATTAAATTAATGATATTTGAATTTAAAGTGAGAGGGAGATAAATATTATGTATATGCATTAATATGTAGTCACACAAGTATATAAAATAGTTTTATATATTATTATTATCATGTTATTCATAATCAATTTTGTAATATTATCAATTAAATTCTTTTTTATTGTACTATTTAAAATAGAATATAATGACGTAAATCAATTGAAAAGGTGAGGTTGACCCTAGAAGAACTCTGGGGTCGACCCTATTTCACAGAGCCAAAAAGTAACACAGAGAGGTCGACGCAAGAAGAAGTATGATGTCAACCTCAAAACACAGGAGATTTGCTTCTCATTTGAGGCCGACCTCAGTTGAAAGGAGAGGTCGACCCCATTTTCTAGTGTTGAAATGAGGTTATAATGGGTCGACCTATGAAGAAATATGGGGTTGACTCCAAAACACGATGATTTGAAAAGTGTTTTTGAGATCCGATTTCACTTGAAAAATATTTTGGTTGTTGCACATAACTTCGCCACTTGTTAGCTAACAAAGTTGAGTGTTTTGTGATCAAACACTTAAATAGAAAGATTTAAATTATCCTTAAATAATCATGTATTTACACTAAGATTATTAATATGCATGAAAATAGTGTAAGCAAGCCAAAATCTATTCATAAATCATTTAACTGTTCTCCAACAATAAACCATACAAGTATTATGCAAGGACACAGTAAACCATAAAATGATGAAGGCTAAGGTGGTGGTGGTTGGCGAGATAGAGAATCCCATAAGAAATTTCTAGCGCCGGCCAAGTCCTACAAGTTCTTTCGCATCTCATCATGATTGCCCTATATAAAATCCTGTTGTTTGGCAATAGCTTGAAGAAGCATATCATTGCGGTCTTGCTGTCCCTTGAGAATAGAAACATCGGACTGAAGCTCTTCAACATGAGCTTCCAAGGATACAACCGATTGTCCAAAGAGTCAAAACAAGTATTCATATTGGTAGTGAGTGTATCAAACAGATGAGTCAGTTGATTTACAAGGGGAGCAGGAGGTCTGGAGGAGCCTAGAGTAGACAGAGTGAATTCATCACCATCTTCATCATGTTGGAGGTCCTGCAGTTTGTAAGGAGACCGAGTACCAGCGCGAACAAAAGATCTATTTTGAATAGCCATCCTCATACATGTGAGAGTACTCCCCAATCATCACATCAAGCATTGTCAATGTTTGGCAATCTTCACTAGCAAAACTGACTTTGAATTCTTCAAGATGCGGGTAATAAACATACCAAAAAGAAGATTACGCTTAGCCGTGCCTACTACATCCCGCATGGTGTTCAAGGTGATTTTGGAAGATCCACAGGAGTGCCATCTAGAAGTCGAATTAAAAGGATATGGTCATCGGTGACTCTATCCATACTACCAGTCCTTAGAATGAGAATAAAGCAAACAATCTTGTGAAGAAACTGATGGTAGGTCGGAAAAGAGTTGACATTCACACGCTCAAATAGTTGGTTCTCAATCTCAGTTCCCAATACTCTTTCATAAGCTTCCCGACGATTATCTAACCGATCGGCATATTGTACCCCGTGCTTATATGGAATACGCATCACTTCCGAAACCATTGAAACTCTAAGAGGGATATGGATCCCTTTCACATAAGTACTCAGTTTCTTGTCCTCATCTTTCTCCAAATTTGCATAAAAGAGACTAACCAAATGAGGGTAAACCACTTCATTCATGGTCACATAATCTCCATCCCAATGTCTCAAAGATGCATGCAAGATCAACCCCATTACTTTCAAAGAAGTCAAAATCAATCCTTTTGCCAAAATGCACCTTCCTACGTGATATATCGGTGGTGAAGAAATCAAATGCATTGAGACTACGAAAAATAGTACAGTCAAAGCTTCGAGTTGGTGCTCCACTGCTACCTCGAGATCTCTTGGAGGGAGTCTCACTAGCCACTGCCTTTCCCTTGTCACCATGCCGAGGAGGAGCCATTTGATGGAAGGGAGAGTTTGGAAGAAGAAGAAACAGGGGAAGCATAAACAGAGGAGTGCAAAGAGGAAGAACGATCGACCAGTGCAAAGAGGAAGGAGAATAGGAGAGGTCGTCTGCACTCAAGAAGGAACAGATGGGGTCGACCAGCGCAAGGGAAGAAGAGAGGAGAAGGGAGATCACGACGGTAGTTACCAACGGGAAGAAAAAAGGGGGAAGGCCGACCCTTTAAATCCCCCTAGGGTTGTGAGGTCGACTCCACAAAAGTGGGGTCGACCTCGTTTATGACGAGGTCGACCTTAGAAGTCTTCTGGGGTCAACTTCACTTCACATAGAGGCAAATTACATAATTACTTTAGTTGCTATCTTTGGGTTAACTTATTTTTTTAGGTCAACTATCATCTTGACTCCACTTATTTTCATGTGAAAAAATAAAAAGAATAAAAAATATATGAGATATATAATAGAATAATATTAAAATTTTATGATTTTTTTCAAATTTTTAAGAAAAAAAAAAGCTACCCCCCCTCTACCCACCTCTTGAGGTAGGGTAGACTTACCCTGGGGTAACCTGGGTAACCCAGGTTACCCTAGGGTACCCCTCCCCAAAGCTGGGGGAGGGGGTTAACCGAGGGTACACTTGGCAAACTAGAGTACCCTCTTGTCAAAGCGGCCATGGAGTTTTCAGAAATAGTCGGTCTAGCGGGCTACTTTGTTTGAAAGTTAGACTACCCAAGGGTAGCCTAATCAAGGGTAGCCTAACCCCAAAGGTAGACTTGAGGTGGGGTAGACTTGAGACAGACAGGTAGACAAGTACTTATAATGTGAACTCGTACTATTTACTTCAGGGTCACAGTTGTTTGTCATCTTTGATTACTTCGCTAGGTCTTTTCTAACCCTTCTGGGTCTACGGACCGGTGGGTGGCGGCCCAAGGGCCGAGTACTTGGAGGGCTCCGTGTATCGTAATAAAGTGATCTCTAATAAAGTGATAACGTCAATTATTTACTACGAGAATGTTGAAGAAGGTTATTAGTGAAATTAATAGCACTCATATTATCGCAAAGTAATGAAATTTTAGACAAAAAATGTAGCATAGCCGCATCAGTGTAACCCACCAAGACAAACAAAAAGCTTAGCATCAATAAACTTACCAAGTTCAATATCGTTTACAAGCGGTTAAATAGAGAAGAAATCATATCATACCTCGATAAAGCTTACCACCAGGATCTCAGGCATAGGCATAACTTGGCCAACCCGGATCCAGATAAAACATTTTATTCCTCTACAAGTAGAGATGTAAACACATCCAAATATTATTCGAATCTGATTTGTAGTGGCGACAACGACATCGACAAAGGGTGATCCTACATGGACATCTGATATCTTTTTTGGTATTGTTGCGGCTACATCGACCGAAATGTTAGTGAATATAAATATAATATATTTTTAATATTATATTATATTTTCAAAATAATTAAATTATTAACATTCAAAAATATTAATATTTAAAATTATGATGTAATATTCTCTCCCTTCCCCCCAAAACACCCCGCGCTTCCCTTCCCTCCCCCCCCCCTCCTAAAAAAATTTGGCGGCATTTTAAACCCCGCTTCCCCTCCCCCCTTGAAACACCCCGCGACAATCTCTCTCCCCGCCATCGCCTCCGAGCTGCTGCTGAACCCACACCACCGGAGCGCCGCCGTTGGGAGCCTTTGACCGCCGCCTCCATAGGTATGTGACTCTCCCTTCTGCGCCACCTACTCTTCCTCCTCCTCTGCCTATTATTTCTCTACTCCCCCCACCAGAACTGAAGGGGGTGAACCCCCCTCTGACATCTTTTTCTCTTCCCCACGCAGGCCCCATTGCAGAGGGCCAGAGGGGAGCAGCCCCTTGCCCCGCCGCCTCCTCCTCCTCCTCCTCCTTCTGTCTATTATCTCTGCTCCCCCCACCAGAACTAAGGGGGTGAACCCCCTCCGACATCTTTTCCTCTTCCCCACGCAGGCCCCATTGTAGGGCCAGAGGAGAGCAGCCCCTTGCCACTGCCTCCTCCTCCTGCTCCTCCTTTTGTCTAATATTTCTTTGCTGCCCCCACCAGAACCGAAGGGGGTGAATCCCCCTCCGACACCTTTTCCTCTTCCCCACGCAGGCCCCATTGCACAGGGTAGCAGCCCCTTGCCGCCGCCTCCTCCTTCTCCTCATGTCTACTCTTTCTCGCTCCCCCCACCAAAACCTCAATGGCTTGCCTCTCCTTTGCCTCATCACCTTTGATTGCATAGCCATCTTAAGAGTTAAACGCATCTTAAGAGCTCACTTGGTCATCTATGTTATGTTTAGATGTGGCATCCCTCCAACATTTGTGGTTGTTCTTTTGTCCATCCAAAATAAATATCACAAAAACTGAAGAGATGATCAACAAAAAAAAACTATATATGTTTCATGTGCACTTCAGACACTTAAGCTCAGATGTTTATCATTTGATTGATTACATTGTTTTCTTGGTCACTTTTTATTTAATTGTTTGAAGCTTTTTAAAAAGGGGCAATTAATTGACTATCAGGGTTTGCCATATCAGGAGACTCATTTGTTATTTGATTATAGGTGCCATAGTCTGGGTTAGTAACTTAGTTGTGCATAACATCTTATGTACATTGCAAATTTGTAATAGCTTATCTATCATTATGTTTTTTTTTTTTGCACGCAGCTTGACCTTCTCCCACATAATTGGACTTATTATTGGCCACTGTCTTCACCGTTGGCTACCAAGATATGTGATCCAATGAGCCTGGGTGGTGGCTCACTTTTATAATGTATATTACATTATAATCGGTGTGGTTATGTGAATATGATCCAGCGAGCCCTGGGTGGTGGCTCACTTGTATAATGCATATCGACCGAAATGTTGTGTGGTTATGTGAATGTTGCCGGATTTTTCAGTGACGTGTATGTGTGTACATGTATGTTAAATATTATGTATTGTGATTGTGTATGATTATACGGAAATGCTGTCTATTTCTTACTTGACAGTTTGTTTAGTGTGCAAAATATGTTTGCGTCACAGAATGGCTGAATTGGATAAGAGTTGGATGTATATTCCTAAGGCTAGACCCTAGGTATCTCAATGGAGTTAGAAGAATTTTTAGAGTTTGCATATCATGATGACAAAATAGGATTTAGATATGGAGAAGACAAAGAGTTGATTCAATGTCCGTGTAGAAGATGTTTGCAATGACTTCATATTTAGAAGGGACCGTGTGCATGAGCACCTAATATGTGACGGAATATGGTTAAATTATCAGACTTGGCTGTCACACGGTGAGCAAGTACACGATGATACCCCGACACCAGAGACATAACTTGTCGAATCAGAAATGAATTAGAATTCGATGAAGTCATGGACATGCTACATGATTTTCAAAGCGACAATGTGCTTGTTGGAGAAGATGAGGAAGAACCGAATCCAAAAGCACAAAAATTTATAAGTTATTAGAAGATGCAGAAACTCTTTTGTATGTTGGGTGAAAAGATATGTCTAAGTTGAAGTTTCTTTTGAAATTGATACACATGAAATCTTTGAATGGTCTTACAACCAAATGTATGAATATGATACTTGTGTTGTTTAAACAGGTTTTGCCTAGTGATGCATTTGTACCTGAAAATTGGTATGAAGTAAAGAAGATTGTCAACGAATTGGAACTTAGTTATGAAAGATTAATACATGTAAAAATGATTGTGTTATTTTGGAAAGAAAATAAAGATAAATTTCAATGTCCAGAGTGTGGTAATCCAAGATATAAAGATAATACCTCAAAAAGTAGTAAGAAGGTGGCAAGAAAGGTATTGCACTATTTTCCTTTAAAGGATAGATTGCAATGCCTATTTATCTCATCAAAGATAGCTCAATGGATGACATGACATAATGACAGTCATCCTTACCAATCTGAGGGTGAGATGCGTCATCCTGCAGATTCTCCGGCATGGAAGGACTTTAATCAACTGTACCTAGATTTTGCTTCCGAAAGCCGTACTGTTCGACTTGGCTTAGCCAATGATGGGTTTAATCCCTTTGGGAACATGTCTTCAAAGTACAGTGTATGGCCAGTTGTACCGATGACTTATAATTTGCCACTGTGGATGTGTATGAAGTTAGCTTACATGATGATGTCATTATTGATTCCCGGTCCGAAAGCTCCAGGAATGACATTGATGTCTATTTACAACCATTAGTAGAAGAGTTAAAGGACTTGTGGGATAATGGGATCGAGACATATGATGCTGCAGAGAAGCATAACTTTACTTTGCGAGCCGCCTTGCTATGAACCATAAATGATTTCCAGGTTATGCAAACTTGTCTAGATGGAGTACTAAAGGGAAGCTCGCATGTCCAATTTGCAATGATCAAACTTATTCTCTCCATCTTCCCATAGCAAAAATAAAATTATTTAGGGCATCGTCGTTTTCTTCCAATAACACACTAATGGAGAAAGAATCAGTACAAAGATAAATTTGATGGTCGACGTTGTGATAAAGGAAGTTAATAATGAAGACAGGTTATGAATTGTGGAGACAACAACAAGAGATGGATCTAGTAAGGTTTGGCAAGCCTTTCAAGAAAGAGTTGGAGAAGTTAAGAAAAATTTAGAAAAGAACAGAAATTGGAAGAAGAGCATTTTCTTCAGATTTCTGCCGTATTGACAATCTTTGATCATTCGTCATCATTTAGATGTCATGCATATCGAAAAAATGTTTGTGATAATATTCTTGACATGTTCAATTTGTCGGGGACAGAGAATGACAACCTCAACTCAAGAAAGATTTACATGTTGAAAATTCGTCCAGAACTACATCCTTACGAGAATTCAGTGCGTTTTTCAGATGCTATTTATAAGTTGAACAATGCACAAAAGTCTCGTATATGCAACTTCATCAAGAATATAAAAGTTCCAGATGACTATTCTTCAACCTCTCCAGATGTGTTGATATGGGCAGCAAAATAATCGCAAGATTGAAAAGTCATGATTGTCATGTGTACATGCAAGTGTTGCTTCCTTTAGTACTTCGTGGTATGATTCCTAAAGAAGTGGCAAATCCAATTATTCAGCTTAGTCAATATTTTAAAGTTATTTGTTCAAAAGTGTTGGACGAAGCAAGTTTGTTGAGATGGGAGGCTGATATTATAATTGTCTTATGCAAGCTGGAGCAGATTTTTCCACCGTCGTTCTTTGATGTTATGATACATCTAACAGTGCACTTGGCATATGAGGCAATGGTTGTGGTCCAATTCAATATCAATGGATGTATCTAATTGAAAGATATTTGAAGAAATTGAAAGATTATGTGGGTAAAAGCTCGAGTGGAAGGTTCAATTGCACAAGAATATCTTGTGGAAGAATGCAGTTTATTTATTTCGGTGTACATGCAAGAAAGGATGATCACAATAGTAAAGATAGAAATTATGATGTTGGTCCATTTGGCACTCTTGATGGAGAACTGTCTATGTTTACAACAGTTAGTCGTCCAATAAAGTGCAGATGAGTACCCAGAACATTGTCAGAAGCCGAAAGAGATTTAACACATACATATGTGTTAAATCAAGTTGATGATATTGTAAATTTTCGTAAAGAACATGAAGATGCACTTGTAAGTGGAAGGAACATAAATGATAATTTCCTCATGTGGTTTCCATCACGTGTCCAAGAACTAAGAATTTACATGACCCACGCTACACTGAGGAACTCGAGATTTTATCACTCAGTCCATCAAGATTGGCAACATCATTTTCTGGATATATTACAAATGGCTTCAGATTCCGCACAAGCTTAATTGACTCTACCAAATCCACACAACTTTGCAGTGTTATTGTCAATGCTAAGCTTCAATCTGGATGCGATGATTATTATGGAAAAATAATTGATATTATTGAAATATCTTTTGAGAGAAATAAACAAATTATCTTATTTGAATGTGAATGGTGAGATGTGTATAATAAGGACCGAGGTTTCAAAGTTGATAAACATGGAGTTGTATCTTTAAATATACATTGCAAATTAAGGACTAATGAACTATTTGCACTTGCAAGTCAAGTTGAGCAAGTCTTCTATGTAGATGACAACAATGCTGCAGGGTGGGTGATAGTTGTTAAGTCACCACCTAGAAGTATTATAATATGTCTCGCGGTGCAAGTGATGAAGATGAAAAGCCCTATCAAGAAGGCCTTGTTGATGTGCCTGTGATGTTAAATGATGTAGACATCCATGTACAGCTTCAAAGTGAAGAATATATACACGTGAATTTTTGATATTCTGTAAGTATTTAGTTTTTTCATGTCTAGTGGAGTCGACCTCATGGTTCTTAATGGGTCGACCCTGCATTCCTGTGTTTTGGTTCTGGGAAATGGAGTCGACCTCATGTTTCAACTGAGATCGACCTCAAAAGAAAACATGGAGTAGTGGGGTCGACCCCATGGTTCCTCATGGGTCGACCCTCCAATCCTCAGTTTTGGTTCTGGGAAATGGGGTCGACCTCAGGTTTCAACTGAGGTCGACCGCGAAGAAAATATGGTGTAGTGGGGTCAACCCCATGGTTCCTCATGGGTCGACCCTCCATTCCTCAGCTTTGGTTCTGGGAAATGGGGTCGACCTCATGTTTCAACTAAGGTCGACCTCAGAAGAAAACATGGTCATGGCAATGGGATTGTTCTTAAATGCATGTCTATTTATCTCATTTCTTTTTCACTTTTTCACGGACCTCATTTCTTTTTCCCTTTTTCACTTCGCTAGTAGGATTTCATTTATGTACATTATAGATGATTTCACAGACTTCATATATATTTATTATTATTTTTGTTAAATATCCTTCATTCAACAGATGTTTAGAAGTTCAGTAAGACCCGTCAATCGGCCCAACAGACCACTCTAGGGGAGTCATCCCATGCGCAGGGGCTGGCTTCCCATTCACACGTTCGACTTCACAGGAAGGGGGGGCTACAGAGACACAGGCAGGGGCTTCAGCCTCACAGTCTAGACATGTACATTCACAGACATTAGCTTCACAGGCAGGAGGGTTACAGACACAGGCAGGAGCTTCAGTCTCACAGTCTAAACATGTACATTCACAAGCAGTGGCTTCATAGATAGGAGGGCTACAGACACCTCTATTCTTACTATACTGCAAACATCTCTGAGCATGCAACCATCAGTCCTCAGACTCTTAGGAGTACATCTTCGGTTGCTTCAGGTTTACAATATTTTTTATTTTCTTGAATTTTATTTGTATAATTACATTCACTTCATCTTTTTATTTTCATTTAGTTCGTAGCACTAGACGTGGGAGAGGTCCTTCTAGGGCAACCAGTGTCAGAATCCTACCTCCAGGCCAGACCTTTCCTATAGATCTAGAAGGGGGATCTTCAGTTGGTCCATATGCTCAGCAATTTACTACATATCTTGGAGTCTGTAATAGAGTGCATTGCAACCTATGGCAGCAAGACTACATGACCTTTCCTCCTGAAAAGAAGGAGGCTATTTTGAGAGACCTACAGGTAAAAAAAAATAATTATTTAGGTTATATAATTGTTCATTTCTAGAGTTATAATGACATTGATCATATATGATAATTATGCAGCAACATTTCACTTTTCTACTGTCTCCAACCATAGACGCTGACATTCTCGACATATGGGAGAAATACAAAGGAAGCAAAGATCCCACTTGAAAAGAAAAGTAAGATTTTTTACTATTATGTAGTATTATTGCACACACATTCTTATATAACTTGTGCTTGTGTATGATATTATTTTGCAGGACGACTATTTGAAGATGCATGTAATAATTTGCCACCAAATTATGATTCTAGTCAATGGCGACACATGTGTGAGATATGGGATCGAGAAGATAGTAAGTATTATTTTGTCAAATCCTATTATTTAATGGATTCAATTATTTAGAATTAACTAATTTTTTTCCCTCATGAATGCAGCAAGTTAGTGAAAGAAATAAATCTAATCGATCTCATTTATCAATGCTTTATCGAAGAGGGCAGACAAATATTCATCAATTAAGTATTGATTTTAATTATTAATTTGATTAATTGATTTGACATTATTATAGTTAATTATAACTTTTAGATGTTAAATAGGTGCAAAAGGAAGGTCTCATCCCACGCGTCCGGAAATGTTTCAAATGACGCAAGCTGGGACAGCACCGGATGGCAGTGTCATGTGGAGCAATGAACAAAGTCGTCAAATGATGGTAATGATGATTATAAATCATAATATTAATTCATACATTCAACTTATTTATGTACTAATTATCTTATATTAATTATAGGATCAGATGACCCAGTTGATGAATCCCACTCCCTCAGATGAATCAGATGGCACGGCTCATCTTGTCGTACTTAGTCCAGAGGAGGCCTTCCGTCAGGTGTTTGGGAGGGATAGGCCTGGACGGATCCGATGCGGTGGTCGAGGACAGACTTTGAGGAGTTGGTACGGGCCATCTGAGGGTGGTAGCAGTAGCAACACTGCATATCAGCGTCTCCTACAGGAGCAATCTCAGCAGAAGTCCGAGATTGTGAAAGAATGAAAAAAAATCATTGAAGATCAGGAGTAGAGATTAGTAGCACAGAGCACAGATATAGATGTTCAAGTGGAGGCTCAAGTGGAGGCTCGAGTGGGCTCAACTTGCTATGCTAGAGACACATATGCTCCAAAGCATGGATCGACGATTGCAAGAGTATTTTAGTACTCATACGTCTGGACGTGGTGCACAGCTGTGCCACCTGAGGATGAGAGAGAGGGAGATCAGGGAGATGGAGAGGTGAGGTCTTTTTGGTGAGGATGTGAGACTTGACTTGTGACGGACCGGGTATTTATGCCCAATAGGCTCTCCATATCCAGATCCGCCTCCCGCGAACGGACCGAAGTCTCGCAAGGGATATCTCACACACGTGTCCAGTAAGAGTATAAAAGACAAACCACAAGAATTAAGACACAAGAAAGATGTGCTCATATCTGTTCACAAATTTGTACAATTGTCCCATTACATTAATACATGTCCAATTAAAAGAGTACACTACCTGGGACATACCCCGAGGGAGCACAAGCTCACACAGCACTAACTACTACACTACTGCTGGTGGTACAAGTCTGACACAACGCCGCTGCAAGTCAAACACACGGCAAGCCCAAAAGAACTGTAGGGGAGTGAGCTTCAACAAGTCACTGGCTCAGTAGGGGCTACCCAACAACACTATAACCACAGACACCTCAACCCCAATGGGTCTCACTGGCAATAACAATAGCCAATCATTCATGCTCACATCATTACAATAATACAATTAAACATAATCATGATTATAAACACAAAGTCTTCAGAAGAAGAGTAGGACTACAGAACTAATATAATATCATTAGTCAGCCAACTACTAAAGTGCCTAAACCACAGTCTCACTGGCACACTGCTACAACAACTGGTTGCCTAAACTATAAGCACACAGGCAGGTTACTACCTAAGCTGCAAGCTTCACAGGCAAACCTCAAGTACTTGAATACAGGACTGCTAACAAAGAGCTGGTCCTTTACACTCCAAACCACACTACATCGGATACTACATACAAGGTAACAGAACTGGCTACCACGGTCCAATCCATAACACAATAAAGTTATAATTGGAATCATACCCAAGAAGAGTAAACTCACAAGTGGAAGGTCTCACACGGCCTCCACGAGCATAGCTCTACTAAACCACAATATGCCTAAGCCACAAGCCTCATCGATAAATACCCACAAAGGTAACGTATTTAATAATCACAAACTATCCACAATAAAATATAACAAAGATCTACTTAAAACATAAGGATACAACAAGTGGCAGGTCAAACTACTAGACCTCCATAACACACAAGTACCCGGAAAGGTTGGTACACAATGTACCACCACAAAACTATAAAGTAACCCACAAAGGAAAATATTCCTGCTACTCTGAGGTACCACAACACAACACCCGAACAAGGGTATAAGTAGGTGAAACACTACACTGACCATAATTATATTGTGCCTTCACTTAGACACAACATTACAAGTGAAACCTTAATCGACGAGTCCACACAAACCACAACTCAGTCACAACTGTGGCAACACCAGGCATACCTCGAACTAGTCAAACCTCGACCCGAGTCACACAAACTCACGAACCACGGACAAGTAGCAAGCACGAGTCGGAAGGGAACGACGCCACCACACGGGAACAGACTACTGGCTGATCAGGCCAATATCCAACCCGGACAACACAACACCAACAACCTCTCAGCCTCGCAGTCACGGACGAAAGGTCCAACTGCCGCTCCACAAGAAAGAAGTCAAACACTGTGGCTGTGAGACCAACCAACACCACACCTGCACCCACAGCTACAGGCCATGCCTGGCACCTCTAGAGTCTCTGGCTGGAGCACTCTAAGTGAGGCACTGGAGAACAGGACTAGTTGGGACCAGTGACGTCTACTTGTGTCCGTACCCCTAACTACGAGCGCAGCTACAACGACACAAGAACAAACTCTGGGAAGTCGCTGTCCCCTGCCGTCTTTCCCTCAGCCGGACGTACAACTCAAACTCAGGAGTGAGGGTGTCCAGGAAGACGACAGACCTCGACGGTACAACACAAGTACCGGGACAAACTCCGAGCACAACAACACACGTGCCTGGCTCACAAAGAACCTGGGGCCCCGACTAGAGAGGCATTCCGGAATAGGTGTCGGACCACCACACTCGACTAGCACAAACCACGATACTTACACAAACACTTTCTGTTACCGATCACGGTACACAAATCACCATAAGGATAGCTTGTCCTAGTCACCCTGTGACTCACAAGCTAACTTGCACAACTACACATACTAACATATTAAACATAACACCGCATTTGTCATGGTCACACGGTGACCTCCACTGCCACACTAACATATTAATAGCACGACCACACTTAATAATCCATCTAGGATAATCACAAGAGATCCTAAGGATCATAGGAACCTCATCATCGCAATACACAAACTGACCTCACTCACTAATTATTAATCACAATAACGCACGGTATGCCATGAACATACAAACCATATACATGGCATCTAAACCTCGTAGATATCACGTGTATAATACCTCACGAAATATATCACACATTATCTATGTAAACAAGATGTCCAACACATGGCCAATATGCACATACTTAAACCTCTACATGCACCACACATTATTCACGTAAACCCCATTACATGAGCAGTATGCTCCAAGAGCATAACAAGTGCACTGGCTCACACCGGTCATCGCCATGCACACACAAACCACCGATTTCATAACCAGAAAAGTTACGAAACCACACTGCATGGATACATGCACCAGTTGACGGCAACATCGACTGCCACTTATAGAATAGACGGCAAGCGATCTAGCCTTTTATATCTCGGCTGATGAGCTTGACGACAAGCGTGTTGACGCCAAATTCTTCAGCTCTTTCCCTGCAGAAACCCTAATCGATCCCACATGCATTCCTGATCTCGAAATCATCAAGAAGATAGGAGGAAACAGTTCCTCTACTCCCATGCATTATAATTAAACTAAAACAGCAGCTTTACTACATAAAATCATCAAACCACCATTATCCGCACACTGTGCAATTTAATCGAAAATACATTAAAAACCTGATTCAAGTGGTTAAGTCGTGTTTTAATGTTTCTAACAAGCTAACAGGTTCGTCCCCTACCTCAGAACACGCTCAAACCTCCCGCAATCTCCTGGTTCACACAGAACCCTCCGCGAACTCCCACGGGAATTGCACCACGCCACGGCGATTCCTCGCGCGATTCGTCACTGCCACACTTCCATGGTCCTCCAAGCATCCTTCAGTACCTGTTGAAGCTCTAAAACACTGGAACGTGAAGCTGGGGCAAGAGGGAGAGAGAACCAGGGAAGAACCTGCTCTCGGGTGACCCTATACCTGCAGAATTCTCAGGTTGGCGTCAACCCCTTTGCCGCCAAGGACAACCGCCACCCTAAACGTCCACATCTAATGCCGCCGCCAAGATCATGCAGTCAACGGCAACTTACCTGGACGCCAACAAGTCAACGACCACACCCTGGCCGCCAACTCCAACCTCAACTGCAGCAGGTCCTATTTCATTTCGGACCTAACCTGCACATACCTATACACACCACGCGTCTACACCACTGACCTTACAACAGCCATCACAACCACAACACACACGATCCAAAAGGATCCGAAAATAAGCGATGTTACATGACTATTCTTTATGATCATGATTTTATGATGTAATACATTAAAATTTGAAATAAGTGCGATGTAATGGATTTAATTTGAAGTACTATAGTTGTTTTAGAAAGAAGATTATGAATGGTTTATGTATGTAACTATTCATGTAATACATTTAAATTTAGAATTTTTTTAGTTATTTTGGAATGTGTTTTTTAATGTAGTTTTTGTATAACAGTTGTAACTTTGTGAAAACATAGTTTTTATTACAATTTTTTTTAATCTGTGATAGACTATTGGGGACGGCTACAGCCGTCTCCATACCACTATTGGAGATGGCTTTTGCCGTCCCCAATAAAACTATTAGGGATGGCTCCTGCCGTCCCCAATAATACTATTAAAAACGGATGGAGTCATCCTCAATAGTCTCATTGGAGACCATTGCACTCCGTCTCCAATAGTATCATTGAAGACTAGTGCACATCCGTCCCCAATAATTCTATTAGCAACGGCTTCTTACTTGTCTCCAATAATGTTATTCATGACGGCTCCATAGCCGTCACTAATATACTTTTTTGAGACGGCTCCGAAACTGTCTATAACAGATGTATTGGCAACAGCTTCTTACTTGTCTCCAATAATGTTATTCAAGACGGCTCCATAGCCGTCGCTAATATGTTTTTTTGAGACGGCTCCAAAACCGTCTCTAATAATGTTATTGACGACAGCTTCTTATCTGTCTCCAATAATATTATTGACGACGGCTTATCTGTCTCTAATAATATTATTAAAGACGACTTTATGTCTGTCGCTAATATACTTTTTGAGATGGCTTTTTACCCGTCGCCAATAATTTAATTGGGATGAGGTATTATCTGTCACAATTAAAATTATTGGAGACGGACGTTTATCCGTCTCCAATAACGTTATTGGGGATGGATCTTGCTTAGCCGTCCTCAATACTATTGGCGATGGGCTTATTAGGGACAGCCTAGCGACGACCTTGTAGCCATCCCTAATCATCAGTAGGGACGACATTTTGATTATTGGGGACGGCCCTCTTTTCTTGTAGTGAAAGTGATTGTATTTAGTTGTATTATCAAACATACATGCAAGTAAGAGAACATATGAAGCTTGCCCTTATAGAAAGAAATGTCATTCATGGGAACAACTAGGAGAGTAGTCATGCAGAAGTTGAAAATATGGCTGCTGCTCCCCCTACTAGTGTCTTGGGGCTGCTTCAAGAAGTTATTGTTGAAATAAGGTTGCTTCCCGAGCAAATTCAACAATCTATTAGCACTGGGGACACTCAAATCAAAGCCTTCACAATTGTTGTCTGAGATCATGGACTACTCTTGACTCTGGGAGAAACTTTGATGTCATGCATGATGTCCATCACCTTTTTTATGAGGTTGGAGATTTCCCCTAAAGCAACATCAAACGCTTCCTCTAAGTGTGACGCAGTCTCGACAACCTTCATGAATTTATAAACTAGAATACCTTATAGATGTTGAACTCCGACCTTCATTCTCATGTCCAACTTCAATTCTTGCATGTCTGTACTATATATCCTTCGGCCAATGTCTTAAGAAATATTGTTTTGGGATTTCTATGACACTAGAGAAATGAAGTGCTAATATAACATGCATGTAAGTAATCTTTAAAAGTAAAACTTCGGCAATCACATTCCACCTCTTCTTGCTCTCTTTTGTACACAATATCGTACATGATTGACTTCAATACATCCAAGGCGGATCCACAATAGGGGGGGGGGGGAGGGGCCATGGTCCCCCCTTGATTTTTATCTCTTAAATATTTTAATCAAATGAGAATTGATAAAATTAATAATTTATATTTTGGCCCCCCTCTACTTTTTTGTCATTCTATATCTATTTATTTCAACCCCCTATATATTTCATCTACGTCTGCCTCATCATATATCTATTTATTTCAACCCCACTATATATTTATCCTATGTTCGCCCCTAAATACATCTTTCACCCGTTCATTTGACTTCACTTTCAATGCCAAGTTACTTTCCTAGAGCTCAACTTGATCAGATGATCCCCTTGTGTATATAGCGTCAACCTACTTCTTAAAGTGGGACCTTATTTTTAAATATGGTTCTATATCCCACGATTTGACATCAACCAAAAAGTTGTCTGCCGTTGCCAATAGAGGTGTAAATGGAGGAAACTGAACCGAATAGAACTCATACGGCAAACTGAACTGAACCGTCGGTTCAGTTCAAACCGAAATCCACTCTTTTGATATTTTTCTGGCATTTTTCGGGCGTTTTAAAAAAAAAAACCAAAACTATCCCTTTCCCGGTGGTTGCGAGTTTCGAACTCGCGACCACCAGGCGCGGGAGGGCGCGCGACGCCGCCCTCTGTTGTGCTACCTTTTTTTGTAGAATTTTATTATTTATATAATATATATCTATATTCAGTTCATTTCGGTTCCCTAATCTGAAACCGAACTGAACCACTTGACCCACGAAACCGAAACCAAACCGGTCGGTTCGATTTTTCGGTTTGAACCGTATTATGAACAGCTCTAATTACGAACCCATCAAAAAAGTAATTATTACTTTAAGTCCTTTGATTAGTTGACATTTTTACATAACACATGGGACACATTTACACATACCGAGTGGGACAAGACATTAAAAAAAATAAATCTAATAGATTGAGTTTACATGAAGGAAAATGTTAATGACAAGGATGAAGTACTCAACCAACAAAAAATATCTTTTAATTAGATCAAAACTTATTTAACTTGACATTCATATAATCCTTGATTTTACCTAACAGATTCATAATCACCATCATCTTATCCCACTTTTCTTTGAACTGAAGGGTCGACACCAAGTCATAAATATATTCATCAAATTGTACATAAAATTTTACTGAGCATTGCATATGTACCCAATTTTTTGATATCTTTTTCAATATATGTTATGAGCAAAATTGATGCCTCATATTATAAAACACATGAACAACAACTACTTTCATAGCTCTATCCTAGTTAGTAATGATTGTGTTTAGATGAACATCACCATTAGCTTGGTGCAAACAATGGAGCACTCATACGAAACTTTCAATCTTCTCTAGTTGCTTAATAAGGCACAACCTAGGATAACGGACTGACCATGATATTTGTGAAGAGATAAACGGGTCTCGTCAAAGAAAAGAAAAACTTTAACATCGATCAAGTAACACTCTCAGGTTAGACACCCGTTGGCCGTTGGCACCTTTCCATGCCAGATGTTTGTAACGAATCACATTCAGAATCATAGTAAACGGATCTAAGAGCAACAATAGTTGAAAGTTCAAGAGGAATCGGAAAAAAAGGGCAAGATTGTAGGTAGTCAATTAACAAATCTGTCAATAACCAGCAGAGCGTAAAATTTAGGACATTTTTTATTCCCCAGGGAAGAGCTGCCCTAAAAAAATGTCCCAAAATTGTTTGTTCCATCCAGTAATCCACAGTAATTCTCACAAAAGAAGAAACTTCTTACCTCACACGTACAGATCCGACTCGACACCGGTAACCCTAATTCCTTTGTCCGACCGCAGCCCCAAATCCGGAGGTAAGAAGTCCCGGAGGACGGCCTCCAGCAGCGACACCGCCGCCGGGTCGCCAGCCTCGGGCCACGTCAAGCACAGCGTCCCCGCAGCTTCTTCATCTGGCACTCCGCCAGGAGAGCCGCGCTCAAGCCGTCCGCCACGCTCCCCGTCGGATAATAGGGCACCGACCGGAGCGCCGTGCCGGACCCGGCCGCCCTCTGCTCGCAGTCTCCAGCTTGAACACAAGCGCCTCGTCCGCCGACAGACATCCCCGGAATCCCCCACTCCGGACCGAATCCAAGACGAGCACCCCGGCGGGGGAGAGGTCCTCCAGCAGCCTCTTCGCCACGGCGCGCGCCCTATCGGCGGCCAACGGGTACTGGAAGGAGACCAGGACGGCGTCCTCACCGGCGGCGTAGATGCTGCAGCCTGTGTTGCCGGGGAGGTTCGAGGGAGCAGCCCGCGAGGGGGAGCTCAGGGAGGAAGAGGGCCCCTATTAGGGTTTTGGGGGAGAGGTGGTGGACGACGTAGCAGGAGGCCGGGGAGGCAGCGATGACGAGGGTGGAGGGGCGGGGGGTTTATTGTTTTTGGCCGGAGAAGAGGAGGAAAGGGAGGGGGAGGGGCGACGATGGGGAGGCGAAGTTGTCGAGGTCGTCCGTCCGGGAAGAACCGCGATGGCGGAGGGCATCTGTGATTACGTCTTCCATCTCTACCACGCCTAGCCAACGGTGAACGGCATAATAATATGTATATAACACCAGCATTCCTAGACTACCCTCATACATAGTAGTAAAATAACGCATGAATGCTGGGAATGGGCCTTCTGGCTTCTATTGAGGTCAAGATCCCGGCGACTCCGTTCTTGTCCCCCAAGCAAGGGAGATATGATAGGACATTAAAAGAGAGTAACACCGGGAGAGCTGCATCTTTGACTACCACATCTTGGGGATGGTAAGTAGGATCGTTTGGAAAAACATATTTTCCAAAATAAAAGTGAATCATATGGAATGATAAACCGAGCTTCATAAAATAGTAAAGAACCCATTGAGATTCCTTGCAGTAGTTGAGGAATTTCCGACAAGAGATGTTTATTGTAAGAAGAGTTTTGCAATAGGATGAGGTGGATTACATCAAACAATTCTATTAGTTGAGAGCAAGATTTGGCATCGCCGATTCGGACCGGATCGGGATTATCCTGATCCGATCCGATTCGGGCGGATCGACCGATTCGTTTCGATCCGCTTGGATTCGGCCAGAACTTGGTCCTGTTCAGCAGGGTTCACTGGACTCATGATCTTGTTCAGGCAGGTTTGTCAGGATCTTCTTATTTACCTGAATATCATTTAAGTAAATGTTATAATTTGTTGTTTCATTTACTTAAGATATACATGTAATAAGGAAGTACCCCTCATTTGAATCCAATAAATATCAAAAAAATCATATCTCTTACCAATAAAAAGTCAACTCTCCCACCGAAGAACAAAATCGCGATTTTGGTGATTTAAGCGAAATGTTAACTTTTTAATCTCTCATAATTTGATCTATCTAAAAATTTGATAATTCAAATAACCATATGGAACACTAAAAATCTAAAGTCCGGTAAAAAAAGTCAAATGTGCATGTGACTTCTCCAAGGGAGCCGCTCTTCCTACTGACAGCACTTAGTCTGCTCGATGCATCTCAGGATTTGGTCAACTTAAGTATCATCACCTAAACTCATGAGAATTTTCACTTTTTAATTGAAAAGAAACTAGAAAGTGACAATTCTTATGAGTTTGAATGATGATAACTTAAGTTTGACCAAATCTTGAGATGCCTCGAGCAGACTAAGTGCTGTCATAGGAGAGCGGCTCCTTGGAGAAGTCACATACACGTTTGACTTTTTTTACCGACTTTAATTTTTTAGTGTTCCATATGGTTTATTTGAATTATCAAATTTTTAGATAGACCAAATTATGAGAGATTAAAAGTTAGCATTTCGCTAAAATCACCAAATCGCGATTTTGTTCTTCGATGGGAGAGTTGACTTTTTATTGGTAAGAGATATGATTTTTTTTGATATTTTTATTAGATTCAAAGGGGGGTACTTCCTTATTTACATGTAATATCTTAGTAAATGAAACAACAAATTATAACATTTACTTAAATGATATTCAGTAATAAGCAGATCCTGAACCCCTGTCCGAAGAGGATCCTGAGTCCAAAGACCCTGCCTGAACAGAACCAGGCGAATCGACCGATCGCGAATCGAACTTCCCCTGACCGCACGATTCGCCCGAATCGGTCGATCCGATCCGGCACGCCAAACCATGGTTGAGATCTCATGTAAGTATTTTTGGTATTTGCCAGCCAATGGAATTACTTTCCTTGCAATCCATCTCAACCTTATCCTAAGATCCTCCTTGCAATAAGCATCTCTCTTTCCAACAAATCATCTCATACTGAACAGCAGGTGGAATTCTAAATTGGTTGAAGACTTGAAGCTCTCCCAACTAGTGAAGAAGCAATCAAAGTTCAGAGTACTTTTATCCCTCAGCTCAATGGAAGGTTTAGAGAGAGAATTTGTGCGCTCACCTCAGATGGATCTTTCTCCAAGCCACTGTGCCGAAGAACTTAAAAAAAAAAAAAAATCAAATCTACCTGCAAGTGGTTAATGTCTATAAAGGTTAAGTCCTACCTCTAATTAGAGCTCCATTGGGAAAATCGTAGGGAATGCCTACTGGTCGTCTATTGTTCTACCTAAAACAGTTACATGTATATGGAAGGCCCTAAGAGATGCGCTCCCGAGGGTGAAAAATTAGCAAAGAGAATCCCAAACTTTGATATGTAGGTCAAATCTGTAGCATTGAGGCAGAATTTGTAAACGATATGCTGTTCTACCATATACAGATCTTGAAGACTGTTGGTTGACATCACCTCCAAATTATAGATCAAATAGGGATGTCAAATCCCTTGAGAAAGTGCCTGAATGGTCCCAGCCACCCTCCTCTAAAAGCAAGAAAGGTCGATCTCACGTAGCTCTTTGTCACTCTCTTTGTTGGCAAATCTAGAAAGCTAGCCTAGGAGCTGTTTTCCCATCCCGTCTCTCAGATGGACTCCCCGCCAGGTGGTGCTCTTAAGATAAATCTTGACGAGGCTCTGACTGATGCTATGGGTGTTTATGGTATTATTCTTACAGATGGATTTGGTTTTCCTCTCGTGTCTGGAAGGCCCTCTCACTGAATTCAGCACTGATGTGATTGAAGCTCGGGCTCTTCGGACCAAGCTAGTAAGCCTGTACCCCCAACAAGTTTCGATCGAAGGTGATGCTAGAGTCATTATTGAAGCCATCTACAGGGAATTCCAATCGACTTGGAGAGCTGGTAACATCATCCAGGAATGTAGAATTCTTATCCTGGATTACAAGTTTTGCTATTTTTGGTGCCTAACATAGAATGCAGCAGCCCACACTCTTGCTCCCCATGACCCCTCCTCAAAGATTGAGTTCTCTTGGTCATCCAGGAGATACCCACCTTGTTTTATTAAGATTACCATTTCTTCTTATTTTCCTATTAATGCAATTTAGTCACTAATCTTTCATTAAAAAAAAGTAGCAGTCGAACAATCTTTGACCATTTTCTAGAGATACGATTAAAGCCATGATGAGCTTCCCATAAGGCAATCAGAGTGAGTGATTCCTAGTAGAGGAGGAAGGTTGAAAGGGGACATCCAAGCAGGAAAATAAACAGTGAAGTTGAAAGGAGAACATAAGGAGATGGCGGGGATAAAAGGCTGAAACCATAAAGATCTGCTGACAAGAATGCGGATTATTATTGAGGCCAGTAAGAAAGAAATCCCATCCAAAAGATAGGACACCCCCTAAAAGAAGAAAGGAGAAGAGAGGAGGGGATTGGTTGGGGAAGGGGGGGGGGGACTGAGGAGTTTCTACTTCAAAGGAGAAAACTAGAGCTAGAGAAAGAGAAGGGGGAGCAGGTGGGAGCGGGCAGAAAAACCAATCTTTTCTTCCAGATGGTAGATATAAGAAAACCAATATTTTAAGTAGAAAATGAACATGAAAATTGAGTTCCAAGAGTTTTGAAATGCCGAGTGGCAGCAGATTTATGAATGTTCTTTCTTTGGAAGATGGTATGAATGCTCATTATTATAGGCTGAAGTAATGAACATGGATTTGCCTAGAAACTATAACTAAATCTGACCTAGAGAATATGATTAAGTCCAGTGTTACACTCCAATCAGTTTCCCACATGCGAAAGAGAAGAACTTAGTGCACTTGAGTTTTGCACTTTGCACTTACATCTCTTACTTTTCATTAGATGGGTGCATTGTGCCCTCTTTTCATTGGCCAATGGGAAGCAAGAGATGCAAGTATAAAGTGCAAAACTCAAGTGCACTAAGTTATTCTCTGTGCGAAGAGAATAGCTACCCTGAATTGAAACTCTGTGGTACAATGGCATCCTTGAAAACAGAATAGAATCTTCTCTGTGATTATGAAAAGCACAATTTTCACCATACATTATAGGGTGATATCAACTCTAGCCATACTCTTAAATAACATTAACGAGTAATATTTGCTGGACACTTGAATGTGCAGCAAGTGCTTAGACGACCTGTACACCCCCATGTGCTTGGTCCACACTCCACATACGGCAATAAGACATAGGAAAAAAGAAACCTCCTAATTGTAAAAATAAAAAGGACCCACACCTTTAATAGAGAACTCGTTCCTTTTTCACTCTTACATGGAGTGTGCATACCACCTAAGTGCGCCCTGTGCACCCAGATGTGTTGCAAGTATTAATCAACATCAATTTAACTAGCCAATAATCACATCTTCCTCGAGAGCTTTATTAAATCCAATACTGAGAAAACAATTGCACATAAAAGATGGTACCACTGAGCATTACCTCTATCTCTTCAACTGATTCGTGCATCAAAATTCAAGCAGCCACTGCTGGTAGATCAAAATGGTCAAAAGAATTGCCTCCTGAAATTTCTGCGGATGCTTTGATCTGAACTAGACAAGGATCAGGTTAACATGAATAATCATCCGATCCTTTTCAGTCATGCTAAAGATTTAATGAACCATGCAAAAGTGAGCTAAAAAGATCAACTTGTGAGCTGTAAATCATCAGTGTTTCTCTCGAATCTCAAAAATGGAACTTCAGCAAGAGGAATTGGGGGATCACCTAATCTGCCCATATCTGAACACAAATAGCCAAAAAGGCATATATTCAAGGAAGCCTAGTGGCTATGTGATACAAGACCTTAATTGGTTAGCAGCAAAGTGTAAAAGGAGGTAGAAAGTAAGCCACACCCGACAATAAACAGGAAGGCAGATACATCTGGAAAACAGTTACTCCACTTTCATAGTTTAGTCAACCGCTAAAAAGCTCACAATTCATTCCCTCTTTGGCTTTTCTGTATTCTGTTTGAGAAAGTCAGATGAGAAACCCACTTCCAAAGCTAGTGTCTTAAAGAGATTTTGAACTCACTGATAGTTACTACAAGGCTAACAGAAATTCATTTCATAAGCAGACGCCAAAAATGAAGAAAACAAAGAAGATATTGAGCAGATGGAGGAGGGAATTTTATGTAGTGAACATGACACAAGTTTTTTTTTTAAAAAGATATAGATCCAAGAAATTGCAGGCAGATGCCTTGGTCTGCGATGAAACATAATCTGATTATATACTGCTATTTCTGTGTTGTACCAACATAATTTTCAACCACTGCCAGGGCAGGGAGGCATGGTACAATATGACACTTATGGCTGTCTATCTTGGATAGCCTGGCAACTGGATGAATATGAGAACAATGGCAAAAGTGCATGAAATGATTTCTTATGCATAGAACTTTTGTCCAACCTTATTAGATGTATAGAAATGGTGTTCAAGCATGTGTTTAGGCCCTACACTAGGCACTGAGAGAAACACTCTCATATTTACAGTTTTCATATATCTCCGTTCTCTAGTCATCTGGGTGCGGTAAGTCCTCACTTTCGCTTTCATTCTGCAAAAGAACAAGTAGTACTTGTATGGGATATAAATCACTAAATTAGGGCTAAGCTATTGCTTCTGTGGCAAGACTTACAACAAAACCCAACAAAGCACCAACTATAACCTGTATCTCAGTATGACCAACAGATTCATTCAAGGGACTGTATATATATGTAGCTTTCTCTGATGAATCATCACCATCAATAGTCATTCCAGATATGCTTGGACTAGATCCATTCGATGCTTTTCCAGTTGTGCTGATAGGAAAAGGATCTTGCTCAGGCATGTACGAATTTGTATTATCAGATGAAGAGAAGAGAGGAGCAAGACTTCTTTCATTGGCATTGACTGTAGATGTAGAATCAACTGAATTATCTTTCTCCTGAAAAAGAGAACTTCCTTGCTGCTTCCTTGTTCTATTTAAGACCTTGGCATGGTTACCCACTTCCCTTCTCACCCCCTGCAAATGGATGGTCGAAAGGTATCAGCAGCCATTTTAACTTCTATAGTCTTCAAATGAGGATAAACCCAGGATTTCTCAAGTTCCATCATGAACATAAGTGCAAAACATCTAATATGAAAGGTAATTCTGAATTGAAAATAAGAAGCTGAAAATTGCTTATCTCAAGTCTGGCAGTAGTGAATTCATCAGCAAATTCAAAGACAACAGAAAATGAGGATGAATAAACTCTGACATGAACATTGTCCAACCAGATATTACCCTGCATTCTTCTTGCTTGTCCATCAGAAATGTACTTATAATGCAGAAAAAAAGCTGATTCTTCCCGTAATTAAAACTAAAAAAGAACTTTTCAACTCTTACCTGATTGACAATTGCCAGAAAATTATCATAAAACTCATTCCCATTATTTCCTACTAATGGTTCCCCATATCATGTAACATATATATGAAAACTACAACCTTTGTAGGGAAATCAGCTACTTGAAAAGATAATATTCCATTTGAGCAAAATATGCCAAATTGCCAATATAAGAGCATGCCTTCATTCACCATTTCCTCAAGTTAGTAAGCTACTGGCCTCGCTTTTCTTTTACCATGAGATTGCTCGATTTCCAGTCTCCTCTGCCAGACGCCCAGATCATTATGCACTTCCTTGGTATTAAAATGGACAAAGAGAAATATTTCTGTCAGATTTATCATTTAGATGAGGACAATAAGCTTATCAATGTCCACTCTTTCTGATACCATTGGAATTGAGATGTTCAAGGAGAATCAAAGATCACAGGAGTGAATTAATATCATTAAGGGTCTTTTGGGGACGTGAAGAGCGCCTTATTGTTCATAACTAAATGGATAATGAATCTGTTTTTGTTCCCCATTATTGGAATTTGAATAGGAATCCAACAATCATGTCTGATGACCTTTGAAGAACAATATGGTGTTTATCCCTTGGGAATGACATTTAAGCTACCAGTGAAGAACAGGAAATATTAAAGACTTACAGATTTGCATTCATGGAGGAATAAAATTTAGCCCCCCCCCCCCCCCCCCCCCCAATCCAATTTCAGAGAGAAGAAGAAAAGATGGAGGGCAGGGGGCTTTGTCAAAGATGATGGGCGGTGATCATGAAGTGCCATTGCTGTGGTGTCTTCTGTTTCTGTAACTGCCCCACTTCTTCTATCTCTGTTTGGTTCATAAGTCATGACTAAGAGATGATAAAGTGGTAGCAAGGCCCTATGAGCTTAGGCATCTTCACTAGCATTTTCCCAAGGCTAGGCAAGAGGCATTACATTCCTAATGTTGATAAGGAGCTAATTCAGAAGAAATACCTAGAGGACGTTGAAATGGACAAGGCAAATTTAAAGCTCCTAATGGATTAGAAAAGTCCCGTAATATGTAATCCTTTAGGTTCTGAGCATGTTGTAACTGACTTAGAGCAAGATGTCTATCTATTGCAACAGCAACCCCTTTTTTGGAAGTCATATAAAGGGTCTACTCCGAGCATCATTATCATCATCAAACTGAATGAATTGATATTAAAACTACTGTTTCCAGGTTCAAGGAATGGATGCGACCCAATTCCATAGATTGGCTTCACATGTGGAGTGAATGCTTGACTGCAAGCAGGCAATAAATCGACATCAAGTGAAGATAGAACACTACCAAGCTTCAAGAATGCTTTACTTTTGTGGGACGTGAACAGAGAAAGCCAAAAAACCAGAGATTTATATGGAAGAAAATAAAGAAATCCTGTCAGAGATACCTATTTGATTTTTATTTGCTACATCCTTAATTGCTAATGCCCAAAACTTAACAATTCATGTTTTTGGGGATGAAGTGACTTATTTAATTGGGAATGAATCTTTTTTGTAGTTTCTTCACCTTTAAGCAATGAATGGATTCAGAAAGTTGTGTTTGGTGAGTTTTAAGAAGTCTGAAGGGTGTTTATCCCTTGGGAACAACTTTATTAAGCTTCCTAAAGATTTAATGGAAAGTCTGTTATCCATCTCCTATATAAGCCTAAGGACTTAGGCGAATTTGCATCTGTCAACTAGAACAATTTATTCTCCTTTTCATTTGCAAGAGTCTCTCCTCATGTAATTTTCCTGTCGCCATCTTTAATATATTCATTGCTGGGACATGACCAAAGTTTCAATATCACTCAGCTTAATTTTGTCCTGGCATAGGCTCTCAAGCTTCTGTTCTTTACAGGATGTCTATTTTCCATTGGTGTTGCAGAATATTGAACAAATTCTTACAAGGATAAGTTGGTCTGGAAAGAAAACTTGGTAGGACCAGTGGTATCGAGATGAAATGGTATTCACGTAAAAATGAACATAAAAGGGGTTTCCTTGGGGGTGAAGGGGAAAATTCATTTTCTTTTTTCAAGAACTCAAGGTTAAGCCAAAATGAAAGGGTGACCAAAAGCGTGAATTCAAGGGCTTCAGTCTTGAGTTGGCTCCTCTTTGCAGGAAGAGAAGTTCATTCCATCACATGTGCATATGTGCACATATTTATCCAAAAGGGCAGTTCTACACCTGCTAGTTGCCAATGCTTCCTATTGTCAATTAATCTATCACTACTGTGCCAGCTGAACCCAGGGAATTACACAACCTAATGGAGTGTAAGCTGAGAAACTGTGTGTCTAACAAAGCATACCTGCGCATCATACATAACGAATACAGCAAAAACGGCAGACATTCCAAAAATTGGATCCGAGAAACCCCTGCATTTTGAAGAAGAGTGGTGCATTAGACTGAATAGTGCTTGAACGGCCGACTTATGAGAATCTAAACTCTAAAAGTGTCAGATTCAATAATGTCGAGTTCATTAGAAAACATATAAAAGAACAAGTGTCCAAGCAGGCGCGAAACAAAGCATGAAATTCTATTTTTACCTTTCTAGGCCTAGGCAAGTGGTGGCGGCCATAACCCCCTGCAAAAATAGAAAGAGGCGAGCATCAGAAATTTGAGCCGACACCGTAAGATAGCGATTGTGCTGTGGCGGAAGAACACCACGTGTAAGAATTGCGCATGAACGAGAACTAAACTACGCTCGACGACTTCGTGCAACGACTAACAACGATCGGGTTATCGTTTGTAGATAAGTAGTCTGCACGTACAGCTGAATGGGAGGACGGCATTCCTCCGGCCCGGACCGCCGCCCAGAGATCGAGACCGTTCCCAGTTAAGGTCGAGGTGAAAGGTTTCGACAGCTGGCCAATCGCACAAGCAAGAGCGGCCGATATCAAAACCTGCAGAAGCACGAAGCCAGGTTAAAAGGGGATTGGTAACTCGTTGTGGACAATTGCAACCGCTGGTGGCGATCACCTTGTTCTGTGCGAGCTCTGCGACCTCCTCCACTCCGATCTTCAGAGAGGCGGCCGGGAACGAGCATCGTCTGGAGGGGCGGGAATGGAAGAGACGCTTGTGCAGCATCCTGGATTGCCGGGAGGAGAGGGCGAGAAAGGGGACAAAGGAAGAGGTCGCAAGGGAAGAGGAAGCATAGCGTGGCATGTTGCTCCTGCCGCCCACACCTCTCTCTCTCGCTCGCCTGCTCGCTCGCTCGCCTTTAGCGCGCGCATCGGCTGGACAGACGCTGAGTTGCTGCCCATTTGGGGTGTGGTGAGTCCCTCGCCGGGGAGAATTTTTATCCGATTTATTGCCTAATTTGTTTGTGGTCGTTGCTCTCCCTTCTTTCGTTCACCACCTGTGGCCGCTCCCTTCGACCGTGTGGTCGCTGAGCCATGACTGCCCGCGACGAACTGTTGTGTTGAATCCGGAGGACGAAAGTTTACATAGAAATCTTCTTATGTACATATTTACACGGGAGAAATACTTACATTGTATATTTGTGTTTCGGTTGCAAGTGGATTTCTAAAGCTTTAAGTTAGGTTCATAAATATTTGACTTGCACTTACAAAATTTAACTTGAACTCATAAAATAATGTGTCAGATACATTAGATTATATACAAGTGTACTCTTTCACTAAATATTTCTCTTTACACAAATATAAAAGGTCTTATATATTAAAACATTTCTTTGAGATGTAAATGCAAAAAGAAATGATTAATATTTAAAAGGGATGCGTACCTGCTGAAAGTTAAACGCAATGCCCAAGGTTGGCTGACATTGCAAAGAACAAAGATAGGGGTAATTTAAACATGTTTATAGAACATATTTTTAGATTTTTTAACATATTATCTCTTGAAATGTATTAATATTCCACATAATAGACTTGTTATTTCTTGTAGGGGTGTTTGTTGCTCTTTTTCTCCTGTTTTCTCAAATTAAAAAGAGAGTCCGTTGTCCCAATATAAGGCTCAGAGAACTCACAACTTTAAAAGATGCGCCCCCCTCGAGTTTTACATTTTTCTCGTCAGAATGAAAATGAAAAATACACATTTCACAACTAAAAAATAAGAATATTGAAGAGGGCGATTCATACTTTTTAGATTTTTTTTAACATACTATCTCTTGAAACGTATTAATATTCCACATAATAGACTTGATATTTCTTATAGGGATGTTTTGTTGCTTTTTTCCCCCTCTTTTCTCTCAAATTAAAAAGAGAATACTAGGCTCCTGTCCGTTTTTCCAAATACAAGGCCCAGAGAACCCGCAACTTTAAAGGATGAGCCCCCCTCGAGTTTTGCATTTTTTTCCATTAGAATGGAAAATACACATTTCACAACTAAAAAATAAGAATATTGAAGAGGGTGATCTTGGTAATGTAGTCGGAGTGAGATCGTCTTTTTGCACCTCTCGCTTCTGCAAAATAGAAAGAGAATTAGTGGTCCTAGGAAGGGATTCTTATGGATAACCCTCTGATGTCTAAGTTAGAACAGACTGAAGCAAATGATAACCAATATCACTCATTACCAAGTTTTCTAGTTTTAGATGGACTTACCTAGGTACAGAGGGCTCCTGAGTATTTATACGCCTTCTCCCCTATGAGTCTCATATCTTATTGAGCCGGTATGGACATGATCATGGGGAGTTAAGAGGGGTGTAATAATAATGGGTATGTTACTGGGAGTTAATGAAATTGAATTCTAACGGTTGCCCATATCTCTCATTGTAACAATCCTGGCATTTATGGAGATTCATGGGTGTAGATTAAGTGGGAAACATTTCCCCTCTTCGGTGCATCTGAGATAATAAAGACTGGGATAATACCCCGAGAGCCATGTTAGGCTTTTTTGAGATAACCTTACTGGGAAACTGGATAAATATCCTAGGATAGTGTTGAGGGGATGTCTAGGATATCACTCCACCTTAGCGTGTTCTGAGACAATATCCCAGGAGTGTTCTCCCATGAGCCAGCTATAACGTCGCGCATTTTTCGGATCCTTGTGGATCTTGTGTTCAGCGCTTGTGAGGCTAATGTGTGGCCAATGTGACTTGTGTTTGGTGTGCGCGTGCGTTTTTGGGGCTTACTGGGCTGATAGTTTGGGCCTACAGCACCCCAGGGTTCTCTGCCTGTGATCGCGACAGCAGGGGATGTCGCGTTCTGAACGCGACACTCTTGCCCGTCGTATTCTTATTGCCGCTTTGTGGCGCTGATGGTCTGCATGTGCGCCACGTGTTGGGTACTAGGTGACCTGCAGACGACAGCTGATGGGAAGGCGACGCTTAGCTCCGTCGCGATTAGGTCGCGACGCGACGATGCGTCGCGATTTCAACCGTCGAGGGTTTTTAAATAACCCTGGCCAGGCAGAACTGCAACGGGTTCTGCTCGGTCAGGGGGAGAGGTCGTGCGGGTTTCCTGGAGGATTTCGGCGTGGAAGCTCGTGGGTTGGCGTGTTCTCACCGCGGGAAGCTCGCATGAAACGGAAGAAACGTCAGGGGATCGCCGTACTGCGCGTTCTTCACGAAGGTAGGGTGACTCCTCCTATTTTTCGGGCTGAGGATTGCGTAGGTTAGTGGTTTGATCAAGTATTTGCTTTCCTAACAATACATACCATGACTAGGGATTCACAAAAGCATGAAAAATATGAATTAAGGGTGGTTTGCATGGCATAGAATGGTAATCCATGGAGAGGATCCCGTATTAGGGTTTCTGCTTGTGAAGGCGACGGAACCCCCTGTCGCGATCTGATCGCGACAGGTCAACTGGTCACGTTCAGGTGGGGAACGCGACATATAGGTGCGTCGCGTTCATGTGGTGAACGCGCCACGTCGGGCTATCGCATTCTGAAGGCGACACAGGCCCATGTCGCGACCACAGTCGAGTGGTCTGAATGTGCATGACTTATGTGATATGATTATCCGATTCTTATTATTCGATGTACTTGGTAATACCGTGTGGTGCATTGGCACCCATGGCGCTCTGGGAGCGCATGTTTACGAGGCTAGCGTGTTGGTTACGTAGCTAGCTAGTGGTTTGTGTGTTGGCGTGGTATGCACGCGAGTTGCACTGTGTTCACGTGTTGTGGACAGTCGGTACTCGTGAATTTTGTCAGATTTCACGTGGTTTTGTGGTGCGCACGTGGTTTGTGTGCGTGGCAGGTAGTACGACGCCTACCGTGGTTACCTCTCCAGTTGGGTGCCCCAAGTTCTCTGTGAGCCAGGCTGTTAGTTCGGGGCTTGTCCCGGTACTTGTGTTGTACCGTCGAGGTCTGCGTCATTTGTCCTGGACACCCTCACTCCTTTGTTTGAGTTGTACGTTCGGCTGAGGGAAAGACGACAGTGGGACAGTGACTCTTGAGTTTGTTTTTAGTCACTTGTAGCGCGCTCTTAGTTAGGGGTACGGACACCGGTAGTCGACACTGGTCCCCAGCTAGTCCTTTCCAATGCCTCACTCTAGAGTGCTCAGGCCAGAGACCCTAGAGGTGCCAGGCATGGGCCAGCGGTTGTGTACCCGCAGGAGTGGTGTTTAGTTGGTCTCCACAGTTGTTTGACTTTTCCACGTGGAGCGGCAGCTGGACCTTTCGTCCGTGGCTGCGAGACTGAGAGGTAGACCTGTGTTTGTTTGTCCGAGTCAGTTATTTGTGTCACGAACCAGTCTACGTGACTCGAGTGTGGCGGTCCCTACTTTAGCTCGTACACGTGATTGAGTTTTCTGTTTATTTATTTATGTCGTTTAATATAGGCGGCAAATGGTAAATATATTTATTGCTTTAATAACCTGCGTGGTTGTGTTATAAATTCCTAGTATAGTTTACTGCTTCCGTACTTGTATATGGTTTGCTCGAGTTGGGGGAGTTCCCTACTGAGCCAGTGACTAGTGAGGCTCACCCCTACTCCCCACAGGCGAAGGCGAGGAGGAGGTTTCGTTACCGTCTTCCAGTTCGAGGCCGCGTCGCAGCGGTGTTGGGCCAGTGCCTCCAGCAGTGTAGTTTCTTTCCTCAGTTGTACTAGTTTACCTCGGGGTATGCCCCATGCTCCTGTACTTTCTTGTACTTTTGTTGAAATTTGGCTATGTAAATCTTGTACTTTATATATGAAATGGTAAATCATATATGTGATCAAGTGTGTTCCTTTCTGTTTTTCACAGACTCGTGTATGGTATCCCTTGCGAGGCTACGACCCATTCGCGGGAGGCGGACTCGGATCAAGTTTGTTAATTGTTTAACGGGCTTGAACGAGGCGTTCCATCACAGTTGGTATCAGAGCGAGGTCTGTGTAAATATAAAGGAACTGGGAAATTATATAGCCATATTTCTACATTTGTACATTGCTGGTAGCTGACTCTAGTTTTGTAATGACTAGTTTTGTTCGTAATTGATATATTATTTGTGCAGGAAGTTGAGATGGCTGATAGAAGGATTGGGGTGGTGGAGGAGAGGACCCAGAAGAGTCCACTCAGCATATGATTGAGAGGATTTGGGAAAGCCTCACCGATATTCAGATGAGGATGGATCAGCAGGCACCGGTACCTCCAGCAGCAATACCACCAGTTGCTGGAGTACCTGTGGCCCCTGTTGCACCACCGCCAAGGGTGGAGGTACCTTATGTGGCACCTGTACCACCACCACCAGTAATGGCAGCAGAAGAGCCAGTGATGCAAGTTGAAAAGTTTCTGAGGTTGCAGCCGCCCACTTATACAGGAGGGTCGAATCCAGATACTGCAGAGCACTGGATTCATGAGATTGAAAGTTTCTTTACGACCATGAGGTGTCCAGTAGTGGATAAAGTTGTGCTAGCCACATACCAGTTGAGAGGCTTTGCGCAGTAATGGTGGCGTCTGAAGATGCAGACCACCTTTGCAGGCAGGACAGAGGAGGTTATTACCTGGCCGGAATTTCTCGAGGCATTTAATGACACATTCTTTCCACTTCAAGTGCAGCAGGCAAAAAGAGAGTAATTCCGGACACTTCAGCAAGGTAATACCTCAATTTTAGAATATCAAATGCGATTTATGGCACTTAGCCGATATGCACCTTATGTAGTATCAGATAATGCTATGATGGTTGAATATTTTATTCGGGATTTGAGAGAAGAGTTGTAGAATGTGGTGATACCGTTAATGTGTAGAACAATTGAGGAGGCAGCCCAGAGAGCAGCTACACTTGAGAGGTCTATTCGGGCTCGTCAGGCAAGCGGGTCAGGTTCGGGTAGTTTTCGGCTACCTCAGCAGGCAGCAGGAGTTAGTAGGGGAAAGGCTCCAGCAGGACCTTCTTCTTCAGGTTTTGGTAAATGGGGTCAGAAATTAAAGCAAGTATTTAAGGGCAAAAGAAGAGGAGGCCTTCAGCAGTTTCAGCAGGGGTGTGACTATAAGCCAGAGGTAGAAGAATCGCAACAGAGCACTGCCAGGCAGCCCACTATTCCACCAGGTTACAAGTGTTATAATTGTAATCATCCAGGGCATTTGATCTGCAATTGCCCCTATCCGAGAGAATATGGGTATGGTAGAGGTGTTCAGTAGCAGCAGCCCCAACAGTCATTAGCAGGTCGTGGTGGAGGTGCACCACAGCAACGAGGTAGGGGCCGGGTTATGGCTATCACCCGTGCCCAGGCAGAGGCATCGAACATGATAGAAGGTATAATACCTATCTATGATTTTTCAGCCAGAGTTTATTTGATTTAGGTGCTTCTCATTCTTTCATTTTCGAAGAATTTCTGGATTGTATGGCTCATCCTCTAGAAGAGAAGTCATGTGAATTAATAGTGGAGATTCCCTCAGGTGAGTTTATGCTCACCTCGTATTACATAGATGAAGCTCCTATTGTGGTTCAAGGGAATCAGATGCCGGGCCGGTTGTATGCTCTTCAGTTGTCTGATTATGATATCATTTTGGGTATGGATTGGTTAGAAGCTTATGGAGCTATGTTAGATTGCAGAAAGAAAAGAATCAAATTTTGTCACCCTAATGGTACAGTGTTTGAATATCAAGGTATGCCCTCTCGTACTTCTAAGTTTATGATTTCTGCAATTAAAGCTAGAAAATTAGTTAATGAGGGATATGTACCTTATTTAGCTGCTGTAAGTTTGGTTGAGGCTGATAAGTCAATAGAAGCAGTTCCCGTGGTTAGGGAATTTGCAGATGTTTTTCCAGATGATTTGTCGGGTTTAGCTCCACACAGGGAGGTAGACTTTACCATTGAGTTGTTGCCAGGCCCATGTCAATCTCTAAAGCTCCATATCGGATGGCGCCGACAGAACTTAAAGAATTGAAAAAGCAGTTAGAAGAATTGTTGGAAAAAGGGTTCATTAGGCCGAGTCACTCCCCATGGGGGGCACCAGTGTTGTTTGTAAGAAAAAAAGATGGAAGTTTTAGAATGTGTATTGATTACAGAAAATTGAATGAGGTGACCATAAAGAATAAGTACCCTTTACCTAGAATTGATAATCTGTATGATCAATTGCAATTAGCTAAGGTATTTTCTAAAATTGATTTAAGGTCAGGGTACCACCAGTTGAGAATTAGAGAGGGTGATATTGATAAAACAACATTTAGGACCCGATATGGTCACAATGAGTTTGTGGTTATGCCATTTGGGCTAACCAATGCTCCTGCAGCTTTTATGGATCTGATGAACATGATTTTTCATCCGTATTTGGACCAGTTCATTGTGGTCTTTATAGATGATATTCTGATTTACTCAGCATCTGAAGAGGAGCATGCAGTGCATTTGAGATTTGCCTTGCAGTTATTAAGAGATAATCAGTTGTTCGCCAAATTCAGTAAGTGTTAATTTTGGCTAAAAGAGATTCAGTTCTTGGGCCATGTCATATCAGCTGAGGGAGTGGCAGTTGACCCAAGTAAAGTGAAGGCAGTGATGAAATGGGAGGTGCCTAAGACAATTACTGAAATTAGAAGCTTTTTGGGGTTAGCAGGCTATTATAGGCGTTTCATTCAAGATTTTCTAGGATTGCGGCACCCATGACTAGATTGACTAGAAAGGGTGTGCCATTTGTATGGTCTGGTGAATGTCAAAGAAGTTTCATGGAATTAAAGAAGAGGCTTACAACGGCACCAGTATTGACATTACCGACAGGTAATGGTGGTTTTGTTGTATATATAGATGCATCTAGAAGAGGACTTGGCGCAGTGGTAATGTAGCATAGCAAGGTAATAGCTTATGCGTCCAGGCAATTGAAACCAGCAAAAGAGAATTACCCCACTCATGATTTAGAGCTAGCAGCAGTTGTGTTTGCCTTAAAGATGTGGAGGCATTATCTATATGGCGAGAGATTTGAAATTTTTACAGATCATAAAAGTTTAAAGTATATCTTTTCCCAGAAAGACTTGAATCTCCGTCAGCATAGATGGGTGAAGTATTTAAAATATTATGATTTTAGTTTGGCTTACCATCCGGGTAAGGCCAATGTGGTGGCTGATGCCCTAAGCAAAAAAGCATATTTAAGTTAAATGATGATCAAGGAATGGAAGTTGTATGAGGAGATAGTGGAGAACTCCTTGTATGTCCCAAGCAGTCAACGACGAGCAATATTAGCTAGTAGTGCTATGGAGCCGTCACTGTATTGGCAAATTGTTGAGGCCCAGAGAGCGGATGTAAATTTAGTTGAAATTGTGAAAATAGAAGGAGTTGTTATTGATGATAGCTGTGTGGTCAGGCTTAGTGGCAGGTTATTTGTGCCAACAGAAAGAGAAGTAAAATAGAGAGTATTAGAAGAGGCCCATAAATCCCGGTACACTATTCACCCCAGTAGTACCAAGATGTATCAGGATATGAAGAAACATTTTTGGTGGCCTCATATGAAAAAGGAAATAGCAGAATTTGTTTCAAGATGTGTAGTTTGTCAACAAATCAAGGCAAAACATCAGAAGCCTGGAGGTTTATTGCAACCATTACCCATTTCGCAATGGAAATGGGATGATATTGCTATGGACTTTATAGCAGGCTTTCCAAGGTCAGTAGCAGGACATAATGGAATATGGGTATTTGTTGATAGGCTAACCAAGGTATGCAGGTTAGTAGCAGTAAGTTTGTCCTGTTCAGTGGACAGATTAGCAAAGGTTTATGTTGATAGAATTATTCAACTGCATGGTATCCCGAAGTCTATTGTTTCTGATAGGGATCCCAGGTTTACTTCTGGTTTTTGGAGGAGCTTGCAGAGAGTAGTTGGCACCGAGTTGAGATATAGCTCAGCTTACCACCCCAGACTGATGGTCAGAAAGAGAGGACTATTCAGACAATTGAAGACATGTTGCGAGCATGTTGTTTAGTTTGGGGTGGTAGTTGGGAGCAGCATCTGGGTATGGTTGAATTTGCTTATAATAATAGTTATCATACCAGCCTCGGAATGGCACCATATGAAGTGGGAGAAAGGCAAATGGTAGGCCCTGAGTTGATACAACAAACTACTGAAATGATAAAGTTTATTAAAGAAAAGTTGCAGACAGCTCAGAGTAGGCAAAAAGGTTATGTTGATAATCGAAGGAGACCACTTCAATTTGAAGTTGGAGACTTTGTCTTTCTGAGAGTTTCTCCTACTAAAGGTATTGTGCGGTTTGGTAAGAAAGGAAAGTTGAGTCCAAGGTATGTGGGACTTTCAAGTGTTAGAGAAAATTGGAAAGATAGCCTATATACTTGATTTTGCAGATGTTCATGATATTTTTTATGTCTCCATGTTAAAAAGTGTATTGAAGACCCAGCTCAAATAATCAGTTATCATGGGGGAGATTTGAGGTCAGATATGTCTATGCCAGAATATCCAGTGCAAATTACAGGCCATAAAACAAGGAAGCTAAGGAACAAAGAAATTGAGTTAGTTAAGGTCAGGTGGGAAAATAGACTGGGAGGTGAGGATACCTGGGAGCTAGCTGAAGAAATGGTTAAGGGGTATCCTTACTTGTTTGAATAAAGTTTTAAATCTTTTTAGATGATAGTATTTGTAATTATGTTTTAAAGTAGAATGTATTTGAAATGTGTTATGGATTTCGAGGTCGAAATTTCTTTTTAGATGATAGTAATGTAACGTCGCGCATTTTTCGGATCCTTGTGGATCTTGTGTTCAGCGCTTGTGAGGCCAATGTGACTTGTGTTCGGTGTGTGGGTGCATTTTCAGGGCTTACTGGGCCGATAGTTTGGGCCTACAGCACCCCAGGGTTCTCTATCTGTGATCGCGACAGCAGGGGATGTCGCGTTCTGAATGAGACACTCTTGCCCGTCGCGTTCTTGTTGCCGCTTTGTGGCGCTGATCGTCTGCATGTGCGCCACGTGTTGGGTGTTGGGTGACCTGCAGACGTCAGCTGATGGGAAGGCGATGCTTAGCTCCATCGCGATTAGGTCGCGACTCGACGATGCATCACGATTTCAACCGTCGAGGGTTTTTAAATAACCCTGGCCAGGCAGAACTGCAATGGGTTCTGCTCGGCCAGGGGGAGAGGTCGTGCAAGTTTCCTGGAGGATTTCGGCGTGGAAGCTCGCAGGTTGGCGTGTTCTCTCCGCGGGAAGCTCGCGTGAAACAGAAGAAACGCCGAGGGATCACCGTACTGCGCGTTCTTCGCGAAGGTAGGGTGACTCCTCCTATTTTCCGGGCTAAGGATTGCGTAGGAAAATGGTTTGATCAGTTATTTGCTTTCCTAACAATAGATACCATGACTAGAGATTCACAAAAGCATGAAAAACATGAATTAAGGGTGGTTTGCATGGCATAGAATGGTAATCCGTGGAGAGGATCCCGGATTAGGGTTTCTGCCTGTGAAGGCGACGGAACCCCCTGTCGCGATCTGATCGCGACAGGTCAACTGGTCGCGTTCAGGTGGGGAACGCGACATATAGGTGCGTCGCGTTCAAGTGGTGAACGCGCCAAGTCGGGCTGTCGCATTCTGAAGGCGACACAGGCCCATGTCGCGACCACAGTCGAGTGGTCTAAATGTGCATGACTTATGTGATATGATTATCCGATTCTTATTATTTGATGTACTTGGTAATACTGTGTGGTGCATTGGCACCCGTGGCGCTCTGGGAGCGCATGTTTACGAGGCTAGCGTGTTGGTTACGTAGCTAGCTAGTGGTTTGTGTGTTGGCATGGTATGCACGCGAGTTGCACTGTGTTCACGTGTTGTGGACAGTCGGTAATCGTGAATATTGTCGGATTTCACGTGGTTTGTGCAGTGCACACGTGGTTTTGTGTGCGTGGCAAGTAGTACGATGCCTACCGTGGTTACCTCTCCAGTTGGGTGCCCCAGGTTCTCTGTGAGCCAGGCTGTTAGTTCGGGGCTTGTCCCGGTACTTGTGTTGTACCGTCGAGGTCTGTGTTGTCTGTCCTGGACACCCTCACTCCTTTGTTTGAGTTGTACGTCTGGCTGAGGGAAAGACGACAGTGGGACAATGACTCTTGAGTTTGTTTTAGTCACTTGTAGTGCGCTCTTAGTTGGAGGTACGGACACCGATAGTCAACACTGGTCCCCAGATAGTCCTTTCCAGTGCCTCACTCTAGAGTGCTTCGGCCAGAGACCCTAGAGGTGCCAAGCATGGGCTTGTGGTTGTGTACCCACAGGAGTGGTGTTTAGTTGGTCTCCACAGTTGTTTGACTTTTCCACGTGGAGCGGCAGCTGGACCTTTCGTCTGTGGCTGCGAGACTGAGAGGTAGACCTGTGTTTGTTTGTGCGAGTCAGTTACTGGTGTCGCGAACCAGTCTATGTGACTCGAGTGTGGCGGTCCCTACTTTAGCTCGTACACGTGATTGAGTTTCGCCGTTTATTTATTTATTTCATTTAATATAGGCAGAAAATGGTAAATATATTTATTGCTTTAATAACCTGCGTGGTTGTGTTATAAATTGCTAGTATAGTTTACTGCTTCCGTACTTGCATATGGTTTGCTCGAGTTGGGGGAGTTCCCTACTGACCCAGTGACTAGTGAGGCTCACCCCTACTCCCCACAGACGAAGGCGAGGAGGAGGTTTCGTTACCATCTTCTAGTTCGGGGCCGCGTCGCAGCGGTGTTGGGCCAGCGCCTCCAGCAGTGTAGTTTATTTCCTCAGTTGTACTAGTTTACCTCGGGGTATGCCCCAGGCTCCTGTACTTTCTTGTACTTTTGTTGAAATTTGGCTATGTAAATCTTATACTTTATATATGAAATGGTAAATCATATATGTGATCAAGTGTGCTCCTATCTGTTTTTCACGGACTCGTGTATGGTATCCCTTGCGAGGCTACGTCCCGTTCGCGGGAGGCAGACTCGGATCAAGTTCGTTAATGGTTTAACAGGCTTGAACGAGACATTCCGTCACACCAGCTATCCCTTAGGAATCAATCTTGATAAAAGGGGGCATTATGTGGGCCAATGGGCCACTCATGGCATTTTTAGTGGGCCCTTGTGGACTGTCTCTAAGTGGGCCATTAATTTGAGATGGACTGAAGATAGAAATAACCCTCTCCACTTTCCCCCACATTCTTGCATTAAGTTAAGTAAGGAGTAGTTTTTATGTTTTTAGGGTGAGTAGTGCCAGGTAGTCAATCATCCTCCGGAGTTGCCTGAAAGCCCATCACTAACGTCACATCATAGGCCATAAATGGCCTTATACATGATTCGAGGTATCAATCTCCTACACCTTGCCATCAAGAAGCACCATTTTTTGAAGCGCCTGCTTGTCTATCAGAGGATATCAACGGTACCTTTTCGTAGACTACGCTTCGTATAGAGAGTGAGTTGGTAGCCGCCAATGAGATTCTCAATGTCGCTTGATGATGCCACGCATTGGTGGTGAAAATGCCTTATGGGAAATGCTGCCCCTTTTAAAATTAGGGGGAAAAAATCAACTTTCTCCAGATTTCTCTCGCTTTTCTTCACCACTAGCGTACCTTTTCTAGCTTTCCGAGCTTCCTTGGGGCCTAAACATTTTAGGAGTGGCCCTACAAAAGATCTCCTGTATAGTTGATTATCATAAATGACAAACTTTCGAGATTGATGCTTGAGTCGCCTAGATTCATGAGGATCAGGGGGAACCTACCCATCCCTTAACTAGACGATGTAAGGCAATTGCCAACTATCTGTCGGCTCTTCAATCTCTTCTATCTTGGTGCTGGGGTGATCCAATTCCTCTAGAAGAATGGATCAGGGGCCTGAAGGAGTTGATGATGAAGCTAACCGGGACAAAGCATTAACCTGGGAGTTAGACTCTTGGGCTATTTGAGAAACATCACTTTCCAAGTTAGATTTGAATATTTGATCATCTGTGACTCCCTAGCTTCATATTATTCATTGTATTGGCTAGCAACCAACAATGAGTCAGTGTAAATTTTTACTCTCTCATCCCCCAACTTATTTGCCATTTGACCCCCTGAGATAAGTGCCTCGTACTCAGTAGCATTGTTGGAGGCTTGAAGTTAAACTTCAAGGCATACTGAAATTTGAGACCTTCAAGCATCTGGAGAATTATGCCAGCTCCACTCTCGGATGAACAAGAGGAACCATCTATGAAGAGTTCCCATGAGGGACCCTAGGGTAGTTGTGGATCTTTAGCAAGCGCAGTGAGTTCAGCTATAAAATCAAAGAGTGCTTGAACTTTAATTGTAGTTTTGGGCCGATAAGATATATCATAGGCCCCCAATGCCACTGCCTATTTGATAAGTGGCTAGAGGCTTTAGGGTTGGAGACAATGTATCACAGAGGCTTGTCGGTCAACACTACGATGTTGTGGCCTTGAAAATTAGGTCATAAATGCTTGGCAGCCATAACTAGTGCCAACACCAACTTGTCTATGGTAGGATATCGCCTCTCAACATCTAGCAAAACTTTGCTGACATAATAGACATGCCTCTAGACACTGTTGTCTTCACGAACAAGCATTGAGCTAACTATCGAGGGAGTCATAGAAAGATATGGGTACAATACTTCTTCTGAGACCGGCTTGGATAGAGTCAAAGGTGACTACAAATAATCTTTAAGCTCGGTAAAGGCTTTCTCACATTCTTTATCCCAATCTGTGGCAGGAGATGTACGTGCCCCTCTTAGCAATTTAAAGAAAGGGACACATCTCTCTACTGCTCATGACATTAAGTGGTTGAGGGCTACGACTTGTCCAGTTAGTCATTGGACATCCTTGATATTTCTCAACCATTGCATTTATTAGATAGCCCATATTTTGTCTGAGTTAGCTTCTATTCCACGGTGCATGATAAGAAAACCCAGAAATTTGCTAGATTGTACACCAAAAGTACACATAGCTGGGTTTAATTTCATAATATACCTACGAAGTATCTTGAACGTCCCTATAAGGTCCGAGAAGTGTTGGTCTGCCTTGGGGGATTTGACCTGCATATCATCAATGTAGACATCCATGTTGTGTCCAATTTGAGTTTCGAACATCTAGTTGATAAACCTCTGATAAGCTAGCCTGGTGTTTTTTAACGTGAAGGGTATTCAGATATAACAAAAGATCTCGAAGTCTATGATGAAAGCCATCTTTCTGGTGTCTTTTGGGTGCATTATGATCTGGTGGTATCTTGAATAAGCATCTAGGAAACTTAGAAATTTGTTTCTAGTTGTAGAATCCACCAATTGATCTATTCTGGGTAAAGGATAGCAGTCCTTCAACATAGTTTTGTTGGGGTCGGTGAAGTCTACGTGCACCCTCCACTTCACATTTGGCTTTAGCACCAACACCGTATTGGCAAACCAAATAGGGTACTAAACCCTAATGAAGAGGTCGGTTCGCAAACCTTTTTTGACCTGCTCCTTGATGATGATTTGCCTTTCTGGGGCATGCTTCCTCTGTTGCCCAGTTGACAAGCTCAGAGGGGGGGGGGGGGTGAATGGGTCTTTAAAAAATCTATCTAGGTGACACTTGTATGAAAAAATATACACAAAAACAATCTTCGATGTTGGTTAGCAACGGTTAGTGTGAATAACAAAGCCACAAAGAATCAATCACACAACACAAGGAATTATCCTGGTTCGGACCTCCTTTCCTTAGGAGTCCTACGTCCAGTCCCTGAGCAACAACTCAGGATTTCACTAACTAGGGTACAGTCCCCCTATGGACACTACAACACCCAGCTCCGTTGGTCTTCCTTCACACCAGAAGGGAACAACAGCACCCTGGATACCCCACCAGGTCTTCCTTCACAACCGAAGGGAAACAACACCCTAGATCCCACTAGGTCTTCCTTCACAACCGAAGGGAAACATCACCCTGGATCCCACCAGGTCTTCCTTCACAACCGAAGGGAAACAACACAAGAGAGTAGAATGAATTCAAGCCCCTAGACCAAGCTTTTACAAGTCAAGATCTGAAGCAACAAGTACTGAGAGCAAAAGATCTAAACAAGGCACACTCTCAGAACTACAAGGGCTCTCTTAGAAATTCTATTACAGCACAGACAGCGAAGAGCTAAGGATGATGAGGAATGATATTCTTGGCTCTAGACTTCTTGAAGAAGAATTTGAATGCTTGAATGCGAGATGCTTGTTCTCCACTCGGGTTACTTGTCATTCATCTCTTCTATCTTGTATTTATATCTCCTTTTGAAATACGGCCGTTGAAGTAACCGTTGTCTCTTAGACTGGTAGACGTTAGACTGCTTGACATTTGGAAGCTTCAACAATCTTTTATCCATTTGAGAACGCAAAGAGATATGGTCTTCTGGCGTCTATATGGTCCAACGTTGTATGACAGAATGTCTTTAGGACCCTGCACACATTAAATGCTAGAACAGTAGACAGCTAGGTTGTCTCTTGTTGTCAGTAAACGTTGATGTGAGTATTCACCAAAATAGCAATGCCAAATAGCTTGTTCTAAAAGATGTTGACAGAATATGCACAATAGTAAAAGGATATCATCTGCATGCATGCAGAGATACGTTCTGTCTTCATTAAATGCACAGCAGTCAGACAGATAAGAGAAGACTTTGACTATTCAACGGTTTAAGAGATAAGATAAATGTCAAGTCGATATAAACCATAAAGTCGTTGTCTATATGACTTATGAAATCGTTATGAATACCAACAAGTCATTATAGAGAGCAAATCGTTATAGAGAGCAAGTTTATGTGTTCAACAAAGAAATCGTTATGAACACTTAACAAATCATTATGAGCTTTTAAAGAAATCATTGCAAGAAGCAAATCGTTATGAGCTCTAAAGAAATCGTTGTGCGAAGCAAGTTGTTATGAGTTCTAAAGAAATCGTTGTGCCAAAGCAAATCGTTATGAGCTCTAAAGAAATCGTTGCTCGTTATGAGCTCTAAAGAAATTGTTGCGCAAAGCAAATCGTTATGAGTTCTAAAGAAATCGTTGCGCAACGCAATCGTATGAATTCTAAAGAAATCGTTATGATTACTTAAGAAATCGTTACGGCGAGCAAGTCGTTGCGAATTCTCAAAAATCGTTATGATAACTTACAAAATCGTTACGGCGAGCAAGTCATTGTGAATTCTAAAGAAATCGTTATGATAACTTAAGAAATCATTACGGCGAGCAAGTCGTTGCGAATTCTAAAGAAATCATTATGATAACTTACGAAATCGTTACGGCGAGCAAGTCGTTGCGAATTCTAAAAAAATCGTTATGATAACTTATGAAATCGTACGGAGAGCATGTCGTTGCGAATTCTAAAGAAATCGTTATGATGACTTAAGAAATCGTTACGACGAGCAAGTCGTTGCGAATTCTAAAGAAATCGTTATGAGAACGATTTGTTTGTAATCAAACGATGTCACAGTAAAGAAGTCGTTGTGACTTTCAACAGAAGTCGATGTGGACTTAGAGAAATATGATCTAGAAATAATTAATGCTTCAGAAATATAATGCTTACCAATATTGGCTTGATTGACCTTGGCCTTGGAGTATTTCATATACTTAAGACTTAGAGAATTTTGATAAGATTTTGTTAATTACCAAAATACATGTATATTTAAACATTTCGTGGGGATAGACTGATCATCAATCTCGCCCTTTTTGGTAATGACAAAAATTATCAATAAGCATGAATATTTCCGGAAAGTATTTTAAACATGCTAAGTATTTTTCTAAATCTGAAGATTTTCGGAATGTATTTCAGACATGCTAATTTTCTCCCCCTTTTTGTCAGTAAGCAAAAAGATAATCTTCGACAAAGAAAGAAGAGAAAAGATGGAAGGGCAGACAGCCAACATATATTGATTAGTTTTGAGGATTTACAGATAAGTAATGAGCGGGGGATAACAAGGAGCCAAAGCGCCTGATGACAGGGAGTGCCTGGGGTTCCTGCTCTTCAAAGAAGGCTTGAAAGGCCCCAATATCAATTTGATAGAAAGGTCCCACGGTGGGAGCCATCCTTTTGATGTGAAGCTGCCGTTGATCTGAAATGAAGTCCCCATACTTAACACGGCCAAGGGCTAACTTGTAAGTTAAGAAGGACCCAAAGCTGGCAAAACGAAGAAAGGCTTCAATCTTAGGGGATAGTGAATCTTAAGTGACCGAAACTCTTGCTTTAAGGCAAAGAAAACTTTATATCTTTCGACCCAGGTCAGATAGGAATCCCGGATGAGGTGAAGAGAGTTGGCATCCAAAAATTCACCAGGTGACAGGGGAGGTTGGTTGGAGCTGGCCTGAGAGGCATTTAAATCACTTAGCTGCTGAGCAGACAAGGGATAGAGCTGCATCCACTCTTTAGGAGACAACCGCTCACATTTAGAAAGAATGGGTGCCAGAACGTCTACCTTGATATGCCCCTGAAGATATTGTCTGAATACGAATCTTGGAAAAGATAAATCACGGCCATCTTGCACAAATAATCTGGCCATTACCCTTGCAGCTCTCTCAAAGATAAGTGTTCCCACGACAAAATCCATAATTAGAGCATGGAGAGGTGGAAGGAACACTACATCAGGAATAACCAGGGTGGCAAAATCGACCTGAAGGGGCTCAGTATGAGCTGTGCTTGAATGAGGGCCCTGATGGCTGAACGAAACTGTCCCAACTGAGATTCTGGGAGGCGATTTACATAGCAGTAGTTACTGTACATCTGATACTGCCGGATGAATTTGATTTCTTTCTGAATGAAAGGGCCAAACAAATTTCTGAGATGGATTTGGAACCACTCATAAAGGGGAAGAGGAGTTTCCCTAGGCGGATATCGGGCAGCTTGAACTCGTCGGAATTGACTGTACAGGTCTTTGTTGCTCCGATCCCACTGCTCTTCAGTTTTGGCTTCAGTCATGGAGAAGATTTTTGACTGTTGAGCCTTAGAGAGATGGGTATAAGAAAAGATGGTGGTGAGATGTTCAGAAAGATTTTGGAAAGGAAGGCCAAAAATATGGGCAAAAACTACCTTTTGAAGATATTCTTCATAGATAAGTTTCTGCTTGTTGGAGACAGAGAGGGAAAACCAAAGGGGGGGATAGCAAGGTTCAGAAGAGACAGGATGAGAGGATGTGACTCTCCTCTTCTTAGACACAGGACTAGAAGAGCCTATCCTGTGAGAGTGGGTCCCAACAGCCAGGACTGAACGAAGTATTGCTACTTCAAATTCATCCTTAATATCCTGGATTTCTATTTGGGTGAGTTGGGCACCTTCAGGGATAATGGTAATGAAAGAGGGAGGTGTAGGAGGATTGAATATAGAGTCAAGAGTTACTGTAGGAAGAACAAAAGGTTCTGATGTAGAAGGACTAGAAGAGGAAGGTCTAGCTGAAGAGGATGCAGGTGGAAGCTGAGGAGGAGAGGATGGTGGAGAAGGAACAATAGTGGAAGAAGATGGAGATGAGACAAGTTGAGAGGAAAGAGGTTGGGGAGAGGAAACAGATCTTGAACGGGGTCGCTTGAAGGTGGTTGGAGCTGGAGGTGCAGTGGAAGAAGATGGAGGAGAGGGAGTAGCTGGAGTGGTAAGGGAAGAAGAGGCAAGGGGCTCAGGAGCTACAGCCTGGTCTTCTTATTCAGCTACTGGATCCACTGGATTGACTGACTCCTTCTCCGGTCCTGACTCCTGACACAAAGCAGAATCTTCACTAGGCACTTTTTTAGAGGGCTGAACTTCAACATCTGGCCTTGATGGCCCTGCAGGAACTTGAACTGAAGGCCCTGATGGCCGCTCCACAAGATCAACACTGACTTGCCCTAATGGCCCTGCAACAACCTCACTTGGCCCTGAAGGCACACTCTCTTGAGGAGTAGGATCTTTGGGCCCTACTGCCTTCAAAACCTCAGACATCATCAACTTCATAGAGCTTAGTTCCTTATTGAACCACTTCATAGTAACATTTGATTGAAAAATGTCATTTGACAAAGATGCCTGGCGCTCAATGACAGTATTTACAGATGAATGTACTGAGTCCAGGACTGCACCTTGATCATTCAATCGCTTCAAGATGGGCTTTAAGTGCATCTTCTTCAAAGATTTCTTTTGCTTTTTGTGAGCAGTTTTCCTGCTGGGGCTTCCTTTTTCTGCTTGCTCCCCGATCTCTATTGGAGCTTCAAACTGATCTTCACTCACAGGAGCATCTTCAGAGAGTGCCCCTTGAGATGCTGCTTCCTTCTCAATATCTTGTTCCCCCTGAACAGAAGCATCCTCCACACATCTTCCTTGCTCCCCCTGAATAGGAGCATTAATCAATACAGAATCTTCAATGTGGCCAGGTGCCACAGACTGATCAACCAAACTCCCACTGGTGTTTTGATCCACTTGGGAGGAGTGAATGGAGTCTAAGACTTGACGGAGTACAGAAGCCACAAAGGAGGTGGGAAGAGGATCCTCTGATCTTCTGACAGAATCTGATACTTCTGAATTTTCTTTAGCAACTTGAGTCTCCAGTGCAACTTCTGAGATGGAAGCAACTTCCAATGAAGTAAGTGTTGCGGCCTCTCTTGCTGCTGGTTCTGCAACTGCTGATGGACCCTCTGATTCTGCTGCCACTGCTTCGAGTGGACTTCTTGGGCTTCCCCTAGGATGGGTTCACCCTCAGCTACTGAAGTCTTTGTCCAAACTCCGCTGACCACTGAAAAACCGCTTTTCCTTAGATTTCTGGACCTAATTTCTTGGCCCATTTTCTCTACAACTGCGCTAGAGACATCTACTCCAAAGTGCTGAAAGACTTTGGTGAGCAAGTGAGCATAGGGCAGGGATATATTCAACTTACTCTTGGTATCCCATATTTGATCACGGGCAAACTTCATTCTTTCCATCATTACTTCGGCCATGTTGATTTCTTGGTTTTGGATGGCCCAGAACATCATATCCGAGTCTGCCTTGGTGCAAGTTGAGAAAGTTGCACTTCTTGGAACTAAAATCTGACAAACTATGAAATGAAGGAGGCGATTGTGAGCACTCAACTGGTTAATATCTAACTTCCCATCTCTCAGTCTGAACCCTGGTCCTACAATACCAAGTCCTTTAGCTTGGGCGTCCACGGTGTGAACCCCACTGTGCCCGGAAGTCTTTACTCCAAACAACAAATGCAACAGCTCATGATCTATCTTTATTTGAGTTCCCTTGACTGATGAAATCAGGGACCCGTCTGCCTCTGTCCTCAAGCACACATAGAAAGCCTTCACGAGGTCTGGATAGCTTACCTCAGAGAAGGTGGTGATTCCCATCCACTGCATCCTGCTCATTGCGGCTACTACACTGTGCATGCCGTTCTTCTCAAGATTAGCAACATCTACTGCCTTATTTCCACAAACCTTTGTCTTCACGAAAGTAAACCTTTCTTGCTGCTCTGTCGATAGAAACTCAGCGCTGTAGCCACCCAAACTGCCGGAGATAACGGACGATGCCATGGACTTTGGGTGAGGAGGGTTTTCTGGAAGGTTGAGATGAAAGAAGAGAGAAAGGTCCTCAAGAAATTCTTCGCGGGAAGAAGAGAGAAACTTCAAATGAGCAGAGAGAGATGTTGGAGTCGTTAGGGCATCGGCTCAGGCAACCAGACGAAAAAGGGAAAAAAGGTGTAGAAGGGGTAGATGAATCGTTTTCACATCGATTTTGGGGTTAAATAAAAATTAATTTTGCGGGAAAGCGAAGCGCCAAGAGGTGGCAGAAAACGACAAATAAGTTTGACTGGCCAAAGCAGACTTTATTAAGAAGAGTGACCAGTAGGGAACAATTTTAAATTTCTTTTGCTTAAAGCCAAGGAGAGAAAATTTACTTAACTCTGAACATTTATGTCCCAGTTTTAAACAGAAGTCTTTTCACAAATTACACATGCCCAATTCCCTTCTAAGAGATGTGAATCTCTCTTCGGGTAAGGCTTTTTGAAAATATCTGCTAACTGACCATTTGTGTCAATAAAGGATATTTCTATATTACCATTTGCACATGATCACGAATGAAATGATATCTAACCTCAATATGCTTGGTCCTTGAATGTTGGACTGGATTTTTGGTGAGATTGATAGCACTGGTGTTGTCACACAATAGTGGAATCGATTTGATATTTAATCCAAATCTTCGAGTTGTTGCTTTATCCATAGGAGTTGTGTACAACAACTTCCAGCAGCCACGTACTCAGCTTCAGCTGTAGACAGTGCCACTGAATTTTGTTTCTTTGATGACCAAGATATCAAACACCCTGCAAGAAATTGACAACAACCATTGGTGCTTTTCCTATCTATTTTGCATCCAGCATAGTCAGCATCAGAATATCCTACTAGATTAATTTCACAAGATTTTGGATACCACAAACCTAAATCATGAGTTCTAGCTAAATATCTAAATATTCTTTTCACAGAGATTAAATGTGATTCTCTAGGATCTGCTTGATACCTAGCACACATGCATACACTAAATAGATATCGGGTCTACTAGCTGTTAAATAAAGCAGTGAACCTATCATACCTCTGTAGACCTTTTGATCTACTTTCTTACCATCTTTGTCACTATCCATCCTTGTTGATGTACTCATTGGTGTTGACAGTGGCTTGGCATTATCGAATCCAAATTTCTTCAAGAGTTCTTTTGTACTTTGCTTGGCAGATGTGAGTTCCTTCTTTTCCTTGCTTGATTTGTAGTCCAAGGAAATAATTGAGCTCTCCCATCATGCTCATCTCAAATTCTCCCTGCATCAACTTTTCAAAGTACTTGCAAAGGGATTCATCAGTAGATCCAAAGATAATATCATCTACATAAATTTGTACAAGTAGTATGCTTTTAACTTTTGATTTTACAAATAGAGTGCTATCTACTTGACCTCTACTGAAACCATGGTTTAGAAGAAAAGAACTAAGCCTTTCATACCAGGCCCTAGGAGCTTGCTTTAAACCATATAATGCCTTATGAAGTTTAAAAACATGATTAGGAAATTCTGTGTCATCAAAACCTGGGGTTGTTCCACATAAACTTCCTCTTTTATAAAACCATTTAAGAATGCAGATTTGACATCCATTTGAAATAGTTTTAAGTCTAATGCTGATGCATATGCTAGTAATATTCTAATAGCCTCAAGTCTAGCTACAGGTGCATAGGTTTCATCGAAATCTATGCCTTCCTTTGGGAATAGCCTTGAGCTACCAGTCTGGCCTTGTTTCTTAAGATCACACCAGCCTCATCCAATTTGTTTCTGAACACCCATTTGGTGCCAATAACTGGATGGTCTGATGGTCTAGGAACAAGTGACCATACTTGGTTTCTCTTGAACTGATTTAGTTCATCTTGCATGGCCAAGATCCAAGATTCATCACCAAGAGCTTCATTGACTGTCCTCGGCTCTATTTGAGAAACAAATGCTAAATAATCACAGGGTATCATGTTACCTCTTGTTCTTACCCCAATAGATGGATCACCAATAATATTCTCAGGTGGGTGATCTTTCTTGTATCTCCACTCCTTTGGAAGATTTTCATGTGTAATTTCCTTTTGTTGCATGTCTTCCAGAGGTGGATCATCCTTGTCCTCAATTGATGTATTCTTTAGTTTCTTGGACAGTTCATCTGCATCATCATTATCACTATCTTCTTCCTTTCTCAGGGAAGGGTTAGTTTCATCAAAAATAATATGTACAGACTGTTCAATTAATAAAGTGCATTTATTAAATACTCTATAGCCTTTGGGTTTAGAGGTGTACCCCATGAAGATGCCTTCATCTGATTTGGCATCCAACTTACCAATGTCCCTTTTTCCATTGTTGTGGATGAAGCAAGGACATCCAAATGTCCTGAAGTGACTGATCTTTGGTTTCTTTCCTTTGAACAGTTCATATGCAGTCTTCTTTAGGATTGGCCTGATCATTACTCTGTTGATAATGTAGCTTGCTGTGTTGACTGCTTCAGCCCAAAAATACCTTGGCAGATCATATTCTGATAGCATTGTTCTTGCCATATCCAATAGAGTTCTATTCTTTCTCTCAGCAATTCCATTTTGCTGTGGTGTCCTTGGTGCTGAGAAATTATGCTCAATCCCCTGATCATCACAGAATTTAGCAAAATTTTCATTCTGAAATTCACCACCATGATCTGATCGGATAGAAACAATGCTGAACTTCTGATCCTTCTGGACTTTCTTGCTGAAACTAACAAAGTTTTCAAATGTGTCATCTTTATGCTCTAGGAATGATACCCATGTGAATCTTGAGTAATCATCGACTATGACAAATCCAAATTCTTTCCTCCAAGACTGGTAGTTCTCATTGGCCCAAATAGATCCATATGAAGGAGCTCTAAGGGTTTTGAGGTGGTTACCACCGTTTTTGACTTGAAGGAGCTCTTGGTGTGCTTTCCCTTAGCACAAGATCTACAGACGCCTTCCATTTTTGCACTGACTTTGGCAAACCTTCCACAAGATTTTTCTTTAGCAATTTTCTCATGCCATCTATGCTGCAATGACCCAGTCTTCTGTGCCACAATTCAGTTGACTGGCTTTTATTTGCTGCTAGGCAAACATCCTGATCCTTGAGTTCTTCAAGATGAAGCGCATACAGGTTCTTCTCCCTATTGGCTTCGAAGATTATTGCTCCATCCTTTAGTATGCTGCACTTTGACTCTTGAAACTGAATCTGATGACCTCTGTCACAAAGCTGGCTGATGCTGATGAGGTTGTGCTTCAGCCCTTTGACAAGCAATACATCTTCAATGACTATTTTTCCTTTGTTGCTCACAGAGCCACTGCCAATTACTGTCCCTTTCCCATTGTCTCCATAGGTAACTGTTCCTTCTTCAGCTTGGAGATGGGTGAATAGCTTCTGATTTCTGACATGTGCCTTGAGCACCCACTGTCCAAATACCATTTGGATGCTCGAGTGTTACCCTGAAATAAAATCATCAAGTTTTAGGTACCCAAATTCTTTTGGGTCCTGATTGGTTAGTATGTTTTGTTGGGCATGTTGTTATGATATGTCCTAACTTGTTGCAGTGACTACAGCAGGATAATTTGGTTACTTTTTCTATATATTTGAAGTTAGCTTTGTATGCTATATCTTGTTCGGGTACAAATTTTGGTGTTGGATATGTTTTAGGATAAACTATAGTTTCTTCATTATCTGGGGGTGTATATCTTAATCCATTTTTCTTCTTACCTGATCTTCTGGCACCTTTTAATATGAGGGAGTTTTTACCATTTGTGAATTTTTCTAATGTTCTAGATAACTGTATATTTTCTTCTGATAGTGTCTTGATTTCAGTTTTCAGTTCATCTGAACTTACTTGTTTTTCTAATTTAGTTATTTGTTCATTCTTAGCTTTTAGATCTTCACATAACAGTTCATTTCTTCTTTTAAGTTCAGTTATTTGACTTTCTAATTGTTCATTTTCTGATTTTAGATCTGAGTTTGTATTTTCTAGACAAACTATTTTTTCTTGCTTACTTTTAATAGTTTGGTTACTTCTCTATATTTATTGTATAGTTCGTTGAAAGCTTCTTCTAAACTATCAGAATCTGAACCATTACAAGAATCAAAGGATGAGTCAGAGGTTACCTTTTCTTCGGTATTTGCCATGAAAGCCAGGTTGGCTTCTTCCTCATCACTGGTTGAGCTTGACTCACTGTCTGAGTCGCTGCTGTTGCTCCATGCAGCTGCCATAGCTTTCTTCTTATATTTCCTGAACTTCTTGGAGCTCTCTCTCTTCCTGAATTCAGGCTTCTTGAGCTTTGGACATTCAGCTTTGATATGTCCTGGCTTTTTGCACTCGTAGCATATGGGCTCACTCTTCTTTTGATCCTTTCCATCTGGTTTCTTGAAGTCTTTATTTCTCTTGAAGTGTCTTCTACCAGATTGGAACTTCTTCTTCTTTGCTAGAATGCGTTGCAATCTTTTTGACAGCATGGCTTCTTCATCTTCACAGCCACTTGAGTTCTCATCTTCAGCTGATGACTCATCTGACTTGTCTTCTTCTGCTTTAAGAGCATTTGAATGCTTCTTTCTGCTAGAGGACTCTCCTAGCCTTTCCATATTGATCTCATGGGCCATAAGGGACCCAATGAGTTTTTCCAAAGACATCCTTTTTAGATCATTAGCTTCTTCAATAGCTGTGACCTTTGGGGTCCATGAGGATGGTAAGGATCTAAGAATTTTCCTCACCATGTCTCCAATCTCATAGGTTTTTCCTAGTCCGGCTAACCCATTTGTGATATCTGTAAATCTACTGAACATGTGGGTTATGGATTCACCTGATTGCATCTGAAATCTTTCATATTGTGTAACAAGAATATCAATTCTTGTCTCCTTCACCTTGTCTGTGCCTTCATAGGTAATTCTAAGCTTTTCCCACATCTCCATTGCGGATTTGCAGGCTGAAACTCTGTTGAATTCTTTTTGCTTAGTGCACAGCATAGAATACTCTTAGCCTTACAGTTCAAGGAGATCTTTTTCCTGTCATCATCTGTCCACTGAGCTTTCTCATTTGTGACCAGGAGATCGCCTTCTTCTACTATTGACCATATCTGATAGTCGTGACCTTGGAGAAAGTACTCCATTCTGGTCTTCCAGTAAGCATAATCTTCACCATCGAAGAGAGGGGGTCGGTTGACAGACTGACCTTCAATGTTACCTTGGGCTGCCATGGATCTTTACTCTTCAGATCGTTAGATCTTCTTCTTTGTCGAAGAGACTCGCTCTGATACCACTTGTTGCCCAGTTGACAAGCCCAGAGGGGGGGGGGGGGTGAATGGGTCTTTAAAAAATCTATCTTGGTGACACCTGTACGAAAAAATATACACAAAAACAATCTTCGATGTTGGTTAGCAATGGTTAGTGTGAATAACAAAGCCACAAAGAATCAATCACACAACACAAGGAATTATCCTGGTTCGGACCTCCTTTCCTTAGGAGTCCTACGTCCAGTCCCTGAGCAACAACTCAGGATTTCACTAACTAGGGTACAGTCCCCCTATGGACACTACAACACCCAGCTCCGCTGGTCTTCCTTCACACCAGAAGGGAACAACAGCACCTGGATACCCCACCAGGTCTTCCTTCACAACCGAAGGGAAACAGCACCCTGGATCCCACCAGGTCTTCCTTCACACGAAGGGAAACACAAGAGTAGAATGAATTCAAGCCCCTAGATCAAGCTTTTACAAGCCAAGATTGAAGCAACAAGCACTGAGAGCAAAAGATCTAAACAAGGCACACTCTCAGAACTACACGGGCTCTCTTAGAAATTCTATTACAGCACAGAGAGCGAAGAGCTAAGGATGATGAGGAATGAGATTCTTGGCTCTAGACTTCTTGCAGAAGAATTTGAATGCTTGAATGCGAGATGCTTGTTCTCCACTCGGGTTACTTGTCATTCTTCTCTTCTATCTTGTATTTATATCTCCTTTTGAAATACGGCCGTTGAAGTAACTGTTGTCTCTTAGATGGTAGACGTTAGACTGCTTGACATTTGGAAGCTTCAACAATCTTTTATCCATTTGAGCACGCAAAGAGATAGGGTCTTCTGGCGTCTATATGGTCCAACGTTGTATGACAGAATGTCTTTAGGACCCTGCACACATTAAATGCTAGAACAGTAGACAGCTAGGCTGTCTCTTGTTGTCAGTAAACGTTGATGTGAGTATTCACCAAAATAGCAATGCCAAATAGCTTGTTCTAAAAGATGTTGACAGAATATGCACAATAGTAAAAGGATATCATCTGCATGCATGCAGAGATACGTTCTGTCTTCATTAAATGCACAGCAGTCAGACAGATAAGAGAAGACTTTGACTATTCAACGCTTTAAGAGATAAGATAAATGTCAAGTCGATATAAACCATAAAGTTGTTGTCTATATGACTTATGAAATCGTTATGAATACCAACAAGTCATTATAGAGAGCAAATCGTTATAGAGAGCAAGTTTATGTGTTCAACAAAGAAATCGTTATGAACACTTAACAAATCGTTTTGAGCTTTAAAGAAATCGTTGCAAGAAGCAAATCGTTATGAGTCTAAAGAAATCGTTGCGCGAAGCAAATCGTTATGAGTTCTAAAGAAATCGTTGCGCAAAGTAAATCATTATGAGTTCTAAAGAAATCGTTGCTCAAAGCAAATCGTTATGAGTTCTAAGGAAATCGTTGCAAGAAGCAAATCGTTATGAGCTCTAAAGAAATCGTTGCGCAAAGTAAATCGTTATGAGTTCTAAAGAAATCGTTGCGCAAAACAAATCGTTATGAGTTCTAAAGAAATCGTTATGATTACTTAAGAAATCGTTACGGCGAGCAAGTCGTTGCGAATTCTAAAGAAATCGTTATGATAACTTACGAAATCATTACGGCGAGCAAGTCATTGCGAATTCTAAAGAAATCGTTATGATAACTTACGAAATCGTTACGGCGAGCAAGTCGTTGCGAATTCTAAAGAAATCGTTATGATAACTTAAGAAATCATTACGACGAGCAAGTCGTTGCGAATTCTAAAGAAATCGTTATGATAACTTACGAAATCGTTACGGCGAGCAAGTCATTGCGAATTGTAAAGAAATCGTTATGATAACTTACGAAATAGTTACGGCGAGCAAGTCGTTGTGAATTCTAAAGAAATCGTTATGATGACTTAAGAAATCGTTACGGCGAGCAAGTCGTTGCGAATTCTAAAGAAATCGTTATGATAACTTACGAAATCGTTACGGCGAGCAAGTCATTGCGAATTGTAAAGAAATCGTTATGATAACTTACGAAATAGTTACGGCGAGCAAGTCGTTGTGAATTCTAAAGAAATCGTTATGATGACTTAAGAAATCGTTACGGCGAGCAAGTCGTTGCGAATTCTAAAGAAATCGTTATGAGAACGATTTGTTTGTAATCAAACGATGTCACAGTAAAGAAGTCGTTGTGACTTTCAACAGAAGACGATGTGGACTTAGAGAAATATGATCTTGAAATAATTAATGCTTCAGAAATATAATGTTTACCAATATTGGCTTGATTGACCTTGGCCTTGGAGTATTTCCTGTACTTAAGACTTAGAGAATTTTGATAAGATTTTGTTAATTACCAAAATACATGTATATTTAAACATTTCGTGGGGACAGACTGATCATCATCCTCTTCCATTACTGGACCGGCTTAACAGTTAGATCAAGGTTAAGACAGTGATTCAGATCATCTTCCAGTATTCCCGACAAATCAGTGTCAGTTTTGGCAAACATGTCTATATAGCGAGAAATGAACTCTTTGTATTGCTCTTGAGTTTCAGGAGACAAGTCGGCACCAATTTTGACCTCTAAAGCTGGGTCATCAGCTAAAAAGATAGATAAATGTAACAACCTGGATTTTTTTTATAAAGAATATGATAATATAAACCCAATATCATCAATGAATAATTCTTGGGAAGGAAATGTTTTGGAATTTATTTATAAGACCAATCAAAAGTTTACTGAGACTTTGTTAAGTAATTGAATCCATTATAAGGCCAATCAGAAGCTTACTGAACTTTGTGTTCAGTAATTGGAACAATCATAAGTCCAATCGAAACTTTACTGGGCCTTTGTTCAGTAATCGGATCCTTTAATAACACCAATTGGTGTTTGGACCACTTATAAGACCAATTAGAAGAATTATAAGTCCAATCGGAACCTTACTGAACATCTGTTTAGTAATCAGAATGTTTGTAAACTAATCATAAGGAATTCTAAACTTTTGTTCAGTAATTGATGCAATTATATCGCCAATCAGAAGGACGGTTGAACTTTTGTTCAGCAATCGATGCCCATATCACTAATCGGAAGGAATTCTAAACTTTTGTTTAATAATCAATACGATTATATTGCCAATCAGAAGACTTCTGAATATTTGTTCAGTAATTGATCCATTCATAAACACCAACGGTAGATTTCTGAACATTTGTTCAGCAATTGGAACAACCTTTATGTTGTACAGTAATTGATTTAGCTCTGAAACATTAATCAAAGGGAAATATTATTTTTCCAATCATCGATTTTGGGGACAAGTGGCTACTGCAGTAAATCTATCTTCCCAGAGGAAAGGAGGTGTCGACACATGTATGGGTGTGTGTTGATAGACGTATGGGTGTGTGTCGACAAATGTATGGGTGTGTGTCAATACATGTATGGGTGTGAGTCGACTCCTGTGTTTGGAAGTCAACTTGTGCGCCAGTGGAAGTCGACTGTTGGGGTTGGTAAAAGTACCAATATCCAAGTATGGCCCAAGTAAGGTGGGTCTGTCCTTTCCAGACTAAGTCAACAATTGTGTGGGTGGACGTATGGGCACATAGGTATGACTCTCGTATCTAACCCCCCAGAATTGGGAACTCCAACACCTTTAACCAAGACCTAGCCCCATAAATATAACATATGATCCTCCTTGGCCACCCTAAAATCCTTCTGCACATTACTGGCCGTGAGAAAGGAAGCTTGGGGCTCTGGGTGGTGAGGAGCACTTTGGAGCAAAAAAGGGGCGATCCTAAAGCTTGAGGATCTTGGAGTTCTTCCTATTGTCCCTGCTTCGACTTGAAGGAACCAGAAATTTGGAGAACAATCTAAGGTAGGTGATCTTGAGCTCAACATAATGCAGTTTAACTCATCTGAATATTTGCCAAGCCTCCTTTGAGCATCTCTGCCTTGACCAACTTTCTCATGGAGAGCTTAAAGTACTTATTGATTGGTTACAGAAATTGAGGGTCTTTCTTACTCTTTAGATTATTGTACCCCTAGACTATTTGACCCTCGACTATGATCCTAAAATCCCTCTAGTTTGAATTCCCAACAACTTCCTTGTTGGAAGCCTGATTTGTTCTCTTCGTTAGGACTAATTTCTTCCACTATTCAGTCCCTGACTAGCTGTTATGTCTAAGTTTCACAAGTTTTGTTGCTCTCTGGGTTGTCCCAACCCTCATTATGGTCTTAACCATTTGGGCTTCTTGTTTATCTTCTGAATCTAGTACCCGTAGTGTTTGAATAAGGATTTCCTAGGGTTCTCCTACTTGAGCCTACAACATCTTCTTCGTTGAAAATCTGGACTGTTTCCATTCCGAAGACCCTCTTTCCCACTGTTTCAAATTCCATGATAGTTGTTATTTGTCCTTATGTGATTTAGAAGGGTCTTCTAGGAAACTTTTTTTACTTTGTTTAGTCTAGATTAGCACACAGTATGGTCTGTTTAGTATCATGGTCTGTTTAGTATCCTTAAAAAAAATAAATTATAATCCCTATAAAAGCCTTAATAACATGAAGACTATCTATTTGCTCTTAATTCCTTGATTTGAACTTCTCAGCACTTGATTCGAAACTCTATCTTAGAATCTTGCTTGTCAAAAAAATATGAACCCTTATTGGTCTTATTCTGCTTACTTACTACATGATTGATTTTCAGTAGTTGCACTGCTATGCTGTCCATTGACATTCTTAGAATTTGTACCATTGTTATTCTTGATTTATTGGGGTACTTCTAAATCTATACAGAATCCTGCCATGTGTTTACCTTGGAAAATTCTTTTGGCCATAATATGTTGTGTTATCTAGCACTATTTGGGACTTCGATCCATTGACCCATCCCTGTGCAAATAAAGGGCCATGTCTGGTTCTGGGGAGGAGCACCCCTACATATTTATTAACCGTAGGAGTATGCACTTTGGTAGTGGTGGAATGACTTCAAAATCCCAAACCCTGCATGCTGCTTATTCTTTCTGTTGGTTCTATTACTACCATATTCTAATAAACCTATTACATTGCCACTATATAATGCAAAACCGAGTTGAACTGAGAAGACCAATAATGCTCGGCTCACTCACTATAGAATTTTGTCTACTGATTGCTGATTGATGCATTTTTGCTCTTAAATCAAACATTGAAAATGTGCTTACTGGAGAACACTTTCATTCAAACCCCTTATCTGCTTTGAACCCTGAATACTCTTCCTGAACACTATATTAACTATCCGACTATAATCATTATATACCCTGCCATTTCCTCTTTCTAATCCATACTGCTCGGACTTCAAATGACGGCTACTAAACTATATAATATCTTTCCTCTACAAAATAATTCCTCTGATTATCTATTTCTCTACTAGATTTCATTGTACCTCCAAATCTTTTAATTCATAACTATAATCCTTCTTTATCACACAAATGCCTTTCACTGAACTGCTGCCAATCTCGAAAACTAACTGCTTAATTCTCTACACAAAATAATATGTTCTTTCTTTTCCTCCGCTAATTACCACTGCTTTACCTTTATTGAAATGAATCATTTTTGCAAAATATGAAATCTTTATTCTATTCAAACTGTATAAGTTTTACAAAATTTAAAATCCTTATTAGTACACATCTAACCACTGCGTCTACCTTTGAATTTATTCTATTATACTTGCTTTATTCTGAACCACTGAAAACACTGCCACTACGAAATGATCATCAGCAACAATATTCCCTTGAGCAAACACAAACTCCATTAACCTTAACTGTAATTCTCATTTTTCTAACAATTCCTTCCTTATTTGGCTGAAGTTGAATTCTTTATCTTTTTCTAAACTAACTTACCTCCTTCTGCCTTATCTTCTTTGCCAACAACCTTAAATCTCACATTTCTATAATCATACTGTTCTTGACAATACTTCAGCCTGCTTTATCTAACATAACATTTTCCTCTAAAACACATTTTGCTGCTATGCCTCAACCATTATTACATACTGCATCTCACTACCAATTATCATTAACCATCTTCTGACACTGTAATCTTTACAACCTTTCCACTAATTACCTACAAACCCTGATGTACTTACTAAGTACATATTCTCTGAAACTCTCAAGGATCTCAGCCAAACAACTTGTTCATTGGCTTCCTCTCTTACTGTGCCACATACATCTGCATATCTCTTTATCAACCTTGTGCAAAACTTTGTAACACTAACACATTTCTTTGGCTTTAACGTCATTCTTAAATCTGCATACACTCTTATTAACCATGTACAAAGCTTTCTAATGTCGATTCATCTTTCTGGCAACAATACCTTTCTTAGATCTACTATCATTGTTTCTTTATTTATTGACACATCATTTGAATCTAACTCCACATCATTTCATCAGCCAAACTTCTTGTTGGTACTTGCCTACTCTGCCTACAAACACATCACATATCTCTGCTTTACCCTTCTCAATCCTCTATAGTCACTTACTTGTAACCAACAACACACTTTAACAACAAAATCAACACACTACTTGTAACACCCCGAAAATTTAATTGATTAAAAATTTAATAAAATAGTAGATGATTAAAAGTGTTCAAATAAAAATGAAATAAAATCATTGCTGGCCGACTCCCAAGAAGTGGAATCAACTATTTAATTTTTATTGGGCCAACAACTCTTATTGGACCAAAGAACAAAACCCAATGGCATTAAATCCCCAAAATTCGTAGGTATAATTGGGCATAAATTGGAAAGGGCAATTAGGTAAATTGGAAAGGGCAATTAGGACAAAATCTAAGGCAATTAGGCTTCCATGTTAACCCAAATTTGTGCCCAACCATGTTAGGATGTTTCCCTAAGACATTACTTGTGACGGACCGGGGTATTTATGCCCATTAAGGCTCCATATCCAGATCCGCCTCCCGTGAACGCACCGAAGTGTCGCAAGGGATATCTCACACACGTGTCCAGTAAGAGTATAAAAAGACAAACCATAAGAATATAAGACACAAGAAAGTACATGTGCTCATATCTATTCACAAAATTTGTACAACTGTCCCATTACATTAATACATGTCCAATTAAAAGAGTACAACTACCTGGGGCATACCCCGAGGGAGCACAAGCTCACACAACACTAACTACTAAACAACTGCTGGTGGTACAAGTCTGACGCAATGCCACTGCGAGCCAAACACACGGCAAGCCCTGAAAAGAACTGTAGGGGAGTGAGCCTCAACAAGTCACTGGCTCAGTAGGGGCTACCCAAAACAACACTGTAACCACAGACACCTCAACCCCCAATGGGTCTCACTGGAAACAACAATAGCCAAACCATTTCATGCTCACATCATTACAATAAATAACAATTAAACATAATCATGATAATAAACATAAAGTCCTCAGAAGAAAAGTAGGACTACAGGACTAACATAATATCATTAGTCAGCCCAACAACCAAAGTGCCTAAACCACAGTCTCACTGGCACACTGCTACAACAACGGGTTGCCTAAACTATAAGCCACACAAGCAAGTCACTGCCCAGGCTACAAGCTTCACAGGCGAACCTCAAACACTTGAGTAATAGGACTGCTAACAAAGAGTTGGTCCTTTATACTCCAAACCATACTACAGCGGAAACTACCACAAGGTAACGGAACTGGCTACCACGAAGCCAATCATAACACACTGAAAACTATAATTGGAATCATATCCAAGAAGAGTAAAACTCAACAAGTGGAAGGTCTCACATGGCCTCCACGGAACATAGCTTAACTAAACCACAATATGCCTAGGCCATAAGCCTCATCGGCAAATTACCCACAAAGGTAACATAATTAATAATCACAAACTAATCCACAATAAATTATAAACAAAGATTTACCTAAAACAGTTAGGATACAATAAGTGGCAGGTCAAACCACAAGACCTCCTCAACACACAAGTACCCGGAAAGGTTAGTACATAATGTACCACCACAAACTACAAAGTAACCCTCGAAGGAAAATAGGTACCTACTACTCTGAGGTACCACAACACAAATACCCGATCAAAAGTACAAGTAGGTGATAAACACCATATTGAACCACAATTATATTGTGCCTTTAATTAGGCACAATATTACAGGTGAAACCTTAATCGACGAATCACACAAATCACAACTCAGTCACAACTGTGCCAACACCAGGGCACATCTCGAACAAGTCAAACCTCGACCACGAGTCACAAACTCACAAACTACGACAAGTAGCAAAGCACGAGTCGGAAGGGAACGACGCCACCACACGGGAACGGACTACTGGCTGATCAGGCCAATATCCAACCGGACAACACAACACAAGAACTACCTCTCAGCCTCGCAGTCATGGACGAAAGGTTCAACTGCCGCTCCACTAGGAAGAAGTCAAACAACTGTGGAGACCAACCAACACACACCTGCAGACACACAACTGCAGGCCCATGCCTGGCACCTCTAGAGTCTCTGGCCGGAGCACTCTAAAGTGAGGCACTGGAAAAAGGACTAGCTGGGGACTAGTGTCGACTACTGGTGTCCGTACCCCAACTACGAGCGCGCTACAAGCGACAAAAAGAACAAACTCTGGGAAGTCGCTGCCCCACTGCCGTCTTTCCCTCAGCCGGACGTACAACTCAAACTCAGGAGTGAGGGTGTCCAGGAAGACAACACAGACCTCAACGGTACAACACAAGTACTGGGACAAAACCCGAGCACAACAAACACACGTGCCTGGCTCACAAAGAACCTGGGGTACCCGACTAGAGAGGCATTCCGGAATAGGCGCCGGACCACCACACTCGGCAAGCTCAAACCACGATACTTACACAAACACTTTCTATTACCATCACGGTACACAAATTACCATTAAAGATAGCTTGTGACTAGGACAAGCTAACTTGCACAACTATACATACTAACCATATTAAAATATAACACCACAGCCTATCATCGGTCACCTTGTGACCTACAAGCTAACTCACACTAACACACATTTAAACCATGATAAATATTCGGACTATCATTAATCATTTTGTGACAATAGAAGTCACATTAAACACAATCACGATAGTCACATTTAGATTCTACTAATTATCCATCTAGGATAATCTATAAAAGATTCCAACGAATTAGGGCTAGGTTCATGTCTGAACCTCATCACCACAACACCACAATAATTAACATATAATAAACATGATAACATACGATGTGCCATGAACATACAAACCATATACATGGCATCCAAACCTCGTAGACAACACGTGTATAATACACTCTGGTTAGTGTACCACACGTCAGTCACGTAAACCACATGTCCAACACATGGACGACATGCACGTACTTAAACCTCTACGTGCACCACACATTATTCACGTAAAACATGCCCATTACATGAGCAATATGCTCCAAGAGCATAATAAGTGCACTGACTCACACCGGTCATCGCCATGCACACACAATCACGTAACAATCATAACCAGAAAAGCTACGTAAACCACACTGCATGGATACATGCACAAGTTGGCGGCAACATCGACTGCCGCTTATAAGAAGTAGACGGCAAGCGATCTAGCCGTTTACATCTTGGCTGATGAACCTGACGTCAATCAATGTTGACGCCAAGATCTTCAACTTCTACTCCTGCAGAAACCCTAACCGATCCCACATACATTCCTGATCCCGAAATCATTAAGAAAATAGGAGGAAACAGTTCCTCTAACTCCCATGCATTATAATTAAACTAAAACAACATGCTTTACTACATAAAATCACCAAACCACCCATTATCCCCACACGGTGCAACTTAATCCAAAAATACAATAAAAATGCTGGTTCAAGTGATTAAGTCGTGTTTAATGTTTCTAACAAACTAACAGGGCTCGACCCCTACCTCAGAAACGCAATTAAACTCCCGAAGAACCTCGAATCACGCCGAAACCCGAGAAACGTCCCACGAACACCGCGCTCCAATCCGTCATTCCCCACCCGATCTGCAGCTACCACGCGCACCACGGCCTTCCCACGAGCTCCCGCCGACCGTCAGAACTCGTGAAGAAGCTCAAGGGTGAAGGTGGGGGAAGAGGAAGGGAGAAGGAGGAGAAAGAACAGAGCTCGGGTCTGCCATAAAAACACAGGCATGCCAGGTTAACGTCAACCCCTAGGCCGTTTAACCAGACTGCCACAACTAGACGTCCACAAAGCTTGACGCCAAGTTCAACAGTCGACGTCCTCATCGATGGACGCCAACACACTGCTGATGTCCAGCAGGCTGAACACCAACACGGATCCAAACCAAACCCGGTAAGGATCTAGCAAGAAAACACAACACTAATGGGCCTCATATTGGCCACCAAACCCGCTAAACCTAGATCCACGGGGATCCGGAAAATGCGCGACGTTACATTACTACTCCAATTGGAAGGGGAATCATCAAATCTTGGAAGGGGCCAAGCTAAAACCGCAACCCCACTTTCCTAGTTACATTATGACTTGAATAACCCTAAATCTATAAATAATTATCATATAAGTAATCGTCATAACTCTCTTGGGGAAGAGTTACCATCGTGTTGGGGTCGTGAGGGGTCGAACTAGAGCACTAGAAGAGGAGGAGAACGATCACAAATCGAGCTTCTTCTCCAACGTTGCACTGCTTCGACCTGGAGAAAAAGACCTGTTTTAGAACCAACCAAGGTAAGTGTTCTCAAGCATAAACTAAATGTAGCACATACCACATGAAAGAGCATCGAGTCTAGTTTCATATGCATCTATTTTGCCCAATTTTCATGAAGCATGCTAGTCGTATTAAGCGTTTTCAAAGAGTTGTGCATGATTAGGACTTTTCATGTTTATACCATGTTTCATGCATACCGAGGTCAAACTGAGTCAAACAAAAACCATAGTTCTCTTCTACACATTGTCCTATACACTTTTCATGTTCATAGTTTTGTCCAAGGACCCCTGTATTTCGAGTTATAGGTCAATCATGAGGAACTGCACAATTTTCACTGTTTTCGGGCAAGATCTAAGAATGCGACCACTCCAGACGTCGCGTTCCTCACTGCATGAATGTGATGTACAACCCCATTGCGTTTACCTGAAAGGCGACCGAACACCCATCACTTTCATGTGTTTGACTTGATAGCCGTGACACATGCAACTGTGTGCCGCGTGGATTTCAGCGCCTGTGTAGAACGCGACCGGACATGCCGTCGCAATTTGACTTGTTTTCCCACCCTCGTTTTTCACACAATTTTTATATTCAGATTTTGAAAACCCCTCTAGAACATGACATATTGAGCCATCGTGATTCGGAGTCATAGCGACCCGCTGATTGTCGCGTTATGAAGGCGACCATTCTTATCGACGCTTTTTAAAAATCGTAGCGACATATCGGCTTGTCGCGATATGAAGGCAAATAAGTCGATCCACATGAGATAAAAGGGAGTACTGGAAGGCGAACAAATATTGATGTAGGTCAGGTGTCTGGTGAAGATTCTAATGATGAGGAGGAACATACCAGCGATGAATGTGAAGATGATGACAAAGATGGGGCTGAATTAGATATATCGTCATCATCTGAGGAGAAAATTGATATCATTTAAAAATCGATAGAAATTTTTTACATCTATTCAGTATTTATAATGTCCACTTTCAATAAAAGTAATTGACTAATGTACATGAATTTTGATGTTCCCTATAAAGATATAGTGTGTGGAGTACGATCGGGCTCCAATTCTGGGAGGAGGTTGAGTAGTGGGAAGGGTTCTTCTACAGCCTCAGGTATGTATATTTTAAGTTGTATTTTTATTTGTGCATTATTTATATATTATTTATGCCATTTAAATTGTTACAGGTTCGGGTCCTTCTGCGCCTTCTCCTCTAGCAATAGGTAAGCCTTGTTTTGAAGTTGTAAGTAATTGCATATTGATTATATATTTTGTGATTTATTTCTCATTCTAACAGGATTGAGTCCTCCTACGCCTCCTACGCTTCCTACCCTTGCTATAGGTTTGTATATTTAAATTTGTAATTTCTTTGTGTATTGATTCACTTGTATTATTTATGCCATTAAAATTCTTACAGGCTCGGGTCCGTCTGCGCCTCCTCCTCCTAGAGTAGTAGATATGTATATTTGAATTTGTAAGTATTTGTATAGTCATTATTTATATTATGTAACATTTTACATTGTAACAGGACTGAGTCCCTCTACTCCTACTATGCCTACTCCTCTCGTGACTTCCTCGGGTCCTTATATATATATCTATCAAATTTTTGTACAGGACCGAGTGCTTCCGAGCCTCCAGTTCTTGTGGCAGGTGCATCTACGGTGCCACAGGCAGAGGATGTTGTCACTCTGCAGGAGGGGGAGGTAGTTTTTATGATGGCACTCTACGGGAGGTGTGGATAATGGGTACGTAATAAATTTATATGTATCTTATATTAAGGGCAGTTATTTAGTTCATAAATTCATTATAACAAGTTACATAATTACATGGATAAAATAGAGCCCGCCCAGGCATCTTAATTCATTACAAGATCAATTCAGGGACACTTTCCTAGGCCTATTCATAGATTCAACGATTTCCTGATGGACGTCCAAGAGTTGTTGTATCAAATGTTCATGGTATGTAATTTCTTATTTTAATCTATTTGTTTTCTTACTCCTACATTCAGTAAACTAAATCTTATCTGTACAGAGCAATCATCGAGTCACGTGACCCTCAGACGAGGCACGATCTCGATCAGTATGGACGGCCACTGCCCGATCAAATTTAAAACATTTGTTGTATAATGCGAGGAAAAACACACATAGAGTTTGTCAGAGTCCAAACTTGACTCTTTGGAGGGAGCACACTGACATAGATGAGGAGAGATTACTGGTAAGGTCTGTGCAACAGATGGGCCGAGGAGAGATGGCAAGAAACCTCCACAATAATGAAAGTGAATCGGGCCGCCAATCTAGAAGCCAACAAGCATACAGTGGGTCCGTCTCCGTTGCGACCCATCAGTCCAGATTGGTAAGTCATATCTTGTTTGTGGTATATTTTATTTATATAGGTACTCATTTATGCAATGTTGTTCTGTAAAATAGGAAAAAGAGCTAAAACAACCTCTGACATTTTAGGAGGTGATTGATAAGATGCATAAGAAGAAGGGGATGGATCAGTACATTAGTGACAGAGCCCACGAGGTTGCGATAATTATTTACAATCTATTCACTATTTATTTTTTCTCATTACAGATTAATATTAAATTGACAATTTACTTTTTTGCAGGAGTCATATAGCTAGCAGATGATAGACAAGTGTAGACACCCGATTCTGGCCTATAAGTCGAACCATATTTCTTGTTATCTTAATGAGCCCCAAGTTGGTCATTCATCTTGAGCCCACCATTAGCCTTGCTTTGAGCCCATTAAAAGCCCAATTTTTATGATATCCCGTCCATTATTCTTTTAAAGAGTCCACAAGCCTCATTGCTCATTATTCTCCTTTATAATTGATCCATATTTTGAGAATATTGATTTTCCTTAACGCGACGGGTCGGGCGCCGTGTTAGCCTTGTCGCGCTCCCCATTGCAGTCGTGACAGCCCATGCATGTCCATGCACATGGCTTTAGAATCGTGACCTGCGTGGCCGTCACGTTCATCCTTGTTGCGCCCCTACGATCCGTCGCGACTACAACTGCGCCAACAGCCTCCGCAACCACCTCCTATTTATCCTCTCATGGCCTTTATCTTCATCCTTAAGTAATCTCCCAACTCCCTAGCCGCGGTTTGGGGTTGTGGGTCACCGTGGGGGCTCCTTAGGACTCTCACCCACAGATTAGCATGGGATTATCACCTCATTTTGGACAATTATCACTTGAAAATGGGATATTTTCTCTATTCCCTTATATAAGCAAAGCCTCTCCTTCAGAGGAAGGAGAGAGCCTGATTTTGCCACGAAGTGCTGCCGATTCTCTCCAGGCCAGACACTTAGCCCGTAGCTCTCCCTTTCCCTCACATTTCCTCACATTCTCTTCATCAAGCTATGCTCATTTCTTCATCCATGGAGCTTGGTGCATGAGGAGGGCGACTTCCACTTCGTCCACAGCTTCTCCAGCACCCAAGGATGCCATACAATGCCAGGGAGTCGCCCCATTTGGGGCTCCTTCTTCCCTTCCTTCCTCATTTCCCTTTCATGCATATTATTTGTTTTTTTTAGATAGGAGCATTTCCTATTCCTTCCCATGTTTTCCTGCTACCCAAGGGGTTTAAAAACCACCCCAGGTTCGTTCCCTCCATGCTCTCACCTTTCCTTTCATTTTTGTATAGATACTACGCTTAATATGTTCTAACAGGGTCTATTTGTTTGTTTTCTTTGTTTTGGCAGGCACCCAAGCAACATCTAACGAGGAGATCTTGTTCTCTGGTCGGTCGGAGGACGGGAAGAAGGTCCAGCCACATTTCTCCCACACTGCAGAGAATGCGGCAGGCACAGGGTCGCGACAGGCTTAACGCGCCCTAGTTGGGCGTCGTGACATCAGCTCCATCGCGACGGGTCACCCCGTCACGACAAAGGTAAGTGCCCCGTTCTCTCTCCTTTTCCTATCACAGTTAGCCTACGTAGTTCTTATCCATGGCAACGTGTTAGGTGGCGATCACATCCTCCATATTTCCATGCCCCTTAGTTAATTTTAAAACGTATTTCGAGGGTGCACAACCCCGTGATTACAACAAGTATGCCGGGGAGGAGGAGTAGTCACAGTTAGATCCTGATGTTTGGGTTGGGAATCTGGTGCCCCAAGGAAAGGCCATGTGTATGGTTTTGGGCACAGTCTGAACACGAGCAGGGTGTTATCTAGCACCTCAAGTTTAGGCTCACAGGCGACTAGTGAATTCACCATGCCTGTGCCCCAGGTACTGCTCCCATTGAGGTGATGGACTTCATTCGAGATGGGATCTCTAGTTTAGAGTCTTATTTGATCCACACGATGCATATGCAGGTGTCCGACGTTGTCAAGACCCAGCTCTCCCAGGCCCTCTTCCAGGCCGACATTCCTCCTCAAGCAGCGCCATCGACATCAACATGGGCCCTTCATGTGAGTAAATTGATTTTATTTTAATTTCTCCATTCTAACAGTCAATTTTTAATCACTAAGTTGAAAACATTGGAACTTGGGTTCGAGGGTCCAAATTAGGAATACCTATCAGATCAGTCTTCAGTTTGTTCCAACACGACTGGGGCGATGAGTATGACTTGTAGAAACTGACGGAGTCCAAATCAGACTTCTGGTTTGCGCTTGGCGTACAAATACGTAATAACCTAATTAGTGCACTTTGAAAATATCAGAACTTGGGTTTGAGGGTCCAAAATTAGGAATACCTATCATATTAGTGTCTAGTTTGTTCTACCATGGTCGGGGCGATGAGAATTATTGTGGAAATTGAGGGAGTCCAAATTAGACTTCCGGTTTGCGCTTGGTGCTTAAATACACAATCACCTAATTAGTGTAGTTTGAAAACATCAGAACTTGGGTTTTGGGGGTTCAAAATTAGGAATACTTATCAGATAGGCATATGGTTTGTTTCAACACAACTGGGGAATGAGAATGACTTGTGGAAACTGTTGGAGCCCAAATCGGACTTCTGGTTTGCGCTCAGCGCTCAAATACGCAATCGCCAAATTAGTGTAGTTTGAAAAACATCAGAACTCAGGTTCGGGGGTCCAAAATTAGAAATATCTATCTGATCGGTGTCCAATTTGTTCCAACACAGCCGGGTCGATGAGTATGACTTGTGGAAATTGACGGAGTCCAAATCGAACTTCTAGTTTGCACCCGATGCTGAAATATGCAAGCACCTAATTAGTGTAGTTTGAAACCATTAGAACTTGGATTTGGGGTCCAAAATTAGAATACTTATCAGATCGGCATCCAATTTGTTTCAACAGAGACGAGGCGGTGAGAATGACTTGTGTAAACTGACAAAGTTCAAATCAGACTTCCAGTTTGCTCTCGACGCTCAAATACACAATCACCAAATTAATTAGTTAGAAACTATTTAAACTCAGGTTTAGGGGTCCAAAATTAGGAATACTGATTAGATTAGCATCCGGTTCATTCCAAGACAGCCGGAGGAATGAGTATGACTTGTGAAAACTGACGGACCAAATCGGACTTCCGATTTGCATTAGGCACTCAAATACTCAATCACCAAATAATTAGTTAGAAACTATTTGAACTCAGGTTTAGGGGTCCAAAATAAGAAATAATTATCTGATCAGTGTCCAATTTATTTCAACACGGTCGGGCTAGTGAGAATGACTTGTGGAAATTGACAGAGTTCAAATCAGACTTCCGGTTTGTGCTCGACGCCCAAATACACAATCGTAAAATTAGTTAGTTAGAAACTATTTGAACTCGAGTTTAGGAGTCCAAACTTAGAAATACTTATCTGATCGGCGTTCAGTTACTTCCAACACGACCGGGGCAATGAGAATGACTTGTAGAAACTGACAGAGTTCAAATCGGACTTTCGGTTTGCGCTCGATACTCAAATACACAATCGCCAAATTAATTAGTTAGAAACTATTTGAACTTGGGTTTAGAGGTCCAAAATTAGAACTACTTATACGATTGGTGTCCGGTTTATTCCACCACGGCCGGACCGATGAGAATGGCTTGTCAAAACTAATAGAGTTCAAATTGGACTTCCAATTTGTGCTCGACTCTCAAATACATAATTGCCAAATTAGTTAGTTAGAAACTATTTGAACTTGGGTTTAGGGGTCCAAAATTAGAAATACCTATCCGATCAATGTTTGGTTTGTTCCAACACGGCCAGGGTGATGATAATGACTTGTGAAAACTGACAGAGTTCAAATTGAACTTTCGGTTTGCGGTCGACGCTCAAATACAAAATCGCCAAATTAATTAGTTAGAAACTAGTTGATCTCGAGTTTAAAAGTAAAAAATTAGAAATACTTTTCCAATCGATGTTTGGTTTGTTCCAACACAGCTGAGGCGATGAGAATGACTTGTGAAAACTGACAGAGTTCAAATCGGACTTCCAGTTTGCGCTCGACACTCAAATACACAATCACCAAATTAATTAGTTCAAATCCTTAAGCTGGTCGACCTGTCCTCAAGCAGATAGACCTAGGTTTTCAAGTAGGTGAACCTAGGTTTTCAAGTAGATCGACCTGTGTCCTCAATAGGTCGGCCTGTGTCTTCATCCATACTGGTTTAAAATGATGAGTCCACATGGTCAGATTTTAAATATGAATCAAATTCAACCGACTGATTTTAAAGATGAATCAAATTAATAGAGTAATTCTAATGTACTTATAACAACAGAGATCTTGATGAGATGTAGTCTCTGATTCAACGATCATATATATATATATATATTGATCAAAATTAAATGTAAGAGTAATTAAGATCCAAAGATATTCTATGGTAGAAGTACTGATGATTAAGAAGTTAAAACTATTTTTTTGTTTATCCTTGTTTAGTTGAATTAGACATTAGAAGCCAATATATCAGTTTTGCTTGTCAATTGAAAGTTCAGATTTTCTTATACCAGCTGACCTAAGCATTAAAAGACAATACCAGTTCTTTCTTATGATTAAATTTGATCATATTATTGTGCCTTAACTGTTCATTCTATGAAATTCTCGTCCGATCCTCTTTAGTGCTGACACATACTCTTTAGGTGTCGATACCAATTACTGGTATCATCACAAGATAATACATTAATAGATATAGTAATATTATAAGAGTAATTTAATAGTGGTCCTTGATTGTAATATGGAGGGCCTTATTGTAACAGAACTTATTTAACGTACGTATACTGTAACATGGGATAACATTGTAATGAGTACAACTCTGTCATGAACTAAAAAA